>OU612047.1:101219067-101819067 GCA_914767935.1 Coremacera marginata
TGTAAAATAAAAACACAAGGTTAATTCACGATCTTGTTGCATCGTTGCAAATGCAAAATTAGCTGCTTTTACGAAAACAAAACGCTTTGAAGGTATTTGCAACATTTTGCATTTGCTATAACAAAAGGATATAGCATATGCAAATCCATTAAGATTGCAAGCCGTTATTGTGAATGAATTTCATAACATTGCATTGAACACAACCATCTTTTTTTTTTTGACAACATCTGATTGAGCAGCTGTTTCTTTTGTTTGGATTTTTAGCGGCAACAAGCTTAATTTATGCCTAAAAAAAATAATTGGAAATGGGTGGATCTTCAAAAAAGAAAAAAAAGAGAAAGTTCAAACAAAAAATTGACAGAGGAGAATTCTCGAAAATTTTGGATTTTTTGTAGGAGGCCGACGTATTTGAGGTTAGTTTATGTTTTTGGATTTCTGAAAAACAAAGAAATCTTTTGTTCTCTTTTTAAAGGCACTAACAGCGCAACTTTTTTATAAGAAGTTGTTGGACGTTAAAACAATTGAAGCAAATTGGAACCTTGTGCGATGAAAAGTATGGCATCTAAAGGATTCATACAATAAAGCCAGAGATATGCGTAGTTCAACCGGCGAAGGCCTACTGGAAGGCGATGAAGGGTGCTCGGCTGTGCAAAGAATTATACATAGCTTTTATTAATAATACATGTAGTAGTCATATATTTTCAGATAAGCTTGAAAGGATGTGCTCGGAATTCAACAGGTTGTCGGCAATATTTCTGGAAAAGCAAGGTAGGCGTGTGTCTGAGACTGCTGTTATTGACACAGAAGATGTTGAATTTGTAGAGGAAGCAGAGGTAATCTATTTGGACGACCTTATTGAGGAAAAAGACGCTGTACCATCTACATCAAAAACGGCAAGCACAAGCTTCGTTGTAAAAATTAAGAAGCCGACACAGCCAATTGCAGCCAATTTGCAGCTATACAATTGAAGAGGGTACAATTGAGAAGGGTAACGAAAGTAAGTTTAATTTAGAGAAGTACAGGATAGAGGAGGAGGTAAAAATAAAGAACGAAGAGCTACAATTAAAACAAAAAGGAATAGAAATCTAGGAGGAAATAAAAAAGTGCAAAATGGAATCAAAAGAGCAAATTGCGAAGTACAAATTCGATTTGAAATATAAATAAATAGTTGTAGTTTTTTGAGTATTGTTAAGTTTTGTTACTTTGTAAGCTATTTTAGATGCATTTAATTGATTTTTAAGTATTTATTAATTTTATGATAAATTTTTTGTTTTTTCTATGTTTTGAAAATTAATTAAAAATTAATGAATATATTTGTTGTCTTTTTTCTTCACCATTGGGGCCATATATGGGTATAACAGGATGAATTCCGTCTTCGCTAATTTCGGAATCAGAATCATCATTTTCTAATAAAATGTGTAAAATACAGCGAACGATGAACCAATCATTGCAAAGCTTGTGGCTTTTCCTATTATGAAAGCGCATTTGCAGCCCCTTGAGACTTCCAAATCTTTCTTTTAGTATGCCGAAGCAATTCTCAACTCGCACTCGGTATTTACTATGGCGCAAATTAAATGCTCTTCGTGACTCTATATCCATATGTTGGGAATTACTTCGGAAATGAGCTATAAAATGTTGTGACAACGGATATGCCGAATCAGCCACAATCCATTCACCAGGGAAAAAAAAATGTCCTTCCTCTTACAAATACTACTTTTGCCGAAAATCCTTGCATCATGCCAGCTGCCAGGGTATCCTACAAGGACATGACGAATTCGCCTCTTATAATCGGACACTTGAGCCTTTATTGAATATACTTAATGACGATAAAAATAATCTTTGTGATTTTTATCAGGAGCTTCCGCTAGCTTTATTTCGGTGCCATCTAACATATATATCCAACACAACAGAGTAGCTCGTGTAAAGTTGCAGTGACCAGCTTAGCGCGCTCATATACATTTGGCAAAAATATATACCTGCGTCTTAAGTTTAAAATTACTTTGAAAACCCGGTAAGTAATTTTTATTAAAGTTCCGCCATCTCCCACCACAAACACCACGGCTGCCATTTTTTCAATAGATGCGCTTTCACCAGATGAACCTAATCTACACATAACTATGGCGACTTGCAGTTCAATAGGAATCTGTTTTGATGAATGTGCCTTGTTGAACTCTTCATCACTAGGCTGCAAATTTTTAGAAATTGATTTCGCTCATCCCTCAGCATTTGGCGAAATCGATCATCATCAGTTGCTGTCAGGATATCATTACACCATTCAGAAGATTTTGGAACCATTGTTGAAACTCCACGACGACACATAAGTAATTTAGACGTATTGAATGATTTGTGTCTAACTTAGTGCAAACCTATTTAGACGAGTGTTGAGCATAGTGTAACGGAGCGAAAGGAGCCTCGACCGAGTTCAACAACAAAAACGAAACGATTGTGTCTGACAATGCTGAGCGGTGAGGCCGACCAGTGAAGCAGCAGCCCTGACTTGTACCTTTTGAGGGCGCACGGGAAATGCACCTCTGTGGCCTCAACACAGAGAAAAGAAAATAGTCAGGGCGCCTGCTTACCCTGGCCGACGCCACCGCCCCTGGTCAGGTGACCCGCGGACCCGAAGTTGACCACGACTGCACGTGCAAAAGAAAGAACCTGAAAAGAAAGAAAATTAAATTACAAAAAAAAATTGAAAAGGTTGGGAGCCCCTGGCTCACCCATCCACCAACCAACACTCGAGCCAGATGTTAAGGCTTAGCCCACGCATCCCTCCCTACCATGTTTGCGTCCTGGGGAGGACTAAGTACTTCGCCCCAGAGTCCTCCATGATAGGGAGGGATGCGTGGGCTGAGCCTTAACATCTGGCTCGAGTGTTGGTTGGTGGATGGGTGAGCCAGGGGCTCCCAACCTATTCCATTTTTTTTTGTAATTTAATTTTCTTTCTTTTCAGGTCCGGTAACTTAAATATTTGTTGGTCCAAATCTCGACGCGATATATTTTTTTTTATTGCACGTGAAATATTTGTACGGCGAAGGTACGCGGGGTTGGCCACCACGAACCCCCCCATGTTTGGTATTGGTCCAATGTTTGGAGTTACACTTATTAAAAAAGACTGATTAACAATTAACTTAAGTAAGAGGTATTTAAAGTAACAAATGCTTAGACTAAAATATGAATAATATAAAAATAACAAATATAAGCTCATTGCACTATAAGAACGAGGTTCGTGACCGCAGGTTGTTACACTTATTTTTGTGACCCAATTTTCCAATTTTGTTTTGGTTGCACTTCAGCTAAAACATTAGGTGTGTTACCGTACTCACACTGTGTAACTTGTGGGACACTATTTTCTGTTTACGTACTTTCTGTGCATAAAATGGGAGAAGAAGAACAAGCATAAAACCGCTCCCTCGAGCACACATTGTGCACAGAGAGTGCTAGAACTCAAGACTACGATTAAAGTAAGAACAAGCATCAAGAAGAACAAGCATCAACTTCACAAGCAAATTGACGAAAATTTTAATTGGCGCAATATACGTTTGACATGTCTGCAGTCAAAATCAGCTGTTTTGTGCTTGAAACTTACTAGAAGCTGTTTCCGTACTTTTGCAACTATTCTCACATTTCATTTTTACTCTCCCAGTTTGAACTTACACAAATCTTACACAGTGTAGAGTACGGAAACACACCTATTAACGCAATATCGAATTGCATGTCGTTGGCCTGGAATTATGCTTGTGTCAACAAACTGAGTTCTTATGTGCAGTTGATTTAATAAAGAAATTGTTTTGATTGCTTAGCGTAATTTTGTTTTTGTTTATATATTTATATGTGACTTAATATTGTATTGTGTGTGAAATGTATGAATGTCTTGTGTGTTTATTATTTTATGTTTGTTTGTATGAACACAAATCTTTTTCAAGTTCATTTAAAATTTCAAATTCTGCATCATCAGTGTTAATTTCTGAAATTTGTAGGTAAAGCAAAACGATTTTCCATACCTATATACATTTATGTACATATTTATTTAAATACCCATTAAATCTTCAGCAGCATTATTAAGCACAACGTCTATAATCTTTTGTTTTTGCGATTGTAAAACAAAAAACAGATGTTGTAAGGCATTTGTAAGGCATCGTAATATTGCAAAGGTGTATTCACAAAAATCTTCTCTTGCAAAAAACCATTTGCAACGTTGCAACAAGATCGTGAATTACCTTAATATAAAAGAAATGAGGCATTTGAGTCAAGACAAATTTCAAAGTTTTGTAGCGTGCCAATGCAAATCAATACATACTTCGTTCATACTACATATAAACTCATATTGCACTTATCACCCTAAGTGTAAGTGCAGTATCAAATAGCGCGGAATTTATTCAACTCCAAATTCCACAATAACTTATTAAAGTTATTGACCGCGTCATATTTCGGAATTTATTGAACTCCAAATTCCACAATAACTTATTAAAGTTATTGACCGCGTCATATCTCGTTTATTCTCATAGTTTCGCGTTTAGTCATTGAACTCAAGTATCAATGTCGAATTTCATCGATACTTGACTTTCTACTCTTGTCATGTACACCCTTCAAGTTTCTTTTTAGATTAAGACTAGCATAAGAAGTCAGTCAAGGAGTGTAACTGTATTGAAAATGTTTGGTCACTCGCAATCCAACCGAAATAAATAAAATTAAAACTAAAATTAAATATTGTGTTTTTTTTGGACTACGATAGCAACCAAGCTATCCTAACAGTTTAATTAACAAGCGATTATTTTCTCCCCTCTCTTACCTATTTCATAGAAAAGCATTTGTCACCACTCTTACCTGCAGTTATTCAATATAGAAAAAGAAAACAGAATGAAAAATAAAAAGAGTATGCATTGACTTGCAATGTCAGTATAAATTTTAAGGCTTTTTCGGTGTTTTTAATTCTTGAAGTAAACATATCAGCAATTTTTTTCGCTGAATTTGTGTTGTCACTGCTTCGTGTCAGTACGTAGGGTGCCTTTTATATTTCGGGATTTGGCAACCCTCGTGTTGCAATCTGTCAACTGAAACCTCTATCGCAAAGTTTGACATTTGTTGGCTTATACGTACTCAGAACGTTTTGACATACGAGCGCTATTTGTGTGTTTATAGTAACTTAAAAGATTCATCTCGGTCTAAAAATGGAATTAAATCGTGAACATTTTCGTGCGATTATTTTTTACAACTTTCGACGTGAATTAACACAGCAACAGTGCATGGATGAACTTAATTCAATTTTTGGCGATGAAGCTCCATCAAGGACCAGTGTTTATCGATGGTATGGTGAATTCAATCGTGGTCGTAGTTCACTCCAAGACGAATTTCGTGAAGGTCGTCCGAAATCAGCTGTTGTTCCGAAAACCATTGATGCTGTGCGCGAACTGATATTGCAAGATCGTCATGTTACCTATCGTGAGATTGAGGCAACCTTAGGCATAAGTGGGACCAGCATACATTCAATATTGCATAAACATTTGACTGTCAAAAAAATTTGTTCGCGTTGGATCCCACACAATTTGTCAATCGCTCAAAAAAAGGCTCGTGTCGATTGGTCGAAGGAAATGCTCAAAAAATACGATCGCGGTGCTTCGAAACACGTCTATGACATCGTGACAGGTGATGAATCGTGGATTTACGCGTATGAGACCGAAAGTAAACAGCAGTCGACTGTATGGGTGTTTCAAGATGAGCCAAATCCAACAAAAGTTGTTCGCGCACGAAGCACTTCCAAGCAAATGGTCGCCTGTTTTTTCGGAAAATATGGACATGTCGCAACCGTACCACTAGAACAACGCAGAACAGTCAACTCTGAGTGGTACACAACCATTTGTTTGCCAGTTGTCTTCCAAGAAATCAGGAAAACCAACCGCCGAAGACGGATCACTCTTCACCACGACAATGCGAGCTCTCACACATCGGCTCAAATAACTGCATTTTTGAGCACCCAAAACATCGATTTGATGGGTCATCCGCCGTATAGTCCTGACTTGGCACCGAATGACTTCTTTTTATTCCCAACCGTGAAGAATAAACTGCGTGGACAACGATTTTCGACGCCCGAAGAAGCGGTTGCGGCATTCAGAATGCATGTTTTGGAGATACCTCAATCAGAGTGGCAAAAGTGCTTCGACAATTGGTTCAAACGCATGCAAAAGTGTATAGATCTTAATGGAGAATATTTTGAAAAACAATAAAGTGATTTTCGATGATTAATTTTTGTTTTTGTTCTCTAGTCCGAAATATAAAAGGCACCCCTCGTATTGTTATGTATTAACTTATTTGCTCTAATCTTTATCGTAGTTACTGATATGTCGTCAAGTATATAACTGCAAGAAAATCCACGATTTATCGATTTTAGTTTTACTAAATAAGTTGTGGGAACAGGGGATGAACCTTCCTATGGAAGCGTGTCTGAATGCCTTAACATGGCGAGGCCAGCATTATCCATGTTGAAATCGTCCCAAGTCGACTCAAACCTCCTTGTGGTGCTCCCCGGGCAACGGCATATTGGCATCCATTAGTTTGGTGACTAATTTGAGCGGCGGGTCACCTGGCCTTAAATAGGCCTGCCACTTAAAAAAAATATTTGAATGAAAAGTACATGAATAAAGATAAAAATGATGCCCAAATCTGGTGACGACTAACGCAAGCGAAAAACTGATAATGATTTACGGATATGCACCTGGAATGTCCGAACTCTTAATTGGGAAAGTGCCTCTATCCAACTGACTAATATTTTGGAAAGATACAATGCTGATATCACTGCAATCCAAGAAATGCGATGGAAGAGACAGGGTTGCTCTCGGCAAGAATCCTGTGATATCTAATACAGCGGCCATTCAGAAAAGCTGTAAGAGATTACAGCATCATGTCCTGCGACTCACTCCTGTGAACGAACGACTTGCCATAATTCGCATCGAGGCTAAATTCTTCCCTATAAGCCTAATATCTGCGTATGCTCCGACAGAGGATAAGGACGATGAGATCAAAGATACTTTCTACAAGCGCCTTGAAGACGCTTACGATCGCTGCCCCCGTCACGACACAACAATTGTACTTGGTGACTATAACGCTAAGGTGGGCAAGGAAAACATCTTTGGTCCAAAAGTCGGAGAGTTAAGCCTCCACAAAAACACATCCGATAACGAAATTAGGCTGATTGACTTCGCCGCAGCACGAAACATGGTCATAATTAGCACTAGATTCAAGCATATCAATATTCATAAGGCCACCTGGATGTCCCCTGACCAAAAAACACGCAACCAAATTAATCACGTATTGATTGACGGAAGGCACTCTTCCAGTGTATTAGATGTACACACGATCCGTGGTGCTAACATAGACTCGGATCATTATCTTGTCACAGCTAAGATCCGTACACGTCTGTGCGCTGCAAAGAATGCACGCAATCCTACACAGAGAAAGCTAGACGTCGGCAAGCTTCAGTAAAAATGGACAGCCGAAGCTTTCTCCACTCGACTCTCACTCCTGCTTCAAGAAAGCACTCCTCCGATCGATGATATATGCGAGCAGTGGGCACACATCTCCCACTCAATGCGTGTGGCTGCCGAAGAGGTTATTGGCTACCACCGTCTCCGACGAAACCAGTGGCACGACCAAGAGTGTTGTGACGCCCCTACAGAGAAAATCGCCACCTGCAAGGCAACGCTGCAGTCGGTTGTACCGCGTGCTGCTAAGGAGTGTTTTACAGAGAAGAGGAGGGACGAGAGACGTCTTTTCCAGGCGGAAAAAGAGAGGCAGAAAAGAGTGATTGTGAGAAGATTGAGATGTATGGCGACAGGAACGAAGCCCGAAAATTTTTCGAAAAGATAAGACACCTGGCCAATGGCTTTAAGACCAGGGCCTCTTCCTGCAATGTTGTGGACAAAATTACCACGATTTGATTTATGTTTAATTTTGTTTGATTTCTTACCACCTTAACGTAAAAAGATTGAAAGGAAATAAATGACTTACTTTTGTGAACATAATGGCTGTTTAAGACCATTGAAGTTTTGAGTTTTGTAAGGAAGCACGAATAAGTAAGGATTTTTTCTTGAGATTGATGAATTATATGGTTTTTATAAAATGTATATCGTTTCAGATATTAAAAAAGAACTGGATCAAACAGTTGTTGATCAAGAGGCAGTTTCAAAACTGCAGAAACAAATACAGATGTTGGAAATGTCTTTGGCAGCCTCAGAAAAAGAAAGGTTAAGTCTAAAGCAAACACTGGCATTGACATCAGCAGCTATGCCTGCCGGCGTTGATATGACCGCAGTCACTTTTGCCGACACGGGTCGTACCAATGTCCCTGCACCTGGTGTTTCCACGCTCCCGAACACAACTTATGCCAACTCTTGCAATAAATCCTGCGAACTCTGCCGATTTCAGCTCTAGATATATGCCTGCTTGCAGCGTCACCTCTGCCGACGCACACCAAGCCTACTCTAATTGTTCCACAAATAATGCTGCCGTCACCTCTGTCGGCGCACACCAAGCCTACTCTAACTTTTTTACAAATTTTGCCACCGTCACCTCTGACGACGCACATAAAACCTACGCTAACACGTCCACAAGTTTCTCTGCCAGTGCGTGTCCACCTGGCGCTATTTTTTACCAGTCCCCTTCTGCCGACTTTGTCCCAGTCACCGTCAGATCTACCACGTTTACCCGAAATTGTGAAACTTTGAACACAATGTTTTCGCCTCACATCGCCTCTGCTGATGTCAACTTAGCGCCAGGTACAGCCACTGCCGCCGCTCCACACTTATCGCCTTTGCAAACACATTTACCACAGGTATGGACGCCGTCGTATAACTAGCTTAGTGTGCGCAAGTTACATGATCTTCCTGAGTTTTCCGGATCGCCGGAAGAATGGCCAATGTTCTCTGTCGCATTTAAAGATACCACCGTTATGTATTCATATACAAATTTTGTGAATTTAATTCGTTTACAGAAATCTCTCAAAGGAAATGCCCGTTATAGATTTGAGTCTTTGCTGATTCACCCTTCAAGTGTTAACGCAGTTTTGTCCACCCTTGAGTTTTACTACGGACGACCCGAACTACTTATTCGAAGCCAGCCGGCAAAAGCACGAGCGTTCCCTGTCATCACCAGTGGAAAAATAAATGAAATAGTTAATCTTAGCTCAATGGTGAGAAATCTAGCCTCTTTTCTGGAAAATGCAGGTGCAACTCCTCATCTATCTAATCCAACGCTGCTTGACGAATTGGTGAGTAAGTTACCACAAAACAAAAGAGAAGAATGGGCACGGCACACTTTCACGATAAATAAGCCATACCCTTTAATACGTGAATTTAGCAATTGGCTCCAGCAAGTAGCAATGTTTGTTTTTATGGCTGCTGAAAATACTAATTATAAGCCAAATGTCAGCTCTGAACAGAGCTCAACAAAATTCAACAAGAATACAAAGCCAGTGTTAACCATTCGCGAAGAAAAACTTAAATGTAGCTTTTGTAGCAATGAGCACAAATTGTACCAATGTAAGCAATTTAAAGAACCAAATTATGAAAAGCGCTGGGAAATTGTGAAAGGTAATCGACTCTGTTCTTGCTGCCTGTCTGCTGGCCATGGAGTACAAAATTGTTCACGTCGTCGCGAATGCGGACTTGCATCTTGCAAAAAATACCATAACAAACTACTACATAATTCTAATGCCAATAGTGCTAAAACCTGCAATTCTGCGTTAGGAGAGGCAGCTGTCAATACTGTCAGTGCTTTCCAAACTGTTTCAGCAACAAGTGAGAACGTCAAAGTAAAAGGAGAAAAGAACAATAGAAATAATTTGTTTAAGCAAAAAACATTGCTTAAGTTCATGCCGGTGAAATTACAAGGACCCAATGGAAGCTTAAAGGTGATGGCCTTTAATGACGACGGTTCAAAAGTAACACTTTTAGAAGAAAAAATCGCCAGGCAGCTCGGACTCAAAGGAGCTGCTAGTTTGCTGCATTTAAAGGGGATTGACAACCAAACGTCATCTGAGATGTCCAAAAACATAAGCGTCGAAATAGCTGGTACTCAAGACGGAGCAAAATCATTCTGCATGCAAGGCTTGCGTACAACTAAAATGCTAATTCTACCTCCACAAACACTTAACTTAGAAGAATTCAGGCAATAATACAAAGAGTTGTGCAACATAACATTAGAAGACTACACTGACGCAGTCCCACAAATATTAATTGGCTTGCCGCATACTAATTTGGTTCGCGCTTTAAATATATTCAACTTTGATGATAGTTTTACAGTTCATGAAACGAAGTTAGGTTATACTTTATTTGGCTCAAACGAAAATTGTGCTGATTGTGCAACTGTTTGTCATGTTAATATCGACACTGATTTGATGATCGATTTGCAAAGACAAGTCGCCGACTATTTTGCATTAGAAGGTTTTGAACCAAAACAGTTGCCTTACATACAATCAGAGTGCGATGCAAGGGAACAAAAAATCTTGATAGACACAACAAAACTGATAGGTCATAAGTACGAAACTGGACTTCTATGGAAAAACGATTATGTGAGTATTCCAGAAAGTTATAGTATGGCATTTAAGTGGCTTGAACTAATTGAAAAGAAAATGTTGCGCGACGATGGTTATGCTTGCTGGTACAAAGAAAAAATTGCAGAATACGTCACAAAAGGGTATGCAAGAAAGATTATGCAAGAAAGACTAATGCTGAAGCGGAAATTAGTGATAAACGTACATGGTATTTACCGCATTTTGCAACTTATAACTTAAACAAAGGCAATAAACCTAGATTGGTCTTTGACGCAGCAGCAAAAATTAGTGAAGTATCTTTAAATTCTGCGCTTATGAAAGGTCCGCACGTTTATCACCCTAAGGCATTAACATCGATACTGTTTAAATTCAGAGAAGGTAAAATTGGCATATGCGGAAACATTAAAGAAGTTTCATCGAATTAATATATGTAGAAAAGATCAAAATGCACAACGATTTCTTTGGCGAGAAGGGAATCAATCGAAACCGCCTGATGTTTATGCTATGAATGCAATGATTTTTGGCTCAGTATGCTCGCCATGCTCGGCGCAATTTGTAAAAAATTTGAATGCGTCAAGGTTTGCGAATGATTAGCCAAGGGCAGTCGTCGCGATCGTTAATCGTCACTATGTTGATGACTACGTAGATAGTTTTGATGAGGTAGAAGAAAGCATAAGGGTGACGAAGAAAGTTATCGATATTCATGAATCAGCAGGATTTGAGCTGCGATGTTTTATATCAAACTCCGATGATTAATTAAGAGCTATTAGCAAAAACTCAGGATCTGTAGAGCAAAAGTCAAAAATATCAGCGTTAATGATTTTAACCATGATAAAGTACTTGGAATGTACTGGGACGCGAAGAACGATACATTTTATCGACGCCCAACCAAAGCAGAACTTCTTGGACTTACGATGTCGATCTTTGATCCTTTTGGTTTCTTGGCGCATATAACTTTGATTTCAAAAATTTTGCTGCAAAGGTTATGGCATCTAAATATCGGGTGGAACGATTTTATTCCCGATGAAATTTATGATAGGTGGTATCAATGGTATAAGGCATTTAGCAAGCTAAAAGAGTTTAGTATTCCCAGATGCTATTATTTAAAGTATAAACATTTGCTGAATGATATACAATTACACGTTTTTGTGGGTGCAAGTGAGCTCGCGTTTGCTGCTGTGGCGTATTGGCGCATTTGTTACCAAGATGAAGTTAGTGTTGCTTTTGTTGCTGGCAAATCTCGCTGTAGCCCTCATAAACCATTATCAATACCACGTTTGGAGTTGCAATCAGCTGTACTTGGGACGCGTTTAAAAAACATCATCGTAAGCAGCCATGAAGTAAAGCCTAATAAAATCGTGTTCTGGTCGGACGCGAAGGCGGTAATCCAGTGGATCCATTCTGAGGCCCGACGTTATAAGCAATTTGTGTGTAACCGAATATCTGAGATTCTCAATCGTCTGAAGTAGCTCAGTGGAGATTATGTTTTTCGTCAGACTGCAGATGGACAAATGGACCAATATTTTTAAGAACGCAGAAAAGGATTGGCCCAAACTACCACAACCTTTTTTTGAAAAGTCAAACAAAGAAGAACAGCGCTCGAAGCAATTGTATTCATTGCAAAACGAAGAGGAAGTAATACCTTTTACAAAATTTTCTAATTACTACAAATTTCTTAAAATAATGACATGGGTAAGATTTGCAATTATGAAATTTCGATCAGTTGTTGTAAATAAAAATTAGGCTTTGAACTTGCCTTTAGCATTGTCTGCACAAGAAATTAAAAAAACCGAAATTATGCTTGTTCGACTAGTCCAACAGCCAATGTATACAGAAGAAGCTAATGCTTTGAAGAGTGGATTGCATATTTCAAAACGGAGTACTCTGCTCAATTTAACTCCTAAAATGGACGAAGAAGGAGTGATGCGGCTTGCTGGACGCATCGATTATGCTGAATGTCTTCCAATGTCCACCAGACGGCCAATTATTATGCCTAAATGCCATGCAATGACGCGTTTAATAGTAAGGCACTATCACGAGATTATGTATCATCAAAATCAAGAGGCAATTATAAGTGCAAATCGTAGCAAGTACTGATTTGTCAGATTTGTAAAAATTTATTAGCTTCTCCAAGAACTCCATTGATGGGGCAAATACCAGCTGATCGCCTTACGCCCTATGTTCGGCCGTTTTCCTTCACTGGCGTTGACTACTTCGGACCAATCATGGTTTCTAATGGACGTCGCAGAGAGAAGAGGTGGGTGGCTTTATTCACGTGCCTCTCTGTTAGTGTAATACACTTAGAGTTAGCACGGGATTTATCAGCCGATGCAGTCATTCTTTGCTTGCGGAATTTTGTAAATCGCAGAGGTCTTCCTGTTCGAATACGCAGCGACAGAGGCACAATCTTTATAGGAGCAAGCAAGGAGGAGCGGTTGCAAGTTGAAGAGAGCATGGAAAGAGAGTGTAGTCGTCGTGGCATTTAATGGGTTTTTAATTCACCTGCTAACCCTTCAGCTGGTGGTATTTGGGAGCGTATGGTGCGCAGCGCAAAGAGAGTGCTAAAATGTACATTGAAAGAGACTGCTCCTCAAATTGAGACAATGATAAGTTTGCTTATTGAAGCTGAAAATTTGATTAACTCTCGTCCGCTTACACACTTACCTATTGACAGTATCGACGCTGATACGCTTACACCAAACCATTTCTTACTCGGTTGCCCAAACTTTATGCAAACTTCGGCTGTTTTAGAAATTGTGTGTTTAAAAAAGCACACACGTTGCAGCACGTATTTCACAGCAACTCAAGCAAGCATTCTGGCGCAGATGGACTTTAGAATATTTACCTACTCTTACTCGGCGTACTAAGTGGTATCGGAGAGTGAGGCCAATTCAAATTGGAGACGTGGTAATAATTTGTGATGACAATGAGAGCCGAGGCGAATGGAAGCGCTACTTGTACAGTAGCGCTATTGCTACTGTCGCCGCAATTTGCAAGGATGAAAACGGGAATCTATAGTACACTGTCGTTATAGAGAGAACACTTCTCTAGTCTTCTGAATGGCGATGATGCCAACAATCTCGCCAATAGATATGATATTCCGGAAACCCCAATAATGGATGACAGCGCTAAAGTTCCGCTGTCTGACTATAATGAAGTCTTGACAGCCATAACACGGCTTAAGAACAAGAAAGCCGCGGGAGCCGATGGTCTGCCTGCAGAGCTGTTTAAGAACGGAGGCGAAACTTTGTTTAAGTGCATTCAAGAGTTTATATGCAGAATATGGTTCGAAGAATGCATTCCAAACGACTTGAACCTCAGTGTACTCTGCCCAATCCACAAGGCGATCCTACTATTCGTGCCAACTACAGTGGTATAAGTCTTCTAAATATCGAGAATAATGTCCTGTCGAGCGTATTATGTGAAAGACTGAAGACCATCGTAAGCCAACTGATTGGGCCTTATCAGTGTAGAAAATCTACCACCGACCAGATATTCACGCAACGACAAATCTTTGGAAAGACCCTAAATAAACAAATTGACTCCCACAATCTTTTAGTCGATTACAAAGCCGCTTTCGACAGTCCAATAAAGAATCACATATACTCCACCATGCCTGAATTTGGTATAACTGCAAAATTAGTCTGTGTATGCAGGATGACACTGAACAACACCAGCAGCGCAGTTAAATCGGGAAGGACCTCTCCCCCATTTGTTACCAAACGAGGTTTCAGACAATGTGATTCCTTATCGTGCGACTTTTTCAATCTAATTATGGAAAAGATCATTCGAGCTGCTGATCTGAGACAAAGCGGCACAATATTCTATATGAGTGTTATGCTGCTAGCTTATGCTGATGATATGGATATCATTGGCCATAACACAGGCGAAGTCAGTGCAGCATTCTCCAAATTAGAAAGAGAGTCGGTTCGCATGAGCCTTGCAGTAAACGCAGATAAGACGAAATATCTGGTGTCAACAAACAAACAGTACCAGCGTATTGGCACCCACGTCACTGTTGACAACACCTCATTCGAGGTTTTGAAGGCCTTCGTCTACCTCGGATCCAGCACTAACTCCACCAACGATACCAGTAGAGAGATAAAACGAAGGATAACTCTTGCCAACAGGTGTTACTTTGGGCTCAGTAGGCAATTGAGAAGCAGAGCCCTCTCTCGACAAACAAAAGTCACAAAAGTCAATTGATGGATGCTAACATCAAAACTGAACTAGACTCGAATAAAGGAACTGTGACAATAGACTCAGGAAATTAAACAATGGAAGCACCAAGTGTGGCATTAATTGGTTCTATCGTGAACTATGTGATGGGCGAGGGTTTTTCGCTGTACATCAATCGAATAAGTCATATGTTAAGCCTCTACAAAATTTGAAAAGATGAACATAAAACGTCTTTCCTAATAAGTTTAGGAGGAGCTGACCTCTACAAGACCTTGGCAAATGTTTTAGCGCCAAAAACGGAAAACGATTACAAATACGAAGAAATAGTATCGAAATTTAAAATTCATAAATCAAATTCAAATTCTTAAAATATCAATTTTTCAAAAGAGACCTGAGAATGGGAGGAAGCATATGCGAGTACAATTAAACATATGCGAGGAATTAAAGCAGCTGGCGCGTAGGTGCGACTTAGGTCTTGTTTCTTGAGAAAGCTCTGCTCATCAAATTCGTATGTGGACTAAGCAACAGAAACATTCAGAATAAGCTTTTAAATTAACAAGGTCTAAAGAGCTTTGAGAAGGCTGGGGAGTTGTCGTTATCGATGGATATGACACACAGCAGCGTGGAGCAAATGAGATCAATCAGAGTACAACAGATCAGTTACGTTCAGCGAGGTAGACGGAATTTCAAAGGACAGATAGACAAGAGCGACAGAGACAAAAGCAGGCGGAGGTATAAAAGTGTCGATAAGGGAAGGTATGTATGTTATTATTAAAATAAGCCAGTGCATATGCAAAAAGACTGTTAGTATAAAAAGAATGGATATACAAATATTAGAAAGAAGAAGAAGACATTACGTTAAATTGCTTACATAATTTAAAAAGTGAACATTCGAAACCTTTTAATGTGCAATAGAAATTAAAGGCAAAAAGCTTTGGGTTGAAATTGATTCTGGCGCTTGTGCTTCTGTATGTCATGTTGTTGATTATAGAAAATGGTTTAATCATATTGATATGGAGCCTGTTGTGAAAAATATTAATGTGTTAAACGGAGAAAACATTGTTGTAGTTGGACAAATTACAGTCACTGTTAAATATCTGCAAAAATATTGTGAACTAAGCTTAATTATTGTCGATTCAATACATGCGTTTAAGATTCTGTTGGGAAGAAATTGGCTTGAAATGTTGGTGCCTTCTTGGCGTAAATGTTTTTTAAGTGCGGATACGATTCATTCAATGAAAGAAAATTTTTAAATTTGATTTTAAAAAATATGAAAAATTATTTAGCAAGAAAAATGACTCAACAATAATTGATTATGAGGCGGAGATATTATTGAAAGAAAATGCTTATCCGATTTTTAGCAAAGCGCACACAGTCCCGTTTGGGTTATGTCAAAAAGTGGCAGACGAAATCAAAAAGCTCTGCGCAGATGGAGTTCTGATGCCAGTCAGTAGAAGTTAGTGGAACAGTCCGGTTGTTGTTGTAAATAAAGGAGATGGGTCCATAAGACTATGTTTAAATTATAGAAGAACAATAAATCGATTTGTTGAAATGGAGCATCACGTAATTCCCCGTATTGAGGATATTTTAGCTAATTTAGCGGACTGGAAATATTTTTGTAAAATAGACTTGACAGGTGCACACTTGCAAGTAAAAGTGTCCGAAAGATCGCAAGACCTCTACGAAGGATAGCAACCTTGTCGTGGTGTAGAGGCTTAGGTTGAAATGAAACAATGGGCTATGATGACGGGAGCGCAAGCTCCTGGTAGGGTCACCCATGTCGTACAGGCCATTGTGGAGCAATGAAAAAAGAGCTATCAAACCCCCCTCTAATCCAGGGTGTTATGTTGCACCATGCCTATTGGATGGTTTGCAGCCAGGGAGTAATACCGGCTGTTTGGGAACGGAGACCTCACTGGTACCTGGCCGCCTCAGTGAGTAATTGTGGCCTTTCCATGGTATGCGGGGCTCTGGCATGGATGACGTACTTTCCCTAGCTACTCGTGGGACCAAAAATGAACAAAACTAATAAAAATAACAAGGAAGAACGTACAGAGGCGACAACGACAACAACTACAGATGAAACGGCAACTGCGACGGAAACTGGCAGGTCTAGCATAGGGCGAAATACTCTGACCAAACAGGACAACACCGACGCGGGTGGGGACTTGGACTCAGCGACTCTGAGGATTCTGGGCAGGTTGAGCATTGGAAGTGACACGGAGGAATCGAGCATCCCTCAAGTCCTTCACAATGTTCCTGGCTCAGAGACTGAAGACGAGCTTCTCAACTCCGGCTTCGACGCGATGGTCATTGAGGCGGGTAGTGCAGCAGTCCACAGTAGTTCTGCTTCGAAAGAAGCAATGCAACGAAAGTTCTACAGGACTGCTAAGAACTATCTGCTGAAAATGAAAACCGCAGACCCGACTACTCTTACTTCCAGGGACAAGGCTCTCATCAGGAAGCACACGAAGAGAGTGAAAACTTTTGAACGTCACTATGCCTCCAAAGCATCGACGAACGAAGTTGCCACAATTCTGCCTGCTTCCACGGATGAGGGTCTTAGCAAGGCAGGTCCATCCAACTCCAATGACGGGAAAAGCGACAAACGGGAGAGGGAAATGGGAGGTAGAAAGAGGAGGAAAAGAGGCAGAAAGAATAGAGGGGATAGAGCTGAACCGTCCCAATCCAAGGTTGCTACAGGTGACAAACGAGATTGCGGTATAGGTGGAAGAAGGGGCAACGACGGTTAAGGCAGGTCCTTCCTACTCCAATCAAAATCATCATCAAAAGCGGCAAACAGGAGTGTGGAAAAGGCGGAACCAGGGAGAAGGCAAAGCGAGACAAGGTCAACCCAAGGTTACCTCAAACAGGGACCAACCGGGGGGTTGACCACGGTTTCGAGAGGAGAACCTACCTGTACACCTGGTTCCACGGCCAAACGGCAAAGATCTGCGGATGAGGTCGCTGCGAGTTGTTCGAAGCGTAGTAAAGCCCGGGGGAGCTTCGGAAACTCAGCAGAGGTCGCTGCGAGTTGTTCGAAGCGAAGTAAATTAGGGGGTAGCTTCGAAAACTCACCAGAGGAGATACAAGTAGCCGTTATAGACGCAACTGACCCAGACGGCTCTATGACGGGGGAAAAATGGCTGCTTGTAGAAAATGAGATCCTTAAAGCAATGATGGCTAGCGTCGAACACGGTGATCCCGACGATTACAAGTTCGACGGTGCTGGTTGGCAACAAGGAGTCAAAGTCGTCGGATGTGGATTGAAGAAATCCCTGGAGTTCCTGACCAAAACCATCGCCAGAATTGGTGAAATTTTTAAGGGAGATTCACTAAAGGTGATCTCCAAGTCCACGCTTCCTCTTCGTCACGAGGTATCTGTATGGATTCCTCCTCCTGCTTTGCACGAGGATGAGTCTATTCAGAGGCTTTTGGCGGCGCAGAATAAAGACGCCAAAATTCAGGAGTGGAAGCTGGTCAGGTCGCAGAAGAGTCACGGCAGCGAAGGGAAAATTCTTCTCTTTTCTGTAGACGCTGCTTCCACGGGCATGCTCAAATTCGGCCTCGGATCCATTAAGGTGAAGAGGCTGAACCAACAATAGCTGAGAGGAGGAGGAAGCTGCAAGTGATGCAAATCAACCTGCATCACTGTAAGGCAGCGACCGACAACTTGATGCTGTGCATGTCCGAGGAGAATGTAGATGTGGCCCTCATCCAGGAACCTTGGATCACCAACAACAAGATCCAAGGCCTAGGGTCGAAACAATACAACCTGTTTCACTATACAAATTAAGGTAAGTCAAGGAGCTGTATACTTGCAAAAAAATCCATTAATATGTTTTTTCTCCCTAGATTCAGCAACGGAGACGTAGTGGCAACCAGCGTAGAAACAAGGTCAGCAAAACTGATCCTTTGCTCTGCGTACATGCCCTATGAAGAGGAAAACCCACCAGTGCAAACAGTCCGCGAGTTAGCAGAACATGCTAACATAAGCAGGGCATTCCTGGTCATCGGTTGTGATGCTAACGCCCATCACTCGCAATGGGGCAGCAAAGACATCAACAAAAGGGGTGAGTCTATTTTTGAATTTATCCTTACCACAGACCTTATTCTATGCAATAGGGGCAATAGGCCAACATTTCAGAATAGAGTCAGGGAAGAGGTAATCGATCTTACTTTAGCTAGTTACTCTGAACAGATTATAGTCGATAACTGGGAGGTGTCACAGAAGGAGTCGTTTTCCGACCACTTTACGATTCTCTTTACTATTGACTACGATCCCCAATTAAAGAAACATTTTAGGAACCCATTAAAAACTAACTGGGAAAGGTATTCAGTCTGGATAAGCAGAAATATTGCAGACCCTGACACAGAATACCTCCCAACCGATGTATCTATTGACAATGCAGTCGAGTTTATAACGGGAAAAATTAACCAGGCTTTCAAGAAGTTCTGCCCAAAGACTCGAAGTCGCAAACCTGCAAATGCGAGTTGGTGGACCAGAGACCTCAAAAAGAGGCGATCAGAGGTTAGAAAACTTCACCGGAAAATTTTTACACTAGGGATGTAAGAATAGCTAAGCAAATATCTTGGACAAAATTTTGCGAGTCCATTGAGGATACCACTGAAGCCGCCAGACTTCGAAAGACGCTATCCAAAGACCCAACGGTCCCGGGATACCTTAAGAGGTCCGACGGATCCTGGACAGAATCCAGCCAAGAAACGCTTTTGCTACTCATGGAAACTCACTTCCCAGGTTGTACAGAACCGTATCAAAACGCTGCCAACAACAACTTGGAAATAACAATGCCAGAACCTTTACAAGAACTCCCCAACATTATTACCAGGTCAACTGTAGAATGTTCGATCGGATCCTTCAAGCCTTACAAATCTGCGGGGCCAGATGGTATCCTACCGGCCATGATGCAACATGCCCTTCCTAGCATCATGCCCTGGCTTATAGCAATCTTCACTGGCTACCTCAAGACAGGATATGTTCCAAAAATTTGGAGAGAAGTGCGAGTTGTTTTCATTCCTAAAGCTGGGAAACCGATACACTCAGCACCAAAGGATTATAGGCCTATCAGTCTCTCATCGTTCTTGATGAAAACGCTAGAGAGAATAATAGATCTTCACATAAGAGAATCTGTGAACGATAATAATCTCTGTAGTGTACAACACGCCTTCCTTAAGGGTAAATCGGTAGAAACGGCACTGCATGAGGTGGTTTCGGTCATAGAAGGAACCCTTCATCACAAAGAATATACTTTAGCAACGTTTTTAGATATCGAAGGCGCATTTAACAATGTAAATACAGATTCTATAAGAAATGCTTTAGTAGACAAAGGAGTTAATAGAAAAATAACTCAGTGGGTTTATAAAATGCTCAATAGCAGACGTATAAGCTCACAAATGGGAATGAGCGTGGTGAGGAAAGAAGTCACAAGAGGCACACCGCAAGGAGGAGTCATATCCCTCCTTCTCTGGCTGATTGTGGTTGACAAAATTCTCACTACACTCACAACTGGAGGAACAAAAGTGGTAGCCTATGCCGATGACGTTGTCATCCTAATATGCGGGAAATACCTGCAAACAATTAGCGAACTAATGTCTACGGCATTGAATGAGCTATCGCGGTAGGCAGAATCGAATGGACTTGGTGTTAACCCAGTAAAGACCGAACTCGTTCTGTTCACAAGAAGAAGAAAAATAGAAAGTTTCACATTACCGAAACTTAACGAAGTATCTCTGAAACTTTCCACGGAAGCCAAATACCTTGGAATTATCCTTGATAACAAGCTGAGCTGGAAACGCAACACAGAGGAAAGAAGGAAAAAAGCACTGTGCGCTTTGTTCGCTTGTCAGAGGGCATTTGGCAGGAAATGGGGACTGCGACCGCACATAATCCACTGGATGTATACAGCGATCGTGAGACCCATTCTTTACAGGAAAACAGCCATTTACAGCCATTTACAGGAAAAATCTTACCCCCACAAGGGTAGTAATTTTTGTGGATAGCCAAGCGGCCATCAAAGCACTGAACAGTAAAACGACGAAGGCTCGAACGGTGCAAAACTGTAAACTTGCACTGGCAAGGCGATGAACTGGCAAGGCGTGGAGTAACCGCAAGTACAAACAGAGCTGACACAGATGTGCACATTCCAATAGGCGTCGTCAAAAGGAGTATAGAACTAAATGCCAGAGATATACAACACAAACTGGGCTGCAACATATCTCGAAGGCTTTGGCCTGAGCTAAATAAGAAAAGAACTAGAAGCCTTCTGCTTTTGGTCAAACGGGAAATCCGGATCCTTGTTGGAGTTCTAACGGGTCATTGCCCCATTGGGGTAATGGCCAATAGAATAGGTATAACAGCGCCAGACTTCTGTCGGAGCTGCAAAGACCCGGAGGAAATAGAAACAATAACTCACCTACTATGCGAATGTCCAAGTCTACAGAATCGTCGACTCCGACATATGGAGAACAGATTTTTCAAAGACTTGGAAGAGTTGGTGAACACACCACTGCTAGACATCTGAAGGTTCATAAAAAGCACAGGATGGTTTGAGGAACAAATCGGAACAATGGTTTAACTTGGTACCACAATTATAAAAAGGGATTCGCAATGAACCTGTAGGCCCCCGCGGAAGCGCCGGTAACGGTGCACGTCCCTTCTTACCTAACCTAACCTAAGGTCGCAAGAGTTATTGACGATCAACACGTATTTAGGATTATTTAAGTACACACGAATGGTGTATGGATTAAAAACCGCACTACACATTTTTTCAAAAATCATAAGTGAAATTTTAAAGGGCTTAGATAAGTGCATTCGTATTTTGACGATATCATTGTTGGAGGATCTACCATCGAAGAATGTGAGCGAAACCTGGAAGCAATGTTAGATAGACTTTTAGAGTCGAGTGTAAAGATAAATTATGATAAATGTCAATTATTTAAGGAAGAAATCAATTATTTAGGGAATGTGATTAATCAGACGGCATAACGCCATCCAAGGAAAAGGTCTAGACAGTAGTAGAAGCCCCGAGCCCCAGAAATATGTCCGAATTAAATCATATTTAAGAATGGTGAATTATTATAACCACTCTGTTCCTAATTTATGTGCAGAGCAGTCTGCGCTACATGAGCTGACGAAAAAGAATGTCAAATGGCGTTGGTCTGAACGACACGAAGAAGTATTTAAAAATCAAAGTTATTAGTTGCAAATGTAGGCATTTTGACACATTATGATTCGCAAAAGCCAATTATTATCTCATGTGATGCAAGTCCTTACGGTCTTGGGGGTGTATTAGCACATATTATCGATGGCAAAGAACTTCCTGTTCAGTTTGTTTCGAGTAGTTTATCGCCGGATGAAAAGAATTATTCACAGCTTCATCGAGAGGCTCTGTCGATAGTCTTTGCTGTGAAAAAGTTTCACAATTATATTTACGGCTTACCATTCGTTATTGAAAGTGACCATCAGCCGCTAAAAGGAATTTTTTTCAACGAAAAAAGAGCTGCAATCAGTAGCTGCTAGGCGGTTACAACGATGGGCAGTGTTTTTATCAATCTATGATTATTCTATAAAATATAAGAAGGGATTGCAAATGGGATACGCCGATGCCTTATTACCGAACTACTCCAACAACTACAACAATGAAGACACCAGCAGAAATGATTTTTAAGCTTAAGTCAAAAACACTGTTAGATGATATTAATCCCAAAATACGGGAATTGGTTCAAAAACAAGAGGTTGGAAATTGTAAAGATAAGAAGCAAGTTAAAAATATTAAATATTATAAATATTACCAAAATATTCAAAATTATACAATTCGAAATTCAGATTTATTAAATATTCCAAAATACAACAACTATGAAACTATATTATAAAAACATGTTGCAAGGAATTATGTTAACTGGATTCATGCTAAAGTAGTTAAAAAATTAAGTACTGTTTGATATCTCATAAATATAAATGGAGTATCTAGAGTTGCACATGTAAATCAGATGAAGAAATATAAAGGAAAAACTGTAAATTTTAACCCTAAAGTTCAAACATATGTTGTTGATTCAAAAATAAATTCAGATACTAATACTGTTAAGTGCAGAGAACTTTCCATATATTGTAATTATTCATGTATCTGAATCTGTTGTAGCTGACAATGCTAGATCAAAATATAACTCAGAATCAGAAAATAATCAAGTAGAACTACGACGTTCAAACCGGTCTAATAATTGGAAAAGATTTAAGTCGAATTTAAAAAAAAGAAACTTTAAATAAGTGTAATTTTTATTGCTAGATTGTTCAAAATAAAAGTGTGGAACAGATGAGATGTTCATAAAATAGTCCTAAAATCTAATTTTAAGTACCGTATGTTTAAGATTTATTGTTATTTATAACTCTATAAAAAAGTCAGTCTAGTACAGAGCTCTGATAAAAAGACTTTGGGAGCTTTCGAGAGGAAGATCCTTAACAAGATCTAGAGACCAATCTGGGTCAATGACGAGTGCCAAATACGATAGAACGATGAGCTATACGCTGATATTGACATAGTAAAGCCCATAAAAATCTAACGGCCTCACAGGCTACGTTATGTTGAGCGGCTGGATGACGACGCTCCAACGAAGAAAATATTCGATTCGGTACCCAGTGGCGGTAAACGCAGAAGAGGGCGACCGCATCTCCGTTGGAAGGACCAAGTAGAAGACAACCTGACGAAACGTGGAGCTTCCAACCTAAGTAAGTATGTAAGTAAATAAGTGGCATGTAAGTAAATAAAATGTTTATTAAAATTGAACCAGCAGATTTTTGTAAGTATACATTAATATGCCAGAGTGCTGTCCATAATTTTGTGGTTTTAAGTATAAGAAAACGAGTTTGTATTTGATTGCTTAGTTAGTCCATATTTTTTTTTCAATGAAAGTATTTAAAAATAATTTAAAGTCCTGAGTGTTGTTTTAACACCAACGTCTATGCCGCCAAATTACTAAACTTTTTTCTTTTTTTTTTTAATTTTTAGCTTATGACAAATAAACAAGATGCACTTCTGCTAAATTTAAAAAAAAAATTAATTTAACAGAATTTTTTAAAGAGCGATACAGTGATTTTGGACTCTTCATTAATTTTCAAAACAACGACCGCGTTTCAAGCTCAACAATATTAAAGTTGAAAAACATTAAAAATGTCTCTGTCGTAACCATGATTTTCGCATTCACCCTATTAAATAATGTGTGAAATCACTTCGAAGCATACCTGAACACTTGAAAATAGCTCATATGATTTGCCAGAATCCAATTCTTTGAAGGAAAACCGCGTAAATGCGTAAGGTAATTAAATTAAGTAAATTATATTAATTTAATTAATATAAATTATAAAAAACGTCCCCATTTTTAAGTTTTAAATTAAAATTATTTGTTTATTATGTATATTTACTAGCTGTTGTTGATATTAATACTTTTTCATATGCTGATATTTATTATTTTTCTCTTAATTTATTATTTAAATTTTCTCTATGTTTGGTTTCAGTCATATTAGTTATACTTGTTATATTTATTCATTTTATGTTTATTACTTGTTGTTATTCTGTAATTCTTATTACATTTAAAAGGCTATGTCTTATATGTTAAAATAAATTGAAATTGAAATTGTAATCTAATTCACATATACCTACATACACAATTTCCGATCTCTAAGGCAACATTAAATACTTTTCAATAACCTTAACAGTTTGCATGTAAAAACTTACTACCAGCTACATAGTTGTTGTTGTTCTAAATTTCCCCAAAACGAATTGATTTTGATTTCAAATAATCTCAGAAGCTTGCAACCGCCGGCGCCGAGACTGAAGTTCGTTTGTATTTCCATTTGAATGCTGTTGTTGTTAGTGTAGGTGTGCTTAGTGCATGCATTTTGGACTCAGCCTCTCAGATAAGTATCTTAAGCGAGAAAATGGCTTCAAGACTTATGTTGAAAACGACTTCATGCTATCTAGGCGCAAGTGGCCTTGGAGAGATAAGTACACAAATCCGAAAAAAGTCGCAAATCATTGTTAAATCAAGGTTTAATAATTTTAAAACAACATTAGAGCTTTTCATTATGCACAAGATTACTGGCCCAAAACCTGATGAAATCGTGGATGTGTCGCAGTGGAACCTTCCAAGAAATATCGAGAGGGCAGACCCATCTTTCAATATTCCAGCGCCAGTAGAACTGCTTCTCGGTGCTGAAATTATCTTAGATTTAATGTCGATTGGCCGCATAAAACTTGAACAAAACTTGCAACATCTTTAGAAAACGTTGTTAGGATGGGTTGTTTCTGGAGCCTCCAGACGATCGTATTCTGACTGCAATAAGATCAAAAGTCTTTTAGTTGACTGTAGCAACGCGAAAGAGATGGTGCAGCTTGACAAATTGGTGGAACGATTTTGGCAGTTGGAGCAGATAACGTTGAATACTCCCTTTCTTACAGAAGAGGAAAAGGAGTGTGAGAGACTGTTTGAAGAAAATGTGAGGCGTGATTCAGCTGGCAGATTTGTAGTAAAATACCATTTAAATGCAACGTCAGTGAGTTGGGCGAATCTTACCATATTGCAGAGCGGCGATTTTTGTCTCTTGAGCGGCGGATGGACAAGGACCCGACAACAAAAAATGCGTATAAAAACGTTATACAGGAATATCTACAACTGGGACATATGTCGATTGTTGAAGGTAAGGATAAGTCAAAATTGAAGTATTTTTTGCCGCATCAGCACGTACTACGGCCTGATTCCTCAAGTACTAAACATCGGGTTGTATTTGACTGTAGCTGCAAAACAAGTACAGGAATCTCCTTGAATGACGTGATGATGAAGGGACCTGTTGTGCAAGATGATTTGCTGTCGATTGTTTTGCGCTTCAGATGTTTCAAATATGCGATAACAGCGGATGTGATCAAGATGTACAGGCAAGCATGGGTAACTGATGAGGATTCCTATTATCAGGCGATTATTTAGCGTGATTCATCAACCGATGAACTAACAGCATATCGTCTGCGTACAATAACATATGGTACTACAGCCGCACCATACTTGGTTACCAGGTGCCTGAAGATGTTAGGACAGGATAATTCTGCAGAGTATCCACTGGGAGCGAGTAAGATTTTAAACGATTTTTATATGGATGGCCTTATCTCAGGTGCAGACTCAGAAGAGGATCTATTCAAAATTTATGATCAGGTATCCAAAATTTTGGGCACTGCTGGATTCCCATTACATAAATGGCACTCAAACAATAAATAAATTCTTCAAAAAGTTCCTAAAGGAGATAGGGAGAAGCCGCTTCGAATGAATGATACTGAAATCATCAATACTCTTGGGATTATTTGGGACCCTACAGTAGATGTGTTTCGTTACGTGCCACCTAATACAAAACCGAGCAACACTATTACAAAGAGGATTGTGCTGGCTGAGTTGTCATCATTGTTTGATCCCTTGGGGCTCATTAATCCAGTCATCGTCAAAGCTAAGGTGCTTATGCAAGACTTGTGGATTCTGAAAATGAATTGGGATGAGTCACTCCCAATAGATTTACATTGCTAGTGGAATGAGTTTCGAAAGAAGCTGAGCACTATGAAGGATGTAAGAGTTCCACGCTATGTACTCGCAGCAGGAGGTTACGTTCGCGTGGAGATGCATGGATTTGCAGATACATCCATGCGAGCTTATGGGTTCTGCATATTTATAAGGGGCATTGGATGCCACGGCGAAGTCAATGTTCAACTTTGGAGTGCCAAATCGAGAGTAGCACCAGTTGTAACAAAATCTCTTCCACGCCTGGAGTTATTAGCCGCCGAGCTTTTGTCGAAGCTGTTGGTAAAAACTAAAAACAACTTCTCGGTACTGGTTGATGCTGTTTATCTATGGTCTGATTCCGAGATCGTGTTGGATTGGTTGAGTCTGCACCCTTCTGAGCGGTCAACGTTCGTAGCGAACAGGGTTGCGTCCATTCAGGACTCAACGAAGGCTGCGATCTGGCGGCACGTGCCATTGGCCGATATAGTATCTTGAGGTGCGTATGCAGATGAACTTGAGGGATGCGGTTGGTTTTCTGGTCCGGAATTCTTATGGGCACCCTGCGAAGAGTGGCCTGCAAATAAAGTACGTACGAAAGCAGCAGAAGTTTGTGAGGAGCGGCGAAAGGGAGCAACATTTCTTCATGTGGAGTGCGAGAAAAACAAACTTTTGCAGTGGATTGAGAACCAAAGCCAGTTTGGCAAGTTGCAGCGAAGGGTGGCTTTGATGCTTCAAGTCTGTCGAAGAGGTAAAGGGCCGTCGAGCATGACTGTGCAGTTGTATGACGAGGCTCTGATTCGCATAGTCTATTGCCCGCAGCAGCACTACTTTCACGCGGAATATCGCAGTTTGAAAAGTTGTGGAGAAGTTCCAGCTACGTTAAATAGTTTCAATGTATTTATTGAAAGCAGTCATAGTGTGGACATATTGCGAGTGGGAGGGCGACTTCAAAAGGCAGAGATACCTTATGATGCCAATCATTAAATACTATTGCCGGGTGATAATAACTTCGTTAAATGCTACGTAAAGTTTGTTCATGAGAAAAACTATCATGCTGGCACACAAGCGTTAATGGCGATCATCCGACAGAGATTTTGGATTATCAACGCAAGAAAGCTGATTCGAGCAGTGACTGGCAAGTGTCTGATGTGTTTCTGAAGTCGACAAAGACTGCAGCGACAGCTCATGGGCAATCTGCCAGAAGCTCGAGTAAACGTTGCAAGACCATTTGCTACGACTGGTGTGGATTTTTGCAGACCAATAATGACTACCTATCGACTACACAGAGTACGGTTTACCAATTTTATTTGTCTGTTTTGTAACTAAGGCGGTACACCTGGAGGTAGTGTCAGGCTTGACATCGAAGGCTTTCATTGCCGCACTGAAAAGGTTTGTGGCACAGCGTGGCTTGTGCTCTCGTCTTTATTGCGATAATGGGACAAACTTTGTCGGAACTCGTAGGGAGCTTAAAGAGTTCAAAGAAAAGTTTTTTGGAGGATTCCCTCAAATTTTCCCCATTTTGGAGGATTATGGGAGGCAGCGGTGAAATCAGCTAAGTATCACTTTACTCGTATTCTAGGGGATTCTCATTTAACGGTTGACGAGCTCTGTACTGTGACGGCGGAGATTGAGGCTATCTTGAATTCGCGGCCATTGACTGCGATGTCCAACGATCCAAACGATGAAAGTGTTTTGTGAAGGCTGTGTACGAGTAGCTGATGTGAAGACAAAGAAGGGAACAATTCGACGCGCTGTTCACAAGTTGGCGCAAGTTCCACGTGATGAGTAGAAGTTTGACGTATTTATGAGATACATCAAAGGCGGCGGCATGTTAAGACTTAAATAATAATTCATTTTCATTTTGGTAATTTCTTAAAATTCAATACTACTTTTTTATAATTCAATATTTGTATGTATTTGCTACTTTTTATTACCTTTTAAAACATTGTGTTAAAATGAGAGAACATTGAAGTTATATTAATTTTTTAACATAAGAGAGCAGTTAGTTTTCATCCAAGGATGATTTATAAGGTTGTCGCAGGGCTGATCGCACTCTCTTCTCAGTACCCATAATTGTCAAAACCAGCCAATTTTGCGAATGACTACGAAAGAAAAACGGATGACGAAAGAGAGCACTTGCAGATTTTCTATGAGTTGTCAACTTCGATTTGACAATTATGGGTACTCG
Source organism: Coremacera marginata (assembly GCA_914767935.1). Classification (NCBI taxonomy): domain Eukaryota; kingdom Metazoa; phylum Arthropoda; class Insecta; order Diptera; family Sciomyzidae; genus Coremacera; species Coremacera marginata. Next base: position 101,247,534 of record OU612047.1, read on the forward strand.
CTCTCTCCCTTGCGACAACCTTATAAATCAACTTTGTTTTCATCCAGTTAGCAAGACAGACCGTCATTACTTTATATTGGATTAAAGTTAATAAACTGAAGTATAAAAACTTAAATCGTGGTGTTCTAATTTTAAACGGAAAATTAAGAAAAAGGTTCGTAAAAACTATTGCGATTTAACAGGTAGTATGGATAAACTTACTTCAAATTTTGTTCAAATAAATGTATATGCTCAAAAGTATCTTTGAAACAAGATTCACAAAATATATTTTAAATGCAAATATCGTATAGTTCTTTGCACATATTTATTTCCTTGCAACAAATGAAAAGTTTAATTTAATTTTGAACTCTACGTAACTCTGCGTTTTTGTGACCGCTGCATTGTGATTGTTTTTGTTTGTTTAGTTTATGTGCTGTAAATTTACTGATAAATTCTGACTTTTAACGCAGAATTATTTTATTCTTTCTTTTGTTTTTAGTGCCGTGAATTTATATATAAAAGAATAGAATAGAATATAATATAGAATTTTAATATAATATAAACTAATTTGTGCGGTAAAAGTTTCCCTTTTGTTTTAAGTGAATACAAATCAAGGGCAATCTGAGTGAAATAAAAATATTGAAAGTTGAATATAAAAAAATGTACGGAACAATCACGTGGAAATCGCGGAACTGCTGGTGCATGCAAATGGGAAAAGGCTACCACAATGTTGCGCGGTCACAACATAGGTCCGCTCTACTAGCATATGCAATGCGGTCAGCAGGTAAACATTCCGCCGGTCCGCGATGCCGACGTTATTGTTCAAAGCTGCATTTACACACAAATCAAAATCCTACTCTTGAGCCAGATTTGCATTTGTTTAAAGTTCAACAAATCACAGCTAGATAATGCTGCAATCGCATTATGTTTAGTTTGCAACATGTTCAGTGGAAGAAACTTCAAAATAGTACGTCAAGTAAACAAAGCACAGCTGAATAATCAAAAAAAAAAAATGGAAACAACAGGAAAGTAAGTAGAAATAAAGGAAAATACAGCAAGAGAAAATGTTGCTCCAAAAACAATGCGAAAGGAGTCCTATTATAAGGAAAAATTAAATATTTTGAAACTACTCTGAGAAAAGGATAGAACTAGCAGAAAAAGCAGAGCAAAATAAATATGAAAGGTATAGAAAAAGAATCTGTTAAGAAGACTTTGAAATAAAGAAAATAAGTAAACACAACAATGACTTTTTTATGTATAAAGCTATATTTATATTAGGACATTAGTTAATAATTCATTGAATACCATTTCTCGTCGATTGTTGAAGACATTAGGCGTATGGCTATCATAAAAGCTTGAAGTGTCAATTTCGCTGTCCTCATTTTGCATTTCGTCACCATCAAGTATGCATAAATTGTGGATAACACAGGCTGCCATAACTATATTCACTAAAAAAAAAGCATTATGCCGCGTTTCCATGTGATCTTTCAGTATCTTATCTTATCCCATATCACAAAACACATGCTATATAGAGCGAGATGCATATATGTACTCTTTCCTATAAAAATTTGACATTTGCAAAATATGTAAACAAATCCATTTCTGCAAGTTTACTGCTTGCAAGACGTGCTTATTGAAATAACTTCTTGTCTACGTACCCTAAATTGTTTTATATAATTATTATTGTGCAGACAGCATCAGGTGTTACAGGTAATCCAATGCGTGTGCCACAACTGCAGCAGCATCAGTGAAATACACAGGAAAAAAAAAATATAAAAAAACAGTCTTAAAAAAAGTTTTGGTGAATCTACCAAGCACCAAATAAAAGAAAAAAAATTACTGATGCTTTCCATAAATGCGCTTAAGAACTCTCTGGCCAACTCTACATTGCGATGGTTAAAAAAACCAAGAATGTTTATTTATTTTAAATCATACCACTTGACCTGATTTGATTTTGTTTATTTTCCAATTTGTATTCGTAATTCTGTATTATTTCAAAACAATTAATATTGGCGCAAATAAAATTGACAGCTTGACAGCACAAAAACTACAACTATAAAAATTAATGTCATATTTATAGCATGTGATCAACTTTTATAGCAAAAGTTCAAGAAGTTCAACTTTTTCGATCTCCTAGCATCACAGGGGATATCATATGCTATAAAACTGAAAAAGGTATACCTGTTTCACACTCACATTCATCAATGCCATAAAGTAGGGCTCACATGCTATTTCTTTCTTACAAAAAATGTGATACTAGAAGATAATAGAAGATCACATGGAAACGCGGCATTATTTTGCGAAATCGCGTTTTAAGTAAGCCAAAAGCATTTTCTACTGCCATGTAAGTTACCGAATCAAGGTGGTTGAAGTTTCTTTGACTTTGAGACAAATTGCCGTTGTCCTTATATGGCGTAACTAGCCAATCGAGTCATGGGTAAGCAGAATCTCCAACAAAAAAAAAATTTATTTTGGAATCCGTTCATATGGAGCTGAGCGTTTTGATCTGATCTTTTAAGCATTCTACTATCATGAGTGATCCCGGTTCTCCGCAATATGTGTCTTAAAACATTTTTTGGAGTCAACAAAAGCTTGTAATTTAATACTGTAATAAGCTTTTCTGTTAAAATATTCTTCGCTGTTATTGACAGGAGCTTTTATTTTAATATTGCTGCGATCGACTTCGCTCCAATGACTTCGGGAGCACTAGCTTTGCTAAAGAAGCGACTTGCAAGTGAACCTAAATTGTTTGGCCATTTTATGAGTTGCTCACCAATCGAAAGTATAAATTCAGCTACCCTGTTGATAGCACACCATCCAGCAAAAGAAGATATTCCAAACAAATTTGAGATGGTGCGAAACGGTTCGGTATTTGCAATGGACCACAAAAATAGGTATACTTCCTTCTCCGCTGTAATTTTTTCAATGCCTCCTTTATTCGTAAATTTTAATTTAAATATTCGGACTGCTTATAAGAATCTGTAAGAAAAAAGGATTAGTTTCATAAAATCGTGCAAATATAATCTGAAATACCAATAAAATGAACAGCAGTACTTTTTTCAAACGAAAGTGCCGCTTGAAGTCTTTATCTGGGTATGAGAGTAAAGTGTCCATGAAGGTTTTTATGGTCTCATGACGATTAACCTCATCTGAACTGTCTGTGTCAAACACAGATAACCCCATCGACGACGCTGCGCTTGAAGAGCTGAATGCATTTGACGAATTTAGCAATTCAATTATAGCTTCCATTTGTCTATCGAAATTTATTCTATACAAAGATTGAAGTTTATTATTATGTATACGCTGAGCAAAAGCTTCGACTTATTGTTTTTTGTTTTGTTAGAATAAACATCTAAAGACACAATAGGTGTGTTTCCGTACACATTTTCGAGTAAAAGTAGAGTAAAGTTCAATGTGAGAGAGTTAAATGAAATTTGAGAATAGTGTCAAAAGTACGGAAACGACTTGTAGCAAGTTTCAAGCACAAAAACAGCTGATTGCCTATCAAATGTAAGCAACGCCAATTTTAACTTTTTGCAAACGCAAAGGACGCCAATTTTAACTTGATATATTATATTTATTTATAAGTGTTGATATTTATTGATATTTAACAATTTGTAAATTTGTTTTTTATTGCACAACATAACCAAACAACGAACGACAATTTGACATTTGCTTGTTCTTTTTGATGCTTATTCTTCTTGATGCGTTTTCTTATGCAGCTGGAACAAATACCTTCTAGAACACTTCCAACAACTTTCGAGCTCGAGAGAGCGGTTTTATGCTTGGTCTTCTAGCTAGAAAAAGTACAGAAACACGTTCTAGCATACTGCAATTAGTAGCTAAAGATCTCTCTTACTAAGGGTACAGCACCTGTCAAAATCAGGTTTTTATGAATAAAAGCAACACAAATAACAAAACTTCCAAATAACATTGACAATGTGCTTGACAGCTGCTGTTCCCAACGCTCCTAGACGAGGCTACGCTGTGAAATAATCCTTGGTTGCCATTTCCGGTTCAAATTAACATCTTGGGTGAATTCAGGGTTGCATCTGACAAAAATAAAAACGTACTTAACAAATAACATTTTTTGTCTTGGATATTAAATGTTTTTTCTTTACAATTACCTACTTTACTTCCCACCGTTTCAAACGTGATGACCAAAAAACGATCCTCACCTTTCAAATTTTCAATTCTTCTGGGGTATCATTTTCCCCCGTGCCTCTTTTTATATGAATGAAAAAATTGTATGCACCATTTCTCATTTACTATTTAGCAGCTAACTCCAAAAATTTTTGTTTTCGGATGCGACCTGAAGGTGTGGAATATTCAAAATATAACAACAGCCCGTACTGTTGTTATGCACGATTCATATAAGAGGAATTACTCCTTAGCCCCTATATACGCCTACGTACTAAACCACTCGGACGACCCAGTATAGATTTATTTTTTCCACTGGAAAAGTAATTCTTTTTACGCCAATTTGCAATGCCACCTGGGGGCTTACATGTACATGAATTTTGATAAAAATATTTTTTTTTTTGTATTCTTGAATACTTGATTAAAATAATAAAAAAGTTTTTATAAATGTCTGCAGTACGCAATACGCCTCAGACCGAAAAAGTCCCCTTAAAGGCATAGTGAGGTCACAGTAAATTATTTTATTTGTTCGTACGTTTCGTGTCGGACGTCTCAGATTTTTCCATATCTCAATTTTTGTTCACTTTATAGCAGAATAAGAACTTGATGAAAATCCAAGCTCTGCAGTCTCTGCAGTAAAAACAATTGTTACAAAATCACACTACTTATACTTTTCAATAAAAATATGCGTTTACAAAAAATTTTTCGCATGTTTGAAGAGATTAATACTATAGCTTCCTCTAGTGTTAAAGATAGAACGAACAGATGCCGTACACTCTCTGTACTCGAAAATCCCTATGTACAAATTTGCATGCAAATCGGAAGAGCGGCTTCGGAGACAAGCAATAAATAAATATTTTGTGGAATCCAATCGCAGCGCCACCTACTATGTTTTCTGGCCGAATTTTCTAGGATTTCTTCAATGGCCGAGAAAAACAACAAAAAATCACCAAGCAAATCGTTATCTCCGTTTTCGAGTTAAGCAATAACAAATTTATTTAATATATATAAAGATATAGAACGTACTTTTCCTTAACTTGGGGTCTTGAAATATATCGGCTGGAAGTGGGGAGCTCCTCATCGGTGAAGCCAGCTTCCAAATCAAGGCTTATATTTCGCACCTCCAGCGATTTAAAGCAAAGAAGAGCCTGCGCAGCCTTAATTTCATTTAAACCTGGATAAAGTGCACTCTGCGTAGCCTTTGATTGTTCAATATTTGAACACTTTTCAGCTCCATCTTCAGCATCATTTTCTGCAGGATAGAAAGAACTCCTAACATCTTCGCTTTGATTTCTGCAAAAATAATTTATTTATTATCACTTTTCTTTTCATTATCTTATCAAACTACACATAAACTCACTTTTTTAAAAAAAATAAATAATTTTTTTTATGTGTTTAACATTAACTTTGTTAATTTTTATTAACTTAGTCATTTTTAAAAATTTTAAACTGTCGCTTTTAAATTACAACCGCAATTGATTTAATTTGTTCCCAATTGGACAAAAGGCAGTAAAAAAGGCGATATGTCAAACAAACAAAAGAATACAATGGCAAAAGCAAAGTACGAGGAATACGAAAAATGAAGGAGGTACGAAGTCAGAACGTACTTCGTATCATCTGATTTGTATGAAGATTCCATACAAGCTTATTGATACGAAGTACGCTTTGAATTTGGTATTCTTTGATTTAGTATTCCTCACACTTTCTTCTTTGCTATTGCATTCATTTTGAGATCTCTGCACACCGTACGTAAACAAAGCAAAAGTCAAGAAGTATTGCCATATTAATTTAAATTTAAGACGATTGGCACTATCAGGGTGTAAATCATAATAAAAAGGTAGAAAATAAAATAGTACTAGTACGAATTATAAAGTACTTCGTACAGAAATAATAAAAACGTATACAAAATGGTACGAAAATACGTACTTGTGCAACTCTGGGTGAATTGTATGAACAAATTTTTGTTTTCAAGGCCATGATGCAATTCTTGGCAGCATGTGGTATTGTGTGAACGACTCAATGGTTTGTCAGACAAAAAAAAATTGATAGTTTAATAGACTTTCTTCCGTAGTTTGCTTCAAAGTATATAAGAAATAAAAAATGAGTTCTCATGTTCGAGCAATGTATGAGTTCCATGGGGAGCCTGGATCTGCGGAAATTTCATTATCTGTCAATGATATTTTGGTTGTAACTCGTACTGATGTTGGTGAAGGTTGGTGGGAAGGCAAGAATAACAAGGGCGAGGTGGGACTTTTTCCAGCTGCTTATGTTGAAGTAATGTCAGCAACTGAAATTCAGAAACAGAATGAAAATGGATATGCGGGTGTGTCCTCAAATAGCAGATATGACCAAACAACTGACGAATTTAACGATGGTGATGATTGGGAAGACGATTGGGATGAAGATAATGAGACCTATTCTGAGATAGGGCCATCTCTTACGGAAAAATCTGAAATGATTTCAAATTTAACCAGTAATTTCGATAGGAAAATTTTGCCCGAAGCTCCTTATGAGATAGTAGAATCTAGTACAAACGCTTCTAATGCGATGACACTTAAAAAGTCCGGTATGTTTGGGAAAGCTTCAGACTCGTACATTCTGGGGTTGGGCAACAAAGAGAAATTATCGGAAGATCAAATAGTGCACATTGTACAGTTGGATAATTTCTATTATTGGAAGGCGAACAAACAATTGTACTTTGTTGTAGTAGCGAGTCCAAAGAAGGAAACGAAATTTAAAGGAATGAAAACTTTTATTGCGTACCAGTTGACTCCTAGCTTTAACAATATATCTGTAAGTATTTTGAAGCAAATTCTTTCTTCAGGTTCTAACCCTGCAACCACACGTTAAAAGGTCTCTGCCCACATACGGCACGTAACGAAACGAAACGACAAGTATGTCAGATTCTTTTCGTCGGTCATTGCCGTTTCGTCTCCGGTTAGTGTGCATTAATACATAAGAAAGCAGGGCAGTTATACTTTGTAGTTTCGTTACGTGCCGTAAGTGGGCAGAGGCGTTAAGTAATCACTTGCAAGTAGAGAATACATGCCAACTTCAAAATTTCGAAAAGGCTGCAAATTCTTCCGTAGCGATACTTGCAAGTGAAAATATTTTAAGGGCCTCTGGGAGTTTTTCAGAGAAAAAAAAAGACTTCAAATTTGTTTTTTTTTTAAGCTATTTAGACCAAAATTTTTTTACTTTATTAAAGTATAACTATTCAAAATTTATCCCTTACATTTTGGTCCAAACATATTCGTCGATAAGGTAGAAAGTTTGCAATACCGCGAAAAACATTAAATTATAATAATTTTCGGTTTAGTAAAGAGTTCCTGGGCGTTTAATCGTTGATTTTTGAAAAAATATTAATTTTTGACAAAATGGCAGACGTGAAAAGAAAATTTTAATTTTTTATGCACAAAATTTAAGTCGTTTTAGGAATAAATCAAATAAATATGTTTAAAAAATCCGAAAGATTAAACGCCCAAGAAGTCTTGACTAAACCGAAAAATTCTTTTTTTAAACCGCAAAATTTAAGCTCTCTCGCGGCATTGCACTTTTCTACCTTATCGACGAATATTGTTGGACCAAAATGTTAGGGATGAATCTTGAATAGTTATACTTTAATAATGTAATAAAATGTTGGTCTAAAATAAAATACGGCTTCAACAAAAAGTTCCAACAAATTTATAAACGCTTTAACAAAATTCGCTACACCACTATAAAGGTTTTCAACTGTAGGTAAGCCAAAAATTATTAGAGGTTGGGCACAAAATTCAATTTTTTTTTTTGTCGATCTCACGGTGCATCTGCAAATGCAGCACAGTTCAAATGCCTTTTTTTGCTGGCCAGAGTCCTCCAAGTGCCATCACCACCAGCACAAGTCAGTGCAGCGCAAACTTTCTACTTTCGCTGGCCAACGTGCTCCGAGTGCCACCACCAGCAGCACAAGCAAGTGCAGCTTAAATTTTTCATCAACATCTTCTAAGTGCCACCACCAGCAGAACAAGCAAGTGCAGCGCAAACTTTTCTTTAACATCCAAGTGCCATCACGTGTAGCACAAGCAAGTGCAACGCAAATTTCTTGCTTCTTTCGCTGGCCAAAGTTCTCCGAGTGCCACCACCAGCAGCACAAGCAAGTGCAGCGTACATTTTTCATCAACAATTTGCCTCTGCGCTTGAGACATTCTGAAATGGTGCTGCTGAAATGTTGGATGTTGGAGAGTTGGCCAGCCAATTGAAATGTGCTGCACTTGTTGGTGCTGCTGGTGGTGGCACTCTGAGAATGTTGGCCAGCGAAAGAAGCAAGAAATTTTCGTTGCACTTGCGTTGCTTGTGTTGCTGGTGGTGACACCTGGAGGATGTTGATGGAAATTTCTGCTGCACTTGCTTGTGCTGCTGGTGGTGGCACTTGGAGGACCGGGAGATTGTTGGCCAGAGTGAAAAAAAAAATTAATTTTGTGCCTAAAACTATACTTTTTAGTTTTGCAACTTTCAACACCAAAAACAGCGTTTTTATTTTTTCTATTCTTTTTTCCACTTTCAAGGGAAAAGTCAAATAACGAAACAAATGTTATTTATTGCCTTGTAATTGTTATGCCCACCTACGTCATAATCGGACAATTTCCTTTCAGTTAACAATAATTTGGCAACTATGTGAATGTGAATGGGAAAGTGTGATTTCCTAAGCGAAGTAGGTAGATAGTAAAGAGCTGCACAAAATATTCTATTTGGGACACTTCACTACTCTGCCGCCATAGGGAAGAGTACGGCATCTACATTTTTCAAAAATCAGCAAAACGCTTCAGAATAAAAATACAATATTTTATGTAAAAGTCATGGAACTAATTATAAAAATTAAGTTCGTCAAAAAGGGAAGCGCAGTACATTACAAATTATAATGTTATTAAAAGAATTAACCCAAAATACAAAAACTTGCATAAAACACTGCAGTTGCCACTTTTTGCTTGTTTGCTCTTCCATTTCATTCAATTGATTTTTACATAGTGACATAGTTTTTGGCATCTATAAATAAAATAGTTTGCTTATTATAATTTAAAATATGATTAAAGCCAACTTACCAATATGAAGGATCGATATTATTAGAGCTAAAGCGAAGATATAACAAATATAACAAATATGTGTAATCAATTATTCAATAAAATTCATATGACTCAATTTAAACTTTTTATGACTGGAAAAAAATTGTGTCTATGAAAAAACTAAAAAAAAACAAAGCCAAAATGCGGTATCTACTTGAACATACGGCATTTTTGAACCTGTTTGTGTAGATACTGGAATGTGTTTGTGTTTTATTCTGGAATGATATCTAAATTTTGTGTAGATACGGCAATTTAGATAAAAATATATAGACTTGGGACCAAAAATTTGGGATTTTTATTTTATAATCTGAAAGAGGATGGATAACTAAGGAAAATACAATGAAATGCATTTTGGTTTTCATGCCAGATGCCGCACTCTTCCTTATGACGGCAGTACTGTTCAGTACTTCAGTGCATTGCATTTCACTGTAGCGTTGACATCACATACACAAGTTCTATTCAGCTCAGCAACGACACAAGCACTTCATCAGTTCAAATGCGTTTTGCTACAGCAAGACAGTGTTTATGTTATGATGCAGAGCAAAATATAATGCGACAATACAGTCAAGAAACAGTAATCACTGTTACTGTAATGCGACAATACAGCGAGCGCTTGCTTCAGTGTCGATCAGCTGGTAGCAATCTTAGTTAAATCTGTAAGTTAAAAGAAAAATGTTTGACGAAATAATTTATAATTTATTAAGCATTCTTTTATCTATGTAATTATTTATTTATTCATTGCCATCTACTGGGCTCTTCCCCTACAGATTACCATACTTAATAATACTTAAAGAACTAATATACCAATTTTTTTTTAATTTGTTCTATGCCACTCGTATAAAACATATCCCTTTCTCTAAGTGTTCTTATCGGAGTATAAAACGAGATTAAACCAAGAAGCTCCGGGGAATCTATGTTACCCTCAATCAAGACTTTTACAAATAAAACACACGTGGCTTTCCGCCTGCTTTCAAGATTATTCAAATTTAAGAATTCACATCGAAAATTGTAGGAAGGCATATTTTCAATTGAATACATGCAACGCAAGTGAAATCTTGAATTCTTTCGAATCGACTAATGTCATTAACATATATCGGATTCCAAATAACACAAGCATATTCCAAAACAGATCTTACTAATTCATCAGAGAGCCATTCATCAGAGAGCCGTCTGTGAATATACTGATATCGTGACCAGCGATTTCTTTACAGATGAATCCATCTGTTAAAAGAGTTTTATAACATTTTATTGTTATCCTTACTCTCCCTTCCGTCCATAGGCATATCCGTCTCCCTGACATCTCTATGTACAATAGCAAGGATATGACCATGTAGGGCCGTTGATCCATGCCACGTAGCATTTCCCAACATCCTGAGGACTGTTAGCGCCGCCGTTTTCTTTATTTCTAAATCCAATGGCAGCATAACGGAACCTAACAGAACCTCCATTGCGCTTGTTGGAGTGATGCGTATTGCACATGTTATTCCAACACATGCCAGTCGTTTGACTCTGTCCAGTCACTTAATGATTTTCTGGCTGACTTGTCCACCAAATCACCGAAGCATACGTGGTGACAGGTCTAACCATCATAGTGTAGACCCATTTCATAGACTCTGGGTTAAGCCCCTATTTGAGATCACAAACACTGAAACAGAACCCTCTTGGCTCTTTGAATCCTATCTTCTACATGCTCGTTCCAGTTCAGTTTGCTATCAAGGGTTATCCCTAAATATTTAACTTTCGTGGACATGTTGATTGATTGGTAAATATTGCTAGATTAGATGTCGTAGATCTACCACCAAAAAACAATGCTGATGAATCGAAATGTAATTTTTAAATTCCATGAATAGGCGCTTATTTATAATATAATCTAAAATTTTAAGTATTGTTAAAAGTTTCACAATTGGCCTATAATTCTCCACAAGGCCTTTTTCTCCTGACTTCAGCACTGGCTATATAAACGAGATCTTCCAATCATCAAGAACCGCTCTTATCTCAAGAGTTTTATTAAATATCAGCGTCAAGCCAACATATTAAGACTCAGCACATTTTTTAAACAGAACGGGGGGAATTAAATCGTAACTGGCTTCATTATTAATGTTCAAATCAAGAAGCGCATTGCGGACTTCTTTAGCTACTACCATGCTTTCTATGTTTGCAACATCAGATAAACCTGAGTAATTAGCACGTTTATCGGAATAAAGTTATCAAAGACCGATCCAAAGAAATCGGGAATAGTTCAGAGATCTCCCGCCAACTTTTCCCTACTCTTCCTTGAAACTCTATTGAATTAGAAACCCACTTGTTTCAAGTTTAGAATTAAAAAATACCCAAAAAATTTTGGATTCGATTTAATGCCTTACTTACTTACTTACTTAGATGGCCGTGACAACCCGTGTCCGGATTTCGACCGACCTCATCAGCTCTCGCCAGGCACCTCTGCTTTGCGCGCGCCTTCTCCAATCGGATACACCAAGTGCGGTTAGGGCTTCCACAGCCTCGATTTAATGCCAGTCATACAAAAAATTGCATGAAAAATAAAATTCTTTTCTACGTAAAATAAAAGTGGCTTTATCATCCGCCAGATTAGTTAATTTAAATTTGTTGTGCGCTTTATTTCTCAAGTTTGTAAGATGTAAAAGATTTTTATTATACCAAAGAGATGAAAACCTTCATCAAGATTTTTTAAAAGTATGCATATGCAAATCTCGCGACTAAAATACAATCCTCCAATTTATGTAGTCAAAATATTGGTTTAACGCTGCTAAGTTAGAATTGTGAAAATCATAGGACAGTTGCAAATTAAAATTTGTAGATTGATTTAAAAAATTATAAAAAGTAAATTTGAATACAAGTGCTATATGATGAACGGATTCATTAGAAAGAGGCATAAGATTAAGGGAGTATTCCTGGTTGGAAGGCTGTTTTTGAACCCTCTTTGAAAAACTTCTCATTTGAAAACGCAAAGAGTTATTTAAATTCTGTTTTTTTTTATTGTATTAAGAACATATTAAATTAAATAAAAATTTTTTTCCTTTATACGAGGGCTGTTCAAAAAGTTGTCGGCCCTCAAAGTTGGGCGTCGAAAAAAAGGTATGCTGCTTTTGGCCCGGATATTTTCGATTATTTTTATACAAAATCGCGGTCATTGAAAAATTAAAAATCGATTTTGGGTCTATTTTTTTTAGTTTAGTGTAAAAAAAAATACTAAAAAATTGTTTAAAACTGCGATTGAGGTAGTGAGAATGGTGACAATTCTGCGTCGATTCCATCAAAATCGGTTCAGTAGAAACGGAGAAAAGTGACTTCGAAGTTTAAAATCATCGTGATTTTGAAAAAACTCAAAGAAAATTTTGGGCAATAAAACATTTTTTTTTTTTTGTGAAATACTTACATATATCAATCTGCAATGCCAGCCCCATAAAGAACTCCTTCCTCTTCTTAAAAAAATGAGGACTTAGTGGCTCTTTGTGATCTTCGGGCAGTTGTACCTTCTTTTGATGCGGCCAGAGCTCTGGCTTCGGACCTTTTCAAACGTTCTTCGTTGCGAGACATGGCGAAATCATATGTGACTTTGCCAATCGGAATGCCCATTACTTACTTACTTACTTAGTTGGTCGTAACAACCCGTGTCCGGGTTTCAACCGACCTCATCAGCTCTCGCCAGGCGCCTCTGCTTTGCGCGCGCCTTCTCCAATCGGATACACCAAGTGCGGTTAGGGCTTCCTCAGCCTGGTCCATCCATCGGAGGCATGGTCTCCCTCGTCGTCGTTGACCAGCGACCCTCGCCTCGAGCACCTTTTTCGCTGGAGCTTCGTCGTCCATACGATGGACATGACCCAGCCAGCGTAGTCGCTGCACTGTTATACACCGAACTACGTCAATGTCATCGTAGAGCTCATACAGCTCGTGGTTCATTCGGATGTGATAGTCATCGTCGACTCGAACAGGACCGAAGATTTTGCGAAGAACTTTTCTCTCGAACACCCCCAGAGCGGCTGCGTCAGTTTGCGAAACTACACATGCCTCAGCGCCATAAAGCAGCACAGGTAGAACGAGCGTCTTGTAGAGTGTTAGTTTTGTCGATCGAGAGAGGGCTCTGGAACTTAGTTGCTTACTGAGCCCGTAGTAGCACCTATTAGCAATTATTGTTCTTCGCTTTATCTCCAGGCTGATTTCGTTTTTGGTATTAATGGCGGTTCCAAGGTAAACGAACTAATTGACTACTTCAAAGTTATACCTGCCGGATGAAACGTGGGAGTCTAAACGCCGAGCTCCCTTGTTTGTAGACAGCATATATTTTGTTTTGCCCTCATTAATCGTCAAACCCACTTTGGCTGATTCCTTTTCGATAGCGGCGAAAGCAGCGGTAACATCTCTCTTGGTTCTGCCGACAATATCAATATCATCAGCGTACGCAAGGAGCTGGACGCCTTTGTAGAAAATGGTGCCATTACGATGCACACCGGCCTTTCGTACGATCCCCTCCATGATGATATTAAAGAGATCGCAAGACAGTGGATCGCCTTGCCTGAAACCTCTTTCGGTATTGAAGGTTTCGGAGAGGTCATTTCCTACCTTGACTGAGCTGCGTGTGTTGCTCATTATTTGAAGTATTGGCAAAAAACCTTCGTTAAATTCACTTATTTTTAAAATGCTTATATGTAGTATGTGGCAACACTGTTGTGGTGAGTTTAAAGAAAAAAGAAATAAAAGAGATTCATTCGGCTGCATGCAAGTAAGAAATTTAAACTGAAGACTCTACATTGGCGACGAGGAAAAACTATTTACAAAAGGAAATAAAATAAGGAAACATGAATGTTGAATATTAAATGTTGAATATTAAATTGAAAGTGTGACAAAAGTGTTAATAGTTAATAGTTAATAAAACGAAGAAAAAAGGAATATGTTGCGCTTGCGTTGAATGCTGCTATGCGTTGCTATGCGTCACGCGCTACCATGCGTTGTACTGAGAAGAGAACGGTGTTTGTGATTACCTTGTCCGTGAGTGGCGTCGAAGTGGTGTTCGTGCCAATAATATACGATGCATAGTATTATACATCTCACACTATGATGCGTTGAACTAAAGAAAGTACGCTTTTTGAGTGTGACGCAGCGGCGTCGTTGTAGAAATATCGGGCTGTGTTTTCTCTGCATATCTGTGTTAAATGCTGCTCACGCGATGAAAAAAAAAAATTTGCTGTAGACAATCTGACGACAGTAGTGGGTCCTTAAATTAGTTTTGATGAAGATTATTTTGGCCACAGTGCTGTGCCGTTAAATTATCGAAAAAAAAATTAATTATCTAAAATTGATGCGATTTAAACATTGGAAAATAAAGGAAAATTGGTGCGAAGAAAAATGTTTATATAATTTGGTGCGATTTAAATATTGCAAGAAGGAACATTTTTTTTTATATAATTTGGTATGATTTTAATATTGCAAAAGAAAAATTAGTGCGATTTAAATATTGCAATGGAAATATTGTTGCGATTTAAATATTGCGAAATAGATTTTCTTTACACTTTTGTGCGATTTAAATATTACAAAAAGGAAAATTGGTGCGATTTAAATATTGCATCAGGAAAATTGATGATTTAAATATTGAAATATATTTGGCTCATTCCAAATAAGGCATTTGAACATTTGGAGTACATATTTTGTAAAAATAAAAAAAAAAATACATTGTAGTGAAAAAAATATATATGTTGAATATTCTGTTTTATTTTTTTTTTTGGAATGAGCGATATATATATATATATATATATATACATTTGTTTTTTGTAGTGAAAAAAAATACATTGTAGTGGAAAAAATATATATGTTGAATATTCTGTTTTAACTACAATGCATTTTTTTCACTACAAACAAACAAATATATATACAGTTGTGTTCATAAAAATAGCAGCACCGTGCCTCATAACATGAATTTGTCAATATTTCTTATCAATATTTATTTTCAAGCATCACCAGTAACTTGTTGTTGACTGCATGAAACTACCGTTATAACGGTATATCGCTCGCGTTTAGAAACTAAGTGGTTTGTTTTTTAAGAGCTCATTTCATCGCGCACCTGCTAGCAGAGCTGTTCATAATAATAGCAGCAGCAGTTAAACATTCTTTTCATTGTTTCGAATTTAATAAGTTTTTTTTAAGGGCAAGGTAATAGCTGTTTATTATTATTTTAATTTATAATTAAGCTCAATATTTTAGCAAAATGGGTCGATCAACACACTGTTCCGAAGAAAAACGGAATTTGATAAAAACGTTGCGAAAGGATGGAAAAACCTATCGAGAAATTGAAAAAATCGGTCGGTTGCTCTTCGAAAATGATTTCAAATGCTTTAAAATGGAAAAATAAACGCGAAACACGTGGACCAAAACGCGCAACGTCCGTCCGCGAAGACCGAAAATTGTGCAAATGGCAAAGCAGGATCCACAAATCAGTTCAAACAAAATAAAACAAGACCTTAAGCTGTCAATTAGCTCCGTAACTGTAAGAAGGCCTTTGTTAGAGGCTAAACTCTTCGCTAGAAGCCCCCGAAAGGTGCCCTTACTAAGCAAAAAACATGTTGCTAAAAGGTTGGAGTTTGCTAAAGCGCATGTGGATTGGCCTTTGGAAAAATGGCGAAATATTCTTTGGAGCGATGAGAGCAAACTTGTTCTTTAAAGGTCGTCGACAGTATGTCAGAAGACCAGTAAACGCTGCTTATGACCCTAAATACACGCTCAAAACAGTCAAGCATGGTGGCGCTAAAATTATGGTTTAGGCATGTTTCTTCTACCATAGCGTTGGGCCCATATATCCGATAACCGGAATAATGGATCAGTTTCTATATATCAAAATACTCGAAGAAACTATGCTACCTTATGATGAGGACAATATGCCGCTGAAATGGATTTACCAGCAGGATAATGACCCGAAGCATACGAGTAAGCGTGTTCGTACGTGGTTTAGGGAGAACAAAGTGGACTTAATGGAGTGGCCGGCGCAGTCGCCGGACCTCAACCCAATAGAACATCTTTGGGGTGATGTCAAAGACGCAGTAGATGCAGCACATCCTAAAAACAGCAAGGATCTATGGGAAACAATTCAAAAAGCCTGGTATGCAATATCGACTGAGAGATGCCAAAATTTGGTCAATTCTATGCAACGAAGATGTGCTGCAGTCATTCGAAATGGAGGCCATGCTACCAAATATTAGCTGCTAAATGATTTTTATAAGCTTATTTTTATTTTTTTTGAGATTTTGTTGCACATTGAAGAGTGCTGCTATTTTTGTGAACAACATGAATTTTTATTTTTTCTTCATAACAACTCTAATAAATAAGAATATAAGACTTTTTTGTTTGTTGTAGTTTTAGCGCTAGATGCCACTTAATTTACATTAACAGTTTAAATAAAAACATAAAAAATAAAGAAATTGTTTGCAATTTATTATTGTATTAAGGGTGCTGCTATTTTTATTAACACAACTGTACAGCCATGGACACATAAATAGCACAAACGTCAAATTATGTTTTATACGTTTCGTTTGAAACTAATAATGCATTCATTAACTGTTCTTATAATTTTTTGAGACTCCAGTGTGACGTTGTTTAAAATTCCGAGAGAGATGTACCGGTACTTACTTTTATTTGATCAGGCCATCTCTTTCTTTATAGGCATGTATGAACTGCTGTGGTCATATAAATAGCACACATGTTAGTTTGTAATTAAAAGTTAACAAGATCGGGTGTTTGTAAAAATGTAAGAGTTTTATTCAGTTAATTTCGCCGATTCTAAATAAAATGGGTCGTGGCAAACATTGCACTCCGGAAAAAAGGTCAATATTTCACGAACTAAGTCGAAAAGGCAAAAAACCATCCAAAATCGCGGATATTCTCAAATTCTAGAAAAGTGATCTATAATGCACTCAAGCTGGTTACATCAAATGGTTGAAATAATTTTGAAAATAAGCCGCACAATCCTAGACCGCGTAAAACCACCGCTTCTACTGATAGACTTATAGTTCGCAAAAGTAAGACTGATCATCAAGTCAGCAAAGCAAATTATGAGGGAAATAAATGAAGAAAATAACCTTAATGTTTCAAAAAAACTAGTATCTAAGAGACTACATGAAGCTAATCTTTATGGACGCATTAGCCGAAGACAGCCGCTCTTAACAAAAAAAAATTGAAAGGATCGTTTAGCGTTTGCAAGGGCCCATGTGAATAAAGAAGACCAATTATGGAAGAACGTGCTCTGGACTGACGAAACTAACTTGAATAGGGTTGGACTAGATGGAAAAACTTTTGTTCGGCGCCCCAAACCCCAAGAGTTGAATCCGAAGTATACAAAAAAATTATTGAAGCATGGAGGAGGGAATTTAATGGCTTGGGGATCTTTTTCCTGGCATGGCGTTGGGCCAATTTTTCGTATACCAGGAATAATGGACAAAAATATGTATTTAGATATTCTTAATAACCAGATGGAACCATTTGCCTTTGAGAAAATGCCTATTAGGTGGACTTTTATGCGCGATAATGATCCAAAACACACAACAAAGGTTGTGATTAATTGGCTTTAAAAGGAAAAAATAAATATTTTGAATTGGCGGCTCAAAGCCCAGACCTCAATCCCATAGAAAATATATGGAATGATGTAAAGGTCAGCATAAGCAACCAAAATTTTCGAAATTAAGATGAGTTATGAAGTGGAAATGATAAGGCTTGGCACTCTATTCCGAAGGATAGGGTCAGGAAGCTTTTGGAGAGTATGGGACGAAGATGTCGGGCTGTTTTGGACATTTTGGGATACTGTGCCAAGTACTAGTAAGCATATTCGTAAGCTCATTGTAAAATAAAAATAAATCACAATGTCTTTTTTTTAGAATCCAAATTGTGGTCTTTATACGTCCACCTCAGCTAAAGAGCAATTTCAGATTTTTCATTAATTTTCTAATTTTTAATTCGTAATTGCAAAGTTACTACTGATTTTAAGTTTCTAAGGTTTTAACTTAAATACCATGAAATAAATTCTTGTTTTCCTCTATGTATTTTATTTAAATTTATGTGAAACACCCTACATGTATTTTTGTGCTATTTATGTATCCACGGCTGTATATATAAATTGATTGCGATTGATTATATATATTGATATATATATTGATATATATGTTGATATATATCTATATATAGCGTGGTGCTATTTTTATTTTTTTTAATCAAATTTCGTGTATTTTTTTTTTTTTTTTTTTTGAGAACAATTTTATTTTTCTACAACTTCTATTTTCAAGTAACAAATTTTCTATAAATAATTTTTGATTAATAAAAATTGGCATAAACAAAAAAACAGAATATAATTATTTTTAAAGTGTTTTTGTTGTGTGACTTGTGTGTGTTTTATGTATGTGGTATGCAGACAACACATTATTCCCCCTCATAGATTTTTGTTGTGTTTGCCAATAAGTTGAAGTGAACTTTTTTTTTAGGATTGTGTGTAGAAGAGAGTGTCTGTGAAGTTTCTGAATTTAAGTATGCTGGTTTAAGTCTGTCTATGTTAATTGTTATAGTGTTGTTTCCTTTTAAAATTGTAAAGTATTTTGGTGTTTTGTCTACGACTTCGAAAGGGCCATCGTACGGATTTTGGAGCGCATGTCTGATGGAATCATTACGAATAAATACGAATTTACAACTCTTCAACGCCTGAGGTATGTACTGTTGATCTGCTGTTATATGAAACTT
The DNA here is from genome assembly GCA_914767935.1 of Coremacera marginata. NCBI lineage: Eukaryota > Metazoa > Arthropoda > Insecta > Diptera > Sciomyzidae > Coremacera > Coremacera marginata. The sequence goes on from OU612047.1 coordinate 101,266,478, forward strand.
GCTATCTGACTGAGTGTTCTTAACCTTTTCTTTAAGAGCTGACAAAATTTCTGCTGAGCTGCCTGTTGGATTGCTCTGTACCACTAGCTGCCGCGGCAGTCTCAGACTCTGTCCAAAAACCATTTCGGCAGGAGATCGATCTTAGACCCAACAGAACTAGGGGAATTTCTGAATAACAGTTCTTCTGGTTGTTGCTTGTCATAAGTAATGCTTTTAATTGCCTGTGGAAGCGTTCTAGAATTCCATTGGCCTGCGGATGGTATGGAGATGTCATAATATGATGGCTACCTATGTTCTTAATAAACTGTTTAAACGTGTTGGAGGAAAATTGAGATCCGCGATCTGAAGTAATTTCGCGCGGAACACCGAAACGTGAAATTAATTCTCTGTTGAAAGCCTCTATAATTGTGGCAGTCTCTATGTCTTTTAGTGGGTAAACCTCAGGCCAACGTGTGTTTCTATCGATGGCGGCTAATAGGTATCTGTAACCGTTTGATATGGGTAGTGGACCAACTAAATCGATGTGTATATGTTCAAAACGACCATGTGGAATGTGTATTTTCTGAGGTTGTGTTTTGGTGTGTCGTTGTACTTTCGCTCTCTGACAGTTCATGCATTCTTGCGACCATTTATTAATGTGTGCGTTCATACTGGGCCAGAAGTAACGTTGTGTGATGAGACGTCTGGAAGCCCTTATTCCCGGATGTGATATGTTGTGTAGTTGTTCAAATATATTTTTTAGTAAAGTCTGTGGAATGTATGGTAGTGTATTGCCTGTGGAATGTTCGCACCAGATATTAATGTTTAAAAATGGAATGTCAATGAGTTTAAATTTGTATATTTTATTGTCAGTGATATTCTTTAACTCTGTATCATTTTGTTGTTCTGTGTGTAGTTGTTTCAGATCGATATCGGGTGTTTTTAATTCTTCGATTTCGCATCTCGATAGTGCATCGGCTACTATGTTGTCTGTACCTTTGACGTGTAATATCGTGTTGGTAAATTGTGCAATGTATTCAAGGTGTCGTGTTTGTCTAGGGCTGCGTTCCTTTTTTGAGTGGAGTGCATTCGTTAATGGTTTGTGATCCGTGTAAACTGTGAATGTATTGCCTTCTAAATGATGTCTGAAATGTTTGATTGCTAAATAGATGGCTAGTAATTCGCGGTCGAATGTACTGTATTTTGTTTCTATTTGTGTAAGTTTCTTAGAAAAAAATGCTAAAGGTTGAGTATTCCATTGTGTTCTTGTTGTAAGACTCCGCCAACTGCGGTGTTAGATGCATCTACATCAACTGATACTTTTGCTTTACTATTAATGTGATTAATTAGTGTTTGCTTAGCAAAACTATCTTTTATTGTTGCAAATGAATGTAATGTTGTGTCTGTCCATGGTAAGTGTTTATTTTTAGTTTTTGATGCGCTTGTTACCGTGTCATAAATGGGACCTAACATGTGTGCGAGTTTGGGAATACACCGGTGGTTATAATTTATCATACCTATGAATTTTTGTGTCTGTTTAACTGTTACTGGTTGTGGGTAGTCTTGTATACACCGTGTTCGTTCTTCGGATGGTCGGATACCATGTTTAGAGATGTTGTAACTGAGGAAATCTATGTTGTCTACTCCAAATATGCATTTATTTGGCTTGATATTTAAACCGTATTTTTCAAGTCGTTGGAAAATTTGTGTTAAGTGTTCAAAATATTGTTCTTCTGTGTTACTGGCCCCAAGAATGTCGTCTAAATAAACGAAAATGAAGTCTAGTCCGTGTAGTACTTCATATATAAACCTTTGGAATGTTTGCGCTGAGTTCCTCAAACCAAAAGGCATTCGGAGAAACTGAAACATTCCAAAAGGTGTAGTGATTGCTGTTTTGTGTATATCCTCAGGGGCTATGGGTATTTGGTGATAGGCCCTGACTAAATCGAGTTTTGAATAGATATGTGTATTGTGTAAGTTATTCGAAAAATCGTGTATATGTGGCAACGGGTAGCGGTCTGGTACTGTTATTGTGTTTAGTCTTCTGTAGTCTCCACATGGTCTCCATTCGTTAGGTTCGCGTTTAGGTACTAGGTGAAGTGGAGAAGATGTTTTTGAATTTGACGGTCTACAAATGCCAGATTTAACTAAAAAGTCGAATTCATGTTTAGCTATCTTCGTTTTTGGCAAGTCTAGACGTCGAGGTTTCGTAATTGGTAACTGTCCTTCGGTGACTATGCGATGTACTGTTTGGTGTTTGACAGGTGCAGTGTAATTGGGTTCTGTTAGTAGTGATGGAAATTTTTTTAGTAATTCTGTGTATATGTTGTCGACTGAAAATAATTTTGTTAATGTGGTTTCAGTAAATGCTAAGATAGTGTTGACTGATAAGTTCGTTAATGGGTCAATGAGTCGTTTACGTTTTAGATCAATTAGTAGTCCGCATTTTGTTAAAAAGTCTGAGCCTAAAATTGGTCTGGAAATGTCTGCAATGATGAAGGTAAAGGGTAATTCGCGTCGTAATTTTAAGTCTAGTGTAAGTAGTTTTTTCCGAAAGTCGAAATAGAAGTGCCGTTGGCCGCTGTTAACGTGAGATCTGATTTTTATTTTGAAATTTTGAATTTGGAGGAAGGAAGTACTGATACTTCTGCTCCGCTGTCTACTAGAAAGTTCAATTTATTTGTCGGGTCGTAAACAAATAGACGACGTGTCAGTGTAATGGGTCCTTTGTCAGTCGTCGCGACAATGGAGTTATTTAGTTTTTTTGTGTTGTATTGTGTTGAATTGTGTTGTGTTGTGTTGTGTTGTGTTGTGTTGTGTTGTGTTGTGTTGTGTTGTGTTGTGTTGTGTTGTGTTGTGTTGTGTTGTGTTGTGTTGTGTTGTGTTGTGTTGTGTTGTGTTGTGTTGTGTTGTGTTGTTGTTTTGAGCATATGCACACGGTTGTTTACATCTACGTGCATCTTTACCGAATTTGTAGTGGTATCGGCATAGCCAGTTGGGTCCACGTGTACGTGATGTCTGTCTTGAGATTGACCTATGTCTAGCTGGTGACCTGGGTCGGAAATTATGTTGTGATTTGAGTGCTTCAACTTCTATCGACAACTTATTAAAGGCATTTAATATGTTCGTGGTAGATACTACTAGATTTTGTACCATACTTCCTAGTTCATTAGTATTAGAATTTTGATTTGTGTGCAAAACTAAAACTTCGTTTTCACTTATGACTTCCCATAGTTTGTCAGCCATTTTCAGAAGCTCCTCTAGCTCTGTATGGCCTGACCCGGAAGTTTCCTGAGCCATAGTTTTTGAAGGAAGTCCGGTTCTACCGCGGAACCCGCTAGTAGTAACAGTGACCTATAATACTGGCAGGGTTTCCTATCTCCCATTTCCGTGTCAGTAAGTATTTTGTCAATTCGTTTGTTTTCACTGAGAGTGTAGCGTTCAATCAGAATCTTCTTCAAGTTCTCATATTGATTGCTTGAAGAAGGTTTCTGTATAAAATCTAATACGGTTATGATTACTTCTTGCGGAAGAGCTGTAATCAGGTATTCATATTTAGTCTTATCCGTCGTAATGGATTTGGACTGAAATTGAATTTCGGTGTGTATAAACCACGCTTCTGGACAATTAGTCCAAAACTGGGGTAGTTTTACCGATGTCGCGTGGATTTCCGTACGTTCGGACCTTTCGAATGGATTGACCAGATCGGACTCTAAATCTATTAATGTGGGTCCATCTCCGTGTTGAGACGGTTGAGGTGAGAGTGAGAGAGGGTGTGAGGGGTGAGGTGTGAGTGAGAAGGAATGAGTGGGGTGTGGGGATGAATGTCTAATGCTCATTTTTAAAAATTTTGTAAATGAAATGTGTTCCTATTTGTTTCTTTATTTGTTTTCTAACTGTTATTTTGGGTGCAGTGGAGTGCCTACGGTGTGAAACAATTGGTTTCTTACGTCCCAATTGTTTAACAACCGTTTAAGAAGCTACCTCGTGATAAGCTACGTTATAAAATATGTAAATATACACTATATATAAAATTTTATTTATTACTTGTTTTATTTACTGTTGTTGTTGGTTTTGGTGTCGCTGCTGACGCCTGTTGTTACTGCGATTGTTGGGATAGATCGTCGTTGTAGTTGCGCAGGTTGTTGGTGTTGCTATTGCTGTCCAAAATCGACGTTGTCTTGAAGAAGCTGATGTTTGTGAATGCTGCTGTTGTTTGTTGTTAATGGAGGCTACAAATGATTCCGGTTGTTTCGTCGGTTGAAATGCGTGCAATGGTATCAAGATATTTTGCACACAGATCTCTTATGAATGACGCTGGCCAATGTTTTCTGCTCATTTTCTGTTAGTTAAGCAGTGACCGTGTCTACTGCGTTGGGATTCGATGTTCCGTTGAGGTTCGATACACAGGATCGCCAATATAGCGTGGTGCTATTTTTATTTTTTTTAATAAAATTTCGTGTATTTTATTTTTTTTTTTTTTGAGAACAATTTTATTTTTTTACAGCTTCTATTTTCAAGTAACAAATTTTCTATAAATAATTTTTGATTAATAAAAATTGACATAAACAAAAAAACAGAATATAATTATTTTTAAAGTGTTTTTGTTGTGTGACTTGTGTATGTGTGTTTTATGTATGTGGTATGCAGACACCACATATATATATCGCTCATTCCAAAAAAAAAATTAAAACAGAATATTCAACAAATATATTTTTTTTTTCACTACAATGTATTTTTTTTTTTTTTATATTTACAAAATATGTACTCCAAATGTTCAAATGCCTTATTTGGATATATTTAAATCGCACTTAATTACAAACAAACATATATATTTGTATATAAATTTTTTATATATATATATTATAATTTACATAATACGTTATAATTTAATGAACTTACCTTCAAAACATTAGGTGTGTTTCCGTAGTCACACTGTGTAACTTGTGGGACACTATTTTCTGTTTACGTACTTTCTGTGCTTACGTTTATACGTTTAAATCGCACTTAATTTAATTTTAAATATATACATATATTATATTTTACATATATATATATATATATATATGTTTGTTTTAATTATGTTTGTAATTAAGTGCGATTTAAATATTGCAAAATATTTTTTTAATTTTTTTTTTAGTGTCAGCATTAGCAGCTCAGCATGGAATGAGACGATTTGAATACGTTGAAGGTAAAAACTGTGGTCAAGATTGGCAAAGTTTTGTAGTGGAATATGAATATTACAGCAAGGCATGCAAATTCAACGATGATGAGAAATTTGATTGGTTTATGTTTTATATGGGCCAAAAGGCACAGGACATTTACGGTAAGCTTCCAGAAGTAGTCAGGGTGTCACGATATGAAATGGCTCAATATGAAATGGCACGATATGAAATGGCAGTAGAAAAATTTAATGAGTTTTTCAATCCTTTGCATAACGCGACATATGAACGACATGTTATGCGCCAAATGAGACAAGAAGAAGGCGAAAAGGTCGTTATGTTTGCAATGCGGTTAGATACTCAAGCATATCGGTGCGGTTTGGGTGAAGATATAGAAAGTTACATCAAGGACCAAATTATTGAGAAATGTCGATCGACAGCTTTGCGTCGGGAAATGCTCAAGCGGACCGATGAGGCAACATTAGGCGATATTTTACAAGTTGCCAAGATCTTTGCAGCAGTTACAGAACAGGAGAAAACATTCGACTCAGGAGCCAAGTTAACAACAGTTTGTGCAGTAGTTAATGAAATCGCAGCAAAGCAGGTCAAGAATAAGGCAGCTCCATTCAGGGAACACAAATTTATCGAATGCCATCGATGTGGACTCACTGGACATGGAAGTAATGATGAAAAATGTCCAGCTAAAAACAAAACATGCTATAAGTGCGGGGGGAGTGATCATTTCGGTCGGAAATGTAGATCTAAGAGGCTCAGGATATCGAATAATGAAAAGTGGGGAAAACGAAGCTTTAATAAATCAACGTATAAACAAAATTATGAGCAAGCGAACCCGAAAAAACCGCAAGTTGTAAAAGATGTAGATGCGAAGCCAAATTATATATTTTGTATCACAGATCGTGGTGATAAAGAAGAAATGCGCTGTAAAATCGGAGGAGTTGCTACTAAAGGAATTGTGGACTCAGGTTCGAAGTTTAATTTGATGGACGAAGCTACCTGGCGGATAATGAAGGCTAAAAATGTGATGGTATTGAGCCAAGCAGCTCACACAGACAAAAACTTTAAGGCATACGGTGGTTTCACGCTCAAAGTAAGAGGAACGTTTCGGTCAGAAATCGAGGTTGGAAATCAAACATTACTTGCAGATTTTTATGTGATTAAAGGCACTGGAAAATTACTGATTGGACGAGAAACAGCAGAAGCGTTGGATCTTGAAAATTAAGATCGAAATAAATGCAGTCGAAAGTGATCAATCTACATCGGATAAAATGAGTTCTATCAAGAATGTTACAATCGATGTCCCGATCAATGCAAAGGTTTGTCCAGTAATTCAACCATACCGCCGGGTGCCAGTAGCTTTAGAAGAAGCTGTCGATAAAAAGCTTCAAGATTTTCTAAACAATGGCATCATTGAGCGTGTGAAGGGACCCTCTAGGTGGATTTCACCGATGGTGGTGCCGAAAGATAATGACATACGAATTTGTATTGATATGCGACGGGCCAACGAAGCTGTCGAACGGGAAACCATCCATTGCCGACAATGGAAGACTTCTTGCCACATATTGGAAAGAGCAAAGTGTTTAGCAAATTGGATGTCAAGAATGCCTTCCATCAAGTAATGTTATCAGAAAGTTCAAGGGAAATAACGACGTTCATAACAAGGAAAGGGCTGTTCAGATGTACACGGTTAATGTTTGGGATTACATGTGCACCTGAGCTATTCCACAAAATTATGGAAAGGATATTGAGTGACTGCGAAGGTTGTTTTAACTTCGTCGACGATATTTTGGTTTATGGAGCAACTCGGGTGGAACATGATAAACGACTGCAGAAAGTCTTAGCGATGCTGAAGGAAAATACAGTGTCATTAAATGAAGAATGAATTTTGGTTTATGGAGCAACTCGGGAGGAACATGATAAACGACTGCAGAAAGTCTTAGCAATGCTGAAGGAAAATACAGTGTCATTAAATGAAGACAAGTGCTTGCTAGTAGTTTCAAACTTGAATTTCTTGGGGCACAATTTATCGGAAAAAGGCATTACACCAGACTGGGAAAAGACCACACTAATAGAAAATTTTAGAAATTCCAGAACACCGGAAGAAGTTGGGAGTTTTCTGTTATTAGTGAACTACGTGGGAAAATTCATCCCAAATCTGGCAACTATTACTGATCCGTTGCGACAATTGACTAAGAAAAGCGAAAAATTCATATGGGGAATGGCGCAAAAGAAAGCTTTCGAGGATTTAAAAGTCTTCATGAAGAACGACATGATTCTGGGATATTATGATGTTATGATGTTGGGATATTGATGAGAGCCAAGAATCATAGCATATGCTAGCAAAAGTCTTTCAGATGTTGAAAAACGGTATGCGCAAACGGAAAAGGAGGCGCTAGATGTAGTTTGGGCGGTCGAACGGTTTCATTACCACCTGTTTTGGCGAAAGTTTGAACTTGTAACCGACCACAAGCCACTTGAGGTAATTTTCGGTCCAAAATCGAAACCTTGCGCAAGAATTGAGAGATGGGTGCTACGTCTACAATCGTATTGTTATAAAGTTATCTATAAGCCTGGGAAAACTAATATTGCTGATCCTTTATCACGACTGGCGATTTTGAGAGAAGAAGACACTTCGTTTGACGAAGGCGCCGAGCAGTACGTACATTTTGTTGTCGAAACCGCAGCACCTGTAGCTCTAAAGATGAGTAAGATAAGTCAGGCTTCAGCGACTGACAAAGAGATTATGGCGGTCAAGAAGGGGGTGTATCAAAATTATTCGACCCCAATAGCCGCATCATACAAATTATTCGAAACAGAGTTATGTTTTGCTGGAGAAATTCTACTTCGAGGTAATCGCATTATCATACCAATATGCCAGAGAAATCAAGTATTACAGTTGGCACACGAGGGGCATCCAGGCATAACCGTGATGAAGAGAAGACTTCAGGCAAAAGTGTGGTGGCCGAAAATAGATCGCGAAGCAGAAACAGTTGTGGCTCAGTGCCGTGGGTGCACACTCGTGTCAGCACCAAATGCACCGGTGCCAATGACACAGAAGGAGTTGCCTTTTGAACCGTGGCAGCATTTGGTAATTGATATATAGAAATAGATAGAATAATAGAATAGATATATAGAAATCGAGTTAATGACAAAAATTGATGCTGCGGAAATGATTAGACGGCTGAAAATTATTTTTGCTCGGTTTGGTTTGCCTCTGTGGATCACTTAAATATTACTGCGAAAGTAACAACATTAAGCTGGTTAGTACAATAGTACCGTCAGAATTGTTATTTGGCCGAAACATCAGAGATAAATTACCCTATTAAAAAAACACCGATGGACCAGGATGAGGAAACAGCAGACAGAGACAAAGAAAATAAATCAAAGGAGAAGGAATATGGAGACAATAAACGGCGAGCTAATAAAGCGTCCGATATAAATGAGGGAGACGCTGTGGTGGCAAAGAGGGAGCTTAATTCCAATAAACTTTCGTCTATTTTCAGGCCAGAGGTACACACTGTTGTTAAGAAAAGAGGTCCTGATGTCATTATTCAATCCAACACGGGAAAAGAATACAGACGTATTGTATGCCATTTGAAAAAAGTTTTGGAGTTGAAAACAATTGGGGGCGATAATACTGAAGACAGCACTGAAGACATCACTGGAGAAAACATTGCAACTACATCAAGTGCAGGAGGCAGAGTGGGCAGAGAGTTGTCGGCCACGTCGGTTCATGGGTTAAGAGATGTCAAACTAATTAATTTTAAATTAAACAAAGACTAATTAGAAACAAAAATATATATTGAGTATTTGCGTATGATTTGTCAAATTTATTTATCTTAAATCAAACCAATCTGAATTTAAAAACAAAGATATTTATTATTTATTTTACGAGATTTTAATTTAATCAATCTTAAATCAATGCCATGTGAATTTAAAAGAAAAATTTTTAATTATTTATTTTTAAGAAAGAAGTATTGTAGTATCTGGCAACACTGTTGTGGTGAGTTGAAAGAAAAAAGAAATAAAAGAAATTCATTCGGCTGCAAGCAAGTAAGAAATTTAAACGTGTTTTTCTGGAGACTCTACATTATACAAACAAGTTATTACGTACTAAAGAACGCGTTGAACGAAATTCGGTGGTTGCTTCAAACCGTTGCATTCAAAAAGTATCCAAATTAAGCAAATCGCATTTTGGCGAAAACATTGCTGGACAAAAAAGGCCTTATCTCCTAAAGTATTTCGAATTTCAAAAAACCCTTTTAGGACGATATTCTCAAATATCCAAGCTATAAAAATATGCAAAAAAATCGTACAAAAATTTTTGCAAACCAGGAATACCTCCTTAAGTCCAGTATTCTATTGATATGTTTTCTGAAATAGTTAATTTGAAAAAGATTCATCGAATACAATTTTATTTTTTTTTTATTCATTTATTTAGATTGGGTTGTACAGTAAGACGAAGTCTTTTTTAGTACATCAGAGTGACGAATGGCAATCATAAAAACAGTTAACTTATACAAATTTTTAATTCTTTTTAATACAACTATTATTAATTTCAGTTGAGCAAAGTTCAAAATTTTAATTAAAATTAACAAAATTTATCACTTAATAACGAGAAAAGGATAGTAAAGTAGAAAAGATTTACAAAGAATTCTAGGGAGAGAAAAATGAAAATATATAAAGCGAAATGTAGATTTTAAACACAAAAAAGTCACGGATCGCACATTTGAAGCTGGTTCTTAAAGAAGTTAGTTTTAAATAAGTTGGTAATGAATTCCAAAGTCTAATGGTGCTTATAAAGAAATACCTACTGCTGTTGAGATAGGAGTACCTAGGAACAATTTAATGAATGGACCTAACAGATTGAAAGAACTGTAGTTTTTCATAAAGGTATTCTGAGCTTTTAGTGTAGATAAGCTTATGCAATAAGATAAGGTTTCGTATCTTTATATAGTCCATCAGGTCGCAGCCAAGAATACCTTTGCTTCTTAAGGATATATGGTCAAACCTATGGACTCTATAAACATACCTAGCAGCGCAGTGCAACAAGAAGTTTATGCTGCGGCTGTGAATCAAGTTGACTATAAAAAACATCAGCAAAAGTAATGTACGGTATAATTAATTGAGAAACATGCCTGTGTCGAGTTTCGAGGGAAGTATAATAACGTAGAGTCCCATATATTTTTCTACTGTCTTATTTATATGGTTTACACACGTAAGGGCCGAAACCCGGGCACGGGTTGTTACGGCCAACTAAGTAAGTAAGTAACACACGTAAGTTGAGAGTTAAGAACAAAGCCTAGATTTTTTACTTTATTTACAATTTCCAACTCAACCGATCCAATAAACAAGGTCAAAATGTCCACAAAGCTTGATTCACTGCTCGCTATTGGCAAAACTTTAGATTTTAACGGATTACTGTAAAGCATGTTACTGTGCGCCCATTTGTTTAAAGATTATAAGTCAGAATTCAGTCTGTAGTTTAGGTCTTCCGTAAGCCACGTGGGACGGGAGAGATAAAGTTGGATGTCGTCAGTATATGCATGTATAGTAGTATATTGACAAACAGAAAAAACATCATTAATGAATATAGAGAAAAGGAGGGGACCTAGGATAGACCCCTGAGGAACTCAGGTATTGATAGTTTTAAGAGAAGAACATACATTTCCTACTTTTACACGTTGCATTCTTTTTCTTAGGTTATTATTATATAGTAATTTTAACCGGTTGGTACTAAAATTTAAGAAATTTTCGAGTTTTTTGCAAAGCAAATTATGGTTGACGGAGTAAAACGCTTTGGAGAAGTCAATCAGGCATCAATGATTTTCATTGCAGCTGTTGAGCGACTGTGACCTGAAGCCGGATTGCAGAGGTGATAACAGTTTGTTAGCATTTAAATATTCAGTTATTTGATCAGACAAGATTCTTTCAAAAATTTTAGCCAACGCTGGAAGTATAATTTTTGGCCTGTATCCAGCTTTCCATAATTTAGGGAAACGAGAACATGTTAAGCTCGAGGACCTAAAAACATAAAAATGATATGAGGACCTAGTATAAATGGAACAACTAATTTAATAAACTTGATGGGCATTCCATCAATTCCTACTGCATTAGAGCTTACCCTCATTAAACACTTCGCTACATTCTCTTCATTTACAGTTGAAAATTCAATAGGATGAAAAGGAAAGTTACCTTCATGTCCAGGTAACTCTGAATTTCTAGCTATATTGTTTTCACTAGGCTTACCAGAGGCAAGGAAGAAGTCATTTATCGCAGCCGGATCTAAATTGCAGTCGCTAGGTTCTTTGCTAATTATTCTGAACTTTTTCATTTTCTGCCATAGCTGCTTGGAGCTTAATTCAGGATTCAGTTTGGAATTAAAGAATTTCCTTTTTTCCAGTCTTATAGAAGTCGCTGCATTATTAGCACTACGATTTAAATTTCCATTTCGAAAAGAGTTTATTCCACACGAGTTATTAGAGACATAAATCGAACGTACAGGAACATGCCGATTAAAAGTAACCTCTAACTTATTCATAATCACTTCAAGTTTTTCATCTACCGATTCAAAGAACCAAACGTCATTCCAACACATGCTACATAGGTCATCATAGGCCATTTCGTAACATGTTAACATTTAAAACACCACAAACAACATAAAAATCATATTCCATTAACTTATTAGTAAGGTCGATGAAGTAGGGTTCTAAGCTATGACAACGATTTGGGCTATAAACACAGGAGACTAAAATCTTGATATTTTTATCAAATATTTCGACATCAAGAAATTCACAGATATCATTACTTTTACTAGCGAATTTAACATTCAGACTAGACCTACAGCCACACCACCGCCTCGTCTACCATACCTGTTGATTAGAAAGAGTTTAAATCCGTTAAAGTTATACAAAGAATCTGGAATGTCACTCTTAAATCACGTTTCTGATATTCATACAATAGCTGCATTCCCGTGGCACTGGATCAGATCAAATCTCAGTGGAAAAGTTTTAGTTCAACTTTAAATTGCTCATTTTTTTGTCATTGAAAATGAAACTAGAGCAGTTCAAATAGTACGAATTCATAGATTCAATTGGTGTGAGTGAGTTCACATATAGTACGAATTGAAGAAAAAAATGTGGGACGGACTGCATTTTCAATGCATTGTTTTTGGCATTTCTCTTAATTCGTTCGTCGTTAAGTTTCGATTTGAAATATCTGTGAAATATTTTGCTATTAATAATTTATTTGACATTTTTAGAGTAAAAAAAACTATTTAAGAAAAATGGATTCTGAATTGGAAGTGATGTGATTAATTTATTAAATGCAGCTGCTCTTAAAAACTACAGAAATAAAATAGTAACAACGTTTATCCTTTTCTTTAAAAATATGTCTGTCCTGTCCACGCGCCACTTGTTTTCAGATTTTAAAATTGGACAAAAAAAAAAATGACGTATCATACGGGCTTCAGAAGCAGCTTCAAACATTAAAGGGATAGAGGAGAAAAGATGCAAAGAACACATAAAAAAAGAGAAAGAAATATACCCATAGATAAGAAAGAATTACAACACAGAATATAAGTTCCTAGATTTCATTACAATTTCTTTTTTTATCATCTCTGCGTTTTCGTCTTTTGTTTGTGGATTGACCATCGCTCCCGATGTTGCCAAAATACTGCCCATTTATTTTTTACTGTTGAGCTGCTTGCGGATAGTATTAATTTCTTCCCATATCGCAGTTGAAATATCCTGATTGATTATTGTTCCTCTCGAGTGATTGCCAAAAGGTACGCCAGACGTTTGCGTAGTTTGACTTTTACGGTACCGCGCTTTTTTTGGATCTTTGGGATGACCATTGTTGTACTCGATGTCGCCTTTTCTTCTGCTTGTCACACTTGACGTTTTTTTTATTTCTCTATCGTCAATGCCTTTGAACCGATGCGTAGTATTGGCACATAGACTGGAACTGATATTTCCGCTGTTGCTGTCGGCTGCGGGATGTACGAGGGGTGCCTTTTATATTTCGGGATTAGAGAACAAAAACAAATATTAATCATCGAAAATCACTTTATTGTTTTTCAAAATATTCTCCATTAAGATCTATACACTTTTGCATGCGTTTTAACCAATTGTCGAAGCACTTTTGCCACTCTGATTGAGGTATCTCCAAAACATGCATTCTGAATGCCGCAACCGCTTCTTCGGGCGTCGAAAATCGTTGCCCACGCAGTTTATTCTTCACGGTTGGGAATAAAAAGAAGTCATTCGGTGCCAAGTCAGGACTATACGGCGGATGACCCATCAAATCGATGTTTTGGGTGCTCAAAAATGCAGTTGTTTTAGCCGATGTTTGAGAGCTCGCATTGTCGTGGTGAAGAGTGATCCGTCTTCGGCGGTTGGTTTTCCTGATTTCTTGGAAGACAACTGGCAAACAAATGGTTTTTTACCACTCAGAGTTGACTGTTCTGCGTTGTTCTAGTGGTACGGTTGCGACATGACCATATTTTCCGAAAAAACAGGCGACCATTTGCTTGGAAGTGCTTCGTGCGCGAACAACTTTTGTTGGATTTGGCTCATCTTGAAACACCCATACAGTCGACTGCTGTTTACTTTCGGGCTCATACGCGTAAATCCACGATTCATCACCTGTCACGATGTCATAGACGTGTTTCGAAGCACCGCGATCGTATTTTTCGAGCATTTCCTTCGACCAATCGACACGAGCCTTTTTTTGAGCGATTGACAAATTGTGTGGGATCCAACGCGAACAAATTTTTTTGACAGTCAAATGTTTATGCAATATTGAATATATGCTGGTCCTACTTATGCCTAAGGTTGCCTCAATCTCACGATAGGTAACATGACGATCTTGCAATATCAGTTCGCGCACAGCATCAATGGTTTTCGGAACAACAGCTGATTTCGGACGACCTTCACGAAATTCGTCTTGGAGTGAACTACGACCACGATTGAATTCACCATACCATCGATAAACACTGGTCCTTGATGGAGCTTCATCGCCAAAAATTGAATTAAGTTCATCCATGCACTGTTGCTGTGTTAATTCACGTCGAAAGTTTTAAAAAATAATCGCACGAAAATGTTCACGATTTAATTCCATATTTAGACCGAGATGAATCTTTTAAGTTACTATAAACAACACAAATAGCGCTCGTATGTCAAAACGTTCTGAGTACGTATAAGCCAACAAATGTCAAACTTTGCGATAGAGCTTTCAGTTGACAGATTGCAACACCAGGGTTGCCAAATCCCGAAATATAAAAGGCACCCTACGTATTTGAATGGAAAATTTCGAACCAAAAATGTTCTACAAGACTAAGTCGGAGTGGCAGGATCGCCATGTTATGTATTATGTGCAGTATTGATCTGATTAGTTTTCTTTAAAAATCAGCGGCAGAGTTTGCCTTTGCTGAAGCCTAATGTTGCCTACAAAAACGTGTTGCCAGCAAGGCAAGTTGAGAGCTTAAAAAATCAAAAGGCAGATATTTGCCAATTTGTGTTGCTAGTTAAATCTGTCTCTTTAATGTTGTGTTTTGTTCTCGCACATGAACTTAAATCCCAAGAAGGGTTCAAATTACATATTTTTGGGTTGACGAATGAAATTTGAGCTGCGTCATCAAAATTGAGTGATTATTGAAAACGCACTCAATTCCAAAAAGCGGCGTCTAAAACATTCGCATGCATTGAGTGAAGCGCACGCCAATAGTGCAGGGCTAGCAAATTGATCACTCAATGCATTGCCGTTAGTTGTGGCAGTGTGCACATGTATGAACACTAGGCCGGTTCATAAGTGTATGGGGCAAATTATGTGTCATTTTTTCTTCGGTGCGCGTCCACTTTCTAAAAGTTCGAACCCTAATTAGCACAAAAATAGTTTAAGACCCAAAAAAATTTGACCTGTAGGGGTTCCGCAAATCGTTTGAAGGTAATTTTAGAGCTATATAGGACTTTAACCATTTTAAAAAATGTCGTGTCTAAACGGAAAAACAATTGGAATATATTTTGATTGGAAACAATAAATAATAATCCAGTCTTATTTAAGTTTTTTTTTTTTTTATTAAATATGCATCTGATAATTTTTGGCGAAGTTTTAAAAATGCAATTTTATTCTCAACGGAAAATTATCGTTTTTCCATACAAAATTTTTTCCTTATTTTGTTCTAGCGACATTTTTTTTGTAATTTTGTATTTTTGTGTGAAACTTAGGCTTTCTTGAAGTGCAACATATTTTACAATTCATTGACCATAACTTGCGAAAAAATTAAAATATGATTTTTTGTAATGCATTTTAATTTTTCTCTGTGCTTATCAACGACTAGCAGCGTATATGGTTTTTATTCTTCATTAGAAGTTATTGAATTATTAAATTCAGTTATTAATGCTACCTTCTCTCTGCTGAATCGTTAATTACATTTCTATGTTGATAGAAAAAACAAAATCACGATTGGACGCTCTTCTTTTCAGTTTTGTTTTGTTTAAAATTTCTTGACCGTGGCTCGTGAAAAAAGTTTGTCTAGGCCATGACAGAATTATTAGGTAGGGCCCAAGGTTGATTTATAAGGTTGTCGCAGGGCTGATCGCACTCTATTCTCAGTGCCCATAATTGTCAAAAGCAGACAGTTTTGCGAATGACTACGAAAGAAAACCAGATGATAAAAGAGAGCACTTGCAGATTTTCTATGAGCTGTTAACTTCGATTTGACAATTATGGGTACTCGCTCTCTCCCTTGCGGCAACCTTATAAATCAACCTTGGTAGGGCCGACTCGGAGAGTAATGAGTTAGGAAGCAGAATAAAGCGGGCTAGATGTCAAAATCGGGGAACAGGGGGTGAACCTTCACATGGCAACGTGTCTGACCGCCTCAACCTGGCGAGGCCAGCATTATCCATGTCGAAATCGTCTCAAGTCGACTCAAACCTCCACGTGGTGTTCCCTGGGCAACGGCAAACTGGCATCCGTCAGTTTGACGGCTAATTTGAGCGGCGGGTCACTCCATAGACCTTAAACATGGAATGTGCGCAGGGTTTGGGTCCCGCCACATTACTACTGCCTAATGAAAACTAAATCAGCCTCGGATAAGAACCCCAATTACGTTGACGACCATCGCAAACGAAAAACGGACAATGATTTACGGATATGCACCTGGAATGTCCGAACCCTTTATAGGAAAGGTGCCATTATCCAACTGGCGGAAGCCCTCAAAACAATAAAGGCTGACATCACCGCCATACAGGAAATGCGATGGAAAGGGCAAGGCTGCTCTAAACAAGCACACTGTGATATCTACTACAGCTGCCATGCGGAGAGGCGCGAATTTGGATGTGGATTCGTTTTTAGCCGGAAACTACGCCACCTTGTTTAACGGTTCACACCTGTGAACGAAAGATTGGCCACGATCCGCATCAAGGCAAAATTTTTCTCCATCAGCCTTATTTGCGCGCACGCCCCGACGGAGGAAAAGGACGAAGCCGTCAAAGACGCTTTCTACGCTAGTCTTGAGGACGTATACGACCACCTTCCGGTCCATGACGTGAAAATAGTCCTCGGCGATTTTAATGCGAAAGTCGGAAGGGAAGGCATCTTTGGCCCCACTGTTGGTCAGTTCAGTCTTCATGAGACCTCCACGAACAACGGTCTAAGACTGATCGACTTCGCCGCGGCGCGAAACATGGTAGTTAGTAGCACTAGATTTAAGCACCTCGACATCCACAAGGCCACCTGGCTGTCCACGGAAGGCATGCCTCTAGTGTTCTAGATGTGCGTACATTTCGCGGGGTCAACATTGACTCCGACCATTATCTCGTTGCAGCCAAGATCCGCATGCGATTATGCAATGCGAAGAACATACGCACAGGAATGCAACGAAAGCTAGATGTCGCTAAGCTGCAATTACAACGGACTGCCGAAGCCTATTCCGCTCAACTCTCGGTTAAGCTCAACCAACCAACCTCTGGACCCGACGACGCCGGCGGACTTTGGGCGCATATATCCCACTCCATGCGCGCTGCCGCTGAAGAAGTCATTGGTTTCCGGCGCCCGCAACCTTGGAACCAATGGTATGATCAGGAGTGTCGCATTGCGACTGCAGTAAAAAACGCCGCATATAGAAAAACGCTGCAGTCAGCTGCAACGCGAGCCGTGCGAGAAAACTACCGCGAAAAGAGGAAGGAAGAGAGGCGCCTTTTCAGACGAAAGAAAAGAGAGCAGGAAAAGCGTGAACGTGAGGAACTAGAGGTATACCAGGGCAAGAAGGATGCACGAAAATTCTATCAACAGGTTAAGCGTCTAACCCAAGGATACAAGCCCGGAGCATCCACTTGTAGAGACGAAAATGGAGATCTGAATACGGATACGCAGTGTGTGCTGAGATTGTGGAGACGGCACTTCTCCAATTTACTTACTGGCGACGATCCCACCAATGCCGCCCATGGAGAGCGCAGTTCAGAGCTACCATTCAACAATGACAGAGTGGAAGTACCACCACCTAGCCATGAAGAGGTTCGAGTTGCTATCCAACGACTCAAAAACAATAAAGCAGCGGGTGCTGACGGTCTGTCAGCTGAATTGTGCATCAGCTCATCAGCAAAATATGGCTAGAAGAAAGCATGCCCGACGATTGGAACCTCAGCGTTCTGTGCCCTATACTTAAGAATGGAGACCCAACAATCTGCGCAAGTTATAGAGGTATCAGTCTTATTTCCATCGCATATAAGGTTCTCTCAAGCGTACTGTGTGAAAGATTAAAGCCGATTACAAAAACACTGATTAGACCTTATCAGTGTGGCTTTCGACCTGGTAAGTAAGTTGAGCAACACACGCAGCTCCGTCAAGGTAGGAAATGACCTCTGCGAAACCTTCAATACCGAAAGAGGTTTCAGGCAAGGCGATCCACTGTCTTGCGATCTCTTTAACATCATCATGGAGGGAATCGTACGAAAGGCCGGTGTGCATCGTAATGGCACCATTTTCTACAAAGGCGTCCAGCTCCTTGCGTACGCTGATGATATTGATATTGTCGGCAGAACCAAGAGAGATGTTACCGCTGCTTTCGCCGCTATCGAAAAGGAATCAGCCAAAGTGGGTTTGACGATAAATGAGGGCAAAACAAAATATATGCTGTCTACAAACAAGGGAGCTCGGCGTTTAGACTCCCACGTTTCATCCGGCAGCTATAACTTTGAAGTAGTCAAGGAGTTCGTTTACCTTGGCACCGCCATTAATACCAAAAACGAAATCAGCCTGGAGATAAAGCAAAGAACAATAATTGCTAATAGGTGCTACTACGGGCTCAGTAAGCAACTAAGTTCCAGAGCCCCCTCTCGATCGACAAAACTAACACTCTACAAGACGCTCGTTCTACCTGTGCTGCTTTATGGCGCTGAGGCATGGGTAGTTTCGCAAACTGACGCAGCCGCTCTGGGGGTGTTCGAGAGAAAAGTTCTTCGCAAAATCTTCGGTACTGTTCGAGTCGGCGATGACTATCGCATCCGAATGAACCACGAGCTGTATGAGCTCTACGATGACATTGACGTAGTTCGGCGTGTAACTGTGCAGCGACTACGCTGGCTGGGTCATGTCCATCGTATGAACGACGAAGCTCCAGCGAAAAAGGTGCTCGAGGCGAGGGTCGCTGGTCAATAACGACGAGGGAGACCATGCCTCCGATGGATGGACCAGGCTGAGGAAGCCCTAACCGCACTTGGTGTATCCGATTGGAGAAGGCGCAGAAGCAGAGGCGCCTGGCGAGAGCTGATGAGGTCGGCTGAAACCCGGACACGGGTTGTTACGACCACCTAAGTAAGTATGTAAGATGTCAAAATCAGCTATTCATCTCGAGGTTCTTTATGCTCACGTTTCGCAGTTGTTTTTAGGTTAAAATTGTTACAGGTTTTTTTTTTCAATTTTAAGACTTCTTTCACTTCTTTCACTTTTTACAGTTTTTATTACACTGTTGCTATAATATTTTCACACAAATTATTACAAATTTAACACAAAAAAATTGTTTTTTTAAAAAAAAACTGAAAAGAAGAGAGTCAAATCGTGATTTTGTTTTTCCTATCAACATAGAAATGTAATTAACGATTCAGCAGAGAGAAGGTAGCATTAATAACAGAATTTAATATCTCAATAGCTTCTAATGAAGAGCAAAAACCAATATTTGCTGCAAGACGTTGATAAGTACTTTAAATGCATTACAAAAATCATATTTTTAATAAATAAATATTAGAAATAATAAATAAATGTAGTATTTTTAATTTTTTGGTAAGTTATGGTCAATGAATTGTAAAATATGTTGCACTTCAAGAAAGCCTAAATTTCACACAAAATTACAAAAAAAATGTCGCTAGAACAAAATAAGAAAAAAATTTTGTATGGAAAAACGATAATTTTTCGATGACAGTAAAATTGCATTTTTAAAACTGCGCCAAAAATTATCAGATGCATATGTAAAAAAAAAAAAAACTTGAATAAGACTGAATTATTAGTAATTGTTTCCAACCAAAATATATTCCAATTGTTTTTCCGTTTAGACACGACAGTTTTTAAAATGGTTAAAGTCCTATATAGCTCTAAAATGACCTTCAAACGATTTGCGAAACCCCTAGAGGTGAAATTTTTTTGGGTCTTAAACTATTTTTGTGCTAATTAGGGTTTGAACTTTCAGAAAGTGAACGCGCACCGGAATATTTTAACACTTTTGTAATGTGAACCGGTCTAATGAACACACTACAGTGGCAACCCTTTCAGTAAAATTCAGGTGACAACTCTTTCCGACATCTTGAATTTTAAATCTGTGACTTAGATTCAAAATCAAATCCGTTGGCAGAATTTCAAAATAACAAGAATTCGTAACAATACAAAAAAATCTAGGTGGCCCTATCCGCCATCTTGAATTTTAAAATTCTAACATCAGATTCGAAACCAGCGATCCCCTAAAACTGCCAACCAAATAGTCTCTCTTAGGCAGCGCTTAATACATGGGTGCCACGAAATATATTGAACACCTATGGTGTAGTGAACTTTTATGCATATAACTGAACGCAGAAATATAAATTATTCCGCTCTAATATATCCGAGTATGTCATGGATTTACTACTACTTACTACTTAGATGGCGCCTACAACCGTAAGTCGGTTTCCGCCTGTCGTAAGAAATTGCGCCAGCCATTTCTGTTTTGCGCTTGCTGGCGCCAGTTGGAAGCTCCAAGTTTCGTCAGGTTGTCCTCCACTTGGTCCCTTCAACGGAGATGCGGTCGTCGAATATTTTCTTCGCTGGAGCGTCGTCTTCCATCTGCTCAACATGACCTAGCCAGCGAAGCCGCTCGATTTTTATGCACTTTACTATGTCGATGTCGGCGTATAGCTCATACAGCTCATCGTTCCATCGTATTCGGTACTCGCCATTGACGCAGATTGGTCCGTAGATTCTACGTAGGATCTTTCTCTTGAACGCTCCTAAAATCTTTTCATCAGAGCTGCACAACGTCCAGGTTTGTGCTGCATATAACAGGACGGGCATGATTAGTGACTTATAGAGTTTGACTTTTGTTCGTCGAGAGAGGGCTCTGCTTCTCAATTGCCAACGGAGCCCAAAGTAACACCTGTTGGCAAGAGTTATCCGAAGGAATATGGATTTACTAGTTTATTTTATTAAGGGGACTTATATTAATTTTGTTTGAAAAATTTGGGTGTGTTTTATGAGAGGATTACGAAATAACTGCTAAGGAACTTGATTTAAAAATTTTTGTATATTTTTAAAGAAGTATTTAATTAAAAAAAAACAATTTTTTCTTTGTGACGAAAAAAAAAAAAATCGGCGGGCGAGATTACTTAAAAACTAATCGGCCGGTTGACTTGAAATTTTTTCTAGGATTGACATTGAGTTTTTTTTTTAGGTCTACTAAATCATATGCACCTACTTCTATCCTCAAATTATAAGCATTTTTTTTTAAGTTTAACCTTCGCGAGCCTTTCTGCCAGCCAAAAGTATTTTTTCTTGGCGCATTAGGGTTTTTATTATTATGAAAATATAACGTCACAAAAAATAATGTTTCTTATTTTAAATATAAATATTTCTTTAAAAATATATTAAAAAGATTTGAAATCAATATCTTAAACCGTTATTTCGTTATTCAAAAAACACCTACATTTTTCACAAAAATGCCTATATGTCCCCTTAATTGATCCATTCAACCTCTCAATCTTCTTAAGATAAATTTTTTAACTATTAATTATAAGTTCTTATTATTTGCAGATTATATATGTAATCTTTTTACAAAGCATTTACTTTAATAAATAAAAAGTATGTTTTTTAGGTTTTTCGAAGATATAAACACTTTGATTGGCTGCATGAAAGGCTTGTTGAAAAATTTTGCCTCATACCGATTCCACCTTTACCAGATAAACAAATTTCGGGAAGATATGAAGAACAGTTCGTCGAACATCGCCGTGTTCAACTTCAAGAATTTGTTGATTGGGTTTGTCGACATCCAATTCTTTCAAAATGTGAGGTATGGCATCACTTTTTAACATGTACTGATGATAAAATTTGGAAATCAGGAAAAAGAAGAGCCGAGAGAGATTTTTATGTTGGAGTGACATACTGTTGGGCTATTATTCCACCCGAAAAACAGTTATTGCCATCTTTTGTTGATTCACAAATTGAAAGCTGCTCTCAATTCATACATTCTATGGATATATCAGTAAAAAACTTATTGGTTATTGCAAATGAAACAGGAAGGAGATACCAAACTCAATCAAAAAAGGAATTGCAACGAATAGGTGATGGCTTATCTGATATTGCCAAAGCCTTAAACATTGACGAGAGACGTTCACCTTCAATGCCGGGTTCACCACTTTCTGAAATATTTGGTCGGATAGGCGCTACATATATTGCTTTGGGGCAGGTTTATGAAGATCAAGCAAAACTAGATTGGATACCCTTATCTGACCGTTTACATATATATAGGTAAATATTTAAGTCTTAATTCTATAAATATTTTTGTTAAAACGTGCTTTTTACATAAGTTTTTATGTTCACGTCATTTAAATTAATGTGGGTCATTAGTTTTCCACGATAGGATTTCGAAAATTATAGAACCTTTCTGTAAAATGAACGTAACGTGCATTTCACGAAGGCTTCGTTCGCCAGCTTTATTCGCTTGATGTAAAAATAATTTCGTGTTCAATAACACGATTCAGAAATGAACAATAAATACAAATTTGGTTTTATTTATCAAAACAATCTGAAACGAACATCTGAAACGAACGAACTCATTGCCATTTTGAATTTTTAGAGCATTTTTCGGCTTTTTTGGTAATTTTATTGTAATTTTTAAAATATTTTTTCGTCGTTTTTCAACACTGAAGAATTTAAAAATATGGCATCCTTCTTTTTTTTTTAGCTTTTTGCTTCGCTGTTTTGAATTTTCGTATCGCGATTACGTTTTGTCTCTTTTCTGCATATTATAAAGTCCCCTTTTCCACACGTCAAGTTTTCTTGAAAGCAAGTCGAGTTTGTTGGATAACGGAACATAAGGAAAGTGGAAGGAATAGACTTGAATGTACCTTCAAGTTTTTGTTCTATTTCACTTGCACACATGAATCTTTTTTATGTGTAACTCTTATTCTTTCGGACTTGATCGTCAACGGTCAAAATGTCGTCAAATGGTGTAAGCTGAATCCTCAATGTTGTTAATTAAAGATGTTTTCGGCCTTTTTATGTGTAATTAAGATTTTATAGGCTTTGACCCTGTAAAAAATAAAAACTAAAAAACAATTTTTAATTTTATTTAATTTGTCAATATTTCGACGAAAGTTGCTCGTCGTCATCAGGACCTAATACAGAAAAATATAGAGAACATTGCACTGTTATTTAACCTATTTAATTTAATATTTAAACATTGAAAAACATTTAAACACTTAAAAACATTTAAAACACTTAAAAAAACATATAAAAATATTTAAAAACCAAAATTAAATAAAATTCTTAATTTTACCGGTAGCAAACACAAAGAAGTTTAAGTTTTAAGCTACTTTCGTCAACTAATCTTTTGTCTTATTAAATGTTTATAAATATGCGCGCAGTTGTCGGTGTCTGTTTTGTAGTTCAGTCTTTTTTGTGTAGGTGTGTTGATTATATGTAGCATTTCGATGGTGTATCTTCGTTTGTAGTTATTTTCGTGTTGCAGAATTTTTGTCTCTTCAAAATTGGGAGTGTGGCCCAATTTTATACAATGCGCTGCAAGTGCTGTTTTACTGTCACTATTGTTGTTTATGTCTGACCTGTGCGCTGATATTCGTGTTCTTAACTTTGACTTCGTTGTCCCAACATACACTTGTTCGCATATATTGTCTCCGTCTCCCTTGCATGTAATTTTGTATATTAAATTTGATTTGTCCTTCAATTTTTGATTTTGTATTGCTATAGATGTTCCTCAATGTGTTATAAGATTTAGGTGACAGTTGAAAAATGTTTTTATTATATAGGTCTGTTTTTTTGAATTTTTCGGTGAAGCCTTTAATGTATGTGACTCCCTTGTATATTAATGTGTTATTGGTTTTGCTGTTGTTGGTTTGTTTTTTGTATTCTTTAATCAGCCAGATTGTGGTCGGTTTTGGGAAATCATTTTTGGTTAATATCTGTTCAATTTTTCGTTTGTTGTCAATATGGAAAATGTCGTCACTTATGTTTAGTACTCTGTTAATAAAATTCTTCGCAGTGTTGAGTATCGTCTTTTTTGGGTGTTTTGAAAAGAAGTTTATGAGCCGTCCTGATGCAGTTGGTTTTTGATACCAATCAGTTTTTAATCTGTTGTGTCTTATTATTTTTGAATCTAAAAATGGAAGTTGTCCATCGTTTTCTTCTTCTTTTGTGAATTTTATGTATCTATGGCAAATGATTAACTGTGTTAATGTTGTTTCCACCTTTTTCTTCAACAATGCAGAAAATATCATCAACGTATTTTGTCAATAATCTTGGTTTTTGATCAGTGTTCGTCATAAAATTGTCCAAAATTTCATCCATCACAATATCTGCTATGATAGGGAATATTGGCGACCCCATTGGCATTCCCTTTAGTTGACTGTATATTGTATTTCCATATTTAAAATAATTGTTTTCTTTTAAACAAAAAGTAAGCACCTCCATGAACAATTGTTTGGGTATATGTGTATGTCTTGCTATTTTGTTCCATTTTTTGTCGATCGTTTTAATGGCGAAATCTATCGGGATGCTTGGAAAAAGGTTTATGACATCAAAAGAAACCATCCGTTCATTGTCGTTGATGTAGCTATTATTTATTTTGTTCTTAAACTCAACCGCGTCTTTAGTGTTGTATATGGAATCTGCCGTCAAGTGTTTCAATATGTTGGAGAGATATTTGCATAAACTATATGAAGGTGAATTAATAGAAGAGCAGATTGGTCGTAATGGTATGTTTTGTTTGTGTATTTTAGGAAGACCATAGATACGTGGGGCCGTCGCATTATATATTATTAGTTTATGTTTTTCTTGTATCGTTATCAACTCTCTCTTAAAAAGTTTTTCTACCAGAATTGTTGTTGGGTCTCGCCTCAGTGTTTTGTATGTCCATCTGTCTCGTAATATAACACGCATACCCAGTTCATAGTCAGATTTGTTCATCGCCACAGTCTTATTTCCTTTATCCGCCTCCACAATAATGACGTCATTGTTTGATTTTAAAAAATCTTTTGTTTTAGTTAGAGTTGTTATGTATTTGTCTCTTGCTGTTGGTTGTGTTACTCTTAAATGTCAATCTATTAATGTTGTTAGTCTTACCCTAGCTATGTCTTGTTCTTCCGTGCCGACTAAAATCCCAATGCAGTCCTCCCCCTCCGCGATTACATTAAACATTGGAAATTGATGCTTAGATAATGGCAGGGCGAACTTCGGCCCGTAAGCGAGCAGCCACTGTACTTCGCTAGGTATGTTTTTGTTTGTTTTGTTTACAAACCATTCGTTGGTTATGTTGTTGTTGATGTTGATTTGTTGTATTAGTTCCTCTTTTAGTCTCTCGAGCTTTTTGTCGTTGCGGGCTGGGACAAATTAAATAAAATTAAAAATTAAAAATTGTTTTTTAGTTTTTAGTTTTTATTTTTTACACGGCCAAAGCCTATAAAATCTTAATTGAATCCTCAAGCTTAAAAGGGAATGTCAAAAACTTGACCGTCAAGACTTGACGAGTGGAAGCCGTTTAAAATTTGATTCAACGTTTACTTCAAGTGATACAAAGTGTATAAGTTTTACAAAAACAATAAAAGAACAACTTTTAAAAATGCCCAAGGAAAAGCCAACAAAGGTCTTTCATTTGCAAAAGATGGTCGATGAATTCGGCGCTGACATATTTTCTTCTGATGGAAAAATACTGTTTTGTAAAATATGTGAAGTCAAAGTTGATGCTAAAAAGAGATTCACAGTACAGCAACATATTGGGCGAGAGAAACATAAACGCGCCTTGGAATTTATGGAAAATAAGAAAAGCAAACAGTTGCTTCTTTCTGAAGCAACGTCTGGGAGCAGTACAAGCTCCAACGAGTTTTTTAAGGAACTATGCGATACATTTGTGTCGGCTAATATTCCACTAAGCAAGTTCAACAACCCACAATTAAAAGGCTTTTTGGAGAAGAACATAGCTCGCGATATTCCAAATGAGTCCACATTGAGGAAAAACTACATTCCGGTATGCTATGATGAAACTTTAAGATACATAAGAAAAAGTGTGACTGGAAGCAAATTGTTCGTGTCCATTGACGAAACAACCGATGTAGAAGGCCGATATGTGGCCAACGTTATTGTGGGAACCATGAAGTGCGACGAACCGTGCAACACATTTTTGTTAACATCGGAAGTAACTGATAAAATTAACCATGCAAGTATATGCAAACTTTTCGATAAATCAATGATGTTACTTTGGCCAAAAGGTAAATAAAACTGAATTTTTTTTCAAATTGGAAAATAAATTCCTGTTTCACTTATGCTTTAGGTGTACAACATAACGATGTTTTGCTTTTTGCTACCGACGCAGCTCCATACATGGTTAAAGCTGGCAGATCAATTAAAAGTTTTTATCCCAAGGTCGTGCATGTAACTTGTCTAGCTCATGGCTTACATAGGATTCCTGAAGAAATAAGATGCAATTTTCCAATGGTCGATGCGCTAATATCAAATACAAAAAAAGTTTTTATAAAGGCCCCATCTCGTAGAGAAATTTTTAAAAATTTAGCACCTTCCATACCGTTTCCCCCGGAACCAATCATAACTCGTTGGGGTACATGGTTGAGCGCTTGTGTATACTATTTAATAATTATTAATAATAATTATTAATAATTATATAGATAATTTTGAAACCGTTATAAAAGTAGTTGATACTTTCGAAAGTCTGGATGCCAGAGCAGTAGGAGAAGCGCAAAAGCTTTTTTCAAATTGTGAATTAAAGGGCCAACTAGCTTACATAAAAGCCAATTTTCAATTTATTCCTTCAACAATAGAGTCCCTTCAATCAAAATTGAACCTCTACATTACCTCTCGAAAAAGGGGTAGCTTTGATTCAAGACCTCGATGAAAAACTATGCCGTGTGCATGGTGAAACTGCGGAAAGGGTATATAGAAAGATGAAACAAGTGTTGGATGAAAACTCGGGATATGCTAGCTTGCGCTCTATTGCTGAAATATTAGGGGGTAAAAATTTTCATAATGTGCAATTAGAAGAGGAGCTTGCATCCGATGACATATCCTCCTTTAAATATGCTAATCTCGTCAGTGCAGATGTAGAAAGAAGTTTTTCTATTTATAAAAATATTTTTGCAGACAATCGACGTTTCTTTTATTTTAATAACTTCAAAATGTACATTGTAATATACTGCAACGCTATGTGTAAAAATTCTAAATAATAAACTTCACGTTAAATAAAATTTGATTTTTTTAAGGTGCTTTTTTAGCTTTTAGGTAATTTTTTGCATTTTTAGGTCATGTTCGTCAGTTTTTAGGTAAGTTTTGCCATTTTTTTTTAAGGTCATATTTTTAAGTTTTTAGGTTATCAAAATCCCAGCCCTGATTATTATTAATAAACTGTAAATATTATTCGATATTACAATTTTTTACAACTTAAATACTAAGTTAAGCATAAAAAAGTTCTTTAAAACTCGTTTATTTCGCACACTAAATACAAAACAGTCAATCAAACTCAAAATTTACAAATTTTTACTTTTTAATGTAAAACTATTCGTAGTGATCATATACTTTGACTGTAACATTAAACAATTTTGTACACATCTTCTTTCTCTATAGTTTAAAAAAAGTTTTGTCTAATTGTTTTGTATGGAGTTCCTTAAAAAATAAAATTGATTTTTGCTGTACCTAGAAATTTAAAAATTTTGAGTTGTGACTGTTTTGTATTAAGTGTGCTATTTGTGCATGAAACAGTTTTTATTGATTCCTGAAAAACTCTAATTGTGTGAGACTTGTGAGAATTGTGTGAGACTTGTGTGAGGTTTTTGAAATTACCGTTTCAATTGTAAAAAGCTATCGCGGAAAACACTATTAATATTAATTTTCACAAAATTGCACACAATTTCCCAGTTTGTAGCAAAAATTACGAATAACATATGTATATGTTGAAAAAACAAAACAAACAAAGCAGCTGATGCAAATAGCATTTCTAGCATAAGAAGTTTTGCCAAAAAATGTCGGAACATTTTTAGGAAATGAAGAATATTTGAAGAAATTGTGCAACTTTTATAAGCTGGCAATACCTTTTTTGGCAAATGCTTGCGTTCGGAGAATTTGAGTATCGTAATTAATGTTAAAAAAAATATTACGCAAATAAATAATACAGTAAGCAAATTATTAACGAAACACAGTGTTTTGATTTCATACATCTTGTGCCAAAAATAGAAACGTTGACGGATTTTGAAAAAATTTGGTACAGTCATTATTTAGTCCTATTAAGAAAATAACAAAAAATTGTACACATCGGACCATAACAACCCCCCCACTCCCGTACAACTCCAAACTGGAAAACAGAAAAACGTCGATATATTTCAATGGAATTTCCCCGCGAAGACCTTACGCGCAAACTGACTTAAAATTCTCAGTAGCTTTTCATGAGTCAGTGCCTTGTGACTGCCTGTGGCGACCGCACATGTTTGGTGCAGCAACGGGTAATTATTGCGTTTCTTAACTTTTTGTGTGATCTGTCAGACCAATAACAGTATTTACGTTATTTTTGTTTTGTTATTTTGGAAGACCGTCTTGTAAGCCAAACCCGTAGGTCCTTAGTCGTGGCCCTAAAGTGAAGTGCTATCTGATTCAAAAGTTTATGCGTATTTCTTCCAATAGGAAAGACCGCCTCCTACCACAATTTCCCTAGATAAAAAAAATGTTACCTTATATTTAACCGGCAGGGTAGCTCCCAAATGAATAGGCAGTCGTGAGGTTGCCAAAAGATTTTGGGTGTGTATTATAATGGCTCACCAGCCGATTTTACACTTACTTTAATGTGTACTGGATCCACACTGGTCCGCTTAAAAAAAAAAGAAAGAATACTTGCTGGTGTCTGGGAAATATTATCATACTACCCTGTAGGAAAATTAACTAATTTAAAAGTAGTTGATAAAGTAGTTTTTTGTCAACCACAACTAGTTGAAATTCTGACTTTTTTCCGTAGAACGAACTAACTTATTTTGTATGGTGATGTCCACTAAATAAGTCAATTGACTGTCGTCTGCATATATTTTCAACTACTTGTTAAATTAGTTATATTTAAACTATTTTTTTAATTACTTTAAAATAACTAAAAGATAATAAAATTTCTAAAGTTAATAACATTTGATGAAATAACATGGTTAAATATATATAAGCTTGTAATCTAATAAAAATTTTCAATTAAAACATGCCAACATCAGAGAATGCCGCCTCAATATAATTCAAAGTAGTGTATCAATCACTGGTTTTTAAGTAGTATTCAATTACTTCATATATTGAAGTGGATGCCGCCTTAATATAATTCAAAGTAGTTCATACACTGGGTTATTTTAAACTAGTTTTTTAATTAGTTGTTTTTAAAAACAATTTAGTTTGTTCCTATAGGGATTATAAAGCCTCCCTGTAGGAAAATCAACTAATTTAAAAGTAGTTGATAAAGTAGTTTTTTGTCAACCACAACTAGTTGAAATTCTGACTATTTTCCATAGAACGAACTAACATATTTTGTATGGTGATGTCCGCTAAATAAGTCAATTGACTTTCGTCTGCATATATTTTCAACTACTTGTTAAACTAGTTATATTTAAATTATTTTTTTAATTACTTTAAAATAACCAATTGAAAACTATTACTGATGGCCTAAAGTTAATAATATTTGATGAAAAAACATTGTTAAATATATATAAACTTGTAATCTATTTAATAAAAATTTGCAATTAAAACATGTCAAAATCAGAGTAGTTGCCGCCTTAATATAATTGAAAGTAGTTTATCAATCACTTGTTTTTAAGTAGTATTTTAATTACTTCATATATAATGCAATAAAAACTATTTAGAATTGAAGTGGATGACGCCTTAATATAATTCAAAGTAGTTCATATACTGGTTTATTTTAAACTAGCTTTTTAATTAGTTGTTTTTAAAAACAAGTTAGTTTGTTCCTATAGGGTATCTTCAGACTCCTCATTCATACTCCGTCTTCAGACTCTTTATTCATTATCCTTATTTCTAGCTGAAGCACAGATGTTTATAACAAATATCTGGCGTCCAAAATCTTTACATTATCATTTTACACTATTACATATAAATTTTACACTATTATAATTTTGTACAATTGACAGTTTTTGTCACATTGCGATTGTGTAACAATCTTAACTTATCTTACTTCCTAGTTAAATTATATCCACATACAAACATGCATGCATACATACATTGTTTAAATAAATACCGAGTTCACTGCTTGTACGACATTTCCCAATTTCATCAAACAGTAACGCGACTCAGGTATCAGGCGCATAGTGTCGTTCACCTGTGTGGCATTATTTTGTTAAGTCAGCATATTACTAATTGCTGCTATAACTTAAACACGCGCTCTGAAGTGCTTCTGTTTGTCGTAATTGGATTATGCCTGGTATCATGAATTTATTATCTGTTTATGCATACCGCAATTCATGATCAAGGTTAGTCGATATTTGCTATCGGCATTAATTTATTAAAGTTTTAATTGGTTTGTGACGACTGAGTCACAACATTCCTCCCCCTTTTGACAAAGAAAAAATTATGCTATCTATTTAGCCATAATTTTTTCAACATATAAAACGTGTGTTTTTAACTATATATGTATGTTTGTCTTGGATTTTGTAACCCTGCACAACATGAAATATATTTTAATTATTTCCTTATTTATTTTGAATTATATATTCTTGCTTAATTTTTCTGTTTGCTATCAATATTTCTTTTGCATTGCTTGAACGTGTTTCATTCTAAGCTTACAATCATAGTTTCTTAATTTTCATATATTTATTAAATAAGTTTGTTTTCTTTAAATGCTTCATTGTTTCTTGTAAAATTTTAATAGTTTAATTGCAGTTATGCTTTATATTTTCTGTATATTCTAACTTCTAAATTCACAATTCTTATATGTTTTTTTTTCTTATTCTAGGCAATTAGTTGTTCTGCTAACCTTATTTTTCCTTCTATTCTATTTCATATGTATATACATAGGGTCGTTAAACTTTTCTGGAAGGTCGATATACGTTCTTTGACTAATACTTTTAAAATTTTCCTTCGTTTTTTTCTACTTTCTTTTCAATTAACGATCGACAGATTTTCTTTCAAAATATTTCAAATAAATAACGTGCAAAAATAGCAAATCATTAAGGTAAACGACCGAATGTTGAGCACCTACCCCCCGTTCTTCAGGAACTTGTCTTATAACCGGCGGTGATGATGATTATTTTGTGTAACATAAGCTTCTGGACCTTTTGTCATGTTGATCACTGGTTGGAGCGTGGTGTAAAATTTGCACCCGGCGGTGATGGTGATTATGAATTTTTACCATCATTAGATCATTTTTGTCGTTTAGTTTATGCTGCGCCAAAAGTTGAGAATTTTGGGTATAGTGTTGAACATTTGAACTGCTTTCGAGTTGGTTGGATTTTTGATTTTAACTGTATCTTGGTAGTAGTTCTTGGTATGCAGCCTGTTGATGACAGGAGCGTATAACTTACTTAAACCGAATATTGTTTTCTGCGTAAGTTCACTTATTTTTCTCCGTTGCATTATATTCATTGCATTTTCTTTTTTTCCCCCCCTTGAAAATATACAAGCGAAGCAAACCATCTTTTTTTCAAGATTCCTTATGTTAAGGGTTCACATCAAAGAGTATATTTCTCAGCTTCAATAGTTTCTTACTGATTGCTTACTTTCACTAAACAACAGTCTTACTATTTAACAGGTATTTAAAGAAGAAAGAAGAAGAAGCAGCTTTTATTTGTTCATCATGTTTCTTAACAGGAGTTCATTTCATTTCTCAGTTTTATCATAATAGCGATATACCTCTTTTAGATTTCTGTCAAATAGGGGTAGAGGTACCTAAGGTTAGGTTGAAACTTACTGCAATTTATTGCTGCTTATTTAAAGCAGATTGGTTTCAATACTTTTAAAATGCAAATCAGCTGTTTAGTTAACCACAGCCCTATATTGATCCGCAATATAATCCAGATCTCACAAATTTTATCAGGTCACTGAAGCTTTCAAATTTTATTTAGATGATTTGAAACTTTCTGATGGACGTCTTACTCATGGTTAATGTATTAAGCAATACTTTTATTACTTCAACTATGTTGTCAGCAGTGAATCGTCATCTCTTTATCAGGATTGGATATCTCACGATGTTCAAGTCTGTCGCTCGCTACCTTGCCTTTCGAATTATATTTTCTTTGATATTCGAAATAATTTTAATAAATTTATTCAGAAATTTCTATATAAATCCTTATATTAAATTCTTTATCTTGAATCTTTAATTTGTTGATCTTTAATTGTAAAGGGTGATTTTTTAAGAGCTTGATAACTTTTTTTTAAAAAAAAAACGCATAAAATTTGCAAAATCTCATCGGTTCTTTATTTGAAACGTTAGATTGGTCCATGACATTTACTTTTTGAAGATAATTTCATTTAAATGTTGACCGCGGCTGCGTCTTAGGTGGTCCATTCGGAAAGTCCAATTTATGGGAAACTTTTTCGAGCATTTTTTTTGTTGCCAAAAATGGAAGAACTGAACTTGGTTGACATGTGGTTTCAACAAGATGGCGCTACATGCCACACAGCTCGCGATTCTATGGCCATTTTGAGGGAAAACTTCGGAGAACAATTAATCTCAAGAAATGGACCGGTAAGTTGGCCACCAAGATCATGCGATTTGACGCCTTTAGACTATTTTTTGTGGGGCTACGTCAAGTCTAAAGTCTACAGAAATAAGCCAGCAACTATTCCAGCTTTGGGATACAACATTTCCGAAGAAATTCGGGCTATTCCGGCCGAAATGCTCGAAAAAGTTGCCCAAAATTGGACTTTCCGAATGGACCACCTAAGACGCAGCCGCGGTCAACATTTAAATGAAATTATCTTCAAAAAGTAAATGTCATGGACCAATCTAACGTTTCAAATAAAGAACCGATGAGATTTTGCAAATTTTATGCGTTTTTTTTAAAAAAAAAGTTATCAAGCTCTTAAAAAAATCACCCTTTATCTTAAATTTTATTAGAGGATTTATTTATTTTTATTAATTTCATTTTCATGTTCTTTCATCTATAATACTGCGTTTTCTAATACGTGAAACGCACTTGTATATTATTTTTTTTTTACAAAATGAAACGACTTAGATATTACATCGTTTCTTACTTCAGAATTACTTTAGAATTTACGAGGAAGTCGTATATTATCTTAAATTTTTAATATTACTATTACCGATATATACATACTTTTCTTTACTCTGATATTCATTTAGTATCAGGCAATATTTATTATCAGGCAATATTATCTTTTCTTTCTTTTTATTTAAGTTTTCCGGAACTTAATTCATGAATTACTACGACGACTAAGTAAGTTGTCTTACTTTAAGGTAACTTGGAAAATTCTGTTTTTTTAAAAATTTTTTTTTCATTTCATTTCAATTTCCCTTCCAATTGACTTTAGTTCCATTGATTTATTTTCTTTTCAAACGTTTTCGGAACGTATATTTGTTTCGACTTTAATTAATTATTTTAATTTGTTTAACATTGTGTTCTCTCCTAAATTTCCTTTTTCCTCTAATGAACTATTTCATTTATTTTATTTCTATTCTTGATTTTAATTTTATTTAAAAAAAAATATTTTTTATTTTACGTAAGCACAATTTAAAATTGGCTTTGAAATTAATTTTTTCCTAATGGTTTCTTTTCATTTTTTATTGAAAGAAATTATATTTTTGTTTTCTCTTGTAAGTTATTAAATTATTCTGCTTTTTCCATTTGTTGGAAATATTATTTATCTGGCACTTCTTCTCTACCTAATTTTCTAGTATATTGATTTCGGCAAGCATTACCATTTCTTTATTTTTCCCCTTCTAAAACTTCATTAGGTTTCTCTGAATTTTCATTATTTTTCTTTATTTTTTTCTTGTCCTTTGTGTTGGACCCTGTTTTAATTATACCTATACTATTAACCTATTGCGGTATTCTTGTTTTCTTAATCTCTCATCCATTTCGTTATATTTCATTATCCCATTATTTATCCTTCACTAAAATTTAATTTAATTTAATTTACCGTTATCCTTTTTTTTACTTGCTTTTTCTTCCCAATTATTCTCTTCATCCAAATTTATTTCATTATTATTCTTTCTTTTACTTATTCTTTCTCCATCATTAATTTTTCTTTCATTAACTCATTTGTCTTTCTTACACTTTCCCTTATTGCAACATTTGTCTAATTTATTTGATCTCGTCATTTAATTATAATTAATTATCATTATCAATATCATTTATTTATCGATTATCATTTATTTTCTTACTTGCTATGAAACAATTTGAGTAAATTATTATGTATCTTCTTCGCTTTATTTTTGATTAGAATTTCGGTTGTAACTGGACTTTTAATATCTACTACCTCGTATGGCCCTATCCATATCGGTGAAAACTTGTTTTTCCTACACTGATTTTTCATTAGTACTTTATCCCCGATTTTAAACTTCATTGGATTTTAAGTACTATCATATTGTTTTTGAGAGGCTCTTTCGCCCGTTCCTGATTCTGTCTTACCAGCTCATGTGCTCTCTGGATCTGGTACTTTAATACCTTTGAAGGATCCTCGGCATTATATACCGGCCCATATTTGCGTTTTAAATTGGTCGGCATTTCGGAATCAAACCCGTACAATGTTCGGGAAGGCGTCTGCTTTGTTGATGCGTGTACTGTGTAGTTATGTACATGCATCGCACTTGCCAACCATTGATCCCAGTTTGATGCATCTTCTTTTGATACTCCTCAGTTATTCTGCTAATGGTTTTAGAATAAGAATGGTTCTTTTCTTATTCTAAATAGTTTTTTCAAGGTTCTTTGATGGCCTCCTAACGGTGAATCATGAAAATCTTTCAGTATTGTTTCTATCTCTTTTGGATCCGTTATTATTTTTCCTTTTTGTTCTATACCTTATGATTCTTCTTCCTGTGTACTTTCAGTTTTTGGGATATTCTCTGATTTATCCTCTTGCTCGTTGAATCTGGTCCTTGATCTCGTTTGCACTACTCTTATACCCTGATCTGGTTGTGGTGTCTTACTTAACGCGTCTGCATTCAAATTTATTTTTCCTGGTTTATATATTATTTCAAAATCATATTCTGACATCTTGTGTCTAAATCTTGCCAATCTTGATGTCTGATCTTTCAGATTCGCTATGCCTCTCAAGGGTTGGTGATCCGTGTAAATTTTAAATGGTCTACCTAATAAATATGCTCTAATTATATTGTTGCCCATACGATTGCTAAAAATTATTTTTCTATTGTCGAATACCTTTTTTCTGCGCTATTTAATGATCTACTTGCGAAGACAATTGGTCTGTCTTCTCCTACTTCACCCTGTGACAAAACTGCTCCTATCGCATCCCCACTTGCGTCAGTCGTTAGTAAAAATGGTTACTCAAAATCGGGATAGGCTAACACGGGTGATGAAATTATAGCTTCCTTTATCTTTTCAAATGCTTCTTGACATTTTTCTGACCATTGAAACTTTGTGTCTTTCTTCAATAAATTGTTTGTATAACTTACTTAGTTGGTCGTAACAACCCGTGTCCGGGTTTCAACCGACCTCATCAGCTCTCGCCAGGCGCCTCTGCTTTGCGCGCGCCTTCTCCAATCGGATACACCAAGTGCGGTTAAGGCTTCCTCAGCCTGGTCCATCCATCGGAGGCATGGTCTCCCTCGTCGTCGTTGACCAGCGACCCTCGCCTCGAGCACCTTTTGCGCTGGAGCTTCGTCGTTCATACGATGGACATGACCCAGCCAGCGTAGTCGCTGCACAGTGATACTCCGGACTACGTCAATGTCATCGTAGAGCTCATACAGCTCGTGGTTCATTCGGATGCGATAGTCATCGCCGACTCGAACAGGACCGAAGATTTTGCGAAGAACTTTTCTCTCGAACACCCCCAGAGCGGCTGCGTCAGTTTGCGAAACTACCCATGCCTCAGCGCCATAAAGCAGCACAGGTAGAACGAGCGTCTTGTAGAGTGTTAGTTTTGTCGATCGAGAGGGGGCTCTGGAACTTAGTTGCTTACTGAGCCCATAGTAGCACCTATTAGCAATTATTGTTCTTCGCTTTATCTCCAGGCTGATTTCGGGTTTGGTATTAATGGCGGTGCCAAGGTAAACGAACTCCTTGACTACTTCAAAGTTATAGCTGCCGGATGAAACGTGGGAGTCTAAACGCCGAGCTCCCTTGTTTGTAGACAGCATATATTTTGTTTTGCCCTCATTTATCGTCAAACCCACTTTGGCTGATTCCTTTTCGATTGCGGCGAAAGCAGCGGTAACATCTCTCTTGGTTCTGCCGACAAAATCAATATCATCAGCGTACGCAAGGAGCTGGACGCCTTTGTAGAAAATGGTGCCATTACGATGCACACCGGCCTTTCGTACGATCCCCTCCATGATGATGTTAAAGAGATCGCAAGACAGTGGATCGCCTTGCCTGAAACCTCTTTCGGTATTGAAGGTTTCGGAGAGGTCATTCCCTACCTTGACGGAGCTGCGTGTGTTGCTCAACGTCATTCTGCAAAGTCTGATCAACTTTGCAGGTATACCGAACTCAGACATTGTTGCGTATAGACAATCCCTTCTCGGGCTATCGAACGCAGCTTTAAAATCGACAAAGAGATGGTGTGTGTCAATTTGATTTTCGTGGGTTTTCTCCAGGATTTGTCGTAGCGTGAAAATCTGGTCTATGGTGGACTTACCAGGTCGAAAGCCACACTGATAAGGTCCAATCAGTGTGTTTGTAATCGGCTTTAATCTTTTACACAGTACGCTTGAGAGAACCTTATATGCGATGGAAATAAGACTGATACCTCTATAACTTGCGCAGATTGTAGGGTCTCCTTTCTTAAGTAGAGGGCACAGTACGCTGAGGTTCCAATCGTCGGGCATGCTTTCTTCTAGCCATATTTTGCTGATGAGCTGATGCGTATACCTTATCAATTCATCGCCGCCGGTTTTACACAATTCAGCTGACAGGCCGTCAGCACCCGCTGCTTTGTTGTTTTTGAGTCGTTGGATAGCAACTCGAACCTCATCATGGCTAGGTGGTGGTACTTCCACTCCGTCATTGTTGATTGGTAGCTCTGAACTGCGCTCTCCATGGGCGGCATTGGTGGAATCGTCGCCAGTAAGTAAGTTGGAGAAGTGCCGTCTCCACAATCTCAGCACACACTGAGTATCCGTATTCAGATCTCCATTTTCGTCTCTACAAGTGGATGCTCCGGGCTTGAAACCTTGGGTTAGACGCTTAACCTGTTGATAGAACTTTCGTGCATCCTTCTTGCCCTGGTATACCTCTAGTTCCTCACGCTCACGCTTTTCCTGCTCTCTTTTCTTGCGTCTGAAAAGGCGCCTCTCTTCCTTCCTCTTTTCGCGGTAGTTTTCTCGCACGGCTCGCGTTGCAGCTGACTGCAGCGTTTTTCTATAAGCGGCGTTTTTTACTGCAGTCGCAATGCGACACTCCTGATCATACCATTGTTTCCGAGGTTGCGGGCGCCGGAAACCAATGACTTCTTCAGCGGCAGCGCGCATGGAGTGGGATATATGCGCCCAAAGTCCGCCGGCGTCGTCGGGTCCAGAGGTTGGTTGGTTGAGCTTAACCAAGAGTTGAGCGGAATAGGCTTCGGCAGTCCGTTGTAATTGCAGCTTAGCGACATCTAGCTTTCGTTGCATTCCTGTGCGTATGTTCTTCGCATTGCATAATCGCATGCGGATCTTGGCTGCAACAAGATAATGGTCGAAGTCAATGTTGATCCCCCCCGTTTGTATAAAGAACACATTAATCAAAAAAATCATTTTTATTTGAAAAATTTACACTCACATACCTTAATCTAACGGTTTCAAAAAATTATTTTTTATTAAATGATTGGATGTGATAAACAAAATTCGCGAAAAATAGCATGCAAATAAAAATTAACGAAGGTGAAATTTATTATTTTACCCAAATTATTAATTAGCTTATTATTTGAGCTGCTCAGAGCACAAGTTTTGAGAAAATGGAATATTTATAAAAATTCTTATTAGAAATTCTATGCATAAAGAACTCAGTTTTGCCTATAAGCTAGGTCAAGAGCATAAAAATAGGTATTTGTATCGTAAAAAATGAACTCAATAATGCAAAAAATAATGAAGAATTTTGCATATTAAACTGAACATTTTTTGTAATTTCTCATTTCCGCTGTAGAAATCTAATGTGAGATACTTTTAAGAATGTTTTGATGAGGAATGATAGCATTTAGTTGAAGAAGTCGAACAAAACTTTCCTCTAGTGATTATCTTCATTATTAAGGCAGATATAAAATGAATGGACTTACGCCACTTGTCCTCTCAACTTTTTTTGAAATTTCTCATTTCCGCTGTAGAAATCTAATGGGAGATATTTTTAAGAATATTTTGGTGAGGAATGATAGCATTTAGTTTCAGAAGTTGCACAAAACTTTCTTCTAGTGATTATCTTCATTATTAAGGGAGATATTAAATTAATGGACTTACGCCACTTGTACTCTGAAAAAATAATATAATTTGCCAGAACAATAACAAAGTATTGCATTTTATTCAGAGATTACGTAAGCTAGGAGTTTGTAACCCGGACTCATAAAAAGGTTACATATTCTTCTTCACTTCTATGTCCATAACTCAATTCCCCTAAAAAATGGACTTACGCCACTTGTGCTCTGAGCAGCTTATATTTAACTATACACAATTCAGGAAAAATTAGTAAAATGAGCATTTGTGACGAAGTGTGACATGGGGGGAGGTCGTGCGTTACGTCACAAAATTTTTGAATTCAGTTTTAAAAATTTTAAATTTTATGAAAGTATAATTTTATTGTAAATATTGGGTCTAATGCATAAAAACGATAAGATATCGGAGATCGATTTGACGAGATCAAACTCAAGCAGCAAGTAACAAGAATTTTCTCAGTCTTAGACTCAGAATTGTATGCATTAAAGTTATATAAAGCTCATGACAAATTACTCTACATAAGTGAGATCGATCTCAAAGCTCTCCTTGAATTTGTAAGGCAATTTGCAAGAGGTGAAGCTGATATCTTTTTTTATTTATGCCGTGGTTATGCTAGGCAAACATGTTTGGTGATCATTTTTGTTGTTAGTGTTTAGAAGCACTAGAGAAAAGCTTAGTTCTCATTTTATGCGTTAAACACTAACAGCAAAAAAGCTTACCAAACATGTTTGTCTAGCATAACCAAAACATAAGCAGTGATGTGCAATGCAAAAGAAATGTACAGCTAACAAAGCGTGTTGATATCGCTAATGGAGTGATGATATCGCGAATCTATAGTTTTGCTCTCTACCAAAAATACATTCGTTTATAAAAATTTTTACTTTTTTAACATGGGCAGAAAAAAGATGCGATTTTGTGCGCGAGTTTTATTCTTTTGTGAGAGAAAACGATAAAGTGGCATATGTATGTAAAATTTGTCATTATAATATAAAAATTTCCACCTCGATCTAGATTTTCTAGAGCGCATTTTCTACACTCAAAAATATAATAAACGATTACCGATGATCTCACAGAAAAATCTTAGCACTAAGGTTGAGTTCGCGAAGTAGTAGTGTAGTTATTAAATTTAAGCGTCAGCTTTTTAGTTTGGTAGCAGCTGTAGCCTCTGCTAAGCTTATGCTAAAAACGTTTTTAGAGCTGGCACTAATTAGAGCCATCACTAAATTATTTGTTTGGTAAGGCTGATTAATTTATATTATTTTCGCTAAATCGCTCAATTTAAGAGCAAAATATATAGTATAATATATTACACTACGATAATACACTTTAACTTAATCATGTGCTCAAACGAAATTTTTATTTTGTGATAATATCGTTTTTCAACGAAACGAAATTTGTTTTGATATTTTTTTAATGGTTATTAGAAAAACGAAATAATTTTGATTATTCGAAATTAAATATTCGAATAATTCTGATGTTTTTTTCGTGCTCAACGACACAAAAAAATTTTGTTGATTTCGTTGTGCATCTGTTTGAAACAAATTCTGTTTTTTTTTTAAAGATTTGGAAAAAACGTTTATATGTTTTAATCTTATAACAGATATTACGAAAGAAATAAAGCCTAATTTGTAAAAGTAATTAAAGTTATTACATAAATTTTTATTTCAAAGAGTTCTTAAAAAAATGTTTTGCTTAAACTATGCAAGGACTTTGAACTTTTGACAGATAGAGCCCAACTTCGTCATGCTTACTTTTTTATTATTAAAAAAAAAAAAAAAACGAAATGGCCGTTTCAGACCTTGAAAGGACTTTGACCGAGCTTCTTATGATCAATTGTGTTGGGCTTGTTGTGAAATGTTTGAACACAAATGAACGAGAACTGGACCTACAAGTAGGGTTGCTAGAGTCTCTTCGCAACCGTCAAAATCGTCAAAAGGCTTTTAAAAAATCGACATTTTGGTCTAAAAATCGTCATTTGCGCGTCCCAATCATCATTTAAGTGCTAAATTCGTCATACAACACAGAAGATTTCAATTTTTACCTAAAGCAAAAAACGTAATGGGAAATCTTTATTTATAAAAAAAATCAATTTGTAAATTTATTCGACGTCTTTTTCATAAGTTGTTGTGTTATGTTTATAACTCTAATAATTTTTCAATTATTAATTAATAGTTATATTTTCGAGCTCGAGCAACACAGATCTTGCTCGAGCAACACAGTTTATAACTCTAATAATTTCTGAATTATTAATTAATAGTTATATTTTCGAGCTCGAGCAACACAGACCTTGAGCTCAAAAATATAACTCTTAATTAATAATTGAAAAATTATTAGAGTTATAAACATAACACAAAAACTTCATTAGGAACAAATCTTCCTAATTTGTTTACATTGTTAAAAGAATTTTTTTTTCATTCAAATTTTTTTGCTGTTAACAGAAAAAGAAAATTCCAATAAAGCTATATTTTAAAAGGAACATTGCGATTTTATTGCCAGTCTTTTTTGTAAAACTTACATAACTTACATCTAAAGTCCATTTTGATACCTATTTTGGTCGAGATCAATATGATTTTTTATAAGGAAAACACATTTTTAAGGTGAGATTGCACGTTTGATAAAAATTACTCAATTTTAAACATCTGTTGTGAAAAGACCATAATACATCTTATTTACTAATACCTGTTAATTAGTATTACGTGTAGTATATTT
The DNA here is from genome assembly GCA_914767935.1 of Coremacera marginata. Taxonomy (NCBI): domain Eukaryota; kingdom Metazoa; phylum Arthropoda; class Insecta; order Diptera; family Sciomyzidae; genus Coremacera; species Coremacera marginata. The sequence continues at coordinate 101,307,623 of OU612047.1, forward strand.
TAAAACATTAATTTTTAAAACATCTTTAAAAAATTAAAGCATCTAATGTTTCGTCAGCAAGACTTGATAAGAGCAATATTAATCTTCATTTTCTTTCATACACTTCCGTTTCGTAAAATCCCAGAATTTTAAGTATCTAATCTAAATTCGGGATTACAAAAACCCTCCCGGATCCCCGGTTTTTTTAGGATCGGAAATCCCGGGACTGAAAGCCTTAGTAAGTAGGCAAAATATTTTTCAGTTTTAAATTTAAAAAGTGTTAACAAAAAAATAAACATATGTAAATAGTCATTTGTGCTCTTAAATTTTCATTTGAGATCTTAAATCGTCCAGTCTCAAATCGTCAAAATGATGATGCCATCGTCTGTTTGATATCGATTCCTACAAGCTTTATGCCGATACTAATGGCTTATATTTTCAAGAAGCTTTTTATTGCAATTTTTACTCTCTGAGGTTTGCCATTGTCTGCAGAGAGGTGACGGCCAAACAGAAAAATTAATTCAATTGGAATAACATTCTGTGGTAGATGGGATTTGTACCTGGGTTCTATCGCATACAATCCACACACTATAACCAGTAAGCCACGCCCGCCACAAAATTGAAGAACAATTAATTGCTGTGTCATATTACAATTTGTCTCAATAGAGTCTCAAAAAGTTGGTTTGAAAGAAAAATATCTCGAATTTAGCAAAAAAAGTTGATGCATAATTAAATTTTCGTTCGAGAAAAAGAAAACTTAAATTTGCTTGTACTGCAACACATTTAAAACAAAATAATGCATAACACTTATTTATTGGACTTATAAATACCAAATCAACCGCAGCTATGACTTAACTTTTGTATACTCATAAATGTAAAAATTATTGTGTCAAATAAAAAAAAAAGTCTCCAAAAAACTTTTATTTTCACTCTTTGTTAAACTATCAGCTAATGCAATGAGGAATGACCGTGCGAAAAAGTAATATTAGGACTTGTTTCAATCAATAAGTATATTATTTATTTCAAAATTGTTATTAAATCAAAAAACGAATATGTGAATTTTGCTAGGATTGCAATATCTGCTTATGTATATTGCTTGATATCTGCTTGCAATATCTTACCGCTTGAAAAACGGTATAGAATCTTTTAATTAGTATCAATATGAGATAACAAATATTTTCCAGGTATATAGAGTTGTATGGGACCTTTTTTCCAATAGTAATCGGCGATATTTGCTACTTAAAAAGTTGTGAGTTAAATTAATAGGTGACTGAACATTTAATGAGAAAGTTCTCAGACAAGCGAGCTACATCTCAGTATTGTGCATATCGTTCCGAGAATTCACTCACTAAGAGCTTCCGCTTTAAGAAGTTTCTCAGGCTTTGAGATTCATCTCGTTGGACGAGATCTTAATAACGAGTAAACGATTTTTTATGCTTATGACAGCGAGTAATTGCTCAAAAAAAATCGAGTAAAAAGCATTTTCTCACTTTTATACATGAGACCCATTGTGTTAAAAACTAAAACGATGTCAGTAATTAATGTAGCGCAAGCCTTAAGCAGAGCACGCATGAATTGTTAAACCTATTAATGTAGGCTATGCAGTGTAAGCAAATCATTCATAAATTGTTTATGGTGGCGTACAATGTTTAGCATGGATTAATTAATTGAATAATTATGACATTAATCTCCTCATATTTATTTTATGCAATATTTTTTGCTTGTATTTAGAATTTCGCTAGCATGTAATTTTAATTAAAAAACATTCTTTATTGTGTAATATTAGTCTTTCATAGCATAAGCATTTTGTTCCTATAAAAGTTTCAATGGATAAACATTATTGTTATTACGTTAAACCAAGTCAAAGTGTTTAATATATTCAACCCCTGTTTAATTGGTTCCAAGTGCCAATTAAGTGTATTTTTATCATAGAAAACTCAAACCTTGCTTAATTGGTTTCAAATGGCAATTTAAGTGCCCGCTTATATCAATTTCCAAGTTTCTGTTGGAATCATCAAAGATTCCAACATTTTGGTGACACCGACGTGATCGCGATACTGCCTTCGAAAACAATTCAAAAATTCAGTATCGCCAGTAATTTTGGACATCCATAGTTGTCACTGTCATCGGCCAAAGCAAACATGGCGAACTTTTTTTCATTTCAAAATTAAAAGATGTACAGAATGGAAAGAAATAATAAATAAAGTATACAAAATTGATTAAGACTAGTTTTAATATTAATATTAGACCAACCATCAGGACTATATGCACTTTAAGTTAATAAAAAATTCAATAATTTAAGAGGTTACGAGGTAATGGAAGCGTCACGGGCCAAAAGGTGAAGAAATAATTGGTCTTTAAGTTTCTTTCTGGTACAATCATCAAAAATATCAATGAAAGCCAGCATAGAATTTGTTTCTAGAGTGCAACGAGTTAATGGCATATTAGAAGCATAAGTAGATCTATTTAGAGCTAGACGAAAGTGAAATTGGCTTCGGAGGTGTCTATATGGGAAATGGAAATTCAATTGAGATAAGAGTTCCTCGCATTGAATATTATGGTGTAAAAGATCCCAGATGAAGAAAATTGACGAAACTTTTCGCCTTATTTCTAGCGAGGAAATATTAATTAGAGCGCAACGGGTGTTATAAGAAGGCACGGCCGGTAAGTGCCAATTAAGTTTGTATACAACAAACCTAGTGAACCTTTTTTGAACATTTTCAATACGATTAGAATGTATTTGAAAAATTGGATTCCAAATCGTAGAACAATATTCTAAATGCGGTCTAACCAGCGCAGAAAAAAGTGTCAACAACGTATACGGGTCCGAAAAGACAACATCGAATTAGCTTTGCTAATTATAAAATCTAAATGGTCATTGAAATTATGACGTACATCCAACAGAATTCCCAAGTCCTTCTTAACGAAAACTCTATTAAGAATAACTGAATTGATCGAATAATCCCACAAGACTGGAGACGTTGCCCTAGAAAAAGAAAAACATTGACATTTAGAAATGTTCAGAGGTAGTTTATTTATCTCACAAAAAATCATTATCCGATGAAATAGCACGGAATATTTTTAAATCGTCTGCAAACAAAAGGGCGTTGGAATTCTTTATAAAACAGGGAAGATCATTTATAAAAAGTAAAAATAGAAGGGGACCTATATGACTTCCTTGTGGAACTCCAGAGGTGACAAGAATTAGATCTGATAGGCGATCGCATACTACTACTTTTTGACGACGATTTAAAAGATAGGATTTTATCCAGCTTAAAAAGTTAGAGTGGAAGCCCAACGACAATAACTTTAAAAGTAAGATATTATGATCTACCTTGTCAAAGGCTTTAGCGAAATCTGTAAAAATTACATCCGTTTGCAAACCATTGGTAAAATTATTTAAAATAAAGCTACTAAATATAGTAAGGTTAGTTACTGTCGATCTGTCGGGGATAAAACCATGTTGTTGAGTAGAAATAATATTTTTAACAAGAAATATAAGCTTTTTATAAACAATCAATTCAAAATTGTAAAGATGAATTAAGATGGCTGGAGGAATATAACTCTCGACTATAAAAAGCTCAAAATTATGTCTGAAGTTAACTTTAACAATAACTTGATCAACATCAAGAGAGCTAACGACATTCAAGTTCAGATGTGGAAGAGTCAATTGACAGCTTAAAAATGAGTTACGTATTACAATTAATACACCACCACCCCTCGATAGGCCTGTGGTAATTGGACAACGATCCTTACGGAAAACACTGAAAGAGGCGCTGCTAATTATTTCAGAGGTGAAATGCTTGTCAGTAAGCCAAGTTTCTGTAAGAATAAAAAAATCATAATAAAAGAAATGAGATGCTGAAAATAATTCAGATAACTTAGTTCTTAATCCACCTACATTTTGATAATATAATGAATAATTAGTGCTAGGGGCTGTGACAATACAGGACGAAGTGTTTAGAAGTTTTTTGACGTGCTTAGTTGCACCGCTGTTGCTAACATTGTTTCTAGGTAAGAATTCATGAACGACGATTCCATCAGGCCAAAATTCCTTCGATACCAATTGGTCAAAAGCAGACGAAAGAACAGAAATTTTGAAAGAAGCAATATCTCTCGGAACAGAGTAGTTAATTTTATAGCAGCTCACTGCTGTAGGAGATAACAGCAATCTTTTGCGAATATATGCAAGGACGGCTTCTGCATCAGTATTCTACGCCAGTCTAGACAAAAATATCTGTTTGCGGACTGATTTTTTAATAACAAACAACTCACAATATTCAGCTTGATCTAGTGACTCAATTCCAGTTCCAGTTCCTGTTAAATTAGGTGTGGTAGATAATGTTGACTGTGAGTTATTAGAAAATACAGCATTTTCCGTAGATGTGTTGCTAGTTGTAGTTACAATAACGGTTTGTGTTAGCACAGTGGAAGTAGATGAATGGGAGATGTTAGGCATTTCAGCACTGCGCATTTCGACATCATGTGAATTGACAGACATCACAGGATGCATTTGATCATGAGATGATAACGGGGAAGATAACATTTGCACAGCAGCGCCAGATTGCACAGCAGGGCCAGATAGCGCAGAAGCGCCAGATTGAGCAGCAGCGCCCGATTGCACAATGGCAGAATCAGCAGCAGCAACATGATACGTAGCAGCCATAGTTGACCTGGCAGCAGTTGTTCGTGCTGCAACAGTAGTAGTAGTAGTTGGCGCAGCACTTATAGTTTGAGCAATAGCAGTGATTTCTTCAGCTACAGTATGTATTGCAGCATCAGCGGAGAGCAAGGCCGCAGTAGGTTTCCCACCATCCATGATATGAGCACTAGGGAAAGGTGCCTCCGCATCCGGAGTAGCGTAGGCCACATTTATGTTTTTAGCTTTAGCTCGCTTGGGTCTTGAAGAGCAAGAACCAACTGCATCAGGATCAACGTCAGCACGCGCAGCAACATAGTTAGAAGACAAAGATTCAAGCATCGTATTCATGTCTAGTATGTGACCGGAAGCGAGTATTTTCAAACGAGAAGCTTCTTCATTTATTCTCACAGCTGATAATCTATTTATTTCCACCAACCCAAGCAATTTAGATGTTGATAATCTCCGACAAGAAATGCAATATCATTTAAGACCATTAGACTCGGAGCTCCGTAGAGCATCCGCAATAATCCCTTTTATTTTGACACATTTGTCGTGAAAATGTTTTGAACAACCAGAGCAACCAATAAAGCTGCCCACCGTTGTCCATTGAGATTTGCAGATCTCGCAGTAAGTCATCCTTTACATTGAGGTTAAATGAAAAAAAATTTCACATCAAGCAGCAACTCATCAATACTTTGAGGTTAGGTACAAGTAATTTGCCAAAGATTTCTTTTTAAGGAATGTATGTCCAGGGACAATGAATCCCCAATAAGGGAGCACATTAAAGTCCACGAAAAACTGTATCCAGAAATTAATTATCACGGTAATTTTATTAAAAACTTAAAAAGATTGTAAGATTATGACGAAGCAAATAAAAAGTAGACAGCTGATGTAGAATTGCCAGATCGAAAAACCGATCTGTGAAAAAAATTTACTAGAACTAGCTGAGAGTCAACAAGCCATTGGCCAAGAAATCCAGCGCATCATCATCAACTATAAAAAAGATTCACCAAGTCGCAAGTCATCGAGAAAATATTTTCAGGATAAGCTCCGTCAATTTCAAGAGAATTTCGACAAATTTGAAGAAAAACACGATAATAAGAGCTAACTCCAAGGACCCACTTGAGCTCGAGTACTTCACTGAAGATTAGTTATTATGGCAAAATAGCAACTGTAGCCGAGAAATGCATTAGTGAACTATACGTAAACAAGAGGCCATTATCAAGTCATTGCATCGTCAACTAACATCAATATCTCCACAAATTGAACAGACCCATTTACAATTTTGGGAGGTTAAAGTTCAGACTATAACAACTCTGGGAGCAAGTTGATTTATGAAACACATGAACAATTACACTAATCGATTTATGAAACATGCCAAAATCCTACTGAATTTGGCTGCAATCTAGAAGCATACCTTGAACATGAGGACTGTATACAAACCAAGCTCATTGCTGTGTCACATAACATAAAAACCAGCCACGTATCATCGAACGCAAACATCAATGAAACAAGTCTCCAAAAAATATCTATACCAAAATTTGATGGAAATTATCTTAAGGCATAATATACCTGTAAATTTAAAAAAAAAAAACTTTTGTTTGTTTGCTTAATGTATTCTTTATAGTTTCTAGAATATACATTTATGTTTTTAAAACGATACTTGGCATTGCTTATTAAATAATAGTTTATCAATCGATAATTTTAAAAATACATGCAAAATTTCGAAAGACAAAAGCTTTAAACGCGATTTTATTCTAACTTTCTTTATTCTAACTTAACTTAACTTTTTATTCTAACTTTCGCCATTGTTTCAAAAAAAACCCCCGGGGGTCGTGCGTAGGGGGATTAGTAGTCTGTACTTTAAAATGACATTTGATTTTTTGTTTCAGATACATGGAAAAGGCGAACCATCGAACCGTTTTGGACGTCTTTTTTTTAATGAAAATAAATTAAAATTATTTTCAAAAAAAAAAATATTTTAAGTATTTTTTATGTACAATAAGCTGTACAAATTAAAAAAAAATAACTCCTTGTGTCTAAAAAAGGTGTTTGTTAAAAACTGTTTTTTTTACACGTATATTATACCTTAATTGGCGTCAATTCCTCGATCTATTCCGCGAAATCATACACAAGAAGCCAATGCCAAATTTAACAAAATGTTGGTACCTGAAAACAAACTTATCTGGCGAAGCTGAACGAAAAATTAGCCATCTCTCTTTAATAGAAGAGAATTACCTTACGGCTTGGAACCTCCTCAAGGATAGATTTGACAACAAACAAATATTAACTGAAGCTCTTGTCAAAATATTGGTGGAACAGCCACATTGTGAAACAGCATGTGCCAACATTAAGCAGTTACATGACGTCACCAGAGAATGCTTGTTTGTTTTCCAAAATTTGGATGTAGAAACTGCTTCATGCTTTACTCATTCATCTACTACTGAAGTAATTCGACAAGCAAAGTTGTCTGATGTTATTCGAATAATCATTGAGCAATCCTTCACAAACTCTATCAATGAATACATTGTTTAACTTTTTGGAAGGACGATTCCGCTATTTCAAAGCAGTGAACGCAAAAATGTTCCATCATAAGGAATATCAAACCAAGCAAATACATTCGTGACAGCCAGTAAGACAGCCGAAGCATTGTGCAAATGTTGCAAAAGTGGGTCACATCCTTTGTTCGCATGCAAGCAATTCTTTTAAATATCAGCAATTGATGGCATCAAGTTTGTTCAATCGTAACGATTGTGTACAAACTGCCTTAAAGCTGGGCATAAACAACAGGTTTGTTCAAGCATAACCTGCAGCAAGTGCAACATTAAGCATAACACACTCCACCACATTTATGGAAGAGCAACTCAACCTCTACCATCACCATCAGTCAATGGTAACAATACAGCACGTGCATCACTCAGCACATCAAGTACACAATCGCAAAGAGGATACGTATTACTGAGTACAGCACGTGTGATCCGGATCAACATTCGGACAAACTATCGAATGCAGAGCTATTCTAGATTCCGGTTCAATAAATAAACCTATCAGATCGAATCATCAAAATCTTAGAAATCAACTGCAAAAATACATATTTTCAAATTGAAGGTGGTTTAATAGGAAAGGGAACAAAAATTGCTTACAAAACAGTGTTTCTCACACTAAAATCCAGGTTAAATAATTTCTTTGCATTTCTTGAAGCCTTTGCGTTAACAACATTGTATCCGATGAACCAACACAAATTGGATTCATCCAATTAGAATATTCCGGCAACTTGGGCATACGCAAAAAATAGGCAAAAATCATATTTTAACACCATATTTCTGTATACCACATCATTATGTGCTTAAACCAGAAAGCTTGTCATGTTTCCGGGTATTTCTACCGTGCATACCGTCAGTCAAAAAGGCTGACAACCAGCACCCTGTCAATTAGCTCTGGCAGCGCTGATACGCTGGCGTATGCGCGGCTATGGCTCGCCGGATGTGGGGTGGAGTTCTTGCCAGAGCTAACCGACAACCGGAAATGTACAAAAAAAAATAATATCGTACCACCTATAGTAAAAAGAAAACGCACAAAACTCTGTCTCGTGGACAAACACCAAAAGGTCATCGCTGATGTGCTGATCTCTATTACGGTCGATGTTGCGATGAGATTTCATCGACCTTGGCTACCCTCCCCTTCTGGCTTGACGCCAGCCTTGGTGACTCGGTGCCATTGTTTAGGTCACCCCTATAAACTAGCACCTACTTACTGCCTTACTTAGGCCATCTCCATACAATATGCGCCACCACCTTGGGCATCTTTATCCCTCCATATCGGATCTAATAACAACAGCAATTCATTATTTCGATTCACAAATATATTTACAAACTATGATTATTTTACTTCTAACAATAGGTAATTAATCTGACTTAACAGGTAAAATGGGATTAGGTAAATCTAATAATAATAATTTTTCTCCCTACAATTTTTTTTTCAAAGTTTCTAATTATTTTTTTATGTAAACTTTAGGCAGCAGCTTGATCTTGAAATCATTTTGGCTTGAAACTAATGGTAAACCCAACTTTTTGTTACTTCGTTTCAATTTGGAGACTTAACTTAAGTTTTAAATAGTAGCTATAATTTAGAAGTTTTTTTTTAGTCCTATTTAAATGTTAGATATTAGTAAGTGGTTAAATCCAGTCTTATTCACGCTAGTTATTCCAACTTTTACTTAGTCCTAAATTCATTAAGGTTTAATTCAGTGTAATCCGAATTTTTGTTATCTGCTGAATTTAGTTTAGTCTATTTTTAGTTTATTTCAACGTTAGTTTTTTGGTTCTATATTTCTCTCGGTTTAACTTTAGTTTTATGATAGTTTTAGTTTAGCTTAAGTTAGTAGATTTACTCTTTAGTTTAGGTCGAAATTTCTGTTCGTTGACTTAGTTTAATTTTAATATAAGTATCCTATTAAATTTAGTTTAGTTTAATTTAGGTTTTCCAACTTAAGTTCAGCTTTACATTGATTTTCTTTTACTTTGGTCTAATCCGCATTTAAGTCTTATGTTAAATTCTGTTTGATTTAATTTAGATTATTTCAACTTTAGTCTAGTTCTAGATTTCCTTTTTATTAAAGTTAATTCAAGTTAAGTTTTAATATTATATTAAATTTAGTTTCGTTCAATTGAGTTTCGTTAAAATTTAGTTTCGTTTGAATTCAGTTTATATTAACTTTAGTTTATGTTAAAATTAACTTCGTTTATATTTAGTTTATGTTAAACTTTGGTTTATGCTAAAATTAATTTCGTTTATATTTAGTTTTAAGTTTATTTAATATTAAATTTAGTTTATGTTAAATTGAACTTCGTTTAAATCTACGGTAGGTTAAATTTAGTTTGTATTAAATTAAATTTTATTTAAATTTAGTTTATGTTAAATATAACGTTGTTGATATTAGCTTATGTTAAACTTAGGTTCATTTAACTTTAGTTTGGAATAAATTTAATTTTGTTTAAATTCAGTTTAGATTAAATTTAATTTCATTTAAAATCACTTCATATTAAATTTAATTCCGTTAAATTTAGTTTTGGTTAATATGAGTTTCGTTTAAATTTAGTTTATATTAAATTTAGTTTCATTTAAATTTAGCTGATTTTAGTTTAAATTTTGTTAGATTCGATATTTATCTTGGTTTGATCTAGTTTAATTCAAAATCTCGTTTTCGGTTTATTTAGTTTCGTTCGTAGGTTTAGTTCAGCTTTAGTCTAGTTTTTTTTTTCTCTTTTTCTGGTTTAATGTCAATCTTGTTTTTTTTTCTAAATCAAGTTTGCGTTCAAGCTAGATTTTTGCTTCCTGTTTCCGTTTCACCTGAAGATTAAGATAATTTTTAGTTTTCAATATAATGCAATGTCATTCAAGTTTCGTTTGATTCTGAGCTTAGATGATTTCCTCTTAATTTTGGGGAATTGGTATGGTATTGAGTTAATTTAAAAATCTTATTATCCTTATTATTTGTTTTCAACGTGAAAAAAATGTTATTCTTTCTTTACTCTCCTTTTTTTTAAACAGATTCTAACTAGGTCTGTTTCTGTGCCCACCTTAAGTAAAGTGCGAGTAATCGCGAGAAATTTTTAACTGTTAACATGCGAGAATTTGTCAAAAATGCGGAGATGACTTCAAGTAAGTTTCAAGCCCGAAAGCCGGTAGTAAAAAAATAAAAAATCAATTGGCTGGTTGGTATATAAAAAAATGGAAACTCAAAATACTTCCCGATGACTGAAAGTATCTTAGAGCAGTATATTTAATCGCTAAACCTTTCTATTTCCGTTCATTTTGACTAAATGTCTAAAGAAACGCTTTCGAGCAACTCCAAGTTACTTGAAGTGAGTCCGGGAACAGACCAGTGTCTAGATTTGGGATGCCTTCGGTCGTGTAGTATCACCGGTTTTTCCGGCCGCTTTTATTGCCCCCGTTTTTGTTGGCCACGCTTGGAACTGATGTTGTTGGCACTGGTGTGTTTTTTTTTTTCTTTGGGGTGTGCCGCTGGGGCGCTTATTAGACTGGCGCTCCTTTAATGGGCGCTTACTTGTTGCGGGAGTAGTTGTTGTGAGCGCTTGTTGGCTGGCTAGTAGCTTGGCGCTGGAGCAGCTCTGTGCGCTCCGCTTTTTGTTGGGTCACAGATGGCTGTAGCCACTGGTTTGTAGTGCTTGGTACCCCGTGTTATTGTCTGCAAGCGCACTAGTTGCCGCTATATATGTGCCGCTGTGCGCTAACTGCCTGGTGCTAACGTTGAATTTGCCAGTGTTAATGTTGTATTTGCTGGCGCTGCTGTTGTACCGACTAAATGCTGACGCTCGGTGCTGCTGCGATTAAATGCTGGCGCTCAATGCTGCTGCGATTAAATGCTGGCGCTTGGTATGCCTCAAACGATCAAAAAACGCGAAACCAAATTGATCATGTTGTAATCGACGGAAGGCATGCCTCTAGTGTTCTAGATGTGCGTACATTTCGGGGGGTCAACATTGACTCCGACCATTATCTTGTTGCAGCCAAGATCCGGATGCCAAGAACATACGCACAGGAATGCAACGAAAGCTAGATGTCGCTAAGCTGCAATTACAACGGACTGCCGAAGCCTACTCCGCTCAACTCTCGGTTAAGCTCAACCGACCAACCTCTGGACTCGACGACGCCGGCGGACTTTGGGCGCATATATCCCACTCCATGCGCGCTGCCGCTGAAGAAGTCATTGGTTTCCGGCGCCCGCAACCTCGGAACCAATGGTATGATCAGGAGTGTCGCATTGCGACTGCAGTAAAAAACGCCGCTTATAGAAAAACGCTGCAGTCAGCTGCAACGCGAGCCGTGCGAGAAAACTACCGCGAAAAGAGGAAGGAAGAGAGGCGCCTTTTCAGACGCAAGAAAAGAGAGCAGGAAAAGCGTGAGCGTGAGGAACTAGAGGTATACCAGGGCAAGAAGGATGCACGAAAATTCTATCAACAGGTTAAGCGTCTAACCCAAGGTTTCAAGCCCGGAGCATCCACTTGTAGAGACGAAAATGGAGATCTGAATACGGATACACAGTGTGTGCTTAGATTGTGGAGACGGCACTTCTCCAATTTACTTAATGGCGACGATTCCACCAATGCCTCCCATCGAGAGCACAGTGCAGTGCCACCAATCGACGATGACGGAGTGGAAGTATCACCACCTAGCCATGAAGAGGTTCGAGTTGCTATCCAACGACTCAAAAACAATAAAGCAGCGGGTGCTGACGGCCTGTCAGCTGAATTGTTTAAAACCGGCGGCGATGAATTGATAAGGCGCATGCATCAGCTCATCAGCAAAATATGGCTAGCAGAAAGCATGCCCGACGATTGGAACCTCAGTGTACTGTGCCCTATACTTAAGAAAGGAGACCCTACAATCTGCGCAAGTTATAGAGGTATCAGTCTTATTTCCATCGCATATAAGGTTCTCTCAAGCGTACTGTGTGAAAGATTAAAGCCAATTACAAAAACACTGATTGGACCTTATCAGTGTGGCTTTCGACCTGGTAAGTCCACCATAGACCAGATTTTCACGCTACGACAAATCCTGGAGAAAACCCACGAAAATCAAATTGACACACACCATCTCTTTGTCGACTTTAAAGCTGCGTTCGATAGCCCGAGAAGGGATTGCCTATACGCAACAATGTCTGAGTTCGGTATACCTGCAAAGTTGATTAGACTTTGCAGAATGACGTTGAGCAACACACGCAGCTCCGTCAAGGTAGGAAAAGACCTCTCCGAAACCTTCAATACCGAAAGAGGTTTCAGGCAAGGCGATCCACTGTCTTGCGATCTCTTCAACATCATCATGGAGGGGATCGTACGAAAGGCCGGTGTGCATCGTAATGGCACCATTTTTTATAAAGGTGTCCAGCTCCTTGCTTACGCTGATGATATTGATATTGTTAGCAGAACCAAGAGAGATGTTACCGCTGCTTTCGCCGCTATCGAAAAGGAATCAGCCAAAGTGGGTTTGACGATAAATGAGGGTAAAACAAAGTATATGCTGTCTACAAACAAGGGAGCTCGGCGTTTAGACTCCCACGTTTCGGCCGGCAGCTATAACTTTGAAGTAGTCAAGGAGTTTGTATACCTTGGCACCGCCATTAATACTAACAACGAAATCAGCCTGGAGATAAAGCGAAGAACAATAATTGCTAATAGGTGCTACTACGGGCTCAGTAAGCAACTAAGTTCCAGAGCCCTCTCTCGATCGACAAAACTAACACTCTACAAGACGCTCGTTCTACCTGTGCTGCTTTATGGCGCTGAGGCATGGGTAGTTTCGCAAACTGACGCAGCCGCTCTGGGGGTGTTCGAGAGAAAAGTTCTTCGCAAAATCTTCGGTCCTGTTCGAGTCGGCGATGACTATCGCATCCGAATGAACCACGAGCTGTATGAGCTCTACGATGACATTGACGTAGTCCGGCGTATAACTGTGCAGCGACTACGCTGGCTGGGTCATGTCCATCGTATGGTCGACGAAGCTCCAGCGAAAAAGGTGCTCGAAGCGAGGGTCGCTGGTCAACGACGACGAGGGAGACCATGCCTCCGATGGATGGACCAGGCTGAGGAAGCCCTAACCGCACTTGGTGTATCCGATTGGAGAAGGCGCGCGCAAAGCAGAGGCGCCTGGCGAGAGCTGATGAGGTCGGTCGAAATCCGGACACGGGTTGTCACGGCCACCTAAGTAAGTAAGTAAGTAAGCTTGGTATGCCTGCGCACTCCTGCGCTGCTGCCGGGAGTGTTTGGTGTTGTTGCCTTCGTTGCTTGCCGTGGTGGCTGATGCCTATGTTGGCCACTGCGTGGGCACTGATGAGGTGGCTACGGTGTGTGCTTATCGGGCGGGCGCCACTGTGTGGTTTGTTGGCGCTGAATTTCACCACTGTGTGCTGCACATATAAAAATGGTTAGTACTAGCTTACGCAGATGCACTGAGCACTTACCTGCACTTCCTAATTAGTTATTTGGAATGGGTGATGGTATTGCTTGTTTGTTAATGCTGGGGTGCTGCGGTGGCGGTGGGTGTTGATATCCTTGCTGTCACAACGTGAAATGGCTTCTATGCTGCGATACGAAATGCGCATAGGTACTTTTGCCGTGGGTAACATGTGAGTCGTAAGTGTTACTTTTGACAATACTTCTTTTGGTGGTTCTGCGATCGCTGTTCGCTGTGTTGGTGAGCATTTTGGTGTTGTTGATACTTCTACTTTTCTCTCCTCCGCTGCAGATAATGTTGTGTTTGACCATCTATTATATATTAGTGTTGCAGTTGCTTTTAGCAAACGAATATTGGTTAGTCAACTTTTCCAAATTGTTTCCGATCCTTAATTCATATATATACATCTATACTTATGTGTATATTTATAAGAATTCATGTATATAGTTGAAAATTTGATTTATTTTTATTACCTCTAAGAGTAAAAAACACTTTTATTTTCGGCCGTGGAATGGCGGTGTCTCGGCTACTAGCTGTGTGGATTTCTTGCTGTTGTCACTAGACTGCCATATTCCAATCGTGCCGAAGCATGTGCATATGTGTTTGTTTGTTCAATGAGGATCTGTATGAAACGTACCTTTTTTTTTTTTTTTTTTTAATTTTTAGTTTAGATGCTATTGATATAAATTTAATTTAAGAACTTACAAACACGATATTTTAGTGTTTATGCTCCTTAGGAACGTTTAAATGAATGGATGAATATGTTGCGTGTAGGTATATACAACTGGCATATACAACTAGGCATATACAACTAGGTATATACAAACGCACAATCCTCCGGCCATATTTTTTTTTTTTTGTTTTGCTTTTTGCTATAGATGATTTATAATAAAGTTGCTTTTCACTTCTTATCACTTTACCGGCTTTGTTACTTGAAGTTTTCACTAATTTTTTTCAACACAATTTTCATTTTACAGCGAGCTCATTAATCCGCGCACACCGGACACAACACTCTCGACAAGTCTTCGTTGCTTTATCCCCGAAAATTTTCTCCGCTTCTTGCGCAACGTGTACGCACGGTTGCATTCGCCCAAAAAAACTCTGTGCTAAACTGCTACTCTTTGCACTCGATAGTAGGATTTAGCACCGACAATTGTCGGACGCCGTGTTTTGTGTACCTAAGACTTACAGTCGCTTTGAAATTCTGTCACAATTTATTTGCGTAGAGTTGCCCAGGACAAGCTCCACAAGAAAATTGAGGGTTGCATTCGACGCTTCAGCTAAAACTTTCTCAGGCTATTCATTAAATGACATCATGTGCAACGGACCTGTGATACAAAGTTGTACGCAGTATTAGTTGGTTTTCGAATTCCACGTTTTGTTTTTTTTATTTATTTATTCCTAAGAAGCAACTAAACTACTATCAACTCAAAACGGTGACATACGGAACCAGATCTGCTCCTTATCTTGCAACAAGATGCTTACAATTCTCAAGAGGCAACTCAACTCGATTCTCACACAAATTACCACTTGGATCAAGGGCTTTATCTCGTGATTTTTATGTAAATGATGGATTGACCGGTTTAAACAGCCTTAATGAATTAGTTGAAATACAACAACAACTAATTAAGATATTAACAACAGCAGGGTTCAAATTGCAAAAATGGTGTGCAACCATCCAAGTTTATTACTAGTCTTTTCAGTAGAGGATCAAAAAATAGATTTAAATTTTAAAAACGAAGATCACAGCACAATCAAGACGCTTTGTCTTATCTGGCATCCAAAGGATGCCACGCTTCATATAAAGGTTACTCCCAGAGAAATTACTGCGTCATCAGACTTGGCACGTCTTTACGATACATTCAAGAATTATGGCAATTAAAATTGACATGGAATGAACCTGTTGCTACAGAATTCCGTAAAAAATGGTAATCATTTTATGATAAATTACCAATTCTTAATGAAGTCCAATTTCCTCGACACATCTTCAACGGGAAAACTCCACAGTTCGTCCAACTCCATTGCTTTGCAGACGCTTCTGGAAAGGCTTACGGTGCTGTGATCTACATCCGTTCAAAATTTCCAGATGGGTCAGCAACAGTTAATCTATTGTGATCCAAGTCTAGAGTGGCCCTTATATAAACACAGACCATACCCAGACTTGAACTGTGTGCAGCATTACTTTGCGCCGAACTCATGGCAAAGATTAAAAATTATTTGGAATATCACAGTCATCCTACCTATTATTGGACAGACTCACAAATAGTGCAGTCCTGTGGTGCGTTTATGTAACTATTCTCTACTAGTTTTTTCTCAACTGGTTGAGATTGTGACGTCACAGTGACGACATTCTCAACTAGAGCGCTCATAGAACTGTGGTGAGTTGAGTATTGTATTTTCTACTAGTTGAAAAGTTCTCGTCAGCTTTATACTTGTAGAGTCTGTCAATTTGCGATTGAGAATGGATGATTTAAGTAAATTCAACTGCTTGCTAAAATCTTGTAGTAATTTTAAGAATTAATTTTTCTTGAATTTGATTTTTTTAAAATTTTGATATTTATTTTAGAAGTAATATTTTGACCAATTCTTTTAATATCCTGTACTGTCTTCAATTTCGGGCTTTTTTGGTCAAGTGGTTTTTTTAGATTTAATAAAATAATCCCCTGAAGAAGGAAGGAAATACTTCCGAAACGTCGGGAAAATTGAAAGAAATTATTTAAAAATTTAATTCAAAAAAAACCACTTGACCAAAAAAGCCCGAAATTGAAGACAGTACAAGATATTTATTTTAATTTTTAGACTTTTAACTTTTATTATTAAAATTTTTTGTCATTTTTTTTTTAATTTTTTGACATTTATAAATGACAACTTCTTTATGTAACCAACAAAACTATATTTCGAAAAATTAAAAATTTCAATTGTTGTTTCTAACTAGAAATCAACAATTGTCTATTGTTTGCTTTTTCAATAGCACCAGCACACTTCCTTCAGAGCTAGGGGCAAACAAAATACAACGCTCGCATGTTCAGTGCTAAATTATTTTTGCCCCGGCACAATTTGCTATCGCGAGCACGGAGCCGGAGCTGAAGTCGGAGCACAGCACAGCGCAGAGCAGCCTGTTTGCTTGCCGGTGCAGTGAGGGGGCTCATTGTGGGTGCGAAAGCTCCTGTGCGGAAATTTTTTAGGGATTAGACTCCATACAGGGCACATTTTTTTTTTTAATTTAAAGTGACAAACATTCAAAGCATGATGAACTTTCTCTCTTTTCGAGGCATGGCGCTTTTCTATTTTTTCGATATTTATCGATAAAAAGTTAGAAAAATCTTCGAAAAAATATAAAATGCTACATTTCTCGAAGGGGATATTGAGATATGAAGTAATTTCTTAATTTTTTGTGTGGGGAGCCTTAAGAGTGTGGCAAATAGGCGTCAGATAGACCCCTCTGCCATTCCGAGCAGATTTAAAAATAGACACAGGCGATGAAAGAAAACTGAAGACTCACACATTAGTTATTTCCGATGTATCGTTGGAACAAATCATCTATAATATCAATCAGCATACTTCAATTCGAACGCTTCAAAGGATTGTAGCCTTTATAATCCGTTTTGTCAAGCATTTAAAGGGAAAACCGCCCGGAAAGGAATTACGATTAACGCCACAAGAACTTGATGATTCGCTTACACTCATCATAAATACAGTACAGCAGTCGGAATTTAGCGAAAAAATTAAATTATTAGCATAACGTAAGCAAGTGCATAAATCGAGCTCATTAGAATCTTTGGACCTTTCCTTGGATGATAAGGGAGTTATAAGAGTAGGAGGCCGCTTGACGTCGAAATCATTAAGTTACAACGCAAAACATTCAATGCTTGTCCCTTATAATGACAAAATAATAAAAATTGCTTTTAAAAATGATATATGGCACTCATCTACACTGCGGACCTTAAACTCTCTTAGATCACACACGACAACGCTTTTGGCCCATAAAGGGAAAAATAATGGCATGAGCCATTGTTCAACACTGCGTACGACGCAGTAGAGTAAAACCAAATCTATTATCCAATTTATGGGAGATCTAATAAAAGAAAGAATGCAACCTTCGCGACTGCTTCTTAACAGCCGTGCAGACAATTGCGGACCGTTCGAAGTTCACTACAATATTCGTGAAAAAAGACCACATAAGGCGTACATAGCTATATTTTGTTGCTTTGCTATCAAGGCAGTTCAATTAGAACTGTGTCGGATCTTACAACCGCGGCCTTTATTAGAGCCTTAAAATGTTTTATCAGCTGAAGAGGGCACTGTATAAACATATACAGTGGCAATGTGACAAACTTTGTGGGGGAAAGCAACGAGCTACGAGAACTAATAAGTTAGCTTCACTCAGCAGAAGGTCAGGAAAACATAATTAACGAATGCAGCAATTAACGAATGAACACCTCATTTTGGAGGTCTTTGGGAAGCTGCGGTGAAGTCTGCAAACTATCTTTTAACAAGTGTATCATCTGCATCGCTTACATACGAAGAACTTGAGACCGTGGTAGCCATCCTAAATTCAGAACCATTAATGGAAATGTCATCTGATCCAAATGACCTAGCAGCGCTTACTCCAGGGCATTTTTTCATTGGAGAACCAATTACTGCACAGACATTTCAGCTAAAACTAGGGACACTAGTCTGCCAACAAGGTGGAAAATAATCACCCATCTCATGCAAAAATTCTGAAACGTTGGTCCACTGAATACCTCAATCAGTTACAGCAGCGATCAAAATGGAGAAGTCTACCACCGAACATTAAACTTGACACATTGGTAATAATAAAGAAAGACAACGTTCCACCATTGAAGTGGCCATTAGGCAGAATTGTTAAGACTTGCAAGGGAGATGATTGTTTCGTCAGGGTAGCAAAGGTAAAAACGGCATCAGGAATCTGGAAACGTCCCATTTATTGATTAGCTCCACTACCCTCACAAGAAGAATCCAAAACGATCTTAAAAAGAAACGAAGCAGATGATTCACACATTAATGCTGAAGACATTCCACCTAAAAGACAAAAATTCTCTATTGTAGCCACATTGCTATGTGTTTTGCTGCTTTTACCAACTGTTTAGCTGAACCAATCAGAATAAAAAGATTCAATCCAATCCGAGGCATTTATTTTGAAGGCCTTGGCACAGTAAAGTTAGTAACAGCTGAATGGAAGCTCATTACCTTCTTCAGTTTTCAACCAATAATAAATAAATAAACTAATCTTGCCATTTTTGTGAATGGTACAACCTCGTTGAAACAACTTTGTAAACAAATTAACAAAGCCACAAACTGTGACCTTCTGATTAGACAATATGAACAAGACATAGATCATCTTCAATAAAATAACCAACTATTAACAAAAAAGACGATAGAAGCGAGGAGCAATAACGCGATTGGCAACGTTGCAAACGCCTTATCCGGGGTACTGGATTCGAATTACGCTGAAGAAATGTCTCCACAATAAACAAAATAAGTGAAAATTAAGGTCATCTGCTAAACTTACTAAAAAACCAAACTTCAATAGTTGACTCAACAATTAATATAATGAAAGAGGATCATGAAACAATAGCAGCAAGATTTCAGCAGCTCGATGAACAACTTGATGCACTCCGCAACCACTTAAAAAATGAGCTGGAGGAAACGACACAACAGAATTGTTTTCAAATCTTCACTACACTAGCAATTCAACTTGCATTTATAAAGAATGACATCGAACAAATACAGGCAGCCATACTTGATATATTGACAGACATTCATCACGGAAAATTTCACCTGTTATTACTATCACCTTACCAACTTAAAAAAGAGATCATCAAAATCAAAAACCACTTACCGTCAACACTTCAACTACCGACTGATCAAGAACATTTATCAACCCTCTTTGATAAAGAGCGTGGACTTTCGGAAGATCATATTATATATGACATACAAATTCCACTGAGCGATCAGAGAGAATTCGAGGTACTCAATTTATTATCCATTCCACACGTAGCCAGCAACACAATAACAACAGTAAATATCTCAACACAGTACTTGGCCATCTCTCGACACCGGGAAACTTATTTTCCCATGAACACTTCCTTATTGCAATCATGTTCGACTACAATTAGCAATAAGTATTTATGCCCACATATCCAGACGGTTTATAATAGTGGATCTACTATCAATTCCTGTCAAGTCAACCTGTTTAACAATGCAACCAATGTCAACTGTGCAACAATGGAAACTCATAACAACTTTACTTGCGAGCAATAGAAAAGGTCCAATCAGTAGATATTCGGTGCTACTGTTCCAATTCGGATGAATGCAGTTTGCGGATCTGAATCTTCACAAATTACACTTTTTAAATCTGGAATTCTGTCGTTAAAATAAAACTGCATACTAAAAAATAACCAGTTAACAGTGCACGGCCTTCATATAGTTAACACAAGTAAAGAAATCTAGGGGAATAGGGGGCGAACCTTCACATGGCAACGTGTCTGGCTGCCTCACCTAGCTAGGCCAGCATTATCCATGTCGAAATCATCCCAGGTCGACTCAAACCTCCACGTGGTGTTCCCTGGGCAACGGCAAACTGACATCCGTCAGTTTAACGGCTAATTTGAGCGGCGGGTCACCTAGCCTTAAATAGGTTGTGCATCGGGTTTGAAGCCCACCACTGAAAAAACCATTTCAATGAAAAGTTACATAAGAAATATATGAAAAATTATCCCAAAATCTGATGACGACTACCGCAAACGAAAAACTGATAATGATTTAAGGATATGCACCTGGAATGTCCGAAGTCTTAATTGGGAAGGTGCCTCTATCCAACTGATTGATATCTTAGAAAGATACAAACCCGATATCACTGCAATCCAAGAAATGAGATGGAAGGGAAAGGGTTGCTCTCGGCAAGTATCCTGTGATATCTACCACAGCGGCCATGCGGAGAAACACGAGTTTGGGTGGGGATTTGTAGTTGGCAAGAGATTACAGCATCACGTCCTGCGATGCACTCCTGTGAACGAAGCATGATCCGCATCAAGGCTAAATTCTTTCATATAAGCCTAATATGTGCGCATGGACAAGGACGATGTTACCATAGGGTGGAAGCTATATTACTGGTGCGAGGTGTGGCAGCCAAGGGTTTATAACTGAAAAGTATAAAAAATTTTTGTTTCTTTTAAAATTTTCAAAATGAGCATGATTATTCTCAAAATGAGCATGGGCAGCATATAGAAACTTAATAATTAACAGAAAAGAAATTTTGTTAATACAGATCCACATGATATGAAAATAGGTTTTTAGTAATGACTTTTGATTGGAAGAGAATATTGGGATATTTTATTCAAATAAATTATTTTTGAAGCTATACTCTTTTATAAAAATTATAAAAAGAACATTTTTTAAAAAATTAATTTCATCAAAAAAATCGAAAAAATCCTTGTTTTTTTATGATAGAAATAGTTAATAAATTTTTGTTTAAAGCTGAATCAATTTTTACTAATAAATGTCATGCCATGTCGAAGGGAGTTTACAATGTAATTTTTAGTTTAAATAATTTTTACAACAAAAACAAATTTTACGTACTTTTTTGAGGAAACATTAAATATTTTGGGCTTTTTTTGAAAAAAATATTAAAAATACAAATGTACAGTAATTGGTATTGTAAAAATATTTTTTGGCAAGTACTTTTATTAAACTTTATAACACAAAAAAAATTTTGTGATATATGCTGAAAACTATCGGAGATATTTACATCGAAAGTCATATTTTTAAATTTCCGATGGTTTTTTCTCATTCCTTCGGGCAAACGAGTTAAAAGCACAAAGTTGTATAGAAGCCCTGTTAAATATAAACTTCATCTCTATAAAAATTTTTTTTTTAAGAAAATACATGCATATTTTAATAAAGAAAATTTTAATATAAAAAGTTAAAAATTAAAAAAAACATAAAAAATGTAACTTTTAGAATTCTCTTAAATAAAATATAAATGAAAATGAAACAATTTCGAAAATGCGCTCCTTATGGTATCGACTAAATACTGTTAAAAATTACAACAACAAAATTACAATGAAATTTATTTCTCCAAAATGGATGCCAGCATATGTGGCTTTAAAATACCTTTCGTTTGATACCAAATTTGTATATATTTCTATGGAAAATAGTGAAATTGTGGCAAAAAAACGAAATTTTCGCTGATTTTAAAACGTCATTTTGAAACCGTAAACTATCGAGCACGTATAAAAAAATACGTCGACCTTAGATTTTTGTCCTCTATCACATATCCAAAAATTATTCAAATCGGTGAATGCCACCTGGGGACCTTTCCTTGTAAGCAAAATATCTTCGAACTGCCTCATCAAATTCAGAAGAATGACAAACATCACTTTGCAGTTGAATACTCATCACTCCTCATTGGCCTTACACTTTCAGCTGGAGTAATTTGAAGATGGTAAACAAATTACAAATCTACCAAACTTTACACTACAACAATAAGTGCTCCGCAGCCACTTTCTCGTCATAAGTCAGCATTTGATGTTGTTGTCAGTTAAACTTCCTTTAACGGGTATCCAAAAAAATTCAATGAGCTTGTGTAGGAAAAACTTAAGCGTATTTGGACTGCTAAGAGATCTGTGGACTCCGTGGTTGGTAGTTTTAGGTGGTAGCTGATTTCTGAATTGATGTCAAAATTTAAAATTCAAGATGGCGACTAGGATTGCCACCTATATTTTATTGTGTTTTTGAGAATTTTTATAATTTTGAAATTCTGACAACGGATTTGATTTCGAATATAATGTCACAGTTTTGAAATTTAAAATAGAGGATAGGCTTGCTACCTAAATTTTCACACAAGTGTGGCCACCTAGTAAAATGTATTTTTAAGAGTTTTAAACATCATTTAACAGTGTTAAGTGATCGCTGACTTCGAATCTGATGTCAGAATTTTAAAATTCAAAATGGTTAATAGCGTTGCCACCTAACATTTTTTTATTTTCACGAATTCGGTGCTGGAGCAAACACTAGGTAAAAATGGGTAGCTGAGTCCGAATCCGTTGCCAGAATTTCAAAATTGTGTAATTTTTTTATAAGAGCATTGCCACGTACCAAAATGCATTTTTAAGAGTTTTTAACATCATTTAACAGTGTTAAGGGATTCTGACTTCGAATTTGATGTCAGAATTTTAAAATTCAAGATGGTCAATAGTTTTGCCACCTAAAATTTTTTTATTTTCACGAATTCGGTGCTGGAGCAAACACTAGATAAAAATGGGTCGCTGAGTCCAAATCCGTTGCCAGAATTTCAAAATTGTGTAATTTTTTATAACAGTGTTTAGAATTTCGCTTAACATGTAATTGAAACTAAAAAACATTCTTTATTGTTTATTATTATTCTTTCATAGCATAAGCATTTTGTACCTATAAAAGGTTTAATGAATAAACATATACGTAAAACAAAAAACCAAGTCAAAGTGTTTAATATATTCAAGCTCTGCTTAATTGGTTCCAAGTGTGAATTAAGTGTCTTTTTATCATAGTAAGCTCTAGCTCTGCTTAATTGGTTTCAATTGCCAATTTAAATGCCCGCTTTTATCAATTTCCAAGTGTTGATAAAGGCTTCTGTTGGAATCATCATAGATTCCAACACATTGCTTCAATTTTTTATAACTAAAAGAATGCATTATAAAAAATTATACAACTATAAAAAAAACCAAAAAAATTTAAAAAACAAAGTGTGACGTTGCAGCTGACTGCAGCACCTGCAACGCGAGCCATGCGAGAAAACTACCGTGAAAAGAGGAAGGAAGAGAGGCGCCTTTTCAGACGCAAGAAAAGAAAGCAGGAAAAGCGTGAGCGTGAGGAACTAGAGGTATACCAGGGCAAGAAGGATGCACGAAAATTCTATCAACAGGTTAAGCGTCGAACCCAAGGTTTCAAGCCCGGAGCATCCACTTGTAGAGACGAAAATGGAGATCTGAATACGGATACACAGTGTGTGCTTAGATTGTGGAGACAGCACTTCTGCAATTTACTTACTGGCGACGATTCCACCAATCCCGCCCATGGAGAGCGCAGTTCAGTGTCACCAATCGAATATGACGGAGTAAAAGTATCACCACCTAGCCATGAAGAGGTTCGAGTTGCTATCCAACGACTCAAAAACAATAAAGCAGCGGGTGCTGACGGCCTGTCAGCTGAATTGTTTAAAACCGGCAAAGATGAATTGATAAGGCGCATTCATCAGCTCATCAGCAAAATATGGCTAGCAGAAAGCATGCCCGACGATTGGAACCTCAGCGTACTGTGCCCTATACTTTAGAAAGGAGACCCAACAATCTGCGCTAGTTATAGAGGTATCAGTCTTATTTCCATCGCATATAAGGTTCTCTCAAGCGTACTGTGTGAAAGATTAAAGCCGATTACAAAAACACTGATTAGACCTTATCAGTGTGGCTTTCGACCTGGTAAGTCCACCATAGACCAGGTTTTCACACTACGACAAATCCTGGAGAAAACCCACGAAATTCAAATTGACCATCTCTTTGTCGATTTTAAAGCTGCGTTCGATAGCCCAAAAGGGATTGCCTATACGCAACAATGTATGAGTTCGGTGTACCTGCAAAGTTGATTAGACTTTGCAGAATGACGTTGAGCAACACACGCAGCTCCGTCAAGGTAGGAAATGACCTCTCGGAAACCTTCAATACCGAAAGAGGTTTCAGGCAAGGCGATCCACTGTCATGCGATCTCTTCAACATCATCATGGAGGGGATCGTACGAAAGGCCGGTGTGCATCGTAATGGCACCATTTTCTATAAAGGCGTCCAGCTCCTTGCGTACGCTGATGATATTGATATTGTTGGCAGAACCAAGAGAGATGTTACCGCTGCTGTCTACAAACAAGGGAGCTCGGCGTTTAGACTCCCACGTTTCATCCGGCAGCTATAACTTTGAAGTAGTCAAGGAGTTTGTATACCTTGGCACCGCCATTAATTCCACCAACGAAATCAGCCTGGAGATAAAGCGAAGAACAATAATTGCTAATAGGTGCTACTACGGGCTCAGTAAGCAACTAAGTTCCAGAGCCCTCTCCCGATCGACAAAACTAACACTCTACAAGACGCTCGTTCTACCTGTGCTGCTTTATGGCGCTGAGGCATGTGTAGTTTCGCAAACTGACGCAGCTGCTCTGGGGGTGTTCGAGAGAAAAGTTCTTCGCAAAATCTTCGGTACTGTTCGAATCGGCGATGACTACCGCATCCGAATGAACCACGAGCTGTATGAGCTCTACGAAGACATTGACGTAGTTCGGCGTATAACTGTGCAGCGACTACGCTGGCTGGGTCATGTCCATCGTATGGACGACGAAGCTCCAGCGAAAAAGGTGCTCGAGGCGAGGGTCGCTGGTCAACGACGACGAGGGAGACCATGCCTCCGATGGATGGACCAGGCTGAGGAAGCCCTAACCGCACTTGGTGTATCCGATTGGAGAAGGCGCGCGCAACACAGAGGTGCCTGGCGAGAGCTGATGAGATCGGTCGAAACCCGGACACGGGTTGTTACGTCCACCTAAGTAAGTAAGTAAGTAAAAGTGTGACGTTACGTCGGGGAGGGGGTTTGAAGACTTTGTGTCACTGCGGCAGCACGCGCTAAACTTTATCGACAGAAATCGACAGATTATATTTTTTCCTTTATCCTTTAATTATTTCCTTCAAAATAAAAAAAAAAAAAATTGGATCGCGCTCGAGAATGTGAAGACTTTTTTTTAGCTGACGACCTTCCCACTCTCTTACATCATTCTCAAATCGTAAGATTATTAAAATAAACCATACTTTAATCTAACCCACCACAATTTAATATGACAAGTTTAATCCAACTATCGATTTTTTTTTTTACTATTGTCTGAGTTCCAAAACATCAATTCCAAAGAAAAAGTACAAAGTCTACCATTCCATATCGCCACACTACAAAATATTCACAATGCATGACATTTCAAAACGCCTCGTACAAGTAGTCTATACGCAGCTTAAAAGCAAATCGTTCATCACTAACAGAGTTGATGCCTAATTTCATTTTTCTTTTGTTGTTCACCAAAATGGATGATTCAGAGAAATTAATTTTCTGTATGGTTTTATTTTTAAAACATGTATATATTGTAAAAAACTATAAATTTTGTATTTTGTAGTGAAAAAAAATAGACGCATGCACAGAAAAACCTTCTGTTAACAGCGAGACTGAGACAACGAGACGAGTGAATGCGCAAAAAACGCTCTGTATTCTGGCCAAAATAAAGGATGTGTACGAGAGCTTTCCATTTTCAAGAGATGAACGAAAATGACACGATGATGACACGAAAGATGACACGAAAATTTATGAATTTTATGGTAACTTTTATGGTAAAACGAACCAAAACACGGCATAACACTTCGGGAGAAGCCGCAAACACCTGGGAGTTTTTTGATGAAATGGATGAAGTGTTTGGTTCTCGCAGCGACATATCCGTCCCGTTGGAAACGTGGTTCCGGTGGAAGAGTTTTGTGTTTTAATTTACATGTAAACCAAAAAATACACAGAACTTATTGTAAAAACAATGTGGTTTGTTCTGTTCTTTTTATTCTTTCTGTGAGCTCATCGTTTCAGTGAATGTAGGGTTGAATTTAAAGGTCTGCAGAGAACCATCCATTCATGGTGTAAGAAAACCAGGTGGTAGCGAATTTTTCACCTCTCACAAAAATTGTCCCCGCATCTGTCAAAAACAGCAGAAATAAATGGCTGCGTTCAGCAGGTAAAACCATGGCTGCATTCAGCGGAAAATTTGCTACGTAGATGTTGAACAACTTTCGGGCTGAATGGTATGTTGCATAAACTGCTCGCACAACATGTTCCCTGAGCGGTCGCCATCTTAGTTAGCGAAAATATTTTATGCTACTTCAGTTGAGCGGCTTACGCTTACTTTATTTTGACAGATAAATATACCAAATATTAAATTTATAAATTACTAAATTATTAAATTGCTTAGTAGTGCTTTTAATTAAAACTATTTGTTTGAAACGTGTGCACACAGAACATAAAAAAAATAAATTTGAGACAAAAAGCATTTATTGTCGAACAGCTGATTGCCGTTTGACGTTTCGAAAAAAAATAGTTCAGCAGAAAGTATCACTTTATGTTGCAGTTTCCAAGTTGCAAGTAGTGCAGTCGCGTGTGTCAAATTTGTGATAGTTTGAGTGAAAATATTATTAAAACAGTGTAATAACAACCTTAAAATGTGAAAAAAGTCTTAAATTGGCAAAAAAACCTGTACAAATTTTAACCTAAAATCGACTGCGAAACGTGAACATAAAGAAACTTGAGATGAACAGCTGATTTTGACATCTAGCCCGCTTTATTCTGCTTTCTACTTCATTCTTCTCCGAGTCGGTCCTATCTTATAATTCTGCCATGACTTTATGATACTTCGCTACCTGAGCGCTCTTTCGGATAGTATGCAGCCATTATAAGGTTATCCAGATATTTGACATACCCTTATTTTATGTAAACAAAGGACAGTTAGATATTATCGTAGACGTAGAATTTTTTTATTGCTATATTTTTTTATAAATTTATTTCAATCTTAGGTTTAATAAATGGAAATAAATATTTCGGAAAAATATGAATTTTTTATTTTTCCCAAGTAAAGAGCTTATATATATCTTAAATTAATTTGAAAATTTAAAATTTGAACAAACAACATATATTTTTAATATGTAATTAGGATAAAATTAGTTCAATAAATAATTCGAATTTACTATGATATTTAAAGAATCAATAGTTTCCATAGCACAATGACCATGCGCATTCTCTGTAAATGTAACCCTGCGTAGTAGTAATACAAATTTTTGTAGCTACATACTGGCTTTACAGCACATCTCTATAATACATCTATATTATTTATTGTATTTATCTCGCTGAAGATAAACAAAAACAATAACAAACGATAAAAATTAAAGCAACTGATATGCATATATAACATAAATATAAATTTTACATACGTATTAATAACAACAACAATACAAGCCGTTACTCTGAGAAATATTCGTAAAATAATTCATTCCAAGAAACAACCATAAGAACGTCAGCAGCAACTGAAGCATCAATGCATGATTTTTTTCTTATAAAGATATAAGATAAAAATTATTTTTGTCACATATTTTATCTTTGTAAGATGAATATTAAAGGCTGTAAGTATATTCCAAACTGACCTGCAAAAACGTTAGGATGTGCTTGAAAAAATTTGTGGAAAAGACTCCTAAAAATGACAAACGTGCTCTAAGACGTAATTCTACGTCAAAAATATTTTTACGTTCTTGAAAAAATGACAATGGTTATATCACGAAACACTTAGAAGACATATTAACACAATCATTACTATGAAAAAGTATGATATTCCGGCAACTGCGTGATTTTTATGTCCTTACAAAATTGTTCTTTTGCTCTCCTCTTCAAATAAGAGTATACATTCTTGTGAGTAGACGTCAAATATCTGGACAACCTTATAATAATTGAATCATGCGACAATGTTGTTGTCGTCGTTAATGAGTTTAAGCTATTATTCTTGTGAGTTGACGTCAAATATCTGAACAACCTAATAATAATTGAATAATGGGTACAACATGTTGTGTCTCTGATCAGGTATCAGTTTACGTTCCTTTTTCATTTTTGTGAACACAATTGTTTTAAAAGTAATCAAATATTACAAAATTGTGTTTTCTCGTTATATTTTGCGTTATTTATTTCATTTGTTATAAAAGCACACTTATTCTAAAAAAGCCAAATTTTTAACTGGAAATACTCAATACGTTGAGTAAATGTATCAAAAATATAAAGAGCGGCGAAAGACAGACATTTTCACATGTTGTGAAGACACTGATTTTTTTCGTTCAGCAGACACACACTAACCGGTTGCACAAAAGTTGTACCTGCTGAACGCAGCCAATAAAATTTGGCACTAATCAACAGTTACTCTCTCCCTGTCAGAATTTTTTGACAGACCCGGGGCAATTTAAAGTGTGGTGAAAAATTCGCTTACACTTTGTTTTCTTACACCACGCATCCATTCTACTTGTACAAACAGATAAAACAAGTAGACCTTATTGGTACAAATACTACAGATATTATAACAGATATTGGTGCAAGTGCAACAACGAGTAGAGCTTAACTTATATTTACATGTTTTGGATTGAGCAGAGAGCGTATCATCCCTTTCTCTGGCTCTCATTGTAGTGTAAGCTTTTGTTCTCCTTATCGGCTTTACCATGATACAATAATAATGTAGGGTAAGGAGATTTACCACGCCGAACTCGAATGTCAAAATGTATTTTAGCATTGCCACTTTTCTGTGTTAATGATAAATGTGGGACAAATTATAAAAAAGGAAATTATTTTTAGGATAAATAGGATATATTAGGACAATTGTATTTACAATGAAATAAATCGCTGTTTTGTTATTTTAATGCTTTGTTTTCAGTAAATAATTATTGCCCATTGTTTTTTGTTTAACTTTTTGTGGTCTTCATTTTTTATATACAATTTTTATTTTAATGTAAGCTATAAACAAAATATGTTGTAAAATATTATATTCATATAAATATATATGTTCTTGCCATCTGATATAGAACCTGCTCAACAAAAATCAAAAAATTGTTTTTGTTTTTAAATTGGCACATTGCTTTCATTTCATATTTTTTAAAAGTCTTTTTATTTAATCTGTTGAAACTTTGAAAAACTTAAGTTTTCTTTGTTTCACGTTATATGACAGATGGCAGAACTATTTTTTGATATTATTAAAATTTTTTAAATTAACTATAAATATATATTTACTTAATATTTTCACAAATCACAAAAACTGAAGAGCACTACTGTACCAGAGAACGAATTTATAGCGAATTGCCTAATGGCGAATGGAAAACCCCAAAAAAAATCTTCAAAATTTTTTTAATAATAAAATAATGCGAAATATCAATCAATAAAAGTATGTTGTAGTAAGTTAAAAAAATGAATAGAATTTACTAAAAAAAAGGAAACAAAGCGATATTTTATTTATAAAATGATCGCCTGTTGAATGTGTTACAAAATACCAATTTTCAACAAATTGTTGTACATCGAAGTTTACGAAGTTAAAACATGTCGCCACAGCTAAGTAATTCATCAAAAACACTAAGAACAAACATGGATTTTTGGTAGATGTTTTTTTATAAGATACGGCAGCACCGTATTTTATAATTTTGACATTCCAGTTCGGTGTGGTGAATCTCCTTACCCTACCTTATTATTGTATCATGGGCTTTACTAAGCAGAGTAACTGTTTTAACTCTTTTTTAAATGGTTATTCCAGATAGTTTTCTTTGTGTTAATCTCGTGCTTTTACTTTTTCTATGTTACTAAAAAAAAGTAATGGTGTAATGGATATGGATTTTGTGAATCAATAGCTTTATATAAGGTACTTGTGCCACATTTGTTAATTTTTAATTTCATTAAGTTGTCGACAACAATGCCTTTGTTATGTTTATTTTTTTTATGAAATAAATTTCAAACTTATATGCATTGCACTTATATAAAGTGTTTCTTTCATTGTTTTATTAAAATAATTCGCTCTTTATGCTTGATGTTCCAAGTAAAAATAACAATATCTATCTATCTATATCTATCTATATATATATATAAAATAGTAAAAAAAAAAAAAAAATCTATACATGAAATATTTTTTGAAATTCCTTCTGCGATGGACATTTTGAATGACCCTGAGTCCGAAAATCGCATTTTTAAAATTTTTGTCTGTCTGTCTGTTAAAGCATCACGCGAAAACCACTGGATGGATTTATATGAAACTTGACATCTGGTCTCCTTATATCCCCGGTCAACATATTACTTACTTACTTAGGTGGCCGTGACAACCCGTGTCCGGATTTCGACCGACCTCATCAGCTCTCGCCAGGCGCCTCTGCTTTGCGCGCGCCTTCTCCAATCGGATACACCAAGTGCGGTTAGGGCTTCCTCAGCCTGGTCCATCCATCGGAGGCATGGTCTCCCTCGTCGTCGTTGACCAGCGACCCTCGCTTCGAGCACCTTTTTCGCTGGAGCTTCGTCGTCCATACGATGGACATGACCCAGCCAGCGTAGTCGCTGCACAGTTATACGCCGAACTACGTCAATGTCTCCGTAGAGCTCATACAGCTCGTGGTTCATTCGGATGCGATAGTCATCGCCGACTCGAACAGGACCGAAGATTTTGCGAAGAACTTTTCTCTCGAACACCCCCAGAGCGGCTGCGTCAGTTTGCGAAACTACCCATGCCTCAGCGCCATAAAGCAGCACAGGTAGAACGAGCGTCTTGTAGAGTGTTAGTTTTGTCGATCGAGAGAGGGCTCTGGAACTTAGTTGCTTACTGAGCCCGTAGTAGCACCTATTAGCAATTATTGTTCTTCGCTTTATCTCCAGGCTGATTTCGTTGTTAGTATTAATGGCGGTGCCAATGTATACAAACTCCTTGACTACTTCAAAGTTATAGCTGCCGGATGAAACGTGGGAGTCTAAACGCCGAGCTCCCTTGTTTGTAGACAGCATATACTTTGTTTTACCCTCATTTATCGTCAAACCCACTTTGGCTGATTCCTTTTCGATAGCGGCGAAAGCAGCGGTAACATCTCTCTTGGTTCTGCCAACAATATCAATATCATCAGCGTAAGCAAGGAGCTGGACACCTTTATAGAAAATGGTGCCATTACGATGCACACCGGCCTTTCGTACGATCCCCTCCATGATGATGTTGAAGAGATCGCAAGACAGTGGATCGCCTTGCCTGAAACCTCTTTCGGTATTGAAGGTTTCGGAGAGGTCATTTCCTACCTTGACGGAGCTGCGTGTGTTGCTCAACGTCATTCTGCAAAGTCTAATCAACTTTGCAGGTATACCGAACTCAGACATTGTTGCGTATAGGCAATCCCTTCTCGGGCTATCGAACGCAGCTTTAAAGTCGACAAAGAGATGGTGTGTGTCAATTTGATTTTCGTGGGTTTTCTCCAGGATTTGTCGTAGCGTGAAAATCTGGTCTATGGTGGACTTACCAGGTCGAAAGCCACACTGATAAGGTCCAATCAGTGTTTTTGTAATTGGCTTTAATCTTTCACACAGTACGCTTGAGAGAACCTTATATGCGATGGAAATAAGACTGATACCTCTATAACTTGCGCAGATTGTAGGGTCTCCTTTCTTAAGTATAGGGCACAGTACACTGAGGTTCCAATCGTCAGGCATGCTTTCTGCTAGCCATATTTTGCTGATGAGCTGATGCATGCGCCTTATCAATTCATCGCCGCCGGTTTTAAACAATTCAGCTGACAGGCCGTCAGCACCCGCTGCTTTATTGTTTTTGAGTCGTTGGATAGCAACTCGAACCTCTTCATGGCTAGGTGGTGATACTTCCACTCCGTCATCGTCGATTGGTGGCACTGCACTGTGCTCTCGATGGGCGGCATTGGTGGAATCGTCGCCATTAAGTAAATTGGAGAAGTGCTGTCTCCACAATCTAAGCACACACTGTGTATCCGTATTCAGATCTCCATTTTCGTCTCTACAAGTGGATGCTCCGGGCTTGAAACCTTGGGTTAGACGCTTAACCTGTTGATAGAATTTTCGTGCATCCTTCTTGCCCTGGTATACCTCTAGTTCCTCACGCTCACGCTTTTCCTGCTCTCTTTTCTTGCGTCTGAAAAGGCGCCTCTCTTCCTTCCTCTTTTCGCGGTAGTTTTCTCGCACGGCTCGCGTTGCAGCTGACTGCAGCGTTTTTCTATAAGCGGCGTTTTTTACTGCAGTTGCAATGCGACACTCCTGATCGTACCATTGGTTCCGAGGTTGCGGGCGCCGGAAACCAATGACTTCTTCAGCGGCAGCGCGCATGGAGTGGGATATATGCGCCCAAAGTCCGCCGGCGTCGTCGAGTCCAGAGGTTGGTTGGTTGAGCTTAACCGAGAGTTGAGCGGAGTAGGCTTCGGCAGTCCGTTGTAATTGCAGCTTAGCGACATCTAGCTTTCGTTGCATTCCTGTGCGTATGTTCTTGGCATTGCATAATCGCATGCGGATCTTGGCTGCAACAAGATAATGGTCGGAGTCAATGTTGACCCCCCGAAATGTACGCACATCTAGAACACTAGAGGCATGCCTTCCGTCGATTACAACATGATCAATTTGGTTTCGCGTTTTTTGATCCGGGGACAGCCAGGTGGCCTTGTGGATGTCGAGGTGCTTAAATCTGGTGCTACTAACTACCATGTTTCGTGCCGCGGCGAAGTCGATCAGTCTTAGACCGTTGTTTGTGGAGGTCTCGTGAAGACTGAACTGACCGACAGTGGGGCCAAAGATGCCTTCCCTTCCGACTTTCGCATTAAAATCGCCGAGGACTATTTTCACGTCATGGACCGGAAGGTGGTCATATACGTCCTCAAGACTAGCGTAGAAAGCGTCTTTGACGGCTTCGTCCTTTTCCTCCGTCGGGGCGTGCGCGCAAATAAGGCTTATGTAGAAAAATTTTGCCTTGATGCGGATCGTGGCCAATCTTTCGTTCACAGGTGTGAACCGGGAAACAAGGTGGCGTAGTTTCCGGCTAACGACGAATCCACATCCGAATTCGCGCTTCTCCGCATGGCAGCTGTAGTAGATATCGCAGTGTGCTTGTTTAGAGCAGCCTTGCCCTTTCCATCGCATTTCCTGGATGGCGGTGATGTCAGATTGTATTGTTTTGAGGGCTTCCGCCAGTTGGATAATGGCACCTTCCCTATAAAGGGTCCGGACATTCCAGGTGCATATCCGTAAATCATTGTCCGTTTTTCGTTTGCGGTGGTCGTCAACGTAATTGGGGTTCTTATCCGAGGCTGGTTTAGTTTTCATTGGGCAGTAGTAATGTGGCGGGACCCAAACCCTGCGCACATTCCATGTTTAAGGTCTATGGATCGACCCGCCGCTCAAATTAGCCGTCAAACTGACGGATGCCAGTTTGCCGTTGCCCAGGGAACACCACTTGGAGGTTTGAGTCGACTTGAGACGATTTCGACATGGATAATGCTGGCCTCGCCAGGTTGAGGCGGTCAGACACGTTGCCATGTGAAGGTTCGTCCCCTGTTCCCCCCGGTCAACATAT
The DNA here is from genome assembly GCA_914767935.1 of Coremacera marginata. Classification (NCBI taxonomy): domain Eukaryota; kingdom Metazoa; phylum Arthropoda; class Insecta; order Diptera; family Sciomyzidae; genus Coremacera; species Coremacera marginata. Next base: position 101,341,402 of record OU612047.1, read on the forward strand.
AGGCTACTTTTTGTTCAGGAGAACGGGTTGGACCCGGAAGGGGGCGCTGCGATCAGGTTCCAGGCATTCTTTTTTTTTAGCTTATCCGAAACCGTTCATCCGATTTGCATGAAATTTTGTGTGTAGCGGTTCTCGGACACGCTGAGTTTTTTTTTTTACTTATCTACTCTTTTCTCTCTAGAACACCAGACGGCGCTGTAGTACAAATATTTTAAAAAACCTCGAAAAACTCCTAAGCCGTACATCCGAATTGCATGAAAATTGGAAAATAGGGGTTTTTGGATACGGTGAGTGTTTTCGACTTATCTTTTTCGTGCTATCCAGAAAACCAGAGGGCGCTTTAGTACAAATCTTAAGAAATAGGGAAAAACTCCAAAACTGCTCATCCGATTTGGATGAAATTTTGTAAATAGCGGTTTTCGAGTACGGCAAGGGTTCTGGTGCTATATTTTTTGCTCTTTCCCGAAAGCAGAGGGCGCTGTTGTCCAATTTGTACGTGTGTATGTTATTAAACTGTTCCAAAACGGCTGCACTGATTTTGATGAAATTTTTTGTGTGTGTTTGAGTGGATCCCTTGATGGTTCAGATTCACAATTGGACCCGGTAGGTGGCGCTGCGATCGGGTTCCACGAATTTTGTTATTATAATTTGTCTCCGAAGCCTTTCATCCGATTTACATGGAAATTTGTTTTTAGGGGTTTTCGGGTACGGTAGTTTTCATGACTTATCTATTTTGTTCTATATCGAACACCAGAGGGCACTGCAGTACAAATGTTTTAAAAATTTAGAAAAACTCCTAGCTGTACATCCGATTTGCGTGAAAATTTTTACATAAGAGTTTTCGGATACGGTGGGTATCTAAAATTTTTTTTCTGCGCTATCTTAAACACCAGATGGTGCTGTAGTACAAATCACTTAAGAAATCGTGAAACACTCAAAAACCGCTCATCCGATTTAGATGAAAATCTGTAGATCGGATATATAGGATTTGATTATCGAGTATGGAAAGGGCTTTGGCGTTAGTTTTTTAATCTATCTCGAAAACCAGAGGCCGCTGTTGCACAAATACCGCAAAAAACTCAAAACAACTCATCCGAAAAGCATAATTTTTATAAATATTTTCGGGTGCGGTGAGTCTTTTGGCGCTATGTATTTTGCTTTATCTTGAACCCCAGAGGATGCTGTACTACAAAATACAGTAAGGCGTAGCAAAGCGCGAAGGGTGATAAATATCTACTCTTCTTCTTTATGTGTATTTATATTCCACTTTCTTTTTTCGCAAATCAGGACAGCTGATGCCGAATTCTGTGGTATTTGAGTACGCATCATCACATGCGCAAGTCAGTTGCGTCGTAAGTTGGCTTTGCTTTGACATTTCAATTTCTATTTTCAGTGCTTATTTAATTTTTGTCCAGTTTGCTCGCGAATTGCCAAGAATTCGTTTTTGCTGTTTTTTTTTCAAAAATGTGCAATCTATCGAATACACCAAAAAAATAATTTACTAAAATCAAGGGAAATTTGCGCTAAAGTCATCAATATAGGATATATATATTTAAAGATGGCACTTTCCTTCGTTTAAGTAAGTTTTCTTTAATCAAAGAAAATATCCTCAGTTTTAGGAAAAAACTTACTTGAACTAAGGAAAGCTCATATTTAAATATAGTATATGATGACTTAAGCGCAAAATTCCATTGATTTTAGTAAATTATTTTTTGGGTGTACAATATAAATATAAATCACAATTTCCCTAACTTCTTCTCATAATTTTCAGATGTTGAAGCTACATTTTTCTCATTTCGCCGAACTTACCGGTTTGAAAGATGCACACAAAATTCCTTCTAAAGATTGTGAAAAGTTTTTTTCAAATCGACGAATGAAATCGAAAATTATTTATGTCAACTCCCGAGTTAAGCCGGGTATTCAGCTAGTATATATATAAAATTGTACAAAAAAATCTACATGAAATATTTTTTTTAAATTCTTTTTGCGATGGGCATTTTAGGCTGAGCCCGAAAATCGGATTTTTAAAATTTTTGTCTGTCTGTCTGTCTGTTAAAGCATCATGCGAAAACCACTGGATGGATTTAAATGAAACTTGACACTTTAAACTTTACTTGAAACTTTACTTTACTTTAAACTTTAAATGAAACCGTTCATCCGATTTGCATGAAAATTTGTGTGTAGAGGTTCTCAGATAAGCTGAGTTGACGTATCTACTCTGTTCTATCTCGAACACCAGAGGGCGCTGTAGTACAAATATTTTGAAAAACCTCGAAAAACTCCTAAGCCGTGCATACAGTTTGCATGAAAATTGGAATATAGGAGTTTTCTGATACGGTGAGTGCTTGTGCTATCTGTTGCACCAGAGGGCGCTGTACAAAAAATATTTTAAAAAAGTCCAAAATAATAAACGTCCGTAATAAACAATAAGATACGGTTGTATCGTCGTTTTTCGTTGTAATTAAGCTTATCTTCTCTTATCCCCTGCAAGTCATTTAAAGATTTGATGTGCACAATACTGCTGTGAATCGCATCTCTTATCGTTACTTTGTTTATGTGGTTTTTCCTTCAACCTTAGCTACATATCGAGAAGTCGGCTTCAAGACAGCATTCAGCAGCATAATCAATATGCAATCAGTGGAATCTGAAATTAAAATTAGTTTTAGTAAAATAAATGATATAATTATTTTACGATATTTACTTTCATCAATGAGTTAAGTGAACGAAAAAGTTCTACATAATGTTTGTCTTTAATAAGCTGTTTGTAAATGTGATTTAATTTTTCTTTCAGGATTGGCCACTTGTTGATCATTTGGTACTTAGTGTTTGGATACATCCGGTCGTAATCAAATTCGATCTGCAAAGGAATGACATTAATATGTTTTTAAAGAAATTCTGCACTAAAAATACATATTTCATTCCAGACGCTTGCTTGTAAAAAGGCCATCCCTTCAAAATCTGCGATATTCATAAGGTGATATCCAAATATCCATTGCGTCATTTTCATTACCCGTCAAATACTTCATCTTATTTTGCATAGAAAGTATGTCCGGTTCTGGCTGTACTTCTGCTATCTCAGCTTCAAGAGTTGTAGTTTTTTGAATTTCTGACTTAAATCGCTTACGATTCAAATTGTTGAACCGATTAAACAGAATTCCATTCGGATTCGCTTTGCGAGTATCTTTTCTAGTTATATAATAAATATCTTTATTTTCCGTCGGGAAAACTGTAACAATTTCTTCAGCCATTATATTCATCTGATAAGACCTTGGCATGATGTAGCTATTTTTGCTGGCGACGTAGAAGTGCTCAACAATTACGTTGAGCAACTTTTTTCTATCAGCATGAGAGAGATTCTTCTTTTCTGCATACATACTTAAAATAGAATTTCCAATATATGAAGATTTGATGATAGTGATGGCCTATATTATATATCATAGCCTATGTGCCAAATTTGAAGACATTTGTTTAATTTCGATAGGTCTTTAAGAGATTTTACGTTACCTTTAAAATGGCGGCTGTAATCGTGATCACCGACGGACAGACAGACGGACACACGGAAATCAACAGGTGGTGATGCTGACCAAAAATATATAAACTTTTCTATACCTGCCATGCATCCGTATTGACGTTGCAAACGAAATGACAAAGTTAATATACCTCTTACTCAGAACGCGTTGGGGTATAATAAATAAACACTTAATTGCAAAACTCGTTGTAATCGAGATCACAGACGGACACACGAAAATTAACTCAGGTGGTGATGCTGATCAAAAATATATATACTTTTCTATTCTTACGCAGAACGCGTTGGGGTATAAAAAATAAACACAACTGAAAACTCGCTGATGATGAAGTGCGGCTCCTGTTGTAGACATCCTGCTCATCAATCAATCTTCGTACGTTCGGCGAACAATTTTCATTTTGGACATTCTCTGGGAACTAAATATATGTTTTAATTAACAATATTTTCTTGCTTTTAATTGTTGTATTAAACGTTACTTACATTTTGCGACTTCTAATTTAATATGTTTTCCCGCAGCTCAGCTCTTAGCGCAATATTGCAATTACCTGGAAAAATAAGTTCCAAGTCGTCCTTGTTTATGTATTGCAGCTTTTCATATGTAAATCCACATTGTGCATTTGTTGTAAAAGCAAAAAAAAAAAATATAAAAATATTAATGAATTTAAGGCAACGCTACGCTTCTCTTTATATGCACACTTAACAAACATAAGTATATAATTTTTACTTACCAAATAATGCCTAAAAGTCGCTGCAAGATTGAAGCCATCCAATAATTGCTTCAGTGTGTCATTGAAGTCAGGTGCTTCCTGCGTGACTTCAACAAACTCCACAGTATCACTATTACCGCTAAAGTACTACACTTCCGACTCGCTATTCATTAAATTGGCGCAATTTTCTGATTGGAAATTTATATCCATTGCTTGCAATAGTTATTGCAGTTTAATAGTGATGTGCTTTCTATGATAGATCCTTTTAAATTGCTCAACAATTTAAAGCAATTTCTGTGCTGCGTTCTTCTGTTATTTTTGTGTTGTTGGCAGTGCTTTTTGTTTTAGTTTTCGCATTCAATGTCAGTTTATTGTACTTTGATGTGTTGCAGCAAGCAAGTAATTTTTTTTTTTTGCTTAACACTTATCTCGTGTTGTTGTTTATTAAAGAGCACAAGCGAAGTGCAAACAAAATACAAAAAATTGCTTCTATTCTTGAACAATGTAAAACCGATCATATATTGATATCAACATTTATAATGTTGAAATATATATGAAATGCTATCAATTTTACAGTAAAACACTGGTAAACTAGAAAACATTTTAAATGTAATTTTAACATTAACAATTGATATTGCAACGTAAAACATTTAATTAGCAATTTGATATTTTTTTTTATCACTTTAACATAATACATGTCAACTTAACATTTTTTAACGTAAAATCAACCATTTCTGATTTACATTGGAAATAACATTACAAAACATTAATTTTACATTGCTTCTTTTTTCCGAGTGTGGGAGAAACATTAAAAAATTTAAAGGAAACAGTGGAAAACAAGAAGAACTTTAAGCTGCTTTCATATCATTTGTATTCTCGTACCGCAATTCGGGGTAATTTACTAATTGCATTCGTGAAACAAGTAGAAAATTAAGAGCTTAGTGGATCACAGCAAGAATCACGAAAAAAGGCTACTGATGAGTTGGTGTTGCGGCCAACGAAACAGCTGTCTAGTCTGCTATGTGATTGATACTCTATATAGGGTATTGTTGTTGTTAGTTGTTTTTCCTTCAGTTGTTTTCTTCGGAAAGCAACATTGACATTCAGCTCGATAAAATATAACCTTTAATAATTGAAAAATTTTTGGAGTTATATAAACACATAACTTAAAACTTATGAAAGAAGGTCGTAATTAATTTACAAATAAGTTTCTGAATAATTTAAAATGTTTAAGAAAATTTAAGAGAAAAATGAAATGAGTAAAGTAAATAAAATAACAAAAAGAACTGTAAGATTTAGATAAAACCGAGATTTAAAGAAAAACTAAGTTAAAAAAGGTTACATTTTTTTTAATAAAATATGAATGCATGTAGTGATCAAATTCCCGATAGTGTTGTGGAAAATCGAATTACTTTACTTAAAAAAAAAAAAATAATTAAGACTTAAGATTCTAAGTACCAAAAAAGCAAAGGAAAACAAAATAATGCTACTAGAGAAAATGTTAAGCAAAGAAAACTTTAAAATTATGTGTAACAAGGAAAAATATGTTTATAGATAAAAACAAATAAAATTTGTAATTAACGTTAATTTAAAGAACACAATACCCAAGCCGTAGAAAATATTGGATACAGCAAAGAAATAATTGTAAAAATCGATGAATAATAAAGTAAAAATTGAAATAATTGTTAAAGACGGTGAATAATTTCTGTAAAAAACACGAGTTCAACTTAGTAGGGTTTAAACTAGATTAGGGACTATCGTTGGACCCAAGGATGAGTTTGGGTGCAACCAAAGATGATGCCGTTAGACCAGAAAAAGGAATTACCGAAGAGAAAAAAGTTGCAGAAGAGATGAGAAATATGTACAACAAGTTTAACTAAAAAGAAGCGTGTGACGCTAAGGCGGCAGCATCCGCGTGCAAAACTGCAATATAAAAGGTGGCACATCCGAGTGCAAAACTGCAATAAAACATGCGGCAGCATCCGCGTGATAAACTGGAAGAAGGCGGCAGCATCCGCGTACAAAACTGCAATAAAAAATGCGGCAGCATCCGCGTGCAAAATTGCAATAAAACGGCAGCAGCATCCGCAAAAACAACTGTGACAGGCAGCATCCGGGTACAAAACTGCGAGAAGATGGCGGCAGTATCCGAGTGCAAAACTACAAGAAAGCAGCCACAACCACTAAAACAACTTTGACGGGAGGCAGCACGTTGGTGCAATACGACGATGAAGAGCGATGACAAACATTCAGAAAGTGTCAGAGGCTGTAGAATCCGGATGAACAACTAACATAAAGAAAAACAAAAATATAACGACCAAACAAAAGAGAAACATTCTTCTAGAATAAAATAAAACAACAAGTGTCAAAAACTACCATAAAAAGAACAACGCCGACAAAATAATTTAACGAAAGGAATTAATACCCTTCCTAAAACAAAATACTTAAACAAACAAAAACCACCTTCCTAAAATAAAACAACCGAAGGTATGAAAAACTTTACTAAAACAACCTAGTAAACGAAAAGTCTCAAAACTTAAATAACAAAACAAAACCTGGAAGATACTATAATGAAAGGAACCAAACCCTTTCTAAAGAACAATAAAGCAAAATTCTAAAATAAATAAAATAAAATCTAAACTTAACATTTTATGTCAACGAAAATTAAACAACGAAAAACTTTTTGAAAAGCAGTGATTAATAGAATTAATCAAGAATTTATGAATTGCCAAAGAGGAAGACAACATTAGTTGAATTCAAGTCGCGAAACATCTTTATATCACCACAACACACTTCAACAATGTAACGCACAAGAAAATATGCCGTGACGTCATCGGTGGACGAAGAGATAGAAAGCATCAATCGTGTGAAAGAAAACAACCTTTACAACCCCCACAAATACCAACAAAAGTAGGAACCAATAGGTTATAGAATTAGAATACAATTCAATAAATAAAGTATAATTAAATACAAGTAATGTAAAGAAATAATGAATTTAGGCGTTTAAAAATAAGAAACAAAAAAATATATATATATTAAATAACTATAAAAAAATGATAAATAAATTTGAGTTAGAATAAAATGCGAAATATAAAAAACAAGAAATAAACGAAGAAATAACAGCTAAGCAACGAAAAAATTGTTGTTAGGTTTTTAACAAGAATTTTTTTTCTTTTTCGAAGGGCGGAGGAATGTTGTGAATTAATCACAAACTAAACAAATAAACCAATGTATACTTGTAGGCACTTCCTTTTGTGATATACAACAACCTTGAATTTCTGAATTCAAGACCAATGCCAAGTCCAAGTACAACTGCATAAAAATGCAGTATCAGCATTATTGCACAAACCGTTTATGCTATAACGCGTGCTATAACTTAAACGGTAACAAGCGAGCAGCTGAAATAACAAGCAATACCGCCAGCATGTTGTTGTTGTCATTGTCGTGAGAAATAAACTGACACCGTTATGCCTTCTGCACCGGGAACAAAATGCATTGACAGTATATAGTATTTTTTGATGCAATTAATAATTGGACAATAATTGAAACAAAAGAATTCCGCCTTTGGGAAATTAAAAGTATGATAAACAAAATGCAATACGAGCATTTTACATATGTTAAACCTAAGAATGTTCAGGGTAATTTTAATCTCGGCCATGTTATGTGGAAATGTTTTGTGAAATTGAAATTATGAAACTAAACCTTTGTAAAGTATTGCGAAATTAAAGAAGTGTTAAGTATAGCAAATTAATCGATAAGCTAGACTTAAGTATGTAACATAATTAATAGGAAGAAGCGAGCCCAGATGTGTTATAAGTATCTGGTCTCTGGTAAATAATGAAGCAGTTGAAAGTTAATCAAAGAGGTAAGAGTTTAAATCGTGAGTTTTAATTGAGTTTCTTTAGTTTGGACTTAGCGCTGATTACCGAGGAAACTGGAAGTCCTAAACAAGACCATGAATGGTGAGTATGAAAACTATTAACTTTATGAAAACCACGACGTAGGGTAAATGGTTCAAAGTGACAGGTGCTAGAAAATCGGCTCAGGTGTATCGCCTGCAGCAATCCCTTATAACAGGATATGGCCAGAAACCGTATCCATCCAAATTAGAAAGGCCACGACAAAGGACACAGGGAGGATCCCAACAAAAATGGCGCAGCCGGTAGGATCCTTTTTGTTCACGGCAACATCAAGGATGTTTAAAAAAAAAAAAAAAATTGTGAAATTAATCGGTAGGCTTCGATCGTAACAAGTTCAAGTGCTTGTTGCGATAACCACAGTAGAAAGTCAATTACAACAAGTTCGAAGTGCTTGGTGTAATTGCAAAAGAAACAAAACCAAAGCCGATACCCAACAGATTTATGTGTTTGTTGGAATATTTGGCCAATGTTTCCGGGGTTAGACAAACGAACAATAAAATATTAAATCTAATATCGGATGCGCCAATGTTATATAAAAAGAAGGAGTCTTAAAACACAAACGAAAATTATTGTTAAAACTTATAACTTTTCGGATTTTTAACTCTACGGTGAGTTAATCAATGTTTTTATTTTTCTTTGACTTTTTTCAAGAGCAGCATTTTTGCCATAAAATAGAAGAGCCGATTGAGGCAATTGTTTTTCACTACAAGGCAATCTTACCATCACCAATCTAATAACATACCTATAGTACCTTACATGGTACCTGCCATTGAAAAAAAAAAACTATTTTTATTGTTTTTGGTCAGGGAAGTTCAATTCCGTGTGTATAGAAGTACAAACTCGCTGTTGTATTTATAAACGTTGGGAGTTTAGTTTGTTCAGACAAGCGAGTTGAGTCAACTCAAGATGGATTTTGGGGAAAAATTTTTTGGGAAGTGTATTGCGTTAGTAGGATCCACGTGGGTCCTGCTAAAAATAACTATTGATAAATTTTTAGGGGATCAATTTTTATTAATATAAAGTCTCGTTTACAACCCGTTTTGAGGTCATGATTTCAAGCGTGGTTTGAAATCATAGTATTTTTATTATTAATAAAAACCATCGTCAACATCGTTTACTACGTGGTGGTCTGGAAGACTTTAGTTGTCAATTACGAAGCAGATGCAGAAGATTAACCTGGCGGCGGATTTCTATGGAAAAGGAAATACAGGTGTAAATAAAGTAACTCACCGTGGAAGAACATCGGTCAGCACCAAGGAGATTCGAAACGTGATGAATTTTAAACGGAAAGTTGTGATTTGTAATTTTAAAAAATTTTGTTAATATGTATTGCATCAAATAAATGAATATATGAAAAAAAAAACATTATTTTTAACTAACTGGGTCTACGGGAGAATTGATTGAATAAAGAACACTTCGGCTTAGTGCGTTAGAAAGGAAACGCGTTCATTTTAGCTTGATTTTCTTTAAATGGATGACACTAGTGACATAGAGAGATGGTACCTAGATCTCATAACAGAATTAGACAGGCTTTTGGAAAAATTGTGGGTCCGAGCAAAAGTGGTTATATCATACAAAGATAATTTCGCTTTGTTGCAGTAGTGTTTGATTTTGTAGATAAATATCACAAGCACAAGAGTAACGCTCAAGCAAGGAGATTTGAGGAGGATAAGAGAGATTTTGAGGCTCTGAGAACAAAGTTTGGCGACGTGCAACAACTAAGAATAGGAGACCAAGGTAGAGCAGAAGAGCTAGATTTGGAAAACGAAAGATTGCGAGATCTGTTGCAAAGGGAAGGCGTATCGACAGAGTCAGTAGAGAAGTTAATTGTCCAACAGGCTAGAGTAGATTTTGAGACAGTTGAACAAGCAAATGCTAGAATTAGAGAATTACAGGTAAAAAAAAAGGCATTTGTAGGAAGAATTGAAATTGGCAACAGAAAATTCGTTGCATCATAAAGAGGCAACACACGTAGAGGCAGAAGAAGGGGAACATGTATACGAGAATATAGAAATAAAAGATAATACAATGAATCTAATCTAATAATCTGGTCCCCTTATTCTCGGGAACCGATTCACTAACAGAGGTTTATAAGTTCATTCAAGGGTGCGAACTCGCAATTAGAGCATTTAATGCTAACGAGTTACCACGCGCTTGTGTTAAGTTGAGATTACACGGGGATGCTTTTGATTTATGCAGAGGAAGACAATTTGCCAATTTTGAGGAATTTCACCTATTTATTAAATCCAATTACCTGAGGGAAACAACATACAATTCAATTCTAATGGAATTGTCAAAATGTGTTCAAGAGCCAGGGGAAAAATTGCAAGCATATGCACTAAGATTAACTTCGATAGAATCAAGAAGGAAGGATTGCATAGGAGAAGAGGCAGGTTTGTTGGACAGTTAAACATGGCGGTGGTGACGGCCTTTAGAGTAGGATTGAATGACTCAAGCTTAAAACCAGTAGTGTTGACTATGGAGGGTAAGAATGTAGGTCAGTTAGTGACTAAGGCGGCCGAAATAGATTATATGTTAAGGAGCGCAGGTCAGTATGGATTCGGGGTCACAACTCGGAAACAGGTGTATGCCGCAGTGGACGAAACAAGGAATGTTGACAGGCAGGTTAGCCAAGATCGAGGGGGTATAGATAGATTCTATACAAATAATAATAACAGAAAACAAAGTTTTCAGGACAAAGATGCTAGAATCCGAGTTAAATGTTCATTCTGTGGAAAATTGGGACATACCAGGGATGAGGTCTTACAAGAAAAACACTCCATACTGCGAGAAATGCCAGGAATATGGTCATGAAAAAGGGTGGAATTGTGCCCAAGAATTCAAGCCTAGAAATAGACAAACGCAAGAGACAAGTTTTGAGAATAAGAATCATAGAGGATTCAATACAGGAAACCCATTCAGAGATAATGGGGGGACGAGTTTCGGTAGGGAGCAAAGACCGGTAGTGCAATGCAAGTGGTGTAACAAAATAGGACACATGGAAGGGGATTGTTACGCAAAAGAAATCAGGGTTACAAACATGGAAACTTCCAAGGGTCCAGCAAAGACCATTAAACTGGAAGTCCCGAGATAAGTTAGTAACACGGCCGCTAAAGGCAGTAACAGAGAATTCGACGTCTGAAAAGATTGTGAATATCTGTACACCTCAGCCAGTTGAAGTAAAGGAAGAGTTAACCCCCGATAAGATTATAAAGGTCTGTATACCTAAGCCAGTAGAAGGTGGAGTATATCTAAGCTAGGAAAAGATGATTATTAGCTCAGCTTTAGAGGAAACAATTGGGTTGTTGAAATCAACAGTAAAATATTTTTTTAATATAACATGATAACTATCATGCAAATTATTCTGTATGTGATTAATATGATAAATGTGCACTCAGAAAAAAAAGTACATTAAACAACCGTAAAACTAACATTTTTAGTTGACAAAAGTCGTCCGACATTAGAAAATATTAAAGTTGATATTATAATAATGTCCTTTTTACATTACGAAACTTACGTTGAAAAATGTATAACTGGAAACGACATATACATTTATATAATGTATAAATGTATAACATTTTTCAAATGTCTAATTGATATGAAAAAATGTAAAATTAATATTTTATAATTGCAATTCTGATATTATGATCATGTTGATTTCACCTGTGTCACATTAATTTTAACGCTACCCAGCACTGCAACCACTAGACAAGACGACCAACACTATGCAACGATAAACATAAATACACTGACATTACAAAGAACACGATGAAAAAAGAAAAGAACTAAAAAGGACAAAGAAAAGCACAGTTGGAAAGCGTCGTTAAACCGAACGGACGGTAATTTTCAATCATTCATATATTTTGAATAAAATATTCTATTTAACTTTAAAAACGAAATACTTATTATTGAAAAAGTGGTTGACAATTTTCAGAAGTGGAATGCAACAAACGCGCTTTAATTAAGTTAGTAAAAATGATAAGTTTCTCGAATTTAAAAGTTGAAGAGCTCAAGGTTAAGTTGCGAGAACTTGGCTTGCCGTGCTCGGGAAACAAAGCAAAACTTATTGAAAGGCTCGATGAACATTTTAAAAACGAACGGTTTACAAGTGCGCAGTGCGGGAGCATGCAGCAACGCATAGAATTATTAGAAAAAACAATCGCGGACATGCAAATCGTTCATTCAGCGGCACGCATAACGGAACGATCCCGTTAAGCTAATCTTCACCGATTCGAGAAAATTCAAATGGACTACGTGACGAAAATATATTTGTTTCACATGACGCCGTGGTACAGTTGCCGACAAATGGAGGGGACGTCACGGTTCCGACAAATCCTTCAACGACTGTACAAAACGTTTGTGATCCAATTGTCTACGCATCATCACAAAACGAGATGCGACGAGAACAACCAATGCTGGGTGGCAACACGCATTCAGTTTTTGTTTGTCAAAACGGTGTGCCTGCGACGATGCAGCACACGCAGACGCAGGAAAATTATTCAGCAGCGGTGATTGCTTCCAATTTTGCACCACGCTACACAGCCGCTTATGAGCAGCCGACGCAGTACATGGATGTCCGAAATGTACACTGGAACGGGATGCCTGCGACGATACCACCGACGCTTAGGAGGGGCAGCGCATATCCAGTAAGCGAGCCGGTGCAACGTATGGAGCAAAACGGAATATCGCCGCATCATGTCGTTTCCAGTGTATTTGGCAACGTTCATGACGTTATTTCGATTCTGCCATCGTTTAACCCGGTAGATAAAAACATAACCTCAACGCAGTTCATCGCGCGGATTGAACAACTGCGCCGTGCATATCGATGGGACGACCGAATTTTGCTTTTTGCCGTGCAAACGAAATTGCAGGGATCAGCAAAGCTATGGATAGATTCAATCCAGGAAGTGTTTACGGATTGGCAGCAATTTGTGCAGACGTTTTTTTACGAATTTCCATCGACGATTAATGCAGCGGAAATACATATGCAACTAGTGCATATGCGACGAGGTGCCAACGAAAATCCAGAAACTTTTTATTATCGCGTATTGGCGGTCGGTCGCCAAGGTGGTCTTGATGATCACTCGATTATAAAATATATAATTCATGGTTTAAATGATGACGATCTCAAAAAGTGTATGTCAGCTAGGCTATATAGCACTTGCAACGAATTATTAACAGCTATTGCGAATTATTGTTCGTACAATAACATAAGAAACGTAACAAATCCGAAACAAAATTTTCAAGCTGTACATGTGCTAAACAATATGGGACATATTAAAAAAGAAATTAAAGAAATACCTCCAACAAAAGAAACCAAAAAGAGTGTCGTGTGTTATAACTGTCGCGAACCGGGACACTTCTCAAGGGACTGTTCCCAACCGCAACGACGAGAAAGGTGCGCAAAGTGTTCCAAGACTGGGCACACCGCTGTGAACTGTTTTGTTAAGAATAAAGATAAAGGGACGGAATCGGTTTGCAATAAAATGGTTGGTAAAATAAAATTTACAACGAAAAGAATTAAAATAAATAATATTGAAACAATCGCGTTTATTGACTCAGGCAGTGCGCGTTCGCTTGTACGAAAATCCATGGCAGAAAGTTTAGGCCAACACAATAAGTGTTTTGTGCGTTTAAGTGGATTCGGTGGTGGTCACTATGAGTGTGAGTGGCAAGTTAACACAAAAATTGAAATTGATGGACAATTTTCTGAAATCGAACTTTTAATTATAGAAGATGAACATATATCCCATGACGTGTTGTTGGGAAGAGACATTTTATGTGCGGACGGAAATCGGTTTGTGATTGAAGGTGAACAATGTTGGTTGTTAAAAAGCGATGATAGGGGCACATTGAATAATTATTTGACCGATGGTGATTTTGCAAAGTTAGAGAAAATAAAAACTAAATATAATGATAAATTTTGCCATGCAACTGAAAACTTAGGGCAATGTAGTATCGCGAAAATGTCTATTAAACTTACGTCGGATGTGCCTATTAATATGAAACCGTACAGGATTCCTTTCGCTAGACGCGCGATTGTCAATGACATTATTTGTGATTTGTTAAAATCGGACATTATACGTCCTTCGATTTCGGCGTATGCGTCACCAATTGTTTTGTTAGAAAAAAAGAATAATGAGTTTCGTTTGTGTGTCGATTATCGACAGTTAAATCGTGTCACAGTAAAGCAGCAATTCCCGATGCCCATAATTGACGAGTTATTCGTGCAGCTGGCCGGTAACAATTATTTTACTACATTGGATTTCAAAATGGGTTATCACCAAATCGAGCTTGAAGAAAACTCGAAGCAGTATACGGCTTTTACTACTACGGAAGGGCACTACGAATATAATCGTATGCCGTTTGGACTTGTAAATGCCCCAGCAGTATTCCAAGGTATGATGCACAAATTAATTTCTATGTTGGAACCGAATACAGCTATTGCCTACCTGGACGATGTCGTCTTACCAAGCAAAACGGTGGAAGAGGGACTGCAAAAGCTAGAGCATTTCTTAGTAGTTGTAGGGAAATGTGGTTTGACCTTGCGGCTAGATAAATGTCACTTTCTAGCACGGGAAATTGATTTTCTTGGACACAAGATAAGCGGGCGTGGCATAGTTCCAGGCGAACGAAAGACGGCAGCGATTAAACACTTTAAAATACCAGAAACCGTAACCGAAGTGCGCCGATTTTTGGGCCTGACTGGATTTTTTAGAAAATTCGTTCAAAATTATTCATTAATATCCAGACCACTCACAAGGCTAACAACGAAAGCAGCTGCGCAACATTTTATTTGGGGCGAAGCAGAGCAAAATGCGTTTGACCAACTCATCGAAAATTTGACTAAGGAACCGGTACTTACATTATATGATTATAATGGCATGCACGAAGTCCACACCGACGCCAGTAGTGTCGGACTAGCAGCAGTACTTCTTCAATCAACAGATCAAGCCAAGTCGTGGAAAGCGGTAATGTACTTCAGCCAACATTGTACAGAGGTAGAGTCGCGGTACCATAGCTACGAATTGGAGGTACTAGCGGTTGTGGAGGCATTACAGCGATTTCGAACGTATCTTCTTGGAAAGCAATTTAAGGTGGTGACAGATTGTTCGGCGATAACCAGTTTGAAAGCAAAAACACCAATAATTCCTCGAGTAGCTCGTTGGTGGATGCGGCTGTTGGAATACAACTTCGAAAGTGTTCACCGTGCTGGCAGTCGTATGGGTCACGTCGACGCACTTAGTAGAGCCCCTGTCGAAGAAGCAAAGGTGCAAGAAACATCGAGTGTTATGCAGTTAAACGTGGTGAGCGACGATTGGCTCCTTACAATGCAATTGCAGGACGAGAAGGTACGTAAAATTGGTGCAATTCTTCAGGGGGTACTTAAGGCTGACCAAGATAAACAACTAAAAGCTGAATATTCTCTGCGGAATAAGAGACTATACCGACGAGTAGGAGAAAAGAATCTGTTTGTTGTACCAAAAGCGGTCCGCTGGCGAATTGCTAGTTTTTGTCACGACGAAGTTGGACACTTTGGTGTCGAAAAAACGATAGAGCGAATTCGGGACCATTTCTGGTTCCCACGGATGAGGAAATACGTCAAAGATTATATCTCTGCATGCGTTGAGTGTTGTTACAACAAACATAAGGGAGGCAAACCGGAAGGTAGTTTACACATCGAAGGCATGGAGCCTTTGCCCTTCAGACTCATACACATTGATCATTTGGTGGGACCCTTTATACGGAGTAAACGCGGAAATAGTCATGTTATTGCCATCAGTGACGCGTTTAGCAAATATCTCGTGGTCAAGCCGGTGCGCAACACTAAATCTCAGCCAGTATTGCAGATGATAAACGAACTAACAGTATATTTTGGTCTTACAAAGCGTATTGTTACTGACAGAGGCACAACGTTCACCTCTCGACAATTTGCTGATTATTGTGCCGCTAACAACATAGCTCACATAAAAACCGCAGTAAGAACACCGCGCGCAAACGGCCAGGTCGAGCGCGCCAACCAAACGATTTTAAGCTTTTTAAGGACTTCCAACAAAAATGCGAAGGAATGGGACGACCAGCTTCGGACACTGCAATGGAGTGTCAACACTCAGAAAAATTCAACAACAGGGTATAGCAAATATGAACTTATTTTTGATTATAAACTCGTGGATATCACACAAAATAAAATAGTCGCCGCAATTTTAAATGAACCAGATGACGTCAGCATCCTTGAAAAACGAACCTTTGCCTTGGAGCATATTCAAGCTAATCGTGAGGAGTGGAAAAAGCGATTCGATCAAAAACACCGGATGCCTATTTTATACAAAGAAGACGATTTGGTGGTTATCGAAAACGAACCACAAGCGACAGGAGAATCTCGAAAGCTCGAACCAAAATTTCGTGGCCCGTATCTGGTGACCAAGGTGCTTGGAAACGACCGATACCTTCTGGAAGACATCCCAGGAATGCAAGTCTCGCAGCGAAAATTCAGTTCAGTTTATGCAGCTGATAAAATCAAACCGTGGTGCTCAGCTCCACCAGAATTGGACGACGATGACGAAGAGTTTTACGGCTTTGCTGAAGAGGAGCTTGACCAGGATGACATCGGGACGATGTCGGGATCAGGATCGGCCGAGCTGTCACATTAATTTTAACGCTACCCATGCAACGACAAACATAAATACACTGACATTACAAAGAACACGATGAAAAAAGAAAAGAACTAAAAAGGACAAAGAAAAGCACAGTTGGAAAGCGTCGTTAAAC
The DNA here is from genome assembly GCA_914767935.1 of Coremacera marginata. Classification (NCBI taxonomy): domain Eukaryota; kingdom Metazoa; phylum Arthropoda; class Insecta; order Diptera; family Sciomyzidae; genus Coremacera; species Coremacera marginata. The sequence continues at coordinate 101,358,324 of OU612047.1, forward strand.
CGAACGGACGGTAATTTTCAATCATTCATATATTTTGAATAAAATATTCTATTTAACTTTAAAAACGAAATACTTATTATTGAAAAAGTGGTTGACACCTGTTTTAATGTTGAATTTAGTGAGGAAAAAGTTAAATAAAACACTGAAAATTTTATTTTGATTTATTTTTATTCATTCAAATTTTTCTTTAAATTTTACATAGGACTATGGTCGTGTACATTTTTATATTAAAAAAACCCTTTGACTAATATGTGCTCGACTATAGCCCATTCAAATTATCCAAAATATGTAATTATTTAAAAATATGGGGTGCAAAAAATTCTTGATGTTTTCACTGAAAATTGCCGATGTTTTACTCAGATCGCTGAATATAACTAAATTACCCTGAACCAAAATAGTATCGTAGCTAGCCTGACTCATAACTGGAAAATAAGAAGAAAATGCATGGGTATTTTTCCAAGTAAAGGTTTTTATTTTTTACTAATACGATGAACTCTTAAAAAGGACCTCTTCAAGAACTCTTGAATGGCTTTTTTTATAAATTGATGTGTCACAATATTTTCAGTTTTTGCTCTGAAGTTCACAACACTTTCCGTTAGAGCAATTATTCCCATATTGTCCGAAAACATCAGTTTCTAGATAGCTGAAATTATGAAAATAAATTTTATTAACCAATAATGCCAACATCTGAAAATTGTGAACTGCCCATTATTTGTTTGCTACGAATTTACCTTTACTCAGACCAGATTGTCCTGACCACAAAAAGTTTCTTAAATCCTGATAATCAAATAAATGCTCAAGCATGTTTTTAATTGTTTTCTTGTATGATGCCGTTTGGTAATATACCATCTGATCCATAAAATTTTTTTTTTAATAAGTCCTCATTAAATTTTTGAATTTCTTTTGCCGTTTTCATCGGTACCTGGGGGTAAACAAATGATTCCTCTCTTCTTATGGCAGTGTCATGGCTTTTATTGATCGCCAACAACATGGATACAACGCTTTCTTTAATTTTGACATTTTCGTCAAGTACCAGCTTAAGTTTTTTATCTATGTTTATAAAGGGTGGTTAAGGGCCGATGTTGAATGAGAACCACACCTTAACGTCAAGTTTTTTTTTCTGCATATCATTTGACATTTCTCAATTTCAGACTAACTCAATTTAAACCATGGAAAGATACACAATCAAGCAACGCGTTAAAGTTATTAAACTTATTTTGAAAATGGGCGTTCAAATCAAAATGCATATCGTGCACTTCGTGATTTTTTCGGTGAATTTAATCGTCCAAATGTGCGTACAATCGGAAAAATCGTGCAAAAATTAGGAGGATGTAGTAGGAGATGTGGAAACACCAGTGCATGCTCGTACTGCAGGAAATATTGCTGCTGTTCGCGATAGTGTAGCTGAAAAGCCGTCCACCTCAACTCGTCGTCGTGCCCAACAATTGCACACATTTTATGGCCCGAATTGGAAGATATGGATGTGGACGATATGTGGTTTCAACAGGACGGTGCCACTTGCCACACAGCTAACGAAACAATGGCTATTTTGCGCAACAAATTCAATGGCCGTGTTATCTCACGTGGTGGCGATGTCAATTAGCCGCCAAGATCATGTGATTTGACGCCGTTGGACTTCTTTCTTTGGGGTTATTTGAAAGAAAAGGTGTACGTCGACAAGCCAGCAACAATTCAAGAGCTAAAGGATGAGATAATTCGGCACATTAACGGCATAGAACCTCACTTATGCCTCAGCATCATCGAAAATTTGGACCATCGGATGGAGGTGTGCCGCCGAGGTCGCGGCGGCTATTTGGCCAATATGTTGTTCCATACATAATTGAACCATACTAATATTATGAAAAAAAAAAAAAGAAATGACAATAATCTCCTAAATAATTTGTGTTTTATTCAAACTCAACATCGGCCCTTCAAATTTAACCACCCTTTATTTATTTTGGTTAAATCCTGAACAGAGCTTTTTATTGTAAATATTTCGCTGCTTTGATTCTTTAATATTCCAATAATTTCGCTCGTTGATGGTTTTTCATCATCATGTGTCTCGTTTTCCATAAAACAATAGCTTATTTTTAATTTACCGCCGTTTGGCAAACTGTTAGGTGTCTTAACTGACACATCATTTTTCGTGGCGTCACTCTGCGCATCCCATGAACTTGAAGTATTTTCCAGAAGATTCTCATAATCTTGTGATTCTGCATTTTCTGTTGGAAAAAAGAATAATTTGGTACATAATACAATATCTGGTTCATTATATTAATATATGTGCAGGAAAGTTGATAGTTTCTTATGGGAGTATATACCTTTAGCTGTTGCCTTAAATGGAATAAGTGGAGGAAAAACAGCACAATCAATAATGGTAGCACCGGCTGCATGAAAAGTTCCACTATCACTCACGAGAGTAGCGTTTGGTACATTTTCGTTATTTAAAGCAGAGCTTGAATTTTTTCAAAAAAAATCTCAAACTCTTGCCGGTTTGTTGAAATTGAACCATCCTCATGACAAACAGTTAAATCTAAAATAATATAATGAATATACATATTATATCATTTGTTGCAATTTTTTTTTTTTAAAGGGAGAGCAATTATGTAAAAGATTACTTCTACTTACTATTGCTGGTTGGAAAAGTTTTTGAATTTTCCGGTATTTCAGATTTGACCGAAAATTGCTTATTGAAGTCTTTGGTGATGAATAATTTTTTTGTTATTCTTGACGTATTGGGCTCTGACTCGTAATTGGTGTGTAGCTCATAACACAGTACAACACATGATTTTGGGACTCAATTCTGAGAACTGCACGTGAAAGCAGCCCCGAAAAGAAGTTCTGCATCATTCGTTTTGTCAAGTTACATGCCATAATAATTTAATATCGATTTCAAGTTAGTAAGTATCGTATAGGGGAATTTGTCACGTTTTAGGCTCTTTTGTTTGGCATAACTCGAGAACCATTAGTCCGATTTAGCTGAAACAAATTTAAAAAAATTAAGAACTACAATTCCTTTAATCTGTTCATATAACGTTTCCCTACATAAGTAACAGTTTCGCAGTTATAAATAAATGTATGAAGAAAAAAAATATTTTTTGCCGGAAAATTAAATTTTTATTATTTTAATTCATAAAAAATCCAACACGGAAAAGTGTCAAGTCCTATTACTTTCACGTCAAGTAACATAACCTATGAACAAAATGAGACATAGATCATGAAAATCAATGCACGCGTTTCGCTTTTATTCACAATTAAGTAAAGTATGAATTTCAAAAATTTGCTCAAAATTCTTTGGAAAAATAATTGATGACTTTTTTTATGATTCTCAGAATTAAAAAAAAAGGAATAAACAAAATTTAATTTGATTTTTATGATTGCGGTACCAAAGTAATAAACTCTAATAAATGTGATTATCAGATATAAAAAAAAATCCACCCACATTTCTGAGTTTCGAACGTTTCGAAAAATTTATAAAGCACACCTGAATCAGGTTATAGCCACCCGTAAAATATGCGCCCATTCATTTTGCTTCATTTTTTGCTCAATAACTGCATTACAAATCCACAAATGTTTTTTTTTTCTTTATAAACTTTATTTTGCATGAAAATTAATATTGCGATTCATATTACAGCTATTCTTACACAGAAAATATAACATTTTTATATGTTATCTATGCATAAAAGCAAAATTTAGAACATTTTTAATTATTGTCAATATCCATCCTCGTTGAAGTTGACGTTTGTGGTTCTAATGATCTTCTTTTCTTCGTAGATTGTTCATATTCATGTTCTGAGTCTGCATCTTCATCCGAGATAGACATAATATTCAAGGGCATGTTTTGTTCAGTGTGTCCACCAAAATCTTCGGTGCTTTCATCTTCAAACTGCATAATTTTAGAACTCCACCAACAAACCTCCGCAAGCAATGCATCTAAGTTTTTACCTTTGAATCGCTTTTCCATTGGCATGGTCACCTGGTGGAACCTCTCTCCTTGTTCGTCTGATTCATGAGCTAATTGTGCCAAAAACGTATCAAGGTGGAAATACATGAAATGTAATTTTAACGTCATGGATGCATTGATTTTTTCAAAATAATACAGCAACTTGTCCACTCGTGTCTGTATGTCATCTCGCTGTACACGGTTCTTTCCTAAAACGCCTTCGATGACTTGTTTCAATGCGTCCCATGCACATAGGTGGCTATAATGGTTCGAAAGCACATTTGTGAAAGATCCGTTTTTCATTAATATTCGTATATCCGGTCCATTGAGAATACCTATTTTAAATATAAAAAAAAGCGAAAAAATTATTGGTAATGCGAATATATCGAAGTGAACAATTTTAGATATGACACTATTTAAATACAGACAACACGTACCGTTTCTAATTTTAGCTTCACTGAGTTTTGGGAAGGAAGATGGATTTCAAACAGTCATAGGCGTCCTCAATATCTTTGACTACCACTTCAACGAATTTTCCAGCTATTCCAAATTTCATGTGGAGCGATGGCAACAAAATATCTAGATCCTTTATCAAAGGTATATAACGTAATTTTAATTGTTTCTCCAGCTTGGGAGTTCTTGCTTTCCAATCTTTACATTCATATTGATTCCCTGTGTATCGTGAATCCCAATTACAAAGGAAGCAGAAGTATTTTGGAAAACCGCCCTTTAATATAATGCCTTGTATTATGTTGACAACCTTCAGATCACAACAAATCTTCCATTTGTGTACATTGTATTTGATTTTCTTCAAAATTTCGCCCAATGTTTCATACGTTTCCTTCATAGTTGTGCTGAATCCCAATGGGATGGACGGTTTTTGGTTTGTTTTGTGCAACAGCACAGCCTTCAAACTTGAAACTGAACCATCGATGAATAAACGCCAGTCGCCAGTGATATAATCCATTCCCAATTTTTTCACTAAACCTGGGATATCAGGCAGTAAGTGAACGTATTTGCTTCGTCAACGGAATAAAATTTCTGAAATTCAGCTTGGCGTTTTCGGTATGATGTTGCACTGACATTTTGCTCTGTGAGTTTTTTACGCTTCAAAAATGATGTTAAAAATTCTGAATTTTTTTGTGATAGTCCCATCTTAGTCACAATGTAATCCATTTCCATTTGTGTTAGCGGTTGTGGTGCATTATTATCAATATCGGGTGGTTTCGGCTTGCAGGGACACAGTATCCAGACTCGGAGGCTTAGGTGTATCGGTATCAGCAGCGCGTTTAACTGGAAGTGTGGCATTAAAAGCAGCAATGTATGCTTTTGTTTTCAATTGGTTTCTGTTTAATCCATGACGATAATTTATGCATGCGTAGCACCTGGATTCATCATGTCCAGTTAGGTTTCCACACAAATTACTGGCTTCATAAAAGACAACTTTGCACCTTTTTCATGTATCCATATTATAACAACTTTTGCACACTGTGTTCGGCGTAAAATTTGAACCACTTAAATCTGCTTCATCAAAATTATGACAATACGCAGTTTTGAATTCCTCAGTAAACAATTTTTTTCGATCCTGTTTGTCTATTTTTGGGATGATATTACCACAAACGTAACAAAAATAATCCAATTTTGGACACTTGTTATTTTCCATATTGAAATATATTTTGTTTTGTTCTTATTCACTTTTAAAAACCGGAGAAAAATTCACTTGTACTTTTCGCGTTCGTCGACACTTGTTGAATGACAAAAATCGATCAGTGAACACCTAAAAATACTACGTACTTTTCAATATTTTCCTGACAGGTACTTATAAATGGACATAAGGCATCCAGGTATCCAACGGAAAAAACACACTTTAAAAAAGTGCACGTCCCTTTTTTCCCTTTAATTGACTAACTGGAGTACCTACCATAAAAAACAAGATCAGGAATTCTGCGTCCACGCACATTTATAATCGTTTATTAGTTTGCTAACATTAAAAAATGTTATCATAAAAATGAAATAACTTTTTGTTTATTACTTATTTCTTTTTTAATTCTGAGAATCATAAAAAAGTCAACGTTTTTTCCAAAGAATTTTGTACATATCTCGAGCAAATTTTTGTAATTCATACCTTTACTTAATTGTGAATAAAACCGAAACGCGTTCATCGATTTTCATGATCTATGTCTCATTTTGTTCATAGTTTATGTGACTTTACGTGAAAGTAATAGGACTTGGAACTTTTTTCCGTTTTGGATTTTTTATGAATTTAAAAAAAAAAATTTTAATTTTCCAGCAAAAAATATTTTTTTTCTTCATACATTTATTTACAACTGCGAAACTGTTGCTAATGTAGGGAAACGTTATATAAACAGATTAAAGGAATTGTAATTCTTAATTTTTTCAGCTAAATCGGACTAGTGGTTCTCGAGTTATGTCAAACAAAAGAGCCTAAAACGTGACAAATTTCCCTATACGATACTTACTAACTTGAAATCGATATTAAATTATTATGGCATGTAACTTGACAAAACGAATGATGCAGAACTTCTTGTTTTAGGGCTACTTTCACGTGCAGTTCTCAGAATTAAGTCCCAAATCAATGAGCTGAAAAATGTACTGTGTAATGTTTTTCCATTTTTTTGGCTTCCACTAGATTTGAGATTCGTGTTTTCAAACACTAATATTTATATTTGGGCCATTGAACATCTAATTTTTGTTGTTGTTTGAAAACTTTGCTGAACTTTGGTGGCCAGTACACGAACTCAGAATCAGTCCAAGTAGTTAGGACTGTTGAAACTTCAGTTCTGCCGGTACATCTATTGTAAATTTTTATTTATGTTAGAAATATTTATTACTGTTATACAATCCTAATATGACCTTTTAAAATTATTGTTGATAAATGTGAATTTTTGTTGAATTTAGTTAAATGTAATTCAATTTTAATGCTGTTGAATTTAGGTAAATATAGTTAAAACTCGCATTAGTTGAATTAATCTGCAAGAAGAGAGAAACTAAGTAATTATTTCAGTAAGTAGATTAAAGAAAGCTCTACACAATCTTTTGTATATGTTTAGTATAAAATATAAGACATGATTTTATGATTTTTTTTGATAGATTAATATAATTTTTTGTGATTTTTACCAATGTAATATTATATATAAATTATCTTGCATAGTAACACTTTTGACTCGCTTTTTATATGTGAAACTACACAATAAAACACAACTTACCTTACCTATGGTAAAATGTAGAAGTGGAAAAAATACATAATATGTATCGCTCTTCATACTAAACAATTTTTTCTCAACTAATTTTAGGTTCCATAATTTAGGTTGACCTTCAGTAAAATCTGTCTGGTAAACATCGAAACTTGTTGATATAACTGGAATTCTATATAAGTCCGTTGAATTAACCATTTGCGCACCATAAACAAAAATATCTTTTATGATTTTCTTGTTTTTAAGTAAAACCCATTGATTTCGTATTTAGTTATTGATGTAAAAATATTCCAGTATTAACTTAGCGTAGACGGTTTCACCCAAACATTCAAATAGTTTTTTTTCAATATTTAATATGAAAAAATATATTTGTTTCCATATTTTCCATTTTATAATTATTTGATTTTATAATTATTTGATTTTATAATTATTTTATTACTTATATGTTGTAATGGAAGGTTAGGTGTTCGCAGTAATCGCTTAATCACACTTATATAGCTCTCAAATTCGAATGCAGAATACTCATCAAGATTTCCAAATCTTTCAACGTCTTCACCCAAATGAATTAAACAGTGCATATTATATGTGATGTGGTGTTTGCCATAAATTTCGGCGAAGCCCAAAACAAATTGTTTGAGCATAGATGTTGCTACTTAATTTTTGATTTGGTAAAGTGAATTATGGGTAAGTATCAATATAGCAACATGAAGAAGCAAAAAATTAATATATTTGTGAGCTGGTAAAATATCTCTTAAAACGAAAGGACCTGAATATAAAATGAAGACACGAAATTTAGATCCCTTAAAATATTATATTTTAATTTTTTTTAAATATTATTATTATTTTCCTTTGAAATCCACATGGTTGAGTTGAAGAAATTTGTTTCAAATTTTCTGATATTCTGTTTATATCTCGAGTAAGTAAAAGCGAACTTAGAAAAAAATTCACTTGACAAGTTGACAAAAATAAGTAGACGTGATTTTTAAGTGATGTTGTTTTTAATTTATTCCTAAAAATAAATAATTCCTAAAATAAGTAGACGTGATTTTTAAGTGATAGTTGTTTTTAATTTATTCCTTTTGTTTTGATTTTTAAAAATTGTGAATTAATGTTTAAATGTTAAATGTAACTCGTTTAATTTAAAATGTTTTTAAAAAAATTGTGAGTTTTTAAATGTAGTCCGTGTATGAAACTTTTTGTTAATTATTGCTATAAATTTTTTGACAGTTCCTGAGGATGCTTGCCGACGGTGAGCGAAATATCGAAAATAAATATTAAGAAATTTAAACAAAACGTTAAAAAATTGTTTAAAATAAAAGATTGGAACTTGAGCTTGACACTCAAATTCATCATATAAAAAAAAGGTCAAAAATCAACTAAACAAAAATAGAAAAAAAATATTTAAGCATTGGCCCTGAAGTAAAATTTTGCCCAATCTTATTCTTGTTGCTTATTAACAATTCGAAAAAGGATGGCAAAAAACACTTTTTTTAATGTTTTCCCTTGCACAGAATGATTATAATAAAATTTAATTGTTTATTTCGATCTGCATTTGGGGATTTTGTGTTTGGGGTTTTTGTGATTGGGGATGTTTTTGGGGATTTATTAAAATGTGGGACAAATGTTGCTTATGGATTTTGTGTTTGAGGATTTTGTGCTTGGGGATATCGTACCTATCCCATTGATGATATTAATTAGAAAACGTAATTAATGTTTTTGATCCCGTCCTATTTTTTATTTTGTAAATATTTTGAGTTATGACTTTTTTTTAATTTTGAAGTCATGACTAAAAAATATTTCTAATTAAAAGTAAGACACCGGTGACTTGAATTAATTTTAAAAAATTTTAGAAATATTAGTTTTAAACTTTTTTACCTATTTGAGAAACACTTATTTTCATCACTATCATTTATCAGATATCATTTATATTTTGGTTTGTGTATTGTTAAGAAATTTAAATGAAATATTGAGATTTGTTTTTTATTTCTTATTACAGGGGTATTCTTAATAGTTTTCCTGATATATTAACAACACACAAAGGAGCAATGCAAAAACGTAAGGAATGCGAAAGGCTTGCCGCTGAACAAAGAATGGGAAATCAGCAATTGGCCGACGTTAATAGACGTACAGATGTTATCTCCTATGCTGTAATGGCAGAAATATCTCATTTCAAAGCTGAACGAGATATCCATTTGAAGGAAACTCTCAAATGTTTTGTAGAAGAGCAAATAAAATTTTATACGAGTATAGTAGACAAATTACGGGAAGCCTACACTCAATTTGATTGATTTTAAAATTAGTTTCAATATTTTTAAAAAAAAACTTAACTTATACTCTATCGATATTATTATCTAAAATTTTTGACTTGTAAAGGATTTGGTGTTTTCATCATAAAATTTGTTGTATCTTATCTTGTTTAAAAAAAATTATTGTTTTTTATTTTATATTAATATTTATAAATACATCAATAACACATGCTATTATGACCACTTAAGATCTAAAAATAAATGCCGGCTTCTCTTTTTCTGCCTTCTTATATGCTCATCTAAAAGTTTTTCTTCAATAAATTTGTGATATTATGCTAGGAATAAAATAAGCTAAAAAACGATTTTTGAATTCACTTATCCACTTATATTAATTATTATAATATCACCTGAAATTTAAAGAAACCATTCCCTATTCCCATATCAGAAGTTGTGTCTTGCTGCTTTTATATAATATGATTATTAGCAACTTATTGCATTTCCGGATAAACCTCGTATGGAAAGTGTTGTTTTCGAGTTATTGTGTTTAGATGGGTAGTTGTCATTAATTTGACTTAATTTTTTATATATTTTAAATTAATTTAATTTAAAATATATTGTAATATAATTTAAAACACTTTTTAATTTTGTCCTATAAAATAATTTAGAGTTTGACAAGTGTGTTGTGTTTGTCCATCTATCATCTATGACTTGTGAACATAGTATAAGAAATCCATCAATATTTTTTAGAGCTATTTTTATACTTCTGATTTTACAACTAGTTGTAAAAAAGGCTTATATCGTATTTTCTATATATCTTAATAAAATCAGCTGTATTTTATATTAGGGTGTTAAATGTTCTATATCTCTCTGGCATATATATGTTGGGAGATTGGATAGTTTCTCACCTCATTAATGTTATATTAAAGGGCTTTTTAGTGTAGTTAGTGTATATATAGGGGACTCTTTCTGTCGGTGGAGTAATAAGGTTGTATCTGTTATCCGTTTAAGCATGTTTGGGGTCTAATACAGCTGCATGTCATTTAGATATTGTGGCATATACATTACCGCAACGGGATCTCCAAATTATATACGACTAGATAATTATCTATATCAGTATATTTTGTGAGGCCAAGGTGGAATGTATTGTAGCGTTCTGTCGCGATAATGCCTAGGCTTGCATCTCTATTTGGGGTTGGAATTTAACCCCAATTGGAGTGCATTTCTGCAATGGTGCATTTAGTTTTGACTAGGAGGCAAAGTATACTCATTTGTTAGTAGCTTAATGTTGGTCATTTATGACCAATATGTTGTGGCTTTCATTTGGGTTACATCGTAGCGTTCTGTCGTGTTTATGCCTTAGGCTTGCATTTTCCTCCATAGAGTTTATCGTATTTAAACTCTGAGGGGTATCCCTCATTGGAAATGCAGTATCTCGGTTTTTACCGTGTTTTTATAGATGTTGACTAGGTTATGCATTTGGGATGAACACATGCGTATAATGGTTTGTGTATGTTCTTTTAACAATATACATATAACCTTCTCTTTGTGTTGGTCTTAAACAGCATTGTAGCGGTGTAACCGTGAAAATTTGACATAGTGGGGGCAGCAGTTCTCAACCATTTCTTGTCAATTCAATTGGGATTGTGAGGAATGTGCTTCATAAGCATAAATACCTTTTTTGCGATTCGATGTTATTAAAATTTTTAATTAAAAACTCAATGTAATTTGTCGCGAGAACTGAGGAGCTATGCTTCGTGGTATGTTTTTATATTTTGTACATTTTTATTTTATGATATATTTTTAGATATGCTTTTTTCTAATTTCTTCTTTCTTCATTTTCTTTCTTTCTTCCTTTTCTTTTTGAATGGTTGTATGCTTCTGTATGTGTGTGAATGTATGATTGTGGTAAATGATTGCGAGAATCCAATTATTCGCGATTGAGTGAATGGTTGGAGGCTTGCAATTGTTTATAAATGAATTTTTTCTTAATTTTTTGAATAGATTTAGCTTTTTCGAATGCGTAGCATTCAGACTTTAGAGATTGTGCTAGGGAATTCAAATTAGAAATCCTTCTGATGAGCTTACTTGGCGGTAAGCGAAAAAACGTTTTCAAGGTAGCCCTCGTGCCTACACGGCAAGGTTTAGGTCTTAGGTCGGTTTTCACTCTTCAGCATCGGGAAGTATTTCGTTTATCTTTTTTCAGGTTTTTAGCATTTTTTCCAGTTTTTCATTATTATAGTATTGTTATTATTTTATTTATATTATGAATTTATTTTCAATTGGTGATGGTTTTCGGTAAGAATCATAAGAGCATTTTGATTGGGAATACTTAGTATTTCTAACCTTATTGTGTTTTCTTGATTTGAAACAGAAGACACCACCGTTTGAATTCAATGTAATGTTAACATTGATATTGTCTCTTGTATATGAGCACATGTAGATTGTGTGATTAGAGCTGCGATTGTGCCAGGCATGGGAAGTTCTAAGTTATTTGAACGGTTTATGTTTTGGTTACAATCAGTGTGTAGGTAAGTTTTATAGAACTTATAAATATTTGATTTTATAACTAATAGGATTATTGTATATGTATATGTATATATGTGTTGTGGAAAAGTGCATGTTAGATATATGAATTTTTCCATATATAACGCATGTATACATGTTATTATTTTTTTACTATTTTATTATAAAATTTTTATTGATAGTTAGTTTGACTGAGCTATAGATAGACTCTAGGATTTTTATGGTAGATTAGGGGGGTGGGGTTGTGTTGACATTGTAGGAATTAACTTTGAACAGTACTTCCGACAAAAAAACTGACTTTTGACGAACATTTACAACAGTACCTTGGTGTGGATATGTTTCAGAGGTTTATTGTTTCTTTCCATAAGTTAGTGTGGAAAATGTCAGTAGATCTGCATTCATATTTGTGCACAAACACTGACTGAGACTGTACTTTACTTAGGCCATCTGGCAGGTATTTAAGTAATGTCTCTTAAGTAGGTTAGATAAGTATAAGATTTTCATTGTGGGGTTGAAGGGCTATCAGCTGGTATGCCCTGACTTGCAATTATCTTGTGCATAATTTTTTGGGGGGTTTTGTACGACAAGATTTTATGTAAGATTGAAGGTCATACTATAGGATAGTTTCTGACTCACAATAGCCTTTTACGCGTTAGGGATTTGTTTGTGGGGATCTTTGTGGATTTAAATTTATATAAGATGATGCCTTTTGATTAATGGAGCCTTAAATGGATTCTGTCATCAAAGGGGAATCGGTTGTTGAGGAGCTTTTATGTAGTATATCGTTCAAGTTATGCAATGATATCTACAGCTCAATAGGGGTTCTTCAACTTCTGTAATTTAAAAGAAGTCATCTCCATTTTTCAAAATTTTGTTAGGTTAGCTTAGGTTTTAATGAAATTTGAAAGAAAATCTTTATTGATAGTTAGTTTGACTGAGCTATAGATAGACTCTAGGATTTTTATGGTAGATTAGGGGGGTGGGGTTTGTATCGACATTTTAGGTATTCACTTTGAACAGTACTTCCGACAAGAAAACTGACTTTTGACGGACATTTACAACAGTAACTTGGTGTGGATATGTTTGTAGGGTTTATTGTTTCTTTCCATAAGTTATTGTGGAAAATGTCAGTAGATCTTCATTCATGTTTCTGCACAAACACTGACTGAGACTGTACTTTTACTTAGGCCATCTGGCAGGTATTTTAGTAATGTCTTAAGTAGGTTAGATAAGTATAAGATTTTCATTGTGGGGTTGAAGGGCTATCAGCTGGTATGCCCTGACTTGCAATTATCTTGTGTATAATTTTTGGGGGGTTTTGTACGACAAGATTTTATATAAGATTGAAGGTCATACTGTAGGATAGTTGCTGACTCACAATAGTCTTTTACGCGTTAGGGATTTGTTTGTGGGGATCTTTGTGGATTTAAATTTATATAAGATGATGCCTTTTGATTGATGGAGTCTTAAATGGATTCTGTCGTCAAGGGGGAATCGGTTGTTGAGGGGCTTTTATGTAGTATATCGTTCAAGTTATGCAATGATATCTACTGCTCAATAAGGGTTCTTCAACTTCTGTAATTTAAAAGAAGTCATCTCCATTTTTCAAAATTTGTTAGGTTAGCTTAGGTTTTAATGGAATTTTGGAATGGAATGGAAATGGAAAGGAATGCGAAAGGCTTGCCGCTGAACAAAGAATGGGAAATCAGCAATTGGCCGACGTTAATAGACGTACAGATGTTATCTCCTATGCTGTAATGGCAGAAATATCTCATTTCAAAGCTGAACGAGATATCCATTTGAAGGAAACTCAAATGTTTTGTAGAAGAGCAAATAAAATTTTATACGAGTATAGTAGACAAATTACGGGAGGCCTACACTCAGTTTGATTGATTTTAAAATTAGTTTCAATATTTTTAAAAAAAAAACAACCTATACTCTATCGATATTATTATCTAAAATTTTTGACTTGTAAAGGATTTGGTGTTTTCATCATAAAATTTGTTGTATCTTATCTTGTTTAAAAAAAATTATTGTTTTTTATTTTATATTAATATTTATAAATACATCAATAACACATGCTATTATGACCACTTAATTTTCTGCCTTCTTATATGCTCATCTAAAAGTTTTTCTTCAATAAATTTGTGATATTATGTTAGGAATAAAATAAGCTCAAAAACGATTTTTGAATTCACTTATCCACTTATATTAATTATTATAATATCACCTGAAATTTAAAGAAACCATTCCCAATTTGCTTGAACGTGAACTTATTTGAATAAAAAACTTTTTAACAAAAAAAAATCGACTCAAATTCACTACAAAGTAAAACATAATTTTAAATTACTTTTCCTATTAATTTCTTGGTCAAATTTGATAATCTGTATCTATATATATATATATCAATACTATTATATACAATTGATGTGGACATTTTTGTTTCCAGGTAAACCCCAAAAGTACTAGGTCGATTTTTATGAAAAAAGTTTTAAAATGTAAAGAAAAACATAAAAAGATAACAGACACAGTTGACAGTTCTAACGAGAACGCAAATTTTGTGAAATTTATTTGTTTAGCATAAATAACTTATTTTATACCGAAAATTTGGGAAACATTTTATCACCGCGACTCCACTCGTCACTTACATGCAGTTTTAATATTATAATTGTGCTTTTCGACAGCGCAGAATCTTTAAAAATTAAAACCAAAAACGCGTCCCATACCACAAACGGAAAGTGATTCAGATCCACCAATGCAGCCAGTTCATTGCCCTGCATGACTGCTGCATCTAGTCGCATGATATGTGGTGGTGTCGCTATGGCCGAAGAAGAAGGCACAGGCGACGGCAAGAAGCTGCTTTCCGATGACAACAAATTAATGTTCGATGGCTTGCTGCTTACCCGTGATCAGCACGAAGACCGTGTGCTTGTAGGAGTGGATGAACATGAACTGAATTTTTATATTTTTCGGCTTGGCATGCATTTTCTACTTATGTAGGCTGTGTCTTTGCAATCGCCTCTTCATCATCGTCGACGTTATCTGCCAGGCTGCTCCTTTGCGGTTAAATTTTCATTTCAAAACAAATATATTTAAATTTGCTGTGTTTACATGTGGTAAATAAAACCTTTATAAATATTTTGTGCATTAAAATACATTAAAATTTCGGAAAAATTAAAATTTCCAGAATATTCCTTATTTTTTTGATTTTTGTGGTAGTTGTGGTTAGTTTGTAAATTTGCAAATGAAGTAACTTGTGTAAAATTGCTATAGGCTACATTTAATCTGTACGTACAAGGCAAAACAGCTAAACTAAAAATATCGTTAAAAATCTTTAATAAGTTTCTTTTATGAGAAGAAAATTTTTTGAACATAATTGAAGACCATTTCCGTATCTATAAATTCCTGACTGAATTATTTCATTAGCTTCAGAGAAACAGGAAAATAGAACTTCCGGGATTATGAGTTTTGATACAGAACTATAGAAACCTAAAAAGTAAAACATCATAACTAACAAATTATAAACTTCATAAACCGCAGGAAACGAAAGCAACTACAGAACAATTTAAATGTTTATATGAGAACTGTTTTTTAAGATAAAATGTTTCAAAACTCTTGAGATGTAGAGATTATAGTAAGAAAGTCTTGGGAGGATATCGTCGCTGCGCATTTGTGTTTTCCAGTAATTTTTAAGGAGAGCAAAAAAACTCATTTCTTTTCAGAGTATTTCTAGTACTGCGAGCACAAAGCTGTTTTTGATCACTTCTAAACGAAAA
This sequence comes from Coremacera marginata, assembly GCA_914767935.1. Taxonomy (NCBI): domain Eukaryota; kingdom Metazoa; phylum Arthropoda; class Insecta; order Diptera; family Sciomyzidae; genus Coremacera; species Coremacera marginata. The sequence continues at coordinate 101,374,027 of OU612047.1, forward strand.
GAGATATACGGCAAATGCGGAAATTTGGGCAATAGATAGTGTTAATAAAATATGAAATAAAAAAAAGACAAAAATCATTTAACTTTTTTTTTGGCTCAGCGATGATATGCTAGAACATTAAAGAATAGCAAAAATAAAAATTTATTTTGTCGGCATGTTGGTTGCGATACTCTACCTTTCAGGTATCACTTCAGTATTTTGGCATTTTAAAAATCAGCAACACATTCATTTCCCCACCACTTTTGAGGTAGAATGCATGGCGCGTTTTTTTCATGGTTTCCCCAGTAGGCATAATCCATGCATTAACATATCGCTACCTTAATATAGAAAGGCTCTAACTCAATTTTTTTTAAGTTATAGGAGAAGAAAAAACTTAATAAAAAAACTAAGTTCTGCAGTAAAAAAAATTGTAACATCATTGCATCACTTATAGTTCTTAATAAATAAAAAGTTTGCGAAAAATTCGGAACTAAAGAACTTTATTTATTACAAAGTTTTTTCTATCTCCTATTGAGTTAGGGCCTTTTGATATAGGGCCATTCTATATTAAGGTAGCGATATATTGAATATATGTGACCTAATAGTACGTTTACATATCGGGATTAAATCGAGATTAATCCCTTCGAGGAGATTAACTCGCTAATCTCGTTGATTTTTACGAGATTAGCCATACAAAAGTTAATCTCTTCGGAACGAGATTAGAAATTAATCTACTTCTTAATCTCCTCGAAAAAGGTCTGCTACCGTGTAAATATCGATAACTACTTAAAAAAATGCAACTATGCAAAGAAGTGATAAAATTAAATTTCAAATAATTGTTTACAAATTGTTAAGGTGCTAAATTTATATAATTATTTAAAATAATATTGAATTTATAAATAAAGTTTTATATAATGTAAAAAGTACTCCGTGAATAATGTTAAAAAAATAAATGTGAAAATTGTAAGGTAAAGCATCGAATTTAACAAATATTAGAGAACGTAAATATATAAAAGAAAACAAAACAACGAAATGTCAAAGTTAATCTCGATCAGGATAGTGTAAATAGTTGAGATTACAGAAGGAGATTAGGCTAATCTTCTTTCTCTTAATCCTCATATGTAAACGTATTATGTAGAAGTTAAGAATTACCATCTAAATTAACTAAGCACACTTAAATAACTTTCCAAAATACGACTTAAAGCAATGAGTATATATTTAGAGGAGCACTTTTCTCGCTCTTGAGTTTTAACTCAGGTGAGTTTCCGTGCTCTACACTGTGTAAGTTCAAACTGAGAAAGTAAAAATGAAATATGAGAATAGTTGCAATAGTACGGAAACAGCTTCTAGTAAGTTTCAAGCACAAAACAGCTGATTTTGACTGCAGACATGTCAAACGTAAATTGCGCCAATTAAAATTATCGTCAATTTGTTTGTGAAGTAAGTAAGCTTGTTCTTCTTGATGCTTGTTCTTACTTTAGGTGTGTTTCCGTACTCTACACTGTGTAAGATTTGTGTAAGTTCAAACTGAGAGTAAAAATGGAATGTGAGAATAGTTGCTAAAGTACGGAAACAGCTTCTAGTAAGTTGCAAGCACAAAACAGATGATTTTGACTGCAGACATGTCAAACGCAAACTGCGCCAATTAAAATGACCGTCAATTTGTTTGTGAAGTTGGTGCTTGTTCTTCTTGATGCTTATTCTTACTTTACTCGGAGTCTTGAGTTCTAGCACTCTCTGTGCACTATGTTTGCTCGAGAGAGCGGTTTTATGCTTGTTCTTCTTCTCCCATTTTAAGCAAAAAAAGTACGGAAACAGAATATAGTGTCCCACAAGTTGCACAGTGAGTACGGAAACACACCTATTGCAAATGTAGCAAGAAAATTATAGTCTTCGGAATTATTTTCGAAATTTTATCTTCGAAAACAACACTATCGGTATTTGTGCAGTCGCCGCCGTGACTGTTGTGTGCTCTCAGAATCTATTAAACTGGTTTGACTGGTTTTTTCTTTTATTGAAATAATTTCTGCACAATATTTACATTTTTGTCTGGACGGACTTGCATGGATTTATTTCAATATGCCAATTGGATATTTGCAAGATTCAGGTATTTGTATGAAAATATGAAATGATTTTTTTTCAATATTTTTATGTAAATTCATTTTTTTTAGGTCAAATAGGAAATTTTTCATTTAATCCAAATTATATTTTCAAATAAATTGGATTAAATGAATTTTAATGTTACATTTTTTAGCTGCTTCTGCCAACTTTTGCTTGCATAGATTTATTTCAATTGAGTTCATTTCTTTTTTAATATTCTGCTTGTCTGCTTGTTGTTGCTATCCTATAGTATGCTAGGAATTTTTGAAAAATTTGACTATGAAATTTTCTTCTATTATATTATTTAGTGTCGTTTTTTTATACAAATAATTTTGCCTACCCGAAAAATTTTCGGATTCGTTTCTTTTGATTTTTTTCGAATGCATAATGGAACCGACTTTTTAATATGAAAAACATTTTTTTAATAAAAGTATTTTTTATCAAGCTTTTATTGTTAGTTCGTCACTTTAGCGAATATTTTTTCATGTTTTATGTGAAAAACCTTGTATTTTTTCATAAGTTTTTATATGACAAATTTTTGTGATTTATAAAATTTATGAAAAAAATAAAACTTTTGCTTCCAAGGCATAACAAATGCAGTTACAACAACGTTGTATACTTCTTTCTAATTTTCTAGTAAAATTAATTTTCATACAGAACGAATCAAAATAAATTTGGCAGGGTACCGAAGCTAAAGACTTTAGCCACGACATACGTCATCGTGAATGTCATTGTATTTAGTTTTATATATTAACGAAAGTTTTCCTATTTTGATGACGTCACTTTGTATGGGAGGTAGGCTTGGTTTTGATCCGATTTTGCCAAATATCATACTGATGGTCTTTATTATATATCAAAACTTATGTGCAAAATTTCAAGATATTTCTTTAATTTTTGTGGATTTTAAAGACATTTTACGGTTAATATAAAGTCACTTTGTATGAGAGGTAGGCGTGGTTTTCATCCGAATTGGTATATTTTAAATTTTATCGCGATAGCTTTAAAATTGCGGCTGTAAAAATATATATATTTTTCTATACATACCACGCCTCCTTCTTGGCGTTACAAACGGAATGACAAAGTTAATATACGCCTTACGCAGTACGCGTTGGGGTACAACAAGGAGAAAAACATATAAATTAAATTTTTTTTATGTAAAATGTTTCATTTGATCCAATGTATTATAATCAAATATTCAGGAATAAATTATATTCAAAATATTTTAAACATTTTTCAAAAATTTTCTTTACAAAATATGTGGAAAATATATATAAAATTTTATTTATGTAAAATACAAAATGTTTCATTAATTCCAATGTATATTTATTGAAATGTTAAGGAATAAATGTGGATAATATATAACAATATTTTAAACATTTTTCAAAAACTATCTTCACAAAATATGTATGTGAAAACATGTGGAATATGTACAAACTTTAGCTAAAGCAAAATTAAATGGAATCATTTAAATAAAGTTAACATAAAAAAGTGCACTTCAATTTTCCAATTAAATACCTGTAAGTTAATTGAAAACCTTTGAAAGTTGCAAATATCTAATTGGAAAGTTGAAATAAAATTGTATTTTATACATGGCATGAATATAAATGAAATGTTTTCCTTACAACACGTTGTGGCGGACACTGGTTACCGTGTTTGCCTTGTAATAAAAGTGCAAGGGTTCGAAGCCGGGTGGCGGCGCATTCTTTTTTTTCTTGTTAAATTTGCTGCTATAACTTATTAAGTTATTTTAAACGAAATTTCACACCTAAATTGATATATTTCCCACATTTATTCCAATTTATTGAAAATACAACAATTTGGATTAAGGCGGGACATGACATTCGCTGCAGAAAAAACAGACCTTTTTTAAAAATTCATAACTCAGTCAAAAACAAACATTTTCCCAAAATTTTTCTTTTATTATTGTGGCGAATTGAACAAATTGCAAGAAAAAGAATTCAAAAAAATATATTTTTCACTCCAACATGGTTTTATAGAGCTCCAAACTGGCGGCAGAGAAAAAAAACGAGGCCTCGTGGTTGCAGCTCTGGGAGTTTCAAAAATTGTCCGATCTGGAAAAAAATAACTTTTTTAAATCTTAACAAAATTGGTTATAGTATGACACGAACTTTTTTTTAAATTTTTAGCCGGAACCAGTACGAAAAACATGGTTTCGAGATAAACGCGTTCAAAGTTTGTGAACAAAGAAAAAAAAGGTTACCTTCAATCTGCCATGCCTGCTTCGTACTGTATGCCTTTGTTATCTTGTGTTGTGCTGTTCTTATAGTTTTTTGCAATCGTTTAGCAATTTGGGCTTCACCCTTCAAGTAGGTACGAAATAACAACCACCAAAAGTCAGGTAGCAAGTAAAACAAGTATATACCAGCTGCCGTACGTAGGTAGCGCAAAAATTAAAAATGCGCTCTCACTAATCCGGCTGTAACTTTTGAACCCGTAGGAATTTTTCCATGAAATTAGAATCTTAAGAATATTTACTAAAATACAAAATTATTAAAAAAAGTCGATTTCTGCCAAAAAAAAACTGCCAATGTCATGTAACCCCTTAAATGGAAGATTTTCTATTTGACCTAAAAAAATTGTATGTAGGTAATTACAAATATTAAAAAAAAAACATTTAATAATTTTATACAAATACCTGTAAGTGGGTTGAAAACATTTAAGACTTGCAAATATCTTTTTGGCAAGTTGAAATAAAATCTATGCAGCAAACGCAGCTAAAAAATGTTGACATTGTACTGAAAAAATGAATTCATCCAATTTATTTTAAAATACAATAAATTGGATTAAATGCCGCATTTTCTATTTGACCTAAAAAAAATGAAATTGCATAGAAATATTGAAAAAAAATCATTTAATATTTTCATACTGAATATTTTCATATTGAAATAAATGCATGCAACAAACAAGCAAGCCGGCAAAAAATTTGGTCAAAAAATATTATTTATTCCAATTTTTTTAAAAATTCAATAAATTCGATTAGGTTCAGATTCAAACTTTGGAAAAATTACATCTCGTATTTTCATACTTCAACTTGAAATAAGTATGAAATGAAATGAACTCAATTGAAATAAATCTATGCAAGCAAAAGTTGGCAAAAGCAGCTAAAAAATGTTAATGTTACATTTAAATTTATAAATTAATTAATAAATTTATTTCAAAATGTAAATTGGATTAAATGAAACATTTACTATTTGACCTAAAAAAAATGAATTTACATTCAAATATTAAAAAAAAATCATTTCATATTTTCATACAAATACCTGAATCTTGCAAATATCCAATTGGCATATTGAAATAAATCCATGCAAATCCATCCAAGTCCGTCCAGCCAAAAATGCAAACATTGTGCAGAAATTATTTCAATAAAAGAAAAAACCAGTCAAACCAGTTTAATAGATTCTGAGAGCACACAACAGTCATGGCGGCGACTGCCCAAATACCGACAGCGCTGTTTTCGAAGACAAAATTTCGGAAATAGTTCCAAAGACTAATTTTCTTGCTACATTTGCAATGAGTTAAAACTCATGAGCGAGAAAAATTCTCTTCTAAATATATACTCATTGCTTTATTTTTATGAATATCTTGTTACCCATAATACGCTGTTTGGCCTTTTGTATTTGCAAACGCTTATTAAGGTGAGTAATGCGGAAATACATTCGACACTTAAAAAATATATTTTTGACGTGATAGGGCAATTTGACGGCTGAGCTCCTTTCCATCATGTGCACCTGGAAGTTTTTCATGACAACAATGTTCTTGCCGTTAACCTCGTGGAAAACATATTCCAGACCTTTAACTTTCGTTAAAAAGTCTGCGGAAGGTTTCTAAAAGACTCCTTTTGACGCTTGGTCAACCCAGGTAAATGCATTTGAGGTTGAGCTGTCGCATTGATCCAAATTCAACTTTCGAATTACATACCCTGCCACGAATTGCAATTCGTCCTCATGCAGAATGTCCATTTCGGAATCGTTTTTTTCGCAGAGGTCGTGCAGCTCTTTGGGAAACTCCTGCGTTGTGTTGATTTCCTGAGAAGGGCATAAGTCGAAGGATTCGCTCAACTCCTCGAAAACGGTTTCTGCGCTGCCACTTTGATCTTCGGAGCTAGAAACATCCGCCGAACAATTTAGCCAATGCACGTCATCTATATCAACGTTGGCTGTGTTATTTAGCAATTCCGTGTTCCTTGCTATGTTATCAAAAAATTTTGTTTGTAATGAAGACTTAAAATTAGTTTTAGTAATTACTATATACTTAACACACGTCAGGTTGGGGTTTTTAAATTTTGTGCACCCGTCAATAAAAACGAAAAAGAGTATGCTTCCTTGTATTAATGGTAATCAATGCTAGTAATTGATTCATTTATAGAGTTATGCATAAGATTACAAATAGCAAATTTTTTACACGTAGAATTGTAACAAAAAAATTAAAACTCATAAAGTACAAAACACTGAAATAAATAAAATGTTGATCACGTCATTAATTTGCCATCTATACTTATTATTAAATTAACGTATTAATTTTGTTGAGGTTAGTTTCATCATTTGAAATAAAAGTATTAGTTCTTTTAAGTATGTTTCAAGTATACCTATCGTGAGTATGTTTTCGCCCGGAATCCAAAAAAGGGAATTTCCGTTTTTAAGATAGCAGATAAGGCTTCAACTTTTCATTTTTTACACACATGAATATTGACGGTTGATGAACAAATTCGCTTTAAAAATTTTCAAAGGTTCTTGAGCTTAATTAAAAAAAGAAATCAAATTCGCTTTTCCGATTCCGGGCGAAAAAATACTCACGATAGGCTTGATTATAAATATTAGCTTTTACAAGAATAACGTCAAATCTAAACTGTTAATTCTAAAAGTGAATCTAAGTAATCTATAGGCATTGACGTATCGTTTAACCTAATAATTAAGCTTTCGCATTTAACAAAACCTTAATGATTCGATTTATCGAATCTATTTTTATTTATTAAGTTAATATTAGTCTAATATTCTCATATTCAAAACACAAATAAGTCTCGGTATAAATATTCATATTATAATTATTAAACTAAATTAACATTAAATTGTTTTAGAGGCTTTTGACCATTACTTTTTAAATTGAAATTTTTAAACTTAATTTTACTCTAGTAGCAACTAGTAGTAATTGACAAATAGGTTTATAGCGTGTGAGCTATTTTTGATACTATTTTATTTTTGGTATATTTTTATTGGTGCTTCTTTATCTAAGCATAATATATTGTGTCTGTGTTTCTTTACAATTTCATTCTTTTAGATACACATTTTGCGAATATATTTTGTTAATAACAAATTTTTTCATATTTTTTAAGGAATATATTTTTTACATAAAAACTTTTCTGATTAATAAAAACTTAAACATAATTTTTAGTGTACTATATAACTATATAGTGTACTTTCTTTGTGTACTATATACCACAGTCTATAACAGTTTTATATACAGGGTGTCCCAGACTTAGAGTACTATAATGTGGGGGCTGATTCCTCGTGATGAGACGAGCAAAAAATCGTATAGGTGGGGGTGGTCGCAAATGCCCCCCTAGGGGGCTAAGAGGGAAAAACAAAAAAATAGGTGTCGTAACGGTTTAATCCATAGCTAACATATCTCTGCAACGATTATGCCTCTCTCAAATGCCAAGGAGGAGCTTCCGCTGCCGGCGACTACAAAAGAACGCAAGAATTCCGCTAATTTGCCGAGTGCTGATGGAGATGAAGTTGATGTTGCGAAAGGCGTTATTGGTGGAGCGCCGGCTAATGTGAATTCGAAGCTGCCGAAAAACGTCACTAATACGCTCAGTGCTGAAGGAAACAATGCCGATTTGCTGAAAGGCGCTGCAGGTGGGGCGCCAAATGTTGAAAACTATGCTACCAATGCTGAATCTATAACAGGCTCCATGGACGATGACGAACTAGATCTTGAGCTGGAGAGACTAAGAAAGCAGTTTGAAATTCTGGAGCTCCGTCGCAAAATCGCTGCGGCTCAATTAGATACTGTGCCGCACGTTAACGCTGGGGTTGCTTACGTCAAGCGAGCCGATTTCAGCGAAATCGAGCACGCCCTTCCGAAGTTCTCTGGGGACAGCCAGATCCAGACGGTGAAACATTTTTTCAAGGATTTTGAGGAGATTATGCAGACTGTCAGCGCCGATGAGCGCTTGAAGCTACTGAGTCTGCGACGCTCTCTTACCGGCACGGCACTGTTGTTTCTGACAACCACTTCAGCTTTAAAATACGAAGATTTAAAATGTGATCTCATTAACGAATTCGATGTTTCTGTCTCCCGGCTTGATGTGTACAAAATTTTAACACAACGTCGTTGGATTCGACAAGACGAGTCGATGCACAGTTATGTACTAACTATGCAGGCTATAGCGAAGCAATCAGACATTGAAGAAGCCGAAGTTGTCGATTTCATTATTGACGGTATTGGAAATAGTGCCGTTAATGCGAATCTGCTGGCCAATGCGCGTACTATTGACGAACTGAAGCGCCTTATCAAGCGATACCAATGCCGTTATTTGACTCCAAGTGCCGACCCCAACGTGACTTTCACTGTCAAACGTGATGCCGCTGCTATACCTCGTGCCGTCGTCACAAATCGCGCAGTTCCATCAAGAAATCCTGTGCCGAAACCAGGTGGAGAAAAAGATGCGACTCTATGTTTTAATTGTTCGCAAACCGGACACATCAAACCAAACTGCCCGTATACTCTACGCCAAAATGGTTCATGCTTCAGGTGCTGGTGTATGGGCCACGATCACCGCTCTTGCCCCAATCCGCGGAAAATTCTGACCAAGAAGACTCCAATGAACAATGATAGAGATGATGCTTTCCAAGTTGCTGCAGTTGAGGACGACGATACAGCTGAAGAATGCAGTGACATAATCTCCACATTTAAGATAGATTCAGTGAAGAGTGCAAATTTTAACGAATTTTTTTCTCGTTTTGACACCGGTAGCGCGGCTAGTTTTATGCGAGAATCCTGTGCTCCAAAACCATAATTGCCTACAAGGCCAAGATCATCCAAATATTTTGGAATTGGTGGACGCCGTTTAAAAATTATTGATGAAATACAATGTGAAGTTAAATTTAAAAATATAGTTAAGAATATTAATATTATAATTTTGCCGGATGAAATGATGTTAATGCCAGTTATTTTAGGCAGAAATTTTTTAAGTTCTTTCAATATACATTTAACTAATTTGAAATTACGCTACAATAAAGCAAAATTAATGAATTTAAACAGAAAGAAAAATATTTGCACTCTTCCTCTGTATAATTCTTTTTCAGTTCTCATTAACCTTGGTCTTTTGAAAAATGATTTTGAGGGTGGACTTTCAACGGAGGTTGAGTTAAGTGATAATCCAAGCACCAATAGTGACGTTCCGTATGTTTTTGGTATTGATATTGCGCCTGACGATAAAATAGATATTGATAACAATTTAGTAAAATTTTCGTATGGTGAACTGAGGAAACTAATTGTAGATTCGTATATATCGCCGAAAAAAATTGAAACGGAGTCAGTGGAATTTAAAATGAAAATACATTTAACTTCGAATGTACCTTTTTATTGCCCGCCGCGCCGTCTTTCCTATTTAGAACGAAAAGAAGTGCAATCAATTGTCGAAGAGTTGCAACGTGACGGTATTATACGCCCAAGTCATTCACCCTACGCTTCCGCCATTGTATTTGTTAAAAAGAAAAATGGTAAGACAAGAATGTGCGTCGACTATCGCGGGTTAAATAAAATTACTGTTCGCGACAATTATCCACTGCCGTTAATAGAAGACTGTATAGACTATTTAGAAGGTTGCAAAATTTTTTCTGTTTTAGATCTAAAAAGTGGATTTCACCAAGTTAGTATGTCAGAAGAGTCAATCCCATATACTGCATTTGTGACTCCTAATGGGCAGTATGAATATTTAAAAATGCCTTTTGGGCTCAAGAATGCCCCTGCAGTATTTCAGCGATTTATAAACAACATATTTCGCGATTTAGTTGAAAATAGGAGAATAATCATTTATATGGATGATATTCTAATTGCAAGCAAGAATTTTTCCGAGCATAAAATTTTAGTTGAAATGGTTTTACGACGCATAACGAGTTGTAAACTGAAACTCAATCTCTCCAAGTGTAAGTTTGGTTATGAAAGAATAGAGTATTTAGGTTTTTCTGTGTCCGCTTATGGAATATCACCAAATGAATCACATGTCGCCGCCATAAAGAAGTATCCTTTACCGACTAATCAAAATGAACTGAATTCATGCGTCGGTCTGTTTTCATATTTTCGACGATTTGTGCCGTCTTTTTCCAGTATTGCAAAGCCATTACTTAATTTACTGAAGAGAGATTCCGAATTCTGCCTAGACGAAAAATGTATTTCTTCATTCAATGAATTAAAAGCAAGATTGGCTAAACCGCCGATTCTTTCAATATATACTCCAACTAGAGAAACTGAATTACACTGTGATGCTAGCTCACTAGGTTTTGGTGCCGTCTTATTGCAAAGACAGGACGACAAAAAATTGCATCCCATTTCATACTTTTCGAAAACAACGTCTGCGGCAGAATCTAAATATCACAGTTTTGAATTAGAAACGCTTGCTATAATTTATGCTCTAAGAAGATTCAGAGGTTATTTGGAAGGAATTTCTTCAAAATAGTGACGGATTGTAGTTCATTAACTCTGACGTTGGAATAAAGAAATGTTAACCCTAGAATTGCCAGATGGGCTTTAGAGCTTGAAAATTACAATTATTCCATACAACATAGGAGTGGTGCCGCGATGGGCCACGCAGATGCCCTGAGCAGGTGTCAAATTGCGTCAATATTAGACTCCGGTGATATAGATTTTCAAATACAAATAGCGCAGGAACGTGATGACGTCATTAAAAAATTGATACTTAATTTAGAAACAAAAAAAGTTGATGATTTTGAACTTACAGATGGAATGGTTTTTAGAAAAAAAAATGATGGAAGTAAGGCTTTGTATGTACCCCATGAAATGGAGGATAACGTCATTAGATTAATTCATGAAAAAATTGGACATCAAGCTGTGGATAAATGTTATGAAAAGATGAGTTCATATTACTGGTTTCCAGGTATGCGTCAAAAAATAGAAAAATTTATACGAAGTTGCATCAAGTGCCTTATGTACGCAACAGCAGTAAGAGTACGTGAGCGGAATTTGTATAGTATTCCTAAGCTACCATTGCCGTTTGATACTATACACATTGATCATTTTGGTCCATTGCCGTCATTAACTTCCAAAAGAAAACATATTTTGGTGGTAATTGACGCGTTCACTAAGTTTGTAAAATTATATCCAACAAACTCAACTAGTACTAAAGAAGTCACTTCCGCTCTCGACAAATATTTTAGTTACTTTAGCCGTCCCAAACGAGTGATTTCGGACAGAGGAACATGTTTTACTTCTTTAGAATTTGAAGACTTTCTCATAAAGCACAATATACAACATGTAAAAGTTGCCGTAGCTTCCCCTCAAGCAAACGGTCAAGTGGAACGGGTTAATAGGGTAATTAAATCCATGTTAGGAAAATTGAGTAACCCAATAAACCATGCCGATTGGTCAAATAAATTACTGCAGGTTGAATATGCGATTAACAACTCAGTTCACGCAACGACAAAAAATACCACAAGTATGCTACTTTTTGGCACCGAACAACGTGGACAAATAGTAGATGAACTTACAGAATACTTAGAAAATAAAATTAATACTGGAAGTGAGCGTAATTTGGCTCATATCCGTACGAGTGCCGCGAATGCAATTGTTAATTCTCAAGAATATAATTTAAAATATTTTCTGAAGCCGAAGCAAAAACTTATGACGTTGGTAATTTTGTAGTGATTAGAAACGTTGACAACATCATTGGGACGAACAAAAAATTTGTTCCTAAATATCGAGGACCATATGTAGTACATAAGAAATTGGGAAATGATCGCTATGTGATACGCGATATTGATAATTGTCAATTGACTCAACTTCCGTATGATGGGGTAATAGAAGCCAATCGGATGCGAAAATGGCTATTAAAGGCAAATGATAAGGCAAAAGACACTGGTGAACTATGCAATACCGAAATTATGATTTGACGATTGTTATATTTTATTTACGCTTTAAAGTTACATTTAAGTATTTTTCTATCTTTACATTAAGTAGCTGCTAACTTTAATTGATCGAGGTCGATCAACTGTCAGATTGGCCGAGTTGTAAACCTAGTAACTTATGACACAGTATAGTACCCCTTAAGCTCATGTAAACTGCATGTTAGGTCTTGGCACCACTTATTGGCAGCAGTCGGTCATCGAACAGAGCTACGTATAAAACAATCGCTGCCGACTTCGCTCCCTTTTTTTCCGACGACCGAACGTAAAACAGGTGCCAAGACCGCGGTAAAAAGAAAAAACAATAATTTCGCTATAAAATAAAAGAAAACTTAAATTGTCTAAAATAGTAATTTTAAGTCAAGTTCATTCAATGTATCGACGAATGTAAAGGAAAAAAAAAAATGTTGCCAAGCAAGTGACGAAAAGTCGAAAAAATTTAATTATTTTTTCCATTTATATATTGCAATTTAAAAGGTAATGGTCAAAAACCTCTAAAACATTTTACAAAAAATATTCATTTTGAAATTGCCCCGAAAAATCACAATTAACATTAGCATAATAAATTATAATTACGAAAACCAATTGTAACCGCATAGTTCAACGCGCATGCCTTGAAAAAATAAATATGTAAGTAAAATATATAATAAATATATAAGTTATGGTGACGTAAATAATTACCTAGCACATATTTCTGCAAACGATATTTGAAGTCCTTGGGGCTTGGACTTGGGTCGTAAGACCCCCTTTACTTCGGATAGCACCGAAGAAGTTTTCAAGCACATCTTGGCTTAGCCGGTACGTTAAAATATAATCCATGTTATATTTTTGCTTCACGTAAGTATACAATTTTCTGAGGGTGTTGTTGGACGTTAAATGCCTTTTTGGAAAGGGGCTACTGACCGATTCGTTATATTGGCATTTTTGCTGGAGCTGCCATTTTCCGCCTGTTGTTTTTTGGGAATTATGGGATTCGCCATGAAGCTATCCACTTTTTCCAAAATTTCGTTTTGGTATGCAAGGTCCTTGCCATAGGGCTTCTAAGAATATATGAAACAGTTTTTTTATTAATATACTGATTGCTGTATATGATGTATACTAGAGTGATCCTTAGTTGTATGGAGGAAATTTTTTTTTCTGATCTTTAATTATGCACCGGGGTTTTGTTCCTTAACATGACAGAGGTAAACTGTGAAATTTACAGGGAAAAATATTGATGTTTAAACGTGTATCAAGCGACCTTTATATTTACATTGAAAATCTGGATTATATGGGGAAATAGTGCAGTTTTCCAAAAAAATTCCATTTACATTTACAAATTACCAGAATTATGATTTTTTTACTTTCGGAAAAAAAGTTAAATTTTTCTTGTATTAAAAAAATCGCAAAAATCCAAATTTAAAAAAAATTCAGTGAAATATCATAGAAATATTTTCTAAAACTATACTTAATGTATCATAGAAACAAAAAAGGTGCAATTACGTTCAATAATTTGGTTGTTACGAACTTTTTTGCGAAAGGTATGCCTTTTTGGAAATTTCAAGTGTGAATATTTTTACGAAAAAATTCCCAAAACTACAAATTTTGAAAAAGCAAACAAGAACTAAACTAAGAATAGTTTTGAGCTATTTTGAGCAAAAAATTAAAAAAACCAAAAATCGGATAAAAAATTATAACTGTTGAAACTTGACATTTTTTCAAAAATGCCCTTTTCAGGCATATCGAACACAGAAAAAAATCATTGTAACAAGCTCAAAACTATTCTTAGTATAGTTCTTGTTTGCTTTTTCAAAATTTCGTAACAACCAAATTATTGAATGTAATTGCGCATTTTTTGTTTCTTTATTAAGTATAGTTTTAGAAAATATTTCTATGATATTTCACTGAATTTTTAAAATTTGAATTTTTGCGATTTTTTTTAATACAACAAGAAAAAAAGAGATTTTTCCAAAAGAAAAAAATTAATTCTGGTAAATTAACTCCGATTCTCGTTTTTCATAACTCATTTTAAAGAAAAACTAAATGAAAAACGAAATGCGTACCAGTTTTCTGAAAATTTGAACTCATAACAATGTAATTAGGATTTTTTCGGGAAAACTGCACTATTTTCCCATATAAATCAGATTTTCAATATAAGGTCGCTTGAGTCAAGTTTAAATAAATATCAATATTTTTTCCTGAAAATTCCTCAGCTTACCTCTGTCATGTTAAGGAACAAAACACCGGTGCGAAATTCGTTACTTTCGAAAAAAATAAGGACCACTCTAAAGCATAAGTATTTAGTTATTTAATATATAAATAAAAATAAAAATAATTTATTACCTTTCCAGGATAGCCCATTGTTGATAGTTTGGAGTTGAAAATATCAAACCAATCGTTAATTAACTGAATAAAATCAGCTGTTTCGAGAGGCTGATATAACTCCCGCCCAACAAAGTAGCATCATCTTACTGCGTTCGCTGTGGTGTTCGAAAACAGCTGCACCGCAAGTTTTACCTTTTGTCGACCTGCGAATAGGAAGTCTTTTTATTATAGATAACAATAAAAAACAAAACAATGTATTACCAGCATTGCTCACTAAACAATGGTCCATTGTTAATTTGTGAACTGTGGATAAATCCGATGTCGAAGCATTGTCAATGAATTGCTTTATGGTTTCTGAATTTAAGCAAATGCCGTTCCAAATGAAGCCGGTATCAATAAGATGGTTTCGGACCAATTTCAGTAAGTGTAGAGCATCCGCAAAAATAAAAATTTTGTCATCTGCTGTATTTGGATTGTCGAACCAAGGCTTTTCTGTTCTTTTTTAAACAGAATATTAGACAAGGGAAAATTTTATAATTTTATTTCATATTGCCTGCAGATACCCGAAGCTCTTTCACAAACTTTGGTTTGTGGGACGCATGTCCGACACAATAGCCATTACCGTATAGATCGCATCATGAAGCGCTGTTATGACTTGGACTACAATTGACTTTGTCATTTTGCAATCGAAGCCATAAAAAACTGGTTGCTTCCAAGACTTCTTTAGTCCCCGTGCCATTGCAACTTGGACATAGTTTTTGGGCTCTCGAACTAAGTCCAAGGACTGGTCGTATTCATATGAAGCATAAACCTTCATCTCGTCAAATGACAGCACGCATATTTTTTCATCTGCTGACATGTCGCTATTGAACTTTATGCTGTCTATGCAGAAATGAAGTATGCCCTCCTCTATATTTATTTTCCTTGCCCATCTTTGCAACGTTGATTCGTGTGGCCAAGGAAAACTTTTGTTATATAGATATCTATACGCCCTGGGCCCAGCATCATGAACGCATATGGCATTAAATATGTCCGACCAGACCCAATGCATTTTGCTGTCTGGATTCATCACTTTTCTGATTTGGCCATCTATTAAAAAGTTGGACAAGTTTTCTTTCAAGGTTTTATATTTCTCCAGCTCTTTTTCCAGTTTTTGAATTTTTTGTTTTAAATATTTGACTTCAAGAATAGCGCTATACTCTATGAAATCATTGCTAAAGCAAAAAAATATAAAAGTGCATTAAAGCATTAAAAATAAATTTAAAACGATATATCAAAATCGGTAACAATTAAGAAGATTTAACAATTGTGGTACCTCACTTTATAAATGAAGAATTTACCCATTGTCGACCTTGAACTTAATTTTAAAGGAAAAAGCATATATACCATAATCCAATATGATAACTCTTAAACTACAGCCGTACTCTTGTGTACAGACAAACAGTAATTAGTTGTCCATATACTGCCATTGAGGGAAAATTTGGGAGCTAAAATAAATTTGTTGGAAAGCTTTACTTACTCAGTTTGTGTGGAGCAGTCCATATGGGACACTTCAGGCGCTTCCTCCATTGGCAATACCGCATCTGCTTTCAAGCTGCAAGCTGCTGCTTCACAAATGTAAGTTGGTTCTTCCATGCTGTAAGCTGCCGGTGTTTCAATGCTGCATACCAGGGATGATATTTGGGGGCTTTTAGGGCTTTTTTTTAGCCCTTTTTAATTGTAAAAGCCCCGAGGCCCTTTTTAGTCGTTTTAGGCCTTTTTGAAAAAGTTTAAGCCAAAAAAATAATCGCAGTTTTTAACAAGAAAAGTTTTATGGTTGATGTCTGTTGACAACATTGTGTACTATGCCATCGTTCTACAAAATTTTAAATTTGGAGGTAGAAAATGGAGGTAGGAAATATCGTCCACAGAAAATTCGCACAAAATATAAAATTAAAAATCACTAAAACGAAAAAATCACATATAAAAAACGAAAATATGCCCAAAATTTTGAGAAAATTGCCTAAAATTTATGAAAATCGCGTCTACAGTATAGATTTGATAGTCATCCCAAAAAATGAGCTTGCGTTATAACAATATAGATAACCATTTCACTAGCAGTCAATGTGAACTATCACACAAAAAAAAAAGTGAAATTTAGTCCTAAAAAATTAGGTGATTTTTGTATGGCAAATAGCTAAACGGAAAAACGAAATTTCGTCTAAAAACGTGCATAACCGCATAATTTTTTTGGCGGTTTCTAAACGAAAATTAACCGAATTTTGTATGGAGAAATTTTGGGTGATTTTTATTAAGTCTTTATTTCCTATCGCCTTTTTAAATGTTCTCATTAAAATAAGTTCCGTTATATACAGCCATGATCACAGAAAAAGCATACTTTTTAGTAATCTCAACTACAAAATTAATTTGTTTTCCACGTTATATGAAAAGAGCGAGCCCTAAAGGCTCCATTGTAGTCCTGATAATGTCTTAATATACATACAAATTAAAACATTTTGTTATCAATTCAATATCAACGCTAAGAAAATCAGGCCAGTACCATCTCTCTACACCCTGATGAAGTTTTGGCAGCAAATTTCAAACTTATTTCTTGGCGATTGTTTTGTCATCTTATCAGATGTAATTTGACTTAATTTTCTTCTTGCAAAATTCTTTATTCTAAAATTGTGGTCATTTATAAAACTATTTTTTGTTAAATTCAGCCATGCCTCAATATATTTTTTGACAGGAGTGAATTTTTTCTAATCAACGTCTTCTTACAAGTCTTAACGGAGAAGAGTCTACATTAATTTGCTCATTCACTTTAAAATAAAGCTTTAAAATAAAATTAAGATGGAGAGTGATTTAATTTAATCATTTAAATTAGAGTGTCCTATTTTTGTGATCAACCAAGAACTTCCTCCCAAGTTCGGCTTAAACGGCATAAACGAAATAAAACACGATAAAGTTAAAGTTTTTTTGTTTCCCAAAACTGTTAATTTAAAATTTTGACAATATTCAGCAAAACTAAACTGGACTTGTTGAGATTATTAAAAAGTGTGCTATTTGTGAGACCATGGCATGACCGTGTGACCAAATAGAAAGTCTTCAATAATGAATTGCCACTTTTTAAAACTAAAAGCCCTATTAACGTTAAATTGGCCCAATTTTTGTTTGAATTCTGGCCCTTTTCCAACTAAGTCAATATCATCCCTGCTGAATACTGCCGCTGCTGATTTGTTGGGCATCAAAGGGACTGCGCCTGGCTGCAGTCGCGCTTTTTTCTTGGGGTCACCCGGAGGTTGAATGAAATAATTTGCAGTGAAATGATTTTCACACATAACTGCGCTTGCTTTAAAAGTCATTACGGAGAGTTCATTCCACCTTTGCAGCCTTAACTCGTCTTTAGGCACTTTAAAAAAAGAGCGTTTTCCTTCGGAAATTCTTTTATTGCATAAAGCACACTTTTCCCACCGCATTTTATAATTTGTTACATGTCCCTAGTTATCGTACCTGGCATGACCGCGCCGACTAGCTCAACAATTAACGGGCGCAGTTCTGCAGAGGGAGCAACAATAACTTCCGGCTTACACCGGAAGCAAAAAAAAAACTCGAAAAACAATAAATTAAAATCAACAGTAAGTTAAAATCAAAAGTTAATGAAAATCAAAAGTAAATTCAAATTAAAAGTAAAAAAAAAAAAAATAACCGAATTACATTTTAATCCAAAAAAATTTCTGGAACCAAAACAAAATAAAATTGAACCACAAAAAAAAAATCTTCACCAAAAATTCATTAAATTCGCGACGTAAACAACACCAACTATCGAAAAGAACGAGGAGATGTTCATCCTCCAGCGCGCCCACCCAACCGTAGTTATCTTCACTTTCATTTTTTTTTTTATGATAACCCCATAAACGAACCAAGCGAACAACATCGCCTTCACATGTCGCCCCTGTATTTACTCCCCCCACAAAAATAATTTAGCCGGCCATATTTTTTTTTTTCTTTTTTTTATTAACCAAAGAAAACTAATATTATTTCCTATTTTTTTCAGACACCAAATTTACCGTGGCAAAAATGACAAAATTTTTGGACTCTATGTTATATAGCAGAATTACATCAGTATTTTTATTAAGAACTACTTCTAAGATTATCTTTTTAATAATTCTAAGATGGTATATGCTTACGCCCAAAAAAAAATTATTATAACGAAAAAAAAAATTATATAAATTGAATTTAAAACGTAGAATGATCGTATGACTAGGTATATAAGATAAAAAAAATGGCGGATTATTTTTAGGCGTATACAACTAGGTATTATATTAAAGATTTTAAAATGGCGAACTCAAAAAAACACATTATATATTTAAGTTTTTAAAATTCAGCAAATTTTGTATATTTTTAAAAAAAAAATCGAAATTCGGGACATAATTAGTTTATGGGCCTTTTTTTTAAATAAAGATAGTTTTTTATAATATATTAGACTTTTCTTTTCTACTGTACTTTTTTCACACCTAAAGGAGCTCGCTTAGGGGTATTTTTTTCTGTGGACAAAAAAAAAAAACCATCAGAACTCATCACAAAAAGAGACATGAACAACAAAAAAAAAAAACAGAGGACCTCATATGCTTCAAATGTACCGAATTTAGAATTAGATTATACTCGAAGATTTTTTTTCCATATAATGAACAGATTTATTTTTTCTTCTTAATTCTTTCTTTTCTTCTTTTTATTTCTTTTAGATCACCAGTTTTCGCCACACGCAACAAATTTTCAATTAATGTTAACTTTATTATAATAATTTGCACTGCACTTGAACGTTTGTTAACAAAATTTTGCACGCCAATAAGAAAACTAAAACAAAAATATAATTTTTAGCGAATAGCTGACTTTGACAGTTCGAGAAAAGGCGGAAAAGAGTGCCTTTCTCTCAAGTGACTTAACCTATATTAATGAACCTTGAACTAAACAAGAGAAAAAAACGTTTTTTATTTCGTTTGACATGCATTGTCTTAAAGGCTAATGTCACACGGTGATCGTTTGAACGGCGTTTAAAAGTTTTTGTTGCAGTTTAAAAAACGTGTTAGCGCCTTATTGATAAAAAACCGTCCGAAGCGAAGCCGCGGACCACTGTGGCATGCTAGTGTATATATATAAAGTGGAAAAAGCTTCTGTTTCCCTCTGCTGTTTCTTATTTTCAACCAATTTAGTTGAGTTTTTTTTTAAATGTAGACAATTATGATGCAAAGGTTACAGGCTAAATAAAATTAGGGCTACCACCTAGATTTTTTTTTACTATTTTGGTGGGCGAATACTTGATAAAAATCAGTTACTGAATCCGAATCCGCTGCCAGAATTTCAAGAATTATGTTATTTTTTACCATAAATTGCTACCTTAATTTTTACGAAATCAAAATTACGTACTTTTTCAATAGGACTACCACCTAAATTTTTTTGTTTCCACAAATTCGGTGCTGGGCGAACCTAGTGCTGGGTCACTGAATCCGAACCCGTTGTCAGAATTTCAAAAGTTATGTAATTTTTTACCATAAAGCTGCCACTTAAATTTTTACGAATTCAGCGCTGGGCAAGCTAAAAATACGTCGCTGAATCCGAATCCGTCGTCAGAATTTAAAAGTAACGTAATTTTGTCCATAGAGTTGCCATCTGAAACTGATTTATTTTTACGAATTCGGTGCTACGGCCAACCGTAGGTAAAAATGGGTCACTAAATTCGTTATCAGAATTTCAAAACTATGTAATTTTCTTACCATAGAGCTTACATTTCTATCTACATTTTTTTATTTTTACTAATTTGGTGTAAAAAAAAAAATTAGTCTCCAATTCCGAACCCAGAACGGGTGAATTTAAAAAGAATGAAGTTCTCTTACCATAGGGATGCCAGCTAAATTTTTAACTTTTACGAATTCAGTGCTGGGGCGAACACTATATACAAATGGGTCACTGAAATAACATCCGTTGTCAGAATTTAAAAATTTTGTAATTTCTTTTTTTTTTTTTGTTGGGTTGCCACCTATTTTTTTATTTTTACGAGCTCGCTGGTGAAAGACAAAACACCAAAATTCTCTACAATTTTTTAAAAAAGTACTAGAGCTGTAACTGTAAAAAAAAAGTACAGTTGAGTAATTAGATCTATATATACGCATGGTTAGTTGTTACGTCTTGTGTTGTCCCTGAGCCCAACCCATTTATTGGTGGGTAAATTTTTCCCACATTAACTTGTTTGTGGTCACGGTTATCCATAACATTGATATTTTCAATGATTACTGGGTAGTGGCTTTAGATGGGTTAATGCTGAGGAAGTGCGATATAGCTGTTGTAGCTGAACTCTATTGTTATTGCATGTTACAGCTACAGTTCGTATAGCCTGGTTCAAACCAGATTTTCTAAATACAGAAACTTCACAGTCACTTTCAGCCTGTTAAAAAGTGCCTGGCGAAGCGGGCGGTATTCTGCAAGTTTATTTATATATCGAGGGCTTATATTCAATTATGTCTATTCACAATTTGGCAAACAATTTTTTTGATCTCAAATTCATCGCTGATCTCAACTGCATCTACAGTAAAAATTTAAGCTAAAAAACCCATTTTTATGGGAAATATTTTATCATATTTCTATCTACAAATAAACACATTTACGATAGCAAAACTGTCTACATCATTGAATTGTGACGTATGTAAAGGGTCCGCCAAATAACTTTTTTTTTTTGAAAATGCAAAAAAAAAAAACTACTGAATATGTTCTCAAATTTCTTTTTTTATTTGAATGTACAATCCTTCCGGTTAATAATGGAAAATAATTTCATTCAAATGGCTGCCTCTGCTGGCCATGCAGTAGCCTACACGATCGGTCCAATTTTTAAGCACATTATCGATTGTGTGCAGCTGTATTTCACCAATGGCTTCACGAATATTGTCCTTTAAAGAGTCAATTGTCTCTGGCTTGTCGGCGTAACACTTACCTTTGAGGGAACCCCACAAATAATAGTCCAACGGTGTCAAATCGCAGCTCCGAGGTGGCCAAACGACATCAGCTCTGCGGCTGATAATGTGATCTTCAAAAACAGGGCGCAAAACATCGAGTGTAGCTTCAGCTGTGTGGCACGTAGCGCCGTACTGTTGAAACCAAATGTTGCCAATATCCTCCTCTTCCATTTTTGTGAACAGAAATTCGTTCAACATGGCCCGATAACGATGGCCATTGACTGTAACGGCCACTCCTTGCTCATTTTCGAAGAAAAATGGCCCAATTATGCCTCTGGACCAAAATCCGCACCAAACAGTGACTCGTTTTGGGTGCATCGGATTTTCAATGTATGCGTGCGGGTTTTCTGTGCCCCAAATGCGACAATTTTGCTTGTTTACATACCCGCCAAGATCAAAATAAGCTTCATTTGAAAATATGATTTTTTTGGCAAAATCGGCATCTTCTGTAAGTCGATCGCGGCAATATTTCCCAGCGTTGTTCAAGCGTATACACAACCATATTCGTTCAGCGGAAGGATAAACTAATTATCTGTCAAATCAGACATGTGCTAAGTGTTACCATTCACGAAATAAGCATTAGTTGAAAAAAAAACGTTAGATTGCGGACCCTTTATATTAGGATGCCTCAAAAAAAAAAAAAAAAAACAAGTTGCCATTGCCAACGACTAAAAGTGAACCTTGATCTATTTTATGATGATTCCCAACATATTTTGGCTGCCACGATAACCGCCAGTGAGCTAAACCATTTATAAATAATCTCCATAAATCAGGTTTTTCGTTAAAATTTCGGCTGATGTGGTTGTTAAAAAAAAACAATTAGTCAAAAATAATAGTTCTGGAAAGTTCTTCAAAACTGCATCAAAAAATTTAAAATCTTTACCGTTGAACCAAAGTAATGCTGATTTTCATGCATTTTTTTTTTGTATTTTTTATGTTATTTTCACTGAAATTAAAATAACTTAATTATTTTTTCATGCTATCCTAGCAATGAAGATATCGTTGGAATGGTTTTGACTGCTTCTATTTATTTCTGAACAGAGCTATTAAATTTAATTATTATTTAAACTTAAATATTTATCATTCTTACATTATTTTTGCAGTAAGTGTTTGTTGTAAAATATGTTTTTTTTTTAAATATTTTAGTTTAAATGTTAATTAAATTGATTAACTCTGTCCAAAGATTTGAAAGTTTCTGACGCAGTTTTAAATAACTATTTCTAAATGTTTGTTTTTTTTTAAACAACCACATCAACCGAAATTTTAACAAAAAGGCTTTGGAGGTCATTGAAAAAAGGTTAAGCTTACTGGCGCGCCATGGCGGTTATCGCGACGGCCAAAATATTTTAGGAATCATCATAAAATAGAACAAAGTTAATTTTTAGACGTTGGCGTCGACAACTTTTTTTTCTATGGAGGTCGAGGCAACTTTATGTAGTGTAGTGTATATAGCATACAATGTACGCCAAATATACAATGTATAAGCCAAACAAGACAACGTGGAATCTGCAGGGCCAGCAACTTTCCGTCATTCGGTTGGCTAACAGTGAGCTATGTTGTGAAGTCTGTTAAATCAGCATATTCCCTCGTAGCTTGCATATTTGAATATACACTGCACACTCACCAATATAGTAGCTTATGTTATAATTATCATACAGGTATGTGTAGTTTAAGTAGCTCCAGCGGCTTAACCGCGGAGCATAGAGAACAGTTAAATAAAGACACTATCGGAAACAGAGAACTGCAACGAGTCTATGATTCGAACGAATGACTATAAATCATCCAACAAAAACCGAATGCGAGTATGTGCGGTTGCGTACAACAACCACCACTTCCACGCAAAGCATCTTCACAATAGCGATGAGCGACGAGTGCCGCCGCTTTCACTCATCGCTCATAAGAATACTGCTCAATGATTCCAATTATTTTAGATTCATTCCTTATGATTCTAGAGTCATTTAGAGAAATCGCGTGCAGTGTAACCGCTGAGATGTTTTATTATACAGATAATATATAAATTTATTGTTATACGTATATACATATAATCGGACTCGGCAAATGCATGAAAATAAATCTTAAAATAGTACTTAAAAAATATTTAAATGCATATAGTTAATAAAAAAAAATGTAAAATATTATTGATAGAAATTAGTGGAAAATTTTAAAAATAATTAAACTTTTTTGGAAAAATTTCTCTTGACTCTAGACGCGCTGAATAACTTTCACAAACAAATACAATTAACGAAAGAAGAAGAAATGGATAACAAACTACCTTATCTAGATGTCCTTATAATAAGAGAAAATAGCACCATCAAAGTAGATTGGTATCAAAAACCCACAGCATCTGGACGAATCATTAATTATTATTCAAAACATCACAGACGTATCAAGATAAACACAACCAATAACTTCATCAATAGAGTACTTAGCATCAGTGACGAAGAAAATCCAATATTAACAAAATTAAAAATATACTAAGAGAAAATGATTTCCCAAATAAACTCATTGAAAATTTGACACGTCATAAAATAACTAAAAAAACACCACCTAACCATGAAATTAAAGAAAATCGAGTGGAAAAAATTTATAAATCTATACCACAACTCAACGATAACATCACCCAATCTGACATTTACAACAAGAAACTTATTCAATTAGCCATGAGAAACAACAACACTCTCGATCAACTTTACAGCAAGACAAAAAATAAGATTGAAAAAAAGGACAAACATAATTTAGTGTACAAAATTGGATGCAAAGGTAACGGTATTCAAAAATGTGACAAAGTTTACGTGGGGACGGCTAAATTAAAACTCAAGACAAGAATGGCAGGACACAAATCAAATCAAAAAATTACACTAAAGTCCATGGATCAAAAACAGCACTTGCAGCCCACTGCGCGAAAGCTCAACACATAGCAAGCTTGGACGACGTGGAGATTCTACAACAAGAGAGTAACTACCACAAACGGATGAAATTAGAAATGCTACACATCATTAACGTTCCGTTAGAGAAAATACTAAACTACAAAAAGGACACTGAAAAATGCGCACAAACATACAGACATCTAATAACGAAATATGGACCAAAGAGAAACCAAAGAAAACATAAATAAAACTCACATAATTTTGGAGTGCAACCAATAAACACAAATCTGTCGCTGCCTACTTAGTGCTTAGTGCTTAAGTTGTAATGTAATTTTTAAACAATAATTGTTATTTAATCTTTTGTTAAATTGTTAAAATAATCTGTGTACTGTGTTTATTATTCTTAATACGATATATTTGTTTTATATACGTAATTGGTTTTGTGGTTTATATTGTTTCTAATGTAATTTTTGTTGTTTTTAATAGTTCTTCTGATGATGAACTGTCGATGACGGTTCGAAATATCGAGATAAAAATAAAATATACCTAAAGCCGAAACAAAAAAAAAACTTTTTTCATTTACCAAATTGGAAGGTCAAAAAACAAAGAATATTATCGCGTTAATATTTAAATAAATAAATGTATTTAAGTTTTGTATGCATAAATAAGTAAATAAATGTGTTTAAGTGTACTTAAGTGTAGTTTATAGAAATGTTTAATTTGGAGCATCCTTAAGATAAAATTATTCGATTTTTAAAGAGAATAATTTTATTTCTAAATTATACAATTCAAATGTTTTGGTTAATTTATCAAATTATAAAATGCAAATATTTTACAATTTTAAACCAATATTTTATTTCAATTAAATCCGTTTTTTCCAACAAATTATTGTGGTATTCTTTTAATTTTCCATTTACATCTATTATTGTATTTACTCCATTTTTATTTATTACAGTTGGGCTATTCACAGTTTAAGTAAGCAAGCCTGTTTAATTTACGATTTGTTATTTTGACTCCAACTTACGTTAGCGTATTTGTTGTTTTTGTTGTTTTGCATGCAAACGCAAATACGCAAGGACGCGTAAATAAAAGTAGCCCTTGGACGTGTTTCTTGTGTCTCGTATTTGTATGCCCTATCCATAGCATATACAGGGTTTCCCACATTTGAGTGCAACTATTTACGGAGCTGAAAAGTTATGTCGAGCTGAGCAAAAAATCGTATTTGAGGGGGTCTATTTTTACATTCTTAGGAGCTACAGGGTTAATTAATATTTCACGACTTTGATTCACGTTATTGTTTCTAGCAAAAAAACTATCTTACATAAAACTTATTTTGATAGCTCATTTTAAAAGCAATGAAATCACCTTTCCAACGGTATATCAACAAACCCCACTAACTTAACCGTTACCGAGCTATGCTCGTGTGAACATGAAATCAATCGATTGAAACTACCAAATTTCAATTTTGAGTACAAATTTCTCAGAAATTCGCGTAATAAATGGAATTTTTTTATGATTAGTTTTGTAATTTATTTAATTTTCATTTTAATGACACCAAAAAACATAAACATATCTTACAAAATAAAAAAGCAGGCTGTACTAAAGAAATTATACTTATTACTTATTATACTTAATTATTACTTATTATAGCATTAACATGCTATAGCATATATGTCAACATGCTATAACATATTTTGTTAATTCACACTGCATGGTTAGTATGTAGCGGTATTTATTTGTTAAGCATAGAGAACCTACAGTATCTATTGAAACTTCTTCAAAACTAGTTCCTGTAGCAGGTTTCCCAAACGGTTAACGATAATCATAATTGTCGTTATTGGTCATGGTGCATGCACAGTTTCATAGTAAATGACAGTTTTCGCTAGTTAACTATAGCTACAATCGTCGTTAAGGCGTCTGGGAATTCCGCACCTGGTGTGTTTGTCAAAGTTAATTGTTCTATTGTATGTCTGGTTTATGCTTGTAGTTTTTCCCCTGGCTCTTGAACACATTTCGACAATTACATTAGAATTGAATTTTAAGTTGTTTCCCTTTGGTAATTGGATTTAATTAATAGGTAAAATTCCTCCATATTGGCAAATTGTCTTCCTCTGCACAAATCAAAAGCATCCCCGTGTAATCTCAACTTAACACATTCTATAACGCGTGGTAACTCACTAGCATTGAATGCTCTTAAAGCAAGATCGCACACTTGAATGAACCTGTAAACCTCCGTTGGCGAGTCGGTTCCCGAGAATAAAGGGACCAGATTATTCACGGTCTTAGCTATTGCGTTTAGATTCATTGTACTATTTTTTATTTCTATATTCTCGTAGATATGTCCTCCTTCTTCTGTCTGCACGTCTGTTGCCTCTTTATGATGCAATGCATTTTCTATTGCCAATTTCAATTCTTCCTGCAAATGCCTATTTTGTACCTGTAATCCCCTAATCCTAGCATTTGCCTGTTCGACTGTCTCAAAATCTACTCTATCTTGTTGGACAATTAACTTCTCTACTAAATCTGTCGATACGCCTTCTCTTTGCAACAGATCTCGCAATCTTTCGTTTTCCAAATCTAGCTCTTCTGCTCTACCCTGGTTTCATTTTCTTAGTTGTTGCACCTCGCCTAAATTTGTTCACAGAGCCTCAAAATCTCTCTTATACTCCTCAAATCTCCTTGCTTGAGCCGTACTCTTGTGCTCGTGATATTTATCTACGAAATCAAACACTTCGTCTGCCTTTTCTACCTTTGTCAAATTTTTCCCCACCGTATTTGGCTGCAGCAAAGCGAAATTATCTTTGTTTGATATAACCACTTTTGCTCGGACCCATAATTTTTCCAAAAACCTGTCCAACTCTCCTATGAGATCTAGATACCTTCTCTCTATGTCACTAGTGTGATCCATTTAAAGGAAAACAAGTTAAAATTACCGCGTCGCCTTTCTAACACACTAAGCCAAAGTGTTCTTTGTTGAATCAATTCTCCCGTAGGCCTAGTCAGTTATTATAACATAATATTTTTTTGTTTTCATATATCCATTTATTTGATGCAATACATATTAACAAAATTTCTTCAAAATTTACAAATCACAACTTTCCGTTCAAAATTCATCTCGTTTCGGATCCTCTTGGTGCTGATCGATGTTCTCCACGGTGAAATACTTTATTTACACATGTATTTTCTTTTTCATAGGAATACTGCCAGGTTAATTTTGTGCATCGGCTTCATTGTGCTTCACTGTGCATTGAAAGGTAAAGTTTTTCAGACCGCCACAGACCAAAATAATGTTGACAATGAATGTAATTATTTGTATTTGTATTTGTATTTATTTATTTATTGGCTAAGCTAGTACAACAAGATTAATATCTTATAATTAAAGTACTAGCAACAAGAAAAAACCGTGAATTGTTAAAAGAGTTTTGAAAAGAAAAGATATTAAGTTAATTTTATAAGCAATAAATGATTTAAAAAGCTTAACAAACATATATAATAGATCTAATTTACATTTAAAGTTACTTAACATGCTTGCTGTATGAATAAACACATTTAATATATAAAAATTAAAAATTTAAAAAAAAAAAAAAAAATCAAAATGGAGCAATGGTCAAACAAAAATTATAAAGCAAGATGATTTAGAAGATAGTTTCTGAATTGTAGTGCATTGCCGACTAATTTTATATTTCGGGGAAGTGTATTCCAAAGCCTTATTGCATGAACAAAAAACTGTCGTTCCGATGTTAGACAAGAATGACGTATTGGTATAATATTGTTGTTCCTGTCAGAACGTGAAAAACGTAACCTTACAAACAAGTCGGATGGTGATTTATTGTAAATAATCTTATGCAAAAGCAAAGTTGTTCTGAAATTAATTAGCGTATCTAAAGTCATACCGGAAATGAGTCGAGCATATTGTGATACGTGATCAAAACGTCTGAGACCATAAACATATCTCGTGATATTATTATATACAACATTTAATTTAGATTTACTAGCGCTGTCACAATTGCCAAAAATTTCGCAGCCATACAATAGAGTTGGAATAAGGTACGTTTTCGCCAAGAGTAGTCTAATGTTAAAAGGTGTAAAAAATTGTATCGCCCACAAGCTGCGCAACATACTATAAACTTTTCCAATTGCTATATTTATGTGGTTATTCCATGTAAGAATTCGGTTAAATGTGATGCCCAGATTTTTAGCGCAGTCAACATATTTTATTACATTACTGTTTAATTCAATGATTGGAATTGAACTGACATCGATAAGTTTCTTATTAATAACAATGCACTTGGATTTAGAAGGATTCAGACATAGCCCGTTACTGGAAGCCCAATCATAAATAAGTTTGAGGTCATTGCTTGGATTGTTAATGCACTCTGTAATTGATGAGAGCTTAGAACTAATATATAGTTGAACATCGTCGGCGTACAAATGAATCTTGCAGTATTTTGGAATATTGACTATATCATTAACGTATATAGAAAACAGTAAAGGCCCCAATATGGAACCCTGAGGAACTCCTTTAGTGACAGGTAAGAAATGTGAAATAGTTTCCTTAATACAGACAGCTTGACTTCTGTCGAACAAATACGAATTAATTAATTTAACAGCTGTATCAGAAAAGTTGAAAGTATTTTTCAGTTTCAAGCAAAGCAACGGGTGATCAACCGTGTCAAAAGCTTTTGAGTAGCGTTAAAAAAGTAACTTTGTTTCTATCTAAAGCTTCACGAATATCTTCAGATACTTGAATAAGAGCAGTCACGCATCCTCTTTAAGGTCTAAAACCAGATTGTTTTTCTGTAATCAGAGAGTTATTGTTTAGAAAACCGCTTATTTGTTTGAAAACAATTCGTTCAAAGACTTTTGCGATAAAAGGTAATATGGCAATTGGACGGTACTCGGTACTAGAACTATTCTTTGGTAAAGGGATGATTTTTGCAGATTTCCAACAGTGCGGAAAGTAAGAACGAGTTATTGCACAGTTAAAAATGTATGTTATGTATGGCAACAATGTGGGTAGTAAAGTCTTCAGAAAAACAGGGTTAATTTCATCAAAACCTACGGCATTGGATTTGACTGAAGTAAAGCAACTTAAGACTTCAAAATTATCTACGCAATTGAAGCTAAAATAATTGGAGTTAGAGAGACAGTTTCTATAATTGTAATTAACAGTGTCTGCTGGTGGCATATTATTATTTTTGCAAAATTGTTCATTTAATTCATTGACCTTTTCCGAGTCAGGACAATGACTATTGTTTTTATTTATACCAATTTTTCTAATCAGTTCCCAGTTTTGCTTGCAACTAACAGCATTTCTAAATTTAGATTCATAGTATTTAGTTTTAGCTTGTTTATCATTTTATTAACGCTTCTACGAATTTGTTTGAATCTTTCATAAAAAATCGTGATTTTAAATCGCTTCCAGCGGTCATATGCACTATTTCGCTTAATAATCATAGCATAGATCTCATGGTTGAACCAAAGTTGTTTCTTGCGAGTGAAAGAATTGGACTTTACAACTACAAATTTATCATACAAAAATTTTACGCGTGAATTCAGGAATGACAATTGATCATCAACGCAGGGCATCGCGTAGACACAGTCCCAGTTAATATTTAAAACATCTGTACCCAAGAGATTATAATTGATATTTTTGAAGTCCCTGTAAAAAAATGTATCCGGACTGACGCGTTGATTTGCTCGTATAATAAAACTTTCGATTCATCATTGACAAAAAACACATCAAGTAAAGTACTGCTTGTTTTAGTGAAATGAGTAGGAGTATCACGATTAACAGCGAAGAGACCAAGGGTTTGCTTACTATGAAGCAATTGCGTATCTGTCAGTAAGTCACTGTTAAAGTCACCTGTAATAATAATGTTGCTGTGAGACAGACTCACCTGTTCAATTGTTGCCATAACGGGACTCATATCGACATTTTTGTGTGGTCTATACACGGTACCAACAAGGATTTTGCTAGACCCGACGAGAATACTTAAGAACAGAAGTTCGCATTGACTGTCTGGACCGGACTGATGCAGAATTTTACAAGAAAAACAACTCTTCACGAAGATGGCAACGCCGCCTGCATGTGTGATCCTATCAGTTCTATACAAATTATATCCCTGCATACAGAATAAACCATTGGGCATGTTAGGAAGAAACCACGTTTCGGACACACATACTATATCAATCTCAGATGTTTCGAACAAGTATCTAAATTCGTCAATTTTTTTGACCAGGCTCTGGGAGTTTATGTGACATATTTTGATACCCGTCTTTTGTCTAGAAAAAATTCGAATCAACTCGAAAGTAAAGTCCTTGGAGCTTCCCGATAAACCATTATTAAAGGACATATAAAATCAGTTTAAAATTAAATGTACAATGCACTAAAGCAAAGATATGATAGAAAACTTGCAAGGTAATTAATAAAGTTTGACGTTTGCTTATAGGAGTCTTGTAACATTATGTAAAGATATGCAATTTAAATGTTGTAGTAATAATAAAAATATCAATTTGATTAAATAGGATATAACAAAAAACTAAAACAAGTAAGATACCTAAAATATGAGTGGCAAAGAGCTGGTGATAAAAGCTGTTGATTTTATGTAGCCGATTAGTCATTCTGACCACCACGAAAAAACTGATGTCCCATTTGATCCGTAGCTGAGGGATTATGTAAGATATTGCTTAATTTTTGTAGCTCGCATAAAGAACATATGAAGATAGCAGCATCATTTTGTTCCTTCCTGACATAAACAAGACCACGCAATGAATAAGCCGTTGAAATTTAGGCTGTTTTTTTAGTCGTATGGCCGACTGCAAAATCAGATAATTTGTTTTTGAAAGATTTTCATTCACGTAAAAAGGAGCATTCGAGTCGAATCCAGCAATATGCAGACGAAGAATATCCTTGCTGTCTTTTTTGAATTTAGCAATGTTCTTCAAGAAAGAATTTTTGGCATTCGGAGAGTCTAGCTTCACAATAATAGTTGAATCTAATTTCGCAGGTGCTCTATAATTGCGATAACGCATTATGTTTTTTACTACTGGCGGAGGAATTTTTATAGAGGAGCATATATTATCAAATATCTCGTATAAATTTTCGTTCTCAATATATGGAATACCATTTATTCGGATTTCCATGGCTACAGCAAGATTGTCGAGTTTTTCCTGCTGGGATTTAAGATTTTTTATTTCAGCCTGTAGAGAACAAATGTTAGGCATGTTTCTTCAATAAACTTGACTCTCTGCGGAAGATCTATCAAGCCTTTGTGCTCACTCTCAAGAACATTGAATCTCTTTTCAAAAGAGAGCAACGTTGCTTTTATGTTCATTAATTAAGCTGATGTTTCACTGAGTTTCTGCATAACTCGATCTTCTGAAGTTTGTATTGCTAAGCGCATTTCAGCAATTATTTCCTTTTGAGTTTCCATTCGCTTCTCCATTTCCCTTTGCGTCTGCTGTATGATGCTGGTGATCGACAATTCAGCATGTGTTGGCATCGTTTGTGCTTGTTGAGAACCAAGAGGGGAGGAAACCGGTTTGTGAGCAACTTTTAATCTTGTGTTCATAGTTATTTATATTGTTTACTACTCTCACTCATTGTATTATTTGTTTCTGATGTATTTATGCTTTTATTTTTTAATTTTTTTTTTTTAAAGCTTTTTTAAACTTAATATGCTTACACGATATTGTACATTCAGATATTTTAACACAAGTTTTAAAAGTGTTGCGGAGCGATTTAAAACACGTCTGTCCGGTGCAGAAGAAATTTTTTACAATCTAATTAATATAAAAATACTATGATTTCAAACCACGATTAAAATCATAAACTCAAAAAGGTGTTAAACGAGACTTAACCCTTTGTATTAATAAAAATTTGTCTCTGCCATCCTCTTTCCCGAGAGGTAGTGGAAGATGGATCCGCCATCAATACTTATTTCAAGCAGGACCCACTTGGATCCTACTAACACAATTCAATTCCCAAAAAATTTTTCCCCCAAGAACAATCTTGCGTTGGACTCAACTCGTTTGTTTAACCAAACTAAACTCCCAAAAACTTTCTACACACACCATCGAATTTTCAAACATTAAGCACTCATATACACAGGGAATTGAACTTCCTTCTTCAAAACCCAAAATATATTTTTTTTGTTTTTTTCAATGCAAGGTACCATGCCTTGTAATATTTATTAAAAGTTTTACTAATTATTTATTTTTATTTTCTAAAACCTCCTTGATGTTCCCGTGAACAAAAAGGATCCTACCGATTTATTTCAATCTAGTTTTTCAAAAATGTATTAATTTTTATTTTATATTTATTTTATATTTAGTTTTTCAAAAAAATTTTTTTTTCAAAATATCCTTGCTGTTTCCACAAACAACAAGGATCCTACTAGTTAATTCAAACTCTTTTTTTTTCAATATACCCTTGCTCTTGCCCTGAACAAAAAGGATCCTACCGGCTGCGCCAAAAATGTTGGTTTCCTCCCTATGAGGATACCGGTAGGTCCTTTGTCGTGACCTCAAAATGCTCACCTAATCTAGCATGTTTTCTCTTCACTAGAGAAGCACGCATATCCCTACAGATTCCCTAGGACATTAAAAAACAACCCGTTTATCTTGTTTTTATTCGGCAGGGTAGCTGCCAGATGCATAGGCAGCCCTGAGGTTGCTAGAAGATTGGTGGGTGTGTATTTTAATGGCTCACCAGCCAGCAGTATACTTACTTAATTGATTCGCTGGTTCTGCTGTGCTTATTGCTGACGAAAGGAAAAATGCTTGGGTTTTTTTTTAATGGTGTTTCTCGTGTTCACTCCTATTTCGAACTCTACGAACGAACCTCTTGAACTCTACGAGCCAAATCTCTTTATTTAAACTGAAGCACTGATATTTATAACAAATATCTGGCTTCCTCAATCTTTACATTATTGCTTAACAACTTACACCCCTATTCTGGCGTTGAAGTGACAATAGACTGTCATTGAAATTTTGTCACTGACCGTGTTATGCACTTATTATTATTCCCTGTTATTTTATTCTGCATCAAAAGTGACACGGATAAAGCTTATTAAATTCGCCACATAGTGGTGCTGTTAAAAGCTTTTTAACTTCATTGGCATGTGTGAAAATATTTATTGTGAAAAATTTAAATTAAAGACAAAGGGAATATTTAAACGATTTCAAACTGTAAGTTTATAGTTTCTTAAATTTTTGCACATTTTAGACATGTTTTTTTTATAATTCAGGAGCAAAAAGTTCGAACGTACAACTGCAGAGCAACTGCAGTTTTATGTTCAATTCTGCAAGGAGCATCCCGAGCTGCAAGCTGGTAAAAATTCAGCGGATAGGCCACGATTGTTGGCAGAACTGTGGCAGGAAATAGCAGTCAGCCTCAACTCTATGAGGGGACCAACACTCACGGCAAATAAGTGGAAGGAGGTTCTTTGTAAAATTTTGAAATTTTTCATTATTTTCAAAAACAGCATTTACAGAATTTGAGCCAATGGAAAAACCAATTGCGCTGTCGCGCACGTAAAGCAAGGGCGGAGAAACTGCTTACTGGTGGAGGTCCACAAGGCACAGGAATTAGCGACTTCGAGGAGCAAGCGCTGCAGACTGTTGGACTTATTTCTATTGATGGCCTTAAGGGATTGCCGCAACTAGGTTTACAGGTTAGAATGAACAAACTGGATTTTTTAACAATTCCAACAGTTATTTTTTTCAGGATATTGCAACTGTTGCACCACCAGAACCAACGCCAGCAGCTGAATTTTTAGAAGATTATGAGCCAGTTGTAGATGTAATATTTTGCTAACTGAAACTTTTGAATAACTAATTTGCATATATTAGGTAATTGATATTACGTTTTCCTCTTCACCTCCGTTGTCTCCACTGCCGTCGTCTCCACCGCCGTTGTCTAAGCCACTTTTGCCTAAAAAAACACTGCCACTAACTCCAAGAATTTCAACACAGCCCGCCTGTAGCAGCCGAGCCCGATTTACAATAACTTTTCCATCTGAAAACTTGAATGAAAGACCAAAAAAAGGAATCCAGATGCCATATTGGAGGAGGCCCTAAGAAGTCTCCAACGACGCGAGGTTAGACAGCTTCAAATGATGGAGCAGACAAACAATTTGCTTGGGGGTATAAGGGATGCTCTTTTTGCCATAAGCTTTGCTTTGGAAAACATAAAAAATAAACATGTGTTTAAAGTTAAAAATTGACATGTGTTTAAAGTTTTTTTATGAAAATGTAATAGCTAAAGTTGTTTATCTGTAAACTTTAAGATCACACAATTTTTTTTTTGTTTCCAAATTATTATTTGAACAGCTCGGTTCATAGTGTTATTTTTCGATATTTTTTATTCGATAGATTTCATATTACAGAATATTATGGCAAGGATTCGACATATTGATTCTTATTCTTTGGCCTTCTCTTAAAGTACCATGATTGTTGGTTGTTTCATTGGCAGCGTTATTTAAAGGAGGCAGTTCACAAATTTTTTTAACTTCCATCGGAACTCTATTTGTTATTAGAATATTGTGTAACATAGCGCATGCATATGTTATGTTTGCGGCTCGTAACTATAGTGCAAAGTTCGATGCTTTAGAAGACACCTGCAGATAAAATATATATATGTATATAATGTTTATATTAATAAAAAACGAACGCTGCATTTTTTCGCACCTGAAACGTGCTTTTAAAACACCGAATGCCTTTTCAACAGTGTTGCGAGCTTTGACGTGAAGCTTGTTAAATTTTTCCTCCTTTCTATTCGACGGGTCAGCAATGGGTGTGAGAAGCCATGTCTCTAAGGGATACCCTGAATCCCCCCAGAGCCATGCATCCGTCCGCTCAGCGTGAGTTCTAATTAGGTGGATGCGAATAGCAGATGTTGTCCAAATTCCTGAGACATGGCAAGATCCAGGAAATTTAGCATTAATTGCTGTGAAACTTAAAAGATGGTAAGTAGATGGTAAGAAACCTGTAAGTAAAGGTAATGGGGCATTATCATAGTCCAAAAATAAAGTATGCTTTAGTTATAAACGTATTTTATTTTTAAAGTCGACCTTACGTTTTCGTATCTCATAGTCGTTTTAGTAATGGTAAATACTAAGCAACAGTGTTTGTACTAATTTAGAACTATTGCAACCCTGCATCAGCTGAATATAAAGAACAAAATGTTTTTGTAATTTGTTGAAATGGAGGTAATATTATATTTTTTTCGAAGATTTGTAGATTTTTTTTAAGTTAAAACAATGCTGTTAATGTAAAGTACAAACAATGCTGTGAAAATAATTTTACTTTTTTTATTGTAAGATCAATGAAATTAAATGATTTTTTTATTTCATTTCATGAATTCATTTCATAAAAGCTTTTTATGCCTTAATAAAGACAATCTTGATCTTTAGAAATTTGTATTAATAAATGCAGTTCGATAAGCTCTTCCTGTAGCAGATGACTCATTAGGAATTACAGGATTAATAGAAAATACTGATGGTTCAACAACGGTTTCGTTCTCCAAATCTAAATCTAAAATAAATAAATATTGTAATAAAGTTATTTACAAGAATGTGGCAAGCTTACATGACATGTTCCTTTCTTTTGCGATGTTGTGAAGGACAGCTACCGCAACTACTATATTTTTCGCCGTGTCCAAGTCAACACGAAGCCTTTCAAATATTGATCGAAACTTCGACTTTATTTGTCCATTCATGCACTCAATTTTAGCTCGTGTTGCCTTATGACTTTTATTGTACCTAAAATTATAGAGAATTTAAAAAAAAAACAGATAATAAAATACAACAGATAATAGTTTGGACATTAATGAATTAAGTACGTTGACGTAAACTTACCGTATTTCCTTTGGTGTTGCAGGATTTCTAACTACCGTTAACAATATTGTTGAAAGAGGCTATCCAGCATCTCCAATTAATACTCCACTATGTTCGTTTCTAGTACTCTCCAATTTCAATTTAAGCTGGCAATCACTCCAAATTCGAGCATCGTGCTTTGAACCTCGAGATCTTGCCACAACATCAATAATTTTGCAATCTGTATCGCAGACAATCTTAAAATTTTGAAAATTAAGTAAACGTAAGAGCTTTTCATAACTACGGCAGCAATTTAATAATCACATGAAATCGCATATTACCTGGACATTTAAAGAATAATAGTTTTTTCTATTTAAATAATGACCAGCCATTTCTACTCCAATATTCCCTGCAGGACATTTAATTCGAATGTGTGTACAGTCGATAGCACCAATGACTGATGGAAAATGGGAAATTTGATAAAAATTCCTTTTCACTTCAATTAATTCGCTACTGCTTGGAAATCGAATAAAATGCGGAAATAACAATGCAATTCTTTTTGAAATATTTTTTATGATTCGTCCAACAGAGGTTGTAGATATTCCATGAAGGTCTTCTAAAATATTTTATATGCTTAAAGATTACTTTTAACTCTAGGAAATGCTATTTTTTTTTGACATTACCGACATCACTTTGATGTATGTTCCTGCCAAGAAAACGCAATGTCGTGAGCACTTGCAGGGCTACTGAAATTGGAAGGCCACGATTATTCCTTGCTTCTTCAATATTTAGAATATCAATTATAAATTGTGCGGTAATTTTATCAAATCGATATCGGGAATAAAAGTCAACGTCATCCAATTCAAAAGGATCATAGCGTTTTTTGTAAATTTTTTGCCTTCTAAGCTCATCTTCAGCAACAGCATCTTCGAAAATGCCAAAATCCCGGTTTATATCTAAAAATCTTTCCATATTTATTGCTAAACGTTAAAATCGTACTTAAACAAGTTAAATTAATTAATAAATGTTTATTTTCACAAACAGTTGTGTTTCAAAAATAGTTTTTCACGTTACTAATAACAACTTGAGTTGTTATTAAATATAAAGCATACTTTAATTGGAAAAGTATACTCTAAGTTGACTTTGGCAAACATAAAGCATACTTTAGCTTAAAGTATACTTTAAAATATTAAAAATACACTTTTTTTTTTACTATGATAAAGCCCCAATACGTATTTGTTTTAGAGTTAAGGCTAACATTTTCTTGTGAAGTGTTCACAATTATATGTAATTCACTCTTTCAAGAAATTATATGGCTAAAAAGACAACACAACTTACTGCTTCCACGTTTATACTGTAGTATCCTTTTCGGTTCATGTATAAGCTTAATGGATTGTTGACGTTATTTGCAGGAGGTGATGAAATTACAATATGAGTGCATTCAATCGCTCCAATTGTTCCTTTAATACCGTACATGGTGTGAAATCTAAAAGCGATATAATTATGTACATACATGTTCACACATATTCTCTATGTGATTCCTTACCCAGTTTTCACTGCAGCTTTCTCCATCATAGTTTTCGGGAAATGAATTTCGCTTCCTTTTACGGTTGCTATCAGCTAAGAAATTTCACCCAAGCAACGTGAAACTGAAGCTTGACTCATGGGGACTATGTAATTGGTTCCCACACATTTTTGGTAAGAACCATGGGCGTAAAAATACACAACTGACACAAAGCGTATTGGAAAAGGTAAACCCGTTCTTTGGCTATCGTGGGGCTCAAGCTGTTGAATCAATTCACAACAAAGGCTTCTTGGCATCCGAAATGTTTGCATAAACACCGATTCCTGTATAGAAAAGGGGTTGTTGGTATCGCGCAAATGCTTCAGCAGCCCTCGTCTTTCTATTTTCATATTTCTCTGGGCAAGAATAGATGAATATATTATTAAAAATTCTTCTGTCATTGTTAATTTATCAATTTTTTGATTTTTTCACACAATTAAACAAATTTTATTCAATTAGATTTTAGAAAAACACCTTGCGTAGCTGTCAAAAAGCTTTTAAAAATTCGTTTGTCACCTGCTACCATTACCAGGTGACGAGTGCTGGTAATAACAAATATAATTTTTTGATCTGTCACTTATCTACTTGAATAGAAGAACATGACAATAGTCATTCACCACACTTTGTTGCGATTTTGTCAATCTAATTTGAATGTTAGAATAGGGGTGTTAGTTGACAGTTTTTTGTCACATAATTACATTTCACTTATCTATTAATTGGCTAATCTTAACACTTATTTAATACACAAGGTATTTCCTCAAAACTTGGCCGAGATTCAAGTTATGCGGAAAACATTTTTGTGTTTGTAAAATGCTCGTGTTTCATTTTATTTATCATACTTTTATTTTCCCAAGTGTGGAACTCTGTTGGGCTGAATATTGTCCAATGGTAAACTCTAGTAAATAAAATACTATAAATGCATGCAATTACAACAATAAAATATTACTAATTAAAAATGCTGTCAATGCATTTTGTGCCCGGTGCAGAAGGCACAACGGTGTCAGTTTATTCGCTGGTAACGATATCAGAATGGCAGAGCTGGAGCAGGTATTAACTCAGAAGATGTATGCCTATCCTGTGTACTGAGGTTAGGGAGGCTTGTGTCTATATACCAGGCGGATATACTTGGTGTGGTGCATGCACTGGACCACCTGATAGATGACTGAGTCAATGGCAAGAAAATTATCATTGCCCTTGACAATCAGTCGGTGATTAGGTGCATGCAGCGTACAGGCGTCACTTCCAGGTTGGCCATAGAGTGTCTTAACAAACCCAATAGGTGCGCTCAGACAAATGAACTCACACTTATGTGGGTGAGAGAACATTCTGGCATAGAACAGAATGTAAATGCTTATTCTTTAGCAAGAGAAGGATCAGCAGAAGAGTTCTGTGGACCAGAGCCACGTATCGCCATAGGTAACAAGATGGTGGCAGGCCTTATTAAGCAATGGACGGACTCGGAACACCGCAGAAGGTGGGAAGAAGCTGTTAATTGCAGGCAATCGAAGGCGGCCGTGAAGTGGTCTTGTAGTGAGGCAGCAAAAGCTATCCGTTACAATTGAAAAACTTTAAGCTGGCTTACTGCACTGGTCACAGGACATGGTACCTACATGTACCATCTCAGGAAGATGACTCTAACCGAGGACGGTACGTGTAGGTTTTGCCTAGAGAAGCTGGAAACGGCAGCACACATTCTGTGCCAGTGTTCGGCGTTAGCAAGCATAAGAATGACCATTCTGGAACGTCCATTAATTGGCGAAGCCGAGATTGGTCAGCTGACCTACAAGGATATGCTTGGGGTGACAAAGGATGCTTATGCAAGGAGCATGCTCAAGTATGAGGGCTCCGAGCGGTAGCATCCTTTGTCCAATGGGGGCGAAAAGAGACCCACTGTGGTCCGCTTCGGCAAATCCCCGATTATTATATTATTATCTCTCTACTGATATCGTTGGTGGAGTGGATGCTGGAACCAAGGTAGACTAAGTACAGCACAACCTCGAAGGAGGTGTAGTCAACAGTGACGTGGGTATCAATACGCTGGGACTGTTTGTTTGTTGGCACCAGATATTTCGTCTTATCTGCATTTACTGCAAGACCCATGCGACTCATTTCTTTTTCTAATTACGAGAATGCTGCACTGACTTCGCTTGTGCTATGGCCAATGATTTCAATATCATAAGCATACGCTAGCAGCATAACACTCTTGTAGAATGTGGTGTAATATCAATACAATATTAATAAATAATGAAAGCAAAATTTACAATCAAATTAAATTTTAACAAAATTTTTAAACCTGTATTAAAAAATTTTGTCACACCTCCCCCACCATGTCACACTTCGTCACAAATTCTCGATCCCCTCCCCCCCTAAACGTATTACGTAATTTATGAACAGCCTCTTATCATACTAAATCAGTGTTACAAATTTGTAAAAAACTTCTTATTTGCAAGCCATCTAAAAATTTCGTGAAATGGCATTTTTCTACACTTGTAATTTACAACTTCTCTCTCATAAATTTTTTTTCTTGTTGCTTGGATCAGCTATAGCCGTAGTAATAAAAACAAAAAACTTTTTCGTAGTTTTTTTGTGTTAAGTAGTAAAAATTAGAAAAACTAAAAGAAGAACAACTACAGCAACTCAATTTTAACAACAACAACACTGACTGGTTTGTGAACAAAACAGAAAAAACAATTCCCAACGAAATACAGTGGCTGCTGACACACGGGCCAAAGTTTGCGCTGTCAGTGACAAAAAAACAATTTCCACTATTTAACATGGTTGCAGAAGACGAAGACTGTATACGAACATTAAGAGAAAAAGACGATAAAGAAACGGCGAGGATAAATCTAACTACATTTGTGCAAAAACATCTTAGAGAAACGAGTACTACAGAGAGATACACCTACGTAACAAACATAGTTAAGACTGCCAAAGAGTTTTTAAAAGAGCATACAGACATTATCATAGTCGAAACAGACAATGGAAACAAGACAGTGGCGATAAACAAAAACGCATAAAGTTAAAAGATGGATGGACGTATAGGTCGCACAGAAGAGATCCGACTGCTACTCTATGACAACTCCGCCAGGTTAGCAACTTAGTTGCGCCTGCCTGTCTAAAGCCAGGATAAAGGAGGATGGTTGTTTGTAGGATACGTCCTGCAAGCGTAAAAACTGATAGGGCCAAACAAGAGCTCGGGGTGGCGCCCATCTTGGTAGCAGGTCATATTGGGTATATCGATATGAAACAAGCCTGCGAAGGTATAGCAATTGACCTTAAAACTTGTTAGTACGGGGACAGTCTCACCCGTCAAATGGGGTAGACCCTATCTATCCACTGCACTGAGACTAGAAATAGGCCGATAACAATTTGAATGTTGAGTGTTTTGACATGCGTGCCTTACATATCGTCACTCGGGCTTTCCT
Source organism: Coremacera marginata (assembly GCA_914767935.1). NCBI lineage: Eukaryota > Metazoa > Arthropoda > Insecta > Diptera > Sciomyzidae > Coremacera > Coremacera marginata. The sequence goes on from OU612047.1 coordinate 101,415,234, forward strand.
TAGGGGTTTGCTCGTCGACGTTTGATTTGAACCCTCAAACTGGCACGGCTGTCACTGAATTGAGTGATGAAATGGTGTAAAAACTGGGTTCTCATACTGAGCACGGCAGTCCCTGAGAACAAGGCCAATACTCTGTCTAGATGTTGAGATATGTAGATCAGCCGGACTGCCAGAGTAAGAGTGGCAAAATTAGGTCCTCCTTTGTAGGTACCAGACATGCGTAATTGTTCGCAACTGAGCCGGCAGCTGTGAGCTGTTAGAATGGCCCTTTCAGTGCTCATTGAGCACGGTCACGCATAAAAATGCACTCCTTCATAATTGCATGAGTGCATTTTTGGTCTCTTTGCGGGGATGTTGTGGATCCTCATTGACGAGATCGAGTTGCCCAGATGACTGCCGTGGGCTGGCCCTTTGGGGCGACTCGTACTGGTTGTGGTTGTGTGAATGCTACACAGGTCTAGATTGACCGGCGGGGTCGCGCAGTGGTACGACCGGGCTGGTGTATCTGTCTTAATATGCAAGAGATTGGATAGGTCTCGTCTTCACCAGTAGATGGATTGTAGGTACGTCACTACTGAAATCTAAACTGGTACTGCTATTACGGGCAGTATGTAATTTATTGCATAATGCTCCTAATCAGCAGGGCACTGGGTGATGCTTTGTTTGTGAAACGGTTTCCATGTTCGTGTTGCTACACCGGATGGCCCTTATGTTTTACTGGTTAAAGCATAAACGGGTCCGTGTTGTGGTATACCACATGAGTTCTGGTTGTCTGTTTCATGAACTATTACCCTAGGTCTGCAGACCCAAGTACTTAAGCCTTGCGGTAGGTGTACTTGTCAAACCAGATTCTGTCTGCTACTCTATAACAAAAAAACAACAAACTAGTTGAAACTCTTTTCAAACAAAAGCTAACAACATATTCTGCGACAATACCTCGGATTTATTAACTTCCGAAAATCCATAAAGTCAATGTGCCTCTCAGACCTATCTGCTCATCGGATTCTGCACGGATTAGTCAAATATTTAGTTAACATACTAAAAAACTAAACAATAGACTCGAAATATAACATAAAAGATACAGTAGAGTTTAAAAACATAATAAATAACTCATACATCTGTGATGACGAACAGATGTTATCGTTCGATGTTATTTCACTGTTCCCAAGCATTCCGATTGACTTTGCCCTAAAAACAATTAACAAAAAATGGGACAACATAGCCAAAGATACTAATATTCCAAAACTTCTCTTCATGGATATATTAAAATTCTGCATAAGTGAAAATAACTATTTCATAAATGAAAACAATATATATAACCAACTCAAAGGTATGCCGATGGGTCTCCCGTTTCACCCATTATAGCAGAAATCGTTATGGAAGAAGTTTTAGACACTTTTATGGAGAAGTGCGAGCAAAAACCAATATGGCTCACAAAATATGTTGACGACAATTTTGCAATTGTGGAAACAGATAATATAGGCAAAACTTTACAAACACTTAACTCATGCCACAAACACATAAAAATTACGAAAGAAGAAGAACAGGAAGGAATCTTACCATATTTGGACGCACTAGTTAGGAGAATTAGTAATGGTATTCAGTGAATATCTTATATACACTGAAGCGTAAAACTAAAAGTTTACGCTGCGCGTTTGCACGAACCCACCCTGAATAAATATAAATTCAACTGTGTAATTGTATAGAAAACAAGTTGCCATCACAACATTTTTTCAATCCATTTTGATATTTTTGACATATGCCAACAATTTACCAATTTTTTGAATTTTTCGCTAGTGCAGTTACTTAAAATGCCCCATTAGGCCACAGTTGCAGTAATAAATTATACGTGCTGCTTACACCACGATTTTGTGCGGTAAGCTGAGTATATATACTCACGTATAATTTTGTTGTTGCAAAATACGCTTCAGTAAACTTACCGCACATACGGTGCTTACATCACCAATAAGGCGTTCATTGAATACCACTAATAATATTATCAAAATGAATTGGTACCAAAAACCATCAGCGTCAGGAAGATTGATAAATTTCTATTCCAAACACCCAGAAAAAATGATAATACAGTCACAAAGTTTTCCACACAAAGTCAATAAAACACGCATAAGACACATACTCAACAAGAACAGTTTTCCAGAACATACAATCAATCGGCTTATAAGAGAAGTCATGAACCAACACAACAACACAACATGGAGTCCACAGCCAAAAATTTACAAAGGAGTAACATACGTACATGGTTTCACAGAAAAACCTCAAAAAAACTGATATCTACGACAAAAATAAATACTTTTAAGCTCCTAAAACTAACTTTGAGAATACTTTGAGAAACATATGTATAGCAAAACAAAAGTAAAGTCGATAAGATGGACAAGGCGAACGTTGTTTACGAAATAGCATGTAAAGGTGACGAAACTAACATATGCGGACAAGTATATGTTGGTACGACAAAATCTAAGCTTAGGACAAGATTAGCATCGCATAAATCAGACTTAAAATCAAAACACGACAATAAAACAAAATAAGACTTTGAAGAGACAAAAATATTACCAGAAGAGAAAAATTACGCCAGAAAATATACAATTGAAATGCTTCATATTATAAACCACTCAACTCAAACCGGACACAGAAAAATGCGCTCACATATACAAACATTAAATCAAACAAAAATTTAGTTAACATTAATATCGTATAGCTGACTGACAACACTCGTTTGTGACACAATTAACAATTTTATGTAATTTGTTAAAAATAGTGTTTTGTGATTTTATTTAATTGTTTATTTTGTAATTTTTTCAGGTCCTGAAGATGGCTTTAAAATTAAGCCGAAATATCAAAAAAAAAAAATTAAACAAAAAGCTACGAAAAAGTTTTTTGTTTTTATTGCTACGGCCATGGCTCAACCAAGAACAAGTATGCATTTTAAGAAGGCCGATTAATAAAAAATTCGAAAGTTTGTAATTCGAATTAACAAATTTGTAAGTTTGTGATTTGTAATTCGCGAAACGATATTTCGACTTCCAAAGTCAATCAGAGTCAATTTCAGAGGTCAGTTTCCTTTAATTTCTCGAACTGTACCCTACTTCACATAAAACAATTTAAAATCACAAATTTGTATTTGTAATTTACAAGGGCACAGTTCGAGAAATTAAAGGAAACCGGCCTCTGAAATTGACTCTGATTGACTTTGGAAGTCGAAATTCGGCGTTTTTTTCAGTTTCAAATAGAAGTATTAAAAATAAAGAAAAAATCTGTTAATCAATTTTGAATTACCAATTATATATTTTGTAATTGTCTGAAAATATAAATAAATAAACAAATAAATTTGAATTGAAGTCTTTGAGACGAGCTCTATGACGATACCTCAGCCATATATAATAAGATAACTGTTACGAGGAAATAAAAGACTTCGAATTTTTTGAATATTGGAATTTTATTATATTAAAAAATTCTTTACTCACCTCGCTGTGCTAAGCCAACTTCTTACTTCGGAGTTTCAATTAAAAGGAAAGCTAACAATTTTGTACTTAACTCAACTCGATTTGACATTTTGCAAAACATGTGCATTTACTGACACATGACATTTAGCGTTGCCAGATTATTCTTAACACTCCCCCCCGGTATGTCCTTTCGAGGGCCTACCTCATTCGATAAAGGCCTGATGTCCAGTACCGCAAGTTTTGCTGCTGGCCTCTCGTACAAACCCGCTGTTGTCTGAACCATAGCACTTCTTATTTTACCATCGGAGCCCTTCCTTACGCCTACAACTTTTCCTCTTGGCCAACAATTTCGGGGACTAGCCGGATCAACTATAAAAACGATGTCGCCTACCTCGATTGGCTTCGTATCTGCAAACCATTTGCTTCGTCGAGTAATATGTGGTAGGTACTCAATCACCCACCACCTCCAAAAGGCATTAGCTATCTGCTGTGAAGTCTGCCAGTTCTTTCGAAGAACGACTCCATCGCTCACGGCACTTGCGAGAGGCTTTGATCCATTCGAACTGCCCAACAAAAAATGGTTTGGAGTTAAGGCTTCTTCGTTTTCTTCGCTGATAGGTATGTAGGTAAGCGGCCGAGAATTAACAATCATTCTACCTCCATGAGAGCTCCACGAAGAAGCTCATCGTTGGTTCTTTGAGAAGGCATTATTTTTTGCAGTATACTCTTAACAGATCGATCGAGGCGTTCCCACGCCCCACCCATATGTGGGGAAGATGGTGGTATAAAGTGCCATTGCATTGAAGTGCTTGTAAATGCATTTACTATCTTATTTTGGTCCATTTCAGAAAACGCTTCCGCTAGTTTTCGATCGGCTCCTTTAAAATTGGTGCCATTATCACTCCACATTTCGATTGGACTGCCGCGTCCATAAATAAAATTTCTTACAGCGATTATGCACGAATCAGCCGAAAGGGAATGAGCCACCTCCATGTGCACCGCCCGGGTTGTAAGGCATGTCAGCAGAACTCCATAACGTTTTTCGCAGCTTCTTTTAACGGATACAAAAAGGCGTCCAAAATAATCCACGCCAACATATGAAAAGGGTCTGCAGAAGGACGCCAGCCTTGTTGGGTGCAGCACTGCCATTTTAGGTGGTGTTGGCATAGCACTATTATTGCGGCACTCTTGACACTTTCGACGAATGGCGTTGATAACTGCTCTCAATTTAGGTATCCAATAGTACTGACGGATCTCGTTCACAACAGTCACGTTATTACTATGATGGTACCTTCGATGAAAATGGTCCACAATTAAGTGCGTAATTTGATGGTTTTTTGGAAGGATAACTGGGTTCAAGTTATTTGCAAGTGGTACTCTACCACCAAGGCGGAGCAAATTGATTTCATCTAGATAGGCTGATAACTTATATAAAGAGCTTGATTTGGGTTATTGTCATTTTCTAATAATAAATTTATTTCTTCACTAAACTCACTTTTTTGAGCATCTTTTCATAGTAGTTGTTCTGCTCGCTGCATTTCTATCATGGAAGGTCTCCTGGGAATACTCGGTATTTTTTGCACAATATTCTTCCAAACTTGGTTTAGGTAGACCAATGACGATGTCACTCGAAGCAGACGTGCCCAGGTCGAAAACCGTTCAGGCTCTATAATCAAAGGATAATTCGTCTCTGCTTTGCCAGTAGTATGCACTTCAATACTTGCACGAAGCTCAACATTACATAAAACTTGATTCTTATAATATTCATGTGGCCACTCATCAAGGCCCAGTTTCAAGAAATTTGGTCCATAAAACCATCGACTACTGCTTGAAAATTCTGGTATTCTTTTCCACTTTGTTGCTTCGTCAGCTACATTTTCTTCACTTGAAACCCAACGCCATTCAGAGACTTCCGATAGTTCCAGTATTTCGCTAACACGAAACGCAACGAACTGTTGATAACGCCGATGATCTGATCTCAACCATGACAGCACTGTGCGAGAGTCTGACCAAAAAACTTGTCGTGTAAAACGCAGTGAATGAGTTTCTTTTACACTTCGAGCAAACCTTGCTCCAAGCACAGCAGCCTGAAGCTCCAGGCGTGGTATGGACATAATCTTTACCGGCGCAACTCGAGTCTTGCTTCCAATGAGAACACAGTCAGCAATATTTGAGTTAAAACACCTAAGGAAGCATACAGCAGCGTATCCATTCTCACTCGCGTCTACAAAGGTATGCAATTCTATGTCATCAAAACAGCTGTAGTCGACTTTTAAGTAGCAACGTGGAATTTTTAGACTCTCAACATCAGGCAAGCAACTGAGCCAGCGCAGCCACTTCGTATACTGCTCTTCAGGAATTTCTTCGTCCCATGCACATCCTGAACGCCAGGTTTCCTGAAAGATTATTTTTGCATACATAATGTAGAAAGCAAGCAGTCCTAACGGGTCAAAAATCGTCATAATGAGACTTAGAACCTCCCTCTTTGTTGGCCGTCGCTTGCCTTGCAAAACATCTTGATGACGAAAGTGTTTGGAAATTTTAAAAATAAAAAAATCTTCCTAAGGGCACCACCACATGCCGAGGATCTTTTCTGTTGAAATGTCGCTATCAGCGTCTAGACTTACAGCTCCAAGTGGTTCAGTGACCCCTAGCGATTTCAAAACTGATTTCAAAACTGATTTCGAATTCGAAACTCAGTTGCGCATTTCGAACCCACCTTTGGAATGAATAAAGCGAACTTCGCAAGCCAATTGTGCAGCCTCTGCTTCAGTGTCTAAGCTATCTAACATGTCGTCAACGTAATGGTTTTCTATTATATTCCGCACTGCTCTTGGATACTTGAGATTGAATTCCATTGCGTTTTTGTTCTTCACAAATCGCGCACAACTGGGAGAGCAAGTTGCCCCGAAAGTCATCACCATCATAACGTAGCCAGTTGGTTGCGTACGTCCTAGCTCATACCATAGAAATCGCTGATATTTTTGGTCTTCTTCTCGTATTCGTACTTGGTGGTACATTTCTGCTATATCACCGCCGATTGCTACTCGCCTTTGCCGGAACTTCCTTATTACTGACACCATGGATGTGAGCTGGTCCGGTCCTTTTAAAAGCAGTGTATTTAATGAGGTCCCATCTACCTTCGCTGCAGCATCCCAAACCAGACGCAGCCTTCCAGGCTTGTTGGGATTACTCACTGGAAACACAGGCAAATACCAACAACCATCAATATGAATTTCTTCCTCACTCAATTTTCTTGCGTACCCTTTGCGCAAGTAATCATCTATTTTTTCTTGTAATGCGCGTCCCAGGTCCTGATCTTTTTGTATCTTTTGGTACAAACAATATGCTTTACGTCTGGCCATAGGCAGGCTATTAGGGAGCACCTTAGAAGAATCTGACCATAGCAAGCCAGTTTGAAATAGATTACCAACTCACAGTGTCAACCGCTCTAGTTGTTCAAGGGCAATACGATCATCTTCAGAAACTTTTGCGTCTCTTACCGCGACCTCCAAATTGTCTAAGCAGATTTAGTTCTTTACTACTTGTAACAGTTCATCATTTGCAGCAGCCTCGCACTCACAAGCATGAAATACGTGATGGTGCTGTGCCGGCTCTAGTGAATCGTTCATAGGACCCTTTATGATCCATCCAAGACGAGTTTTTTCTGCTATAATCTCAGAGTTCTTATCTTCTCTGCATTTCGATCCTAGACTGAGCTTACTGCTGTTGAGGCCGATAAGCAATTGAGGCGCAGCATTGGAATAAGAACTTAGTGGTAGTCTCTAAGATGCTTATATTTTGCTTGAAGCACATCTACGCTTACTGTTTGATGAGGAGATCCAGTGTTTTCACGGAACGTACGTTTTTAAGAACAAATCTCTTTTCTTTACCTGGTTCGGAGATTTCCATGTTAACAAGCATAGACTCATTTTCATACCTATGAGTGCCTGCGGTCCAACGTAAACATAATGGCTGCAATTCACCATGCAAGTTCAAAGACCTCATTAAATCTTCTTCAATTAGCGTCAGCGATGATCCATCATCAAGAAAGGCAAAGGCTGGTAGTTGTGTACCGTTTCCATGAAGAATGACTGGAAGAACTCCAAACAAAATAGAATCTCCTAGTGTATTGTTATTATAAAAAAAAGTCTTCGAATTTTTTGAGTATTGGAATTTTATTATATTAAAAAATTCTTTAGTCACCTCGCTGTGCTAAGCCAACTTCTTACTTCGGAGTTTCAATTAAAAGGAAAGCTAACAATTTTGTACTTAACTGAACTCGATTTGACATTTTGCAAAACATGTGCATTTACTGACATATGACATTTAGCATTGCCAGATTATTCTTAATAATAACCATTCCAAGTTTTGATAACAAAACTTTAATGTGGGTACCCCAAAGAAAAAGAGGCGATGTTTGCCCATTACTTTGTGAAAATACCTTTTAAGGCGACTGAACTTCTAGTTGTAAGAGGTTTTTTAAATTTTTTAAGGGAGTTTTTTAAATTTTTTAAAAAACCCCTTTGGAGGGCAATCCTTGGAAAAAGAGTGCATAAGCCAAAATATTTTTTTGAAGCATTTCTGTCGTCAGTGATGGTCTGCACACCAAGTTTGGTGAAGCAAGCTCAACTGCAAATAATTGTTGCAGCGACTTTGGGTTTCTGGCCAATTGTGCAGCGCATGTAAAAAATGTGTGAGACAAAAAACATTTTCAGGGTCACCTTAGTGTCACAAAAAGTTAATAAATAATTCTCTAATTCTGCCTGCGCATGTACAAAACCCGTAAAACAGAAAACATTTTTGAGATCCACTCTAGTATCACATTAAATTTATGGAATTCTAAATTCGAAATCAGCAACTCTTCAATTCTGCAAGCACATGCAAAAAATGTGTAAAACCAAAAAATTATTTCAGGGTCCACCCTAGTGTCAAAACAGTTTTTGAAATTTTAACATCAAATTCATAATCAGCGACTCTCAAATTCTGCCAGCACATGTGTAAAATGAGTAAAAACACAATTTTTGGGGTCCGCCATGTGCAAAATGTAGTAAACAAAAACACTTTCAGGGTTCACCCTGTCAAAAAACTTCCCAAATTCTAAATCAGCGATTCCATAATTCTGCCAGCGCATGTACAAAATATGTAAGAAACAAAGCATTTTTGTTGTCCACCCTAGTGTCAAAATGTCAAAAAAGTTTTGAAGTTCTAACATTAGATTCAAAATCAGCGACCCTCTAATACTGTCAGCACATGTATAATTAAACTTAATTTATGCACCGAACGCTATGTTGTGCACACAACATTCGACTCATATATTTATGCAGCATTCATCTTTTACAAATCCTTCATCTCCTCATTCTGTCATGTTTAGTTTAGATTTGTTTGTCTGACGAATGCTACCGGCTATGTTATGTTTGAGTCATTCGCAACGAGTGAAACATAAAAATCACTCATTTCCAAACGAATGTGTTGAAAGTCGGTTTAAGACTATCCGTGCAATGGTGTTAAATTTCACTCGCTGTTAAAGTTGTGTTAACTACTGAACTCAACACCGATTGCACAATTGTTGTAGTAGAAACGAGTTATTCCGTGCAGAGATATAATAGGCACAAGCTTCAATACATATAATAAAAATTTTTTCAAGGTAATGTTTGCCGGCGTATTACACTTAACATGACACTATAATTTTTTTTCAATTCAATTTTATTTATTAATCATAAATTATACTAAAATGCCAAACACACATTATATTATATTATAAATTTTGTAACAATAAATACATAACTGATTAACAAATGCTACATTCTGTTTTTCAATAAACAAGTGACGAATGCAGTAAGCCTAGCATATAAAAAAATTAATATAATATTAGTAAGTAGTGAAGTAGGGTCACATCTACGTAAATTTAATACAAATTGAATATAAATTTAATGAAAAGAAATAAAATCTAAATCAATAAATATGAATTTAATCAAGAAGAGATTATTTATGATGTTTGGAAAAGAAAAAAATAGACATTAAAATATTATTATAACAGAGATAATGGATGCAATAATATTGAAATCAAAATCAATTAGCCATGATTTCACCTCTTTAAGAAACAAAGAACTGTTAGAAATGCGACGAACATTAATTGGTAAGCAATTAAAAAGCCTAGGAGCAGTACATGAATAAAAGCAAAAAAAAAAAAAAAAATTACGTAGCTTGTGTGCATGAACTGTCATAAAATTTTGACTATTCATTCTTAAATTGAAAAACTGTCATAAAATTTTAACAATTCATTCATAAATTATAGTTTCAAAAGCATCTGTTTAATAAACAGCGGATCTTATAAACAGTGTTTTTAAGGCTCTATAACAATATAACTGCTTAATTGGCAATGCATTTAAGTTTTTGAACAAAGGAAAGCTACTATCTAAAAGTTTTTTGTTACAAATAATCAGAATAGCATGTTTTTGAAACAATAGCGGATCTTCTGAATAAGGAAAATAATAAGTTATTAAAAAATCAAGAACCTCACCGTGTTTTTCGATCTCAAGATGAGAGCCATCCCTTAACCCATTTAGTCAAATGGGTTAATTTTTTTTTTTGATTGGTGCAGTCAGATTCCCATAATAATGATTTCAAGCCCAATATGGCGCATTTTAAATAAAAAGTTCAATAAAGAAAATTGATGCTAAACCACAGCCAAAAATGCACAAAATATCTAAAATATAACTAGAAATTTTTTTCGCTTTGAATCTTATCTCAAATTCGTAATCAGCGACGTCTGTACAAAAATCTGCATTATTTTCATTATTTCTTTCGAACGATAAATAAAGCGAAGCCAGCTTAGCTCAATCGTTTACTAGCAAACAATCGTAATAAGTTAGTTTTTAACGAGTGAGAAGTATTGCGCAGCAGAAGTGCAAATATAAATCGGCATAAAATACAATTCGGAAGTTATATTTTAATCAATTTCGATTGTATCTTGGACTCATTTTCTGAGTGCGTTATGATCATAACGCATGGGTTTTTTATGCGTTGTGTGGGTTCTTAGTGCAAGTTAAGGGGCGTTGCGCTCAACAGGGCAATGAATCTTTTATATTTCATTGTTTTGCAAACACTCGTTTTGCAATTTCTGTCCAAAAAATAATACGGTTAAGAAGCGTTGCCTTAAAAAAAAAACCTGTTGACTCTTTGTTTCTGTTTTTTATCGTTTTGTCGCAGTAGCGAAAGAGGCAACTTGAGATTGAGAGTTTCTGCTAGCGAGTAGTCTAAATTAAGCATTCAACTCACATAGTAAGGCAATTATAACTATTATAAGAAATTATAACAACAAAATAATTAAGACTATAATAAATTCTTATATTTGATAATATGTAAGCAAACAATAAAGAATTGAAAAATAACTCGCATAGTGACTGAATTTAATTTAAAAGGACTTACTTGCACAATTGAAGGTAAGTATGCTCTAAGGCTTCCAGAAGAATTTGGTCAGCACGTTTTTGACATTAGATTGAACCTCTAAAAAAATATTGCTTTGTGTGTGGAGGTCGCTGAATTTAAATCTGATGTCAGTTTGAAAAAAAAAATTGTTTGACGCTAGGGTGGACCCTAGGGTGCTTTTATCTCATAGGGTAAAAAAAAATGTCAGAACTTTTTTGTGGGCACCCCCTGAAATGTTTCTTTCTGTCAGATTTTAGGATTGCTAAAGTTTGAGCACGATTGAAAGATGTTAACACGTGCCACTGGGGCCGTAAAGTTTAGAAAATCTCGATTTTTTTGGCAGTTTGGCGACTTTGCCGACCCATATCTCTAGAACGGTTTAATATATTTGCCCGTATCATACATCAAATTGAAGGCGATACTGTTTATAATATTTTATATGCAATAAAAAAATACGTAAGTAGTACTGAATTCGAGATAATGAGGCCCATGTCCCTAAAAACCTGACTAGGTACCCCTTAGAGCGAAGATGGAACCTATTGTGAAAAAACCCATTTCCTTCCTATATTATCAATTTTTAAAATGAAAACAATTATGTATATAAGAAATCAAGTATAATAAATGTATTTTTCATTTTATTCTTATTTAAATTTATTCAAGGGACTGACATAATGTGGTTTTGGAGCTATCTGAATACAGCTGACGGCTTCTGCGGACTACTTGGAGAACGTATTGTTTTTGTTGCTCGTCCTTTGTAAGTAATTGGTTGTACTCTGTGATGAGCTTGACTCCTCGCTCTGCCATGTCTTTCACAACTTTCAAGTTGCTTACCATCCTTTGCCCCTCCTGGTAGTTGATGTTCTGCGGCCAAGCTGCAGGATCTTTTTCCAGAAATCCTGTATTAATGTTTAATCTCTTGAACAACAGGTAAGTCTCACTTGTAATTAGGGCTGGGAGACCTTTTTCTAAGAATTTCGGCAGTTGTTCTTTTTTTAGTTTGGGTCGCATATTTCTGGAGCACTTCTCACCTTCTTCTGCTTGATTTGTTAAGATTTTTATCGCCTTTTGGCTCTTTACGGTGTTTTGCAGTGTAGGGTCAAACAATGCCAGGGCAACAATATCAGGACTAAGATACCGCAGGTGATTTATCATTTTGTTAATTCCTTTTTCTGGTATTTTTTTGTCAATGCTTTCGTATTTCAATAGATTTTCAATAAGGGTAGGTCTTGTTTTGGTGCTAAACACGCTCTGGGGGCGTTAAGCCAGGACAGAAGACTCGAACGATGAAAACACAAAGTGCTTCTAGGGCATCTTGTTCTTGGGAAGTCAGCTTAAGCTGGTCACGGAAGAGTTGTATTTTCAGACAGTAAATAGCTTTTGCCATCCACCGGGCATGCGCTTGGAGACCTGAAGCGCACATCTTTTCCGTCAAGGTGGCCAAGATATATCAATGCCAACTGTAACAGCTCTAGTCGTCTCTTGGCTGGCATTCCATTAGTTTTCTTTGCAGTTCTTCTTTGAAATTCTCTACTTCTTCTTTGGGCAGTAGTTTCAAAACATTCTCGCCTACATCGAACTTGAATTTATCAATCGCCGACCATTCTTTTTGAAATCTCTTGCATATGTCTAGTTGAGGTCCCGATGTGCTTCCAAGCTTGCATTCAAAAACCCCTCTCAACACGACTGTTAAAACGTGGTGTCGGCACGCTAGGTACAGGAGCTCTCGACCTAACATCTGCTCCAGGAGATTGCACGCTCCATTGAATCTCCCAGATTTTGATGCTGTTGTATCGAAGCACATAGCCACGACCGAGCTGGCGAGACCCCATTCCTCTAGACATTCGTACACTGCTAGGGCTTGTTCCTCCCCTGAGCTACTATCAGTTTCAGGAACACCCAGGAGTTGTTCTTTAGTCATATGTGATACCAGAACAGTAACCCGTTCTTTCTGCTGTTTTGAGGATACCTGGTAGTAGTTTTCCATCCCAGTGCACGCAAACAGCCTCGTTTTGGGGTATCTTAAATCTGTCTTGAATTTGTTCCGTGTATTTTTCACGGTTTATTCTCCGCTGTTCACGGATAACGCTTCTGGAGATCTTATATTCTTTGGGATCCTCTCCGAGAGCTTCTACTGTAGCCAAAATGATATGAGTATCGTTAATATTTAGTGGGGTTTTTAAACTCGATCACACGAACGTAGAACAAAATACGACTTCCACTGTTCAGCGAATACTTTTCAACTGACCAAGAAACAAAATCATAAAAGTATGAACCACCTAGCTATCCTTTTTTTTTTTTAATAACAGACTCTGAACACCATGCGGAATCACGTCCTACGATTCACTCCTGTGAACGAACGACTTGCTATAATCCGCATCAAGCATAAACTCTTTCATATAAGCCTAATATGTGCGCATACTCCGACAGAGGACAAGGACGATGAGATCAAAGATACTTTCTACGAGCGCCTTGAAGACGCTTACGAGCGCTGCCCACGTCACGACATACAAATTGTGCTTGGTGACTTCAACGCCAAGGTGGGCAAGGATAACATCTTTAGTCCAACAGTTGGAAAGTTCAGCCTCCACGACAACACATCCGATAACGGAATGAGGCTGATTGACTTCGCCGCAGCACGAAACATGGTTATAAGTAGCACTAGATTCAAGCATATCAATATTCATAAGGTCACCTGGTTGTCCCCTGACCAAAAAACGCGCAACCAAATTGATCACGTTTTGATTGACGGAAGGCACTCTTCCAGTGTATTAGATGTACGCACGATCCGTGGTGCTAACATAGACTCGGATCATTATCTTGTCACAGCTAAGATCCGTGCACGTCTGTGCGCTGCAAAGAATACGCGCAATCCTACACAGAGAAAGCTAGACGTCGACAAGTTGCAATAAAAATGGACAGCCGAAGCCTTTGCCACTCGACTCTCACTCCTGTTTCAAGAAAGCACTCCTCCGATCGACGATATATGCGCGCAGTGGGCACACATCTCCCACTCTCTGCGTACGGCTGCCGAAGAGGTTATTGGCTACCACCGTCCCCGCCGAAACCAGTGGTACGACCAAGAGTGTCGCGAAGCCACTGCAGAGAAAAAAAGCAACCCTGCAGTCGGTTGTAACGCGTGCTGCTAAGGTGCGATACAGAGAGAAGAGGAGGGACGAGAAACGTCTTTTCAGGCGGAAAAAAAGAGAGGCAGAAAAGCGTGAGTGTGAGAAGATTGAGATGTATGACAGGAACGAGGCCCGAAAATTGTTCGAAAAGATAAGACACCTGGCCGATGGCTCTAAAGCCAAGTCCTCTTTCTGCAAGGATGAAAACGGGAATCTAGTGACAGATATCCAGTGTACACTGACGTTATGGAGGGAACAATTCTCTAGTCTTCTGAATGGCGATGACGACAACAATCCCGGCAATAGAGATGATTTCCCGGAAACCCCAATTATGGATGACAGCGTTGAAGTTCCGCTGCCCGACTATAATGAAGTCTTGAGAGCAATAACACGACTTAAGAACAACAAAGCCGCGGGGGCCGATGGTCTACTCGCTGAGCTGATTAAGAACGGAGGCGAAGCTCTATTTAAATGCATTCACGAGCTTCTATGCAGAATATGCCAAGATCAAGAAGTAGATCATTAGAGCTGCTGATCTGAGACAAAGCGGCACAATATTCTATAAGAGTGTTGTGCTGCTAGCGTTTTTCGATGGTATTGATATCATTGGCCATAACACACGCGAAGTCAGTGCAGCATTCTCCAAATTAGAAAAAGAGTCGAGGCGCATGGATCTTGCAGTAAACGCAGATAAGATGAAATATCTGGTGTCAACAAACAAACAGTCCCAGCGTTTTGGCACCCACGTCACTGTTGACAACACCTCTTTCGAGGTTGTGAAGGACTTCGTCTACCTCGGATCCAGCATTAACTCCACCAACGATATCAGTAGAGAGATAAAACGAAGGATAACTCTTGCCAACAGGTGTTACTTTGGGCTCAGTAGGCAATTGAGAAGCAGAGCCCTCTCTCTACGAACAAAAGTCACGCTCTATAAGTCACTAATCATGCCCGTCCTGTTATATGCAGCACAAACCTGGACGTTGAGCAGCTCTGATGAAAAGATTTTAGGAGCGTTCGAGAGAAAGATCCTTCGTAAAATCTACGGACCAATCTGCGTCAATGGCGAGTACCGAATACGATGGAACGATGAGCTGTATGAGCTATACGCCGACATCGACATAGTAAAGCGCATAAAAATCGAGCGGCTTCGCTAGCTAGGTCATGTGAGCGGATGGAAGACGACGCTCCAGCGAAGAAAATATTCGATTCGGTACCCAGCGGCGGACAACGCAGAAGAGGACGACCGCATCTCCGTTGGAGGGACCAAGTGGAGGACAACCTGACGAAACTTGGAGCTTCCAACTGGTGCCAGCAAGCGCAAAACAGAAATGGCTGGCGCAATTTCTTACAACAGGCGGAAACCGACTTACGGTTGTAGGCGCCATCTAAGTAAGTAAGTAAGACTCTGAACCCCTGGACTTCTACTTAAAATATAACAATAGGTAGTAGGGTAACCCAATACATTTTTAAACTAGTTTAGTTTTACCTGCCAGTAATACAGTATGAGGAAAAAATAGATACATACCTGACATAAAAAAAAACATTGTTCTGGGTCTAAAATTAGCGGTATACCATAGCAAACATATTTAAATGAAGTGGGATTCCAAAGTACAAGTATTTGTCCATAATAAGGAATAGTAATACAAGTAACGCATCTTCGCTCTCAGGGGCACCTAGTCACGTTTTTAGGGACATTGGCTCTATTTTTTCGGTTTCAGTACTAGTTGCGTATTTATTGTGTAGAATATGAAATGTTAAAAACAGTATGGCCTTTAATTTGATGTATGACACGGGCAAGCCGTTCCAGAGATATGGGTCGCCGAAGTCGCCAAACTGCCAAAAAATCGAGAATTTCAAAACTTTGAGGCCGCAGTGGCACGGGTTAACATCTTCCAATTGTGCTCAAACTTTGGCAATCTTAAAATCTATCAAAATGAAACATTTAGGGGGGTTCCCCCAAAAAAATTCGATATCGATTTTTTAAAACCACCCTAGAGGACCCATCAAATAGTTATTGTTTTAAAACATTTTCTACGTGTATTGGTAGTATTAGTGGATTACTGAATTGAAATCTGATGTCAGAATTTAAAAAATTATTTTTTTTTTCGTCATATTTAGACATGTTATGGCAGTATTAGTGGTTGCTGATTTTAATCTGACATCTGAATCTTAAAAAAATTTGTGTTATCAGGGGGTAGACCCCTATTTCGAAAAAAAATATATTTTGAGGAGTCCAGCCTAGTGTTAAAGAAAAACTTAACACGTTTTAACACGTAAAAAAGACGTATTGATTTTTCATTGAAATATTCTTAAATTTTAATTACATTATTTCATTAAACTTAACTTCAATACGAATCGATCGCAGTTTTTAGCCAATTTAATTCCTGCGTTGTCAACCCAGCAAGCATGCAAAACTCTTATTTCTCAGAAGTCAGCCCATGTTGAAAATATAAAAAAGTACATTTGTAGGGTCCACCCTAGTATCAAAATGCGTGTGTCTCTGGCATAAGAATCGAAATCAGCGATCTCTGATACTGCAAGCACATATTGAAGTGTTGTATCGGTTTCGATGCCAATTTTTTATCAAACCCGATACTACTACGAAATGCCTAAGAAATACAACCGAGCCATCACTGTTGCTATAGATCCAAAATACACTGTAGTGCTCAGTCTGCGTGAACTACTTAGCTTATGTGTGCGTGTCAGTCACTCGTCACTACAGCTTTTTTGATGAGTTAAATTTCACGCACCTCACGTCGCCTGCCTCACCTCCCTTGCCAACGAAAACCGGTTTCACGCAGACTGAGCACTACAGTGTATTTTGGGCCATAGAATACATTTTATGTTCAGTTTTGACTATTGCCGTGTTCTGTGCGAGTTTTTTGAATTGTGCTATGATGTAAGCTAAATAAAAGTGGGTTTTTTTAACCTTTTCCCACTATAAAAAGTGCGTTTTATTTATTGTTAAAAGTAAGAAAAAAGTAAGCAATTTGGTCCTTCAAGGCGAGCGAGGATAGGCTTCGAAACAGTGCACATACATTTCTAGGGTCTACCCTAGTGTCAAAGCAAATAGTTTGAATTCTGGCATCAGATTTCAAATCAGCGACACCTTTTACTTCAAGCACATGTACAAAAAGTTAAGCTAGTCACAGTTTAAGTACGCAGGCCTGTTTAAATTACGATTTGTTATTTTTACGCCAACTTACGTAAGAGTATTTTTCTTTGTTGTTGTTTTGCATGCAAACGCAAATATGCAAACACGCGTAAATAAGAGGCGCGGAACCAACAAATTATATTTTTTATAACGTTTTATTTTATACAACTTTTTAGTTCAATTAAATTTTTACAATTCATAAAATATTTGAAAATTTTATGAATAATAAAAGTTTCAATTCAAAGAAACTTGATCGTAATAATAAGAATAAACAAAGTAGAATTCGATAGAGTATAAATTTGAGACGATACAGTTTGTGAATTTATCGTGTTATTTTGTGGTGGTATTGAGTCACCACATTATTCCCCCTCCCTTTTTTTTAAAAATTTTGTCATGTTGGCTAAAAGGTTAAAGTGTACTTTGGTGTTTTTAATTTTGGTTGTATGTGTTTGTGCTGTTTCAGTGTCTAATGAGGCGGGTTTGATTTGGTCTATGTTGACTGTAATGTTAGTATTATTTTTGCGTATTCTGAAAAATTTTGGTGTTTTCTCATTAACTTCGAAGGGACCATCGTACGGCTCTTGGAGAGTTTTGCGAATTGTGTCATTGCGAACGAAGACAAATTTGCAAGTACTGAGTGTTCGAGGTATATATGATTGGAAGTTAGAGTTATGATGTGCAATGTTTGATTGTTTATTTTCTACGACCTCTTTAAGCTTGGACAAGGTGTCCGACGAATTAAAATTTTTACTGTCGTGTATTACTATTTGTTGGGGTAACCTGAGATTTTGACCAAATACCATTTCAGCAGGTGAAGCCTTAATATCTTCTTTGACCGTGGACCTGAGTCCCAGAAGAACTAGTGGCAGCTCTGTGTACCAGTTTGTTTGATTTTTGCTCGCTATTAAAGAAGTCTTGAGCTGTCTATGTAATCGTTCTACCATTCCGTTACCTTGTGGATGATAAGCAGAGGTGATAATGTGTTTGCTTCATCTTCATTCATATCAGATATCTGTAACCATTAGATATTGGTAAGGGGCCTACCAAATCGACATGAACATGTTCGAAACTACCGTGTGGAATGTCTATCTTCTGTGGAACTGTTTTTGTGTGTCTATGTATTTTTGCTTTTTGACATCTTATGCATTTCTGTGACCATTCGTTAATTTGTGTGTTCATTTTTGGCCAAAAATATCTCTGTGTAATAAGTCGCCGAGAAGCTCGTGTACCTGGGTGTGCAATGTTGTGTAATTGTTCAAAAACCTGTTTTCGTAATGTTTGTGGTATGTATGGACGTGTTTCTGTATTTGTTTGTTCCCACCAAATTTTAATGTTAAGTAATGGAATGTGTATTTGCTTGAAATTGTAAGTATCTTTGTTTAATATTTCCTGAAGTTCTGAATCTTTTGTCTGTTCTCGGTGTAGAGTTCTGAGATTGATATCTGAGGTTGTAAAAGCCTCTATCTCAGCTCGCGAAAGTGCGTCTGCTACGACGTTGTCTGTACCTTTGATGTGTCTGACGTCATTGGAAAATTGTGCAATAAATTCTAGGTGTCGCGTTTGTCTTGGGCTTCTCTCTGTCTTTGAGTGTAATGCTGAAATGAGTGGTTTGTGATCTGTATATATTGTGAATGTTCGTCCTTCTAAATAATGTCTTAAAGTGTTTAATTGTGAGGTAAATTGCTAAAAGTTCGCGATCAAATGTACTGTATTTTGTTTCGGATGGTGATAATTTTTTCGAAAAGAAAGCTAGTGGTTCTATTTGTTGTTCATGTTCTTGTTGCAAAACTGCACCGATAGCAGTGTTAGATGCAGCAATAGAAAGTTTTGCTTTGCTATTAAAATGATTAAGTAGCACTTCCTTAGTAAAACTTTCTTTTATTGTTGCGAATGCTTCTATTGTGTTGTCTGTCCATGCAAGATGTTTGTTCTTTGTTTTAGATGCTGATGTAACCATGTCGTAAATGTGTGTGAGTGTGTGTGCTAATTTTGGTATGCATCTGTGATAGTAATTTATCATCCCGATGAATTTCTGCATTTGTTTAACTGTTGCTGGTTTTGGGTAGTTAACAATACATTGAATTCTATCGGGAGATGGCTGTATGCCTTTGTTTGAAATATTGTAACTAAGAAAATTAATTGTGTTTACTCCGAAAATGCATTTATTAGGTTTGATGTTAAGTCTATATTTGTCTAAACGTTCAAAAACTAAATTTAGATGTCTGAGATGTTCTTCTTCTATCTCGCTTGCTACTAGTATGTCGTCAAGGTATATGAAAACGAAATCGAGTTCTTTCAACACTTCGTTTATGAAACGTTGGAATGTTTGAGCTGCGTTTCTTATTCCAAACGGCATTCTCAAGAACTCAAACATTCCGAATGGTGTAGTAATTGCGGTCTTGTGTATATCTGTAGTGGCCATAGGAATTTGATGGTATGCTCTTACTAAGTCTACAGGGTCTCCAGTCGTTTGCATCTTTTTTAGGTACAAGTTGTAGAGGAGAAGCTGACATGGAGTCTGATGGACGACAGATGCCTGCTTTGACTAGAAAGTCGAATTCTTGCTTGCCAATTTTGTACTTGTTTGTGTCTAAACGTCTTGGTTTCGAAAAAGGTAACTGTACTTCTGTAATTATGTGATGTTCTGTCTTGTGCTTAACTGTTTTGTTGTAGTCTGGTTTCGATGTAAGAGATGGGAAGTTTTTAGGTATATTCGTGTATTTGTTGTTTAGTGTAAATAATTTGGGTAGTGTTGTGTCTGTGAATGCTTAATTGCGTTAACTGATAATTGTGTAAGTGGATCGATTAGTTTCTTATGTTTTAAATCTATCAAGAGACCATATTTTGAGAGCAAATCCGCTCCTATGATAGGTCGTGTAATGTCTGCTAGTATAAATATAAAAGGAAAATCGCGTCTCAGTTTTAAGTTAATATTTAATAATTTCTTTACGTAAGTTGTAATGGTGCTACCGTTCGCAGCTGTTAGAATTAAGTCTGAATTTTTCTTGTTGGCTTTGAATTTATTTATTGGAAGTACTGAAACTTCTGCGCCACTGTCGATCAAAAAATTAATGTGACTGTCATTGTCGTAAATAAATAGACGGCGTGTAAGTGTTGTCTGACTTCCATCATTAGCCGTCGCAATGATGGAATCACTTAGTTTGTCGTATTGTGTGGTGTTGTGTTATGCTGTGTGTCGTTTTGATTGAATGAACATGGTTGTTTACATCGTTTGGCTGCCCTACCAAATCTAAAATGGTATCTACATACCCAGTTGGCAGGACGTTTGTCGAGGTACACTTCTTGACGGGGATCTACGTCTTGAAACACCTCTGAAATTTGCCTCCCTCGAGTTTGAACGGTTATGAAATCGTTCGTTCTTTAACTCTTGGACTTCAATTGCCAATTTATTGAAATTGTTCAAAATTTTGGAAGTTGTTTCTGTGAAAGCTTGTGTAATCATCGCTAACTCTGACTGTTGGAATGATTTCGTCGAGCGATGGACTGAAGCGACTTCGGATTCTGAAATGACTTCCCATAGGTTGTCAGCGAGTTTAAGTTGTTCGTCTAGTTCTCTGTGACTCGAGCTGGTCAAAGCTATATTAAGACTTTTGGGAAGTTTACGAAGCCAAATTTTATGTATTAAGTCGTTATCGACTGATGATCCGGCTAATAGCAATAGTGACCTGTAGAATTGAGAAGGTTTTTGGTCGCCCATATCGGTTCCAGAAAAAATTTTGTCGAACCTCTTGGTCTCACTCAAAGAGTGTCGGTCAATCAATATTCTTTTTAACCCATCGTACAAGTTTGATGAAGGAGGTTTTTGAATAAAATCAAGCACTGTTATTATAACGTCTTGAGGAAGAGCGGTTACGAGATATTCGTACTTGGTCTTGTCAGCTGAAATTCCTTTCGCTTGAAATTGTATCTCTGCATGGGCGAACCATGCGTCGGGACATGACGTCCAAAACTGAGGTAATTTCACTGCTGTCGCAAGTATTTCGTGATGCATTGGTGCATCGAATGGGTTGACAAATTCTGATTGTAAATTAATTAGAGGTGGGTGATGGCCACCTTCTCCGCAATGAGGGGGTTGTGTAAGTGGGTTGGAAATGTGTAAGGGGGTAGGGGTGTGAGAGGGCTGGGTGGGGCTGTGTACCATACTTATTGTAATATTTTATGTACCTAAACAATTTTGTGTACCTAGGTGTAGTGTAGTGCCTACGGAGTAAAACGATCGGTTTCTTCCGACCCGATCGTTTGCCAACCGTGTATAAAGCTAAGTGCGTGTCTCGTGATAAACTATTACAATTATTACATTTTATAATTTTTGAAATTTTAATTTAATTTATAAAAATAAAAGTTTTATTGATGTTGACTGCAACGCTGGCTGTGTTGCTGGCTGCGCTGTTGACGTTGACTGCTCTGTTGACGTTGGCAGTGTCGCTGACTGCGCTGTTGACGTTGGGAGTGTTGTTGACGTTGGCAGTGTTGCTGACTGCGTTGTAGCGTAACAAGCTGCTGTTGTTGTTGTTGTTTTTTTTTTATATATATGCGTATTTGCTGTGCAACGCAATTGTAATTTAGGCTGTTGTTGTTCACAGTTGTTTGTTGTTGTTAAACAGCGACCGTGTCTACTGCTGATGTGTTCTTGTTGCTGCTGTTGTTGTCGTGGTTGTTAGGCAGCGACCGTGTTTACTGCTGTTGTGTTGTTGTCGTTGTTGTTAATGCTGTTGTTGTTATAGTTGTAATTGTTGTGAGGCATTAAATTGTTACTTGTAGGTGCTTGTTGAGAGACAGCATTAGAAGTTTGTTAAAAATTACGGTGTTGCTGGTGTCGTTGTTGCTGAGCGCAATGTTATAGTTGATGTTGATTTGATTGTTCAATTGGATGATGTTGCTGTTGAAGTGTAAATAGCCGAAGGAGAAGTTTGTGTATAAGCCAATCTAGGTACGGAAATCATTGATGGATCTATTGAGAGTGCTGTTTGGTATGTGCTAGTTGTTAGACGATATACGTATATATGTGGGATTTAGTCCCGAAGACAATTTCCCACAGGGCGATAAGCGAACACGAAGTGGACAACACTTTTGACAATCGATAAACAAAACGGACAATTTGACAGAAAAAGACCGACGACAGCAAGGCACGCGACAAAAGACACGAAAAGGAGAAGTCAGTTGAATACAAAAGTGGTGCGCGTCGGTCGTTAAAAAAAAAAGACTTGCTTAAAAACTTTGTTAAGAACAATATAAAAAGAACTGTAAAATTAAATGTAATAAAATGAATTTAAAACCTGAATATTTAAAATAAACCTAATATTAAAACGAAAATAAAGGTGTGAAGTTTTATTTAAACCTACAAATGGGGGCTCGTCCGGGATCGGCAATAAGGAATTGTCAAGTAAAATCGGTCGCTGTGTGATAAAAGCCCAAGAACAAAATTTAAAAGTTAAAACAAACAGTTTAGTGCTGGAAAAAAACAGTGAAACTTGTAAATGAAAGTTTAAAAGCAAATTTAAGTCCAAAGCCGAAAACGTTAATTTTCGACGGTGACTGTACGAAAAAGTGTTAGCGTACGTCATTACGCCGATTGAATTTTTTTTTAAAAAATACAACAACAACAAAGACTTTTATACGGCGGCTGTGTTAAGCAAGCGAAGCAGCAACAAAATCAGCACGTATTCATCAGCAAAAGTTAGAGCAACAACAACAACGACCGCACGCACGTCCGTTAGAAATTTTGTACAGCAACAGCAGAACTTGCGGTGAGCGCAAGAAGGAAAGAAAATTTCAACAAAGTTGGTCCCGCACAGGCAGATGTGTGCGTATTAGCAGAGGCGACTGCGCAATTTGGACAGACAACTGAGTGAACAGCAAAGAAGCAAAACTTGCAGTGAGCGCAAGAAGTAAGAGAAACACAAGCAGAAGTTATATCAACGAGTTGGTCCCGCACAAGCAGAGGCAAGTGTGTGCGCATAGCAGAGGCGACAGCGTAAGTCGGACAGACAACAGAACGAGGAGAGGAAAACCAAACTTGCAGTGAGCGCAAGAAGAGAAAATACAAGCACAAGTCATATCAACGAGTTGGTACCGCACAAGCATAGGCAAGTGTGTGCGCATAGCAGAGGCGACAGTGCAAGTCGGACAGACAACAGAACGAGCAGAGGGAAAACAAATCTTGCGTTGAACGCAAGAATTAAGAGAAAATACAAACAGAAATAGATCTCAACAAGTTTGTCAACCACACGCACAAGCGAGCGTATACACATCAGCAAAGGCAACCGCGCAGTTTTTACAGACGACCGAGTGAGCAGTGAAGGCAGCGAAAGCAAAACCAACCCTTATTTTGCCATTAAGCATCGTTGGTGAGGTTGTTATATGTTTAGCTTTTGTGAAAATAATAAAATTGATTTTGCATTGAATTTTGACTTAATTAATAATTATATATTATTGAAAATCAATTTATGAAATTTAAATTTTATTTAAGAAAACTTTGAATTATATTCAGATAAATTAAATACTTTGAAATGGACGCCAGCACCATATTTTCGTGGACAGTGGACATTTTGAAAGAAAAATTAAGAGAGCTTAATTTAAGTGCGAGTGGACGGAAAGAAGATTTACAGACAAGACTTTTAAAGCATTTTAATTTAGAAAATAATGCAGCAGACGGTGAAGATGATGACAATGAATCGAGAAACACGGACTTCGCAGACGCAGGGAACGTGTTCGAAGCGAGGCAAGAAAGAGTTGCTTTTACTTTACGCGATATTCAAGATAGCATCGCTCCATTTTCTGGTGTTGACTCACATGACGTTAATCAGTGGGCAGCAGAATTTGAAGATGTTGCTGACACAGTAGGTTGGAATAGCTTACAAAGATTTGTGTATGCCAAACAGCTGTTACAGGGAGCCGCTAAGCTTTTTGTCAGGGGGTTGGTTGGCATAAGAAGTTGGAGTTCGTTAAAAACCAATTTAATTGAAGAGTTCAGTAAAAAAATGTGCGCTGCAGAAGTACACAGTGTTTTAAAAAATAGGCGCAAACAACCAAAAGAGAGTTTGCAAGAATATTTGTACGCTTTAATTGAAATAGGGAAGCCGATAGCGCTCGATGAACAAAGTGTTATCGACTACTTTGTGGAAGGCATTCCAGACGCGCGAACAAATAAAACTATATTATATCAGGCGAAGTCATTAAGGGAATTAAAAGAGCAAATACGCGTTTATGAGAAGATCAGGGGTCCTCACCAATAGTCATATCGGTCAAGTGCGCCTACTAGTTTTGGAAATAGTAATAAACCAAATTCAACTGATAAACAACCACAGCAAGAAAGCTCGAAAAAATGTTTTAAGTGCGGAAAAGAGGGGCACTTGGCTAAGTCATGTCGAAGCGACGGCATCACTTGTTTTAAATGTAACCAAAAAGGGCATTATTCATTTCAATGCAAAAATAAACCAGCTGGTCCGATAGAGGTTAAAGCGGAGCACATTAACACTTTAAGTGAAGAAGCAGAATGCACAATAAGTAGGCCAAAGGGTGGAATGATTTTTGTAGATATAACCATAAATGATTTCGAATTTAGCGCTTTGTTGGATACTGGTTGCGACTTGTGCATCATAAGGTACGATACTCTTTTGATGTTAGGTGATATTGAACTTAGCGCGGAAAAACTTCACTTGAAAGGTGTCGGTAGTGGCAAACTCACGACAATGGGTTGCTTCGACGTCTCTATTACTGCCGATGACGTCACTTTTCCGGTTAAATTTCACGTTGTCAGGGAACGCGACTTGGTATATGCGGCGATTTTAGGAAACAATATTCTTAAACATGTCGATCTCATTGTCAAAGAGGGTGAAGTAAAGTTTAAAGAGAAGGTAGTACCGAGTCCAGAAGTAGTTGAACAGAATCTTTTACTTAGTGAGTTTGAAGCGTTAACTTTAGCCACTAATGAAGAGTTCTACACGGAATTTAATGAGATTGATCTAGCCCATTTAAATAAAACGCAGGAAAAACAAATTCAGTTGATGATCGCTAACTATGTACCGCGCAAGGCAGATAGTTCGCCAGTCGAAATGAAAATTATTTTAAGCGAGGACATACCTGTGTACCAAACTCCTCGAAGAACCTCATACGCAGACAAGTGTGTGATTGAAAAACAAGTCCAAGAATGGTTAAGGGAGGGGATTGTGGTGCCAAGTAAGTCGGAGTACGCATCTCCTGTGGTTTTAGTTTCGAAGAAAGACGGCTCAAAAAGATTGTGCTGTGATTACCGAAAATTAAATTTAAAAATACTTCGAGATAATTTTCCGATGATCCGTATCGATGAGGTGTTAGAAAGGTTGCAAGGAGTTAACGTGTTTATCACGCTTGATTTATTGAACGGCTTTTCCCATGTGCCAATCGAAAGTGGCTCAAGGAAATACACTTCGTTCGTCACGCACAATGGACAATACGAGTTTGTTTATGTACCATTCGGGATCTCGAATTCGCCAGCAGTATTTTGTAGGTATATTCACGCGATTTTTCAGAGCTTACTTAATAACGGAACAGTGGTTATCTATATGGATGATATAGTAATTCCAGCGCAGGATGAGGAGTCAGGGATCCGAAAACTTGAAGAAGTATTGAGTGTGGCCGAGCAGAATGGGTTGCGAATTGGAAAAAATGCCAGTTTCTCAAGAGAAAAATTGATTTTTTTAGGTTATATAATTCAAGAACGGACAATCCTACCGTCCAAAGAAAAGTCAAAAGCGATTTGGGACTTCCCAGTACCAACTAATGGAAAGGCTCTGCAGAGATTTTTGGGTCTTACGTCGTATTTCCGAAGATTTGTGCCAGATTATGCAAGGGTTGCTAAACCACTTTCAGACTTGCTTCGGAAAAGCAAAGAGTTTCATATAAACGAAGAACAATTAATTGCAATAGAAGAATTGAAGCATGCGTTGGGGAACGCACCGGCGCTGAAATTGTATAATCCTTTGGCAGAAACAGAAATCCATGCAGATGCTTCGAAATACGGCTTTGGGGCAGTTTTACTGCAAAAAGATTCCGAAGACGAGCTTATCCATCCTGTTGAGTTTATGAGTCGCAAAACTTCGCCATCAGAAGAAAAGTATAGTTCGTATGAACTTGTGGTTTTGGCCATAATTCAAGCCTTAAAGAAGTGGAGAATTTACGTGAAAGATACGAAGTTTAAAATCGTAACTGATTGCAACGCTTTTGCAATGACGGTTAAGAAGCAAGACGTTCCAGATAGGATCATGCGATGGGCCATGTATTTACAAGAGTATGATTACATCATAGAGCACAGGTCAGAGACTCGTATGAAGCATGTGGATGCTTTGAGTCGTGTTTATTGCCTGCTAATTGAAGATTCGTTAAAATTTCGGTTACGCGAAGCACAAGCGTCAGATGAGTGGTTAAAGGCAGTGAAAATGGTTTTAGAAAAAGATAGCTACGAGGATTTCTTTCTGAAGAATAACCTAGTTTTCAAAGATCCCGTTAAGGAACTACTAGTTATTCCCTCGGCAATAGAGGAAGAAATAATTCGGGTAGCGCACCAACAGGGTCATTTCGCGGTCCAAAAAACAAAAGAGTAATCGAAAAACATTACTTTATACCCTCGCTCAACTCAAAGGTGGAAAAGGTTGTTAAAAATTGCGTTCAATGTATTATTACTGACGCTAAGTTAGGCAAGAAGGAAGGCATGTTGACGCCCATTGATAAAGCAAGTGAGCCGTTAGGGACATACCACTTGGATCACGTTGGTCCAAACCAAAAGTTCAAACAAAAAGTACAACCACATTCTAGACGGGTTCTCCAAATTCGTTTGGTTTTACCCTACGAAATCAACTGGAACGGAGGAAGTAATAGCTAGGTTAGAGAAGCAGTCCGCTACTTTTGGGAATCCCAAACGATTAGTCACGGACAGGGGAACGGCGTTTACTTCGAATGCATTCAGGGAGTATTGCGAACGAGAGAACATACAGCATCTACTTATCACGACTGGGGTACCGCGAGGTAACGGTCAGGTAGAGCGCATGCACAAGATAGTTATTCCAATGCTATCGAAACTGTGTCATCAGGACCCTGCCCATTGGTATCGTCATGTTGATAAAGATGAGCGATTTATTAACAATACTGCTCCCAGAAGCACGAAAGCAGCTCCTTTCAAAATCCTCACTGGTTTAGACATGCGCGTAGGAGAGTTTCCGGACTTAAAAGAATTTTTAAATGACGTGGACGTAGACGAATTGCAAACAGACAGGGACGCCCTGCGCAGTAATGCACGGGAATATATTAAGAAAATACAAAAAGAAAACTGCAAAACATTTAACAGCAGAAGACAAGACGCTATTTGATACGGTTTACACGATTTAGTTGCAATCAAAAGGACGCAATTCGGTACCGGCCTGATGTTAAAACCCAAATTTCTCGGACCGTATACAGTGACCGAGGTGTTGAATCATGGGAGATATAGGGTAAGGAAGTTAGGTGAACATGAAGGACCGAATACGACAAGTACAGTAGCCGAACACATGAAGCCGTGGAGTCAGTCATTCGGGGCGAATAACCGTTCAGGACGGCCGAATGTGGGATTTAGTCCCGAAGACAATTTCCCACAGGGCGATAAGCGAACACGAAGTGGACAACACTTTTGACAATCGATAAACAAAACGGAAAATTTGACAGAAAAAGACCGACGACAGCAAGGCACGCGACAAAAGACACGAAAAGGAGAAGTCAGTTGAATACGAAAGTGGTGCGCGTCGGTCGTTAAAAAAAAAAGACTTGCTTAAAAACTTTGTTAAGAACAATATAAAAAGAACTGTAAAATTAAATGTAATAAAATGAATTTAAAACCTGAATATTTAAAATAAACCTAATATTAAAACAAAAACAAAGGTGTGAAGTTTTATTTACACCTACATATATTTTAATAGGCAGCAGTTTTAGTGGTCCTGTTAATGCCTTGTTAGTGTTGCAACTCCGTGAGGCTCGCCGTGTAGGATCGCCAGTTTTGGTGCGAAACCAACAAATTATATTTTTTATAACGTGTTATTTTATACAACTTTTTAGTTCAATTAAATTTTTACAACTCATAAAATATTTGAAAATTTTTTGAATAATAAAATTTTCAATTCAAAGAAAACTTGATCGTAATAATAAGAATAAACAAAGTAGATTTCGTTAGAGTATAAATTTGAGACGATACAGTTTGTGAATTTATCGTGTTATTTTGTAGTGGTATTGAGTCACCACACCCTTATACGGCAAACACATACTAAGGTGCTCACAGTTCCAAAAATAACAAATGCTATAAATACGCTTTGTTAATATACGTTTAAACTGTGAATAGCCTAAGTGTTAAGGAAAACTAAAAATAAAAGCCTTTTTGGGGTTCCCACTGGAGTCACACAATTTTTTTTTTTAATTCTGACATCAACAGAAATTCCCTATACTGCCAGCATACTTACAAAATGTCTTCAGCGAAAACAGCCTTTTTATTGACTTCCTTGTGTCCAAAATAAATTTGAAACAAACTTTGGAGATCTATTAAAATACATACATTTACTTTCATGGATCGTTCGACGAAATATTTGTTCACACATTATGTTTATTAAAGATCGTTCACTAGCAACAATTGTTCCAATGGATTTTTATCAAACGATTACTGCTGAACGTTCGTTGTCACTGTTTTGTTTTTCAAAAATCACTGCTGTTAATTTCTCATGAGAAGAATTTTTAAAATAAAATTAAATCAACATTTTTTAAAAAATGAGAAGTATTGTATTTTTAAAATAAAATTAAATCAAAATTTTTTAAAATATGAAAAGTATGGTTTTTTAATCGTTTGCAAACGTATTTTTGCGCACCCTGAAAGTAAAATTCTCTAAAATAAATTACTGTTATATAAACTTTCCTTGGAATTTATACTGGCATTGCAAATCAATGCATTTTCTTTTTATCTTTTCTATTTATTTTTCTATATTGAATAACTGCAGGTAAGAGAGGGGAGAAAATAATCGCGTGTAAATATTTAGCGATGAAAATTACCTTCACTCCAAATGCCTTATTTCTTATATCTTGTTTTTATTTTACAAATATATTTTGTTTGTTTATTTTTGTACTTATTTTTTGACAAAGAAGACTGGAAAAGGGACCCTTTAATGAATATTTGAGGTTGGGATCAATGGGAAACTCTAGTTTTAAAAGGAGTTTTTGTCGTTGGGGTAACGAATCACCTCTGTGTTGCAGCAATGCTAATGGAGCGAGGTATGTCAAGGGTTAACTACACAGAAAAGTAAACAAAGAGATAAATGCAACTAATATATTTTTTTTATTCAACATTATTTTCTGTATTTTGTGTGTTTATTAAATTAATCGTAAATAATAGTTTTATGATTTGCCTATATATGGATTTTTTTTTTTTTTATCATATTCTATCTACATTAAAAACTTTTGAAGTAATCAAAATTAAACTAAGGTATGTGAACAGCTTGATTTGCTATATTATACATAAAAAAATTAAATTTGACTATAGAATGAAAAATTATATAATTTTTGAGAATTTATTTGAATTTATTGAAATTTGCAATTTATTTCAACGGTTAGAATGAATTTGATTTATGTCACACATTTTATTTTTGTGTTTAATTTGCAAGTGGAAACAATGGGATCAATCCCCTTATTATATTGGTTAAAATTCATACATTTATCATGGTTTTTGCTCTTTAAATTTTGTTATTGTTTTAAATGATAGTTTTAAAGTTATTGTTGCAATTACTATAAGAATTCATATTATAATTTAAATAATTACAGATGTGCATTTCAGTTCCATTTGAAGCGGGCTCGTTAAGAGCCCTAAGCTGTTATTCACCCGGGGATGTGATCATTGTCCATTGCCAGGGACTGCAATAGCCGGTTTTATTATTGCTGTAAATTAACGTACATAATATAAGTACATATAGTATAAGTGATTAAGGTAAAATATAAAATATAATATAAAAATTGCTATATTTTCACTTCAGCTTGGATGAAATCCCTATTTATATACACACAGAGAAATATATCCACTGTCGCAACCGAATTGGTGCCCTACCGACTTAGTCGATTGTTGATAACTTTTAAAAAGTAATCAACACAACTACGTAGTTTCCCATAGCCTTGACTGTGGCAATTCGTTGTAAGCACTGCGCTCACGGTTTTCTGAACGAACCCCTTCATCCTTTCAACTTCCATTCAATTAAATTAACGATCTTGTTAATTGTTTTAACCTTAACTCAATTGTGTGAACGGAGAAGTAAGTCATTTTAACCTACATTCGATTGTATGAATGGACATGTTATCCGTTTTGACTCCCACTCGGTTGTATGAACCGACCTGCCAATTATTTTGACTAAAATTTGGTTATTTTGACTAACCCATTGATCGTTTCGACCTACACATGATTATTGACTGTAGATCATTTTGTAGGTTAAGCAATCTACACACAGTATTTCACAGTAATCATTTTTCTAAAAATAAAATCACACTAAAATAAAACACTGATGCAATAATAAATGCGTTTATGAAGTCAACCATATACACAAGAAAATTAATTATTACCCAGGGCGCAGACGTGACTATCCTCATTTTTGAATTTTGAGATAGTGCCTCAGACATATAAAAAAATTAATAGTCCCAAACAGCGAATGTATTGCCATTAAAACATAAGGAAATATTTTAAGTGTGAAAATAGTTAATGGTTTCCACATTAAGAACTAAAAAGGTTTCAACTTTTTTTATTCGATAAGCAAAAAAATTAGTATCAAAGAATGAAGTCTCCAGTAATTGATAACAAATTAAATACGGGGCGCCAGAAGTTACTATATGTTGTACTAAACCAAACATCGGTTCATCATTGTCATATAAAGCAACCATAAACCATAAAATCCATTCATTACTTTTGAAGATATAACTGTTTTTCAACTCACAACGCGCAAATTTTTTATAAAAATTTTTCATGTTTCAGTTATTTCGTAAAAGAGTGAACCATCAAGTGTACATTATACGTATAATGCATAGTATGTAAAATAAAAATCGCGCGGTTTTTTACAAAAATTTTTCGTGTTTTGGTTATTTCGTAAAAGCGTGAACCGTCAAGTGTGCCTAATATGTAATATGTGTTATCTTCAAAAGTAATGCACAGAATTTTATGGTTAATAGCACTTTTTATGGTTGATAAAACAAACACTTTCAAATCGCGGTGCCCAGGAAATTGTAATCGTGCCGAGTTCCTGAATGCATTTATGCAAAGCATCAGTGACCTTTTTCTTTGAATTCGTGCTTAGCAGATTCACCGAAACTGCGAAACTAAAACGTGCTTAAAAATAATAACCTAGTTGCGCAGTTTTGGTGAATCAACGAAGCACCAATTAATAGAAAGTCAATAAATCTTTGCATAAATGCATTAAGGAACTCAGCCTTTTTTTATGCATATGTAGATAGAAAGCAATTTTATTTAACTTACCTAATGATTGTTCCTCTTACAAGCTATTCAAAAAAACGACACTACAAAAACTCCATCCGGACACGTTAACAACTTTGAGAAATGAAATGCAAGCGTCTTGCGATTAAGGTCGGCTTACACAACTTCGTGTTTTTGAACGTATGTCTGTTTCACTCGCTAAGTCGGATGGTTTGACAAACTTGCAGTTGCAAGGTTGGCTGTTGAGATTGACGCAACTAAAGGGTGCGATTGATTTAATAAAATTCAAAACTCGACTGAAGCGTAAAAATAATGCTATTGACATAACTTACAATGTGGTTGTTACAATGACTAGTATTGTTCGCTTGTCTGCAATAGCTTCAGTTAGTTATTTCAGACACATTACGTTCCTTGTAGTGGCAAGGAGAGTTGAAATATTTACATTTACGCGGTTCAAGCAACTAACATGCCATATTTTAATTTCAACTGAAGAAATGAAATGAGCGGGTTGCTAAGGAACGATCATTCGCGCCAACTAACAATCAATTGTGCTTATTTCATTCGAGTTACATTAACCAAATATCAGTTGTAGCAATTTTCTTCCGATTACCGCAAATAATATTCATTTCCCGCAACCTTATGCCTATAAATTAATTTTCTGAGTGTAGCTACCCTGCAGTCTAAACGCTGAAGTGTAACCAATTAGTATTTTAACAATTCTATTAACTCTTTAACCACTACAGGATGCGTACACACCGCAGCGAAAGTTTGAATTGTGCCTATAGACAACAAAGCATTTTGTTGTTGCAATGGACATACTGTAAATGTAAGCAGTTATTCAGCAATTTATTTATTCATTGTCCAAAAATTATTGATTAAAATTTATCCGAAAATTAGTTTAGAATAAACCATTTTTTATTAACTTTATCGAAAAAATAGCTATTGTTCTTTTGGGCAAGATAAAAGGGCGTAGGGTGTTTGCGGACCCTGAAGGAGTCCGCAAGGAGACTTTGTCTGTGCACCGAATATATTCCATGTTATAACCAGTTATTTCCGAATATTTTATAATCTATCCTATTGCAATGCAGAACTGTAAGCGAAAGTGATAATTCAGTTTTATGCTTGTTTTTGGAATTTGGAGTTATCTATCGAACCGTTTTAAAAAACGCGTTTCGAGGAAATCGCGTTTAAAGATTTTGTTTTCGAAATTTTGCATATATTTTTAAAATTATCGATTTATAAGCTTACTATTATTACTATACATGTATGTATATTCTAGAAACTATGAAGAACATATTAAGCAAACAAAAAAATTTTTTAAAAATGTACACGTATATTATACATTAAACACCGATACCTTTAAGAACTAATTAACGTTTTCTGTCAAATATTAAAAACGAAAGATTATCCAAAAACAAAAAAAAATTTCGCCCAATACGCGAAATTTCGCGAAAAAGCAAAAAACGAAATTTTACGCAACAAAAATGCAAAATCGTCCAATTTTTTTCAAATTTGTATGGGAAAAATTGGGTGATTTTCCATTATTTTTTTTTTTTTTTGGCGATTATTCAGTTTCTCCCAAGTACCAGTACCACCCAAAAATTTGTGCTTTTATTCATCATGAAAAATCGCCCAAAAAAAGGATGAACAAACTGCTAATAATCACCCAAATTTTAAATAAACAATAGCCAAAAACTAGAAAATTTTTAATGCATTTTATTTCACTCTTCAATCGTCGTATATTTAACAAACGAATGCTGAATCTGAAGCAATTTTTCTTGGTCAGTCAACTTGTGCGGAAAAAAACGTGCACACACCTTTCGTAGGTTCAAATGCTCAGTTGGAATGCAATAAATCGAATACATGAATTCGATATCCATTCCATATATTTAATTTCATTTCCATGTATCGCACCGAAGATTTTGGCTCATTTTTGATATATTCACTAATTTTTTCATTGATTCTTTCGCTCAAGGCTTCTTTGGGACGACCCGAACGTTCACCGTCATCCAAGGCTCGACCTTCCTTGAATCAGGTAAACTAGTCGTAAATTGCTGTTGGGATAGACAACCATCACCAACAATTTGTTTTATCATTTGATGAGTTTCGGTAAACATTTACCAAGTTTGAAACAAAACTTGATATTCGCTTTTTGTTCGATGCTTATATTCCGAAAAAACACAACAACACACTAACAAAAAAAGCACAATATCTCAGCTTATATATATCCAAATGTAATGAAATTTTGACATAATGTGAATGAAAAGAATGTTATTTTCTAACTCAGAAAATATCTAACAGATAGCGCCACTAATATTCTCTATTTTTAAAAAGTTTGCGTATTTTTGAACCACTTCTTGTAACATGTATTTAAGATTTGTGTACTCTTTATTTCATGCATATCATGACTATAATGTGTATTGATTTACTAAGCACTTGAGTGAAATTAATACATTTTAATCAAATTCAAAATTCTTATATTCAGTTTGGTTTCTACTTACTGAATTGCTTTCATATGCAGCAAACCTTCTCCGTTGGCCGTTTACTATGTCATCAGTGTTTTATTTATTTATTAGTATAAAAGCCCGTCCTAAGTAGAAGCGGATCTGGAAAAAATCTTGGCGGGGAGGGGTTAAATATCAAGGACACTCATTTTCAATTTGCAGAAAAATTCATCAATTTACAATTCGTTTTGTTAAAATTCGTGTAAAACAATACGTCTACGGTTGCCCATATTCGAAGCGCCCATCTCGCAACACTAACTTTCCGCAGTGATGCCAAATCGACTAATGACATACCGCGTTTGAAGCGTCATTCCAAGCAAATGTTTACAATGGAACAGTACACGCGAACGCTCTAAAATTGTTGAAATTTTCATTCAACAAAACAAGTCAATAGTGAAAACTCAACGTGCTTTCAAAAAAATAAATAAAGTGAAAAGTGCGCCTTCCAAGAAAACAATTAATCGTTTGTATGAAACTGAAAATCCACAAGAGATTCAAGAGGTAACTCTTCACGATGCAAAAGTCACTGTTTGGTGCGGCGTTTGTGCTAAAATGCTCATTGGGCCGTTCTTTTTCGAAGATGATAATGGCCACAGAGTTACTGTCAATCAGGAGCGTTATCGCGATATGATAAACAATTTTTTCATGCCAATCGTTCGTCGAAAGCGTATCAGGCACTACTGGTTTCAACAAGACGGCGCGCCACCACACACAAGCCGCACTACAATCGATTTTTTGAAGCAATTGTTCCCTGGCCGTTTGATGTCAAAAAATGGTGATTTCGATTGGCCGCCAAGATCACCAGATTTAACGCCTCCAGACTTCTTTGTGTGGGGTTATTTGAAATCAAAGGTTTACGTCAACAAGCCAAAGACCCTAGAAGAGCTGAAAACCAACATCCGTCAAGAAATAACCGCCATTCCCATCGAAATGTTGAAGAAAACCATGGAAAATGTTGCAGAACGGGCACAATATGTCGTAGAGGCCAATGGCGACCATTTACGAGATATCATATTCAAGAAATGATGTAAGCAAATCTACTTGAACCCAATTAAATGATATTCATGACGAACAGACAAAAAATTGTGGTTTCTTTGATTTATTTAAAAATAAAATGGGCGCTTCGAATATGGACAACCCTGTAGAAACTATTATTTTTCAAACAATTAGCTTTAGACTCTCTCTAAAAATACATATTAAAGAGCAGTAATTAGACAATTTGTTTTAGACAAATTTTCCGCAGACGCATATTTCCACATTTATTTTTTCCTCCCTTTGGAATATGTACATTAGGTATATGACTTTTTTGTAACATATATTGTGCATGGCCGTACATGATGAGAAATGGCAAAAAAATAATTACTGCATTTTTAGTTTTTCATTTTATTAGAAAAAAATCCCGCACCGACCAAGATTAAAAATTGTGGGTTTTACACTGGAAGATGAAGACGACTCAATTGAAAAGGCCTACAATTTTTTGTAATGTACAAATATTCTGTTTTTTTATGAGTTCTGTTTTACTCTTTTTATTTTCAAGATAAAATAAAAATCACAACAATAGCTTGCAAATAGTTTTATTTGTTAATTTTTTCATTAGATGTAATAAATTTCAAGTTCAAAGTGCGTTCAGTTTAACAATAAGTATAGATTTCTTGTATTACTTTAATGGCTCGTTCTGCACAAATACTGGTTCGTTTTAAATTTAGAATAGCAGAATCTTCCTCCACCCAGTGTTTAAGTAAACATTTATGAGCATTTTTGAAGGGCTTCACAGATGTTTCCAAATTTTCAAAGTTATTGTAGCGAAAAAGTTGATCTGAAAACCATATATCGTACCATGCGCTGCATATAAATTGACAAATTGGCAAAAGTTTTGTCCTATGTTCGGGTTTGAGTATAAAAGTTAAAAGTGCCAGAATGGCTCTGGAATTCCAGCGGGCGTTACTGAGTGCTGGTAATACACGGAATTTGATAAAAGGAAATAAGTTATTTTTCTCATAATATTTGAATGATTGTCCTAGTTCGTACAAATACTGCATGTCATCACGCCACTTGATACTGTGTATTTTCAATATGATATCGCTTTGCTTGAAGTTTTGTTTAAGATTTTCGTATTCGGTAATCAATTCTGTAAAAATATCGTACGAAATATTTGGTGATGTTGATTTTGCAACAAGCATTTCATTCATGACATGCTTTAGAATCAAATCTAAAACATGATGTTGACAACCAACATATTGCGGAGGTGAAAAAGATTTTTCCTGAAACGATGTCTGCAGTAAATGCACAATTCCATTTTTTTTTCCTGTATTGACATTTGTTGTATCACAAATAATCATTTTAATGGAATTCCATAGTTTAAATTTATCGATTTATCTATTTATCTAATTTTTTTGATGCCTGCAATATAATATCATAGTTAGTTATCTACTTAAAAACTTTTTGTTCAATTAGCACCTTCAAATATTGTAAAACTTTTTCCATTATGAAGCTCCATGACCGCCAACCTGACTTCTTTAAGCTCGTTTGTCAACACCACTACCTGCACTTCTGTTTTACCATATTTCTTCCCATCAAAATGCAAACACCAATTTTCTTCTTTTAATGAAGCCATATACTTTTCTTCCATACGTTCCGCTGCTTTTATTAAGGCCTTATAGACACCCGATTGATGGAATATCAATACCCGATTTCACCAACTCCTTACATATTTTTGCTGCATTTCTCGTGCTCACGTTGGAAGTCTGAACCATTTTCACTGCAGCCTTAGTTGAACAAGTCACTTTTTTAACTCTTGGTTCATAGCTATCATCGTCTGATGCATAGAATTCTGTGTCTTCTTCTAGGGACGATATTGTTGTGTCAGATACATTTATGTCTGGGACCAAGGCGGTCGTGACTTTTTTTTTAATAAAGCAGTTTTTGATGGATGAATAATCATTTCCTTGGCTGTTGTGTATCCAACATCTCCTTTCGTACTTGTTTGAAGTGCGTACAACTGTTTATCTTCCATGCTTAGCCAAATTCCTTCTGGATTGGTAACATTTAATAATTCTCCAAACACTATTGTTGGGTTTCTATTAGGTCGCTTTAAAAATTTACAGTAACGATCTAAAAGCTTTTCTACTTTTCTTTTTATCGAAGATTCAAGTACACATGGAAAATTTAATTTCGACCATAAATCAAGCAATTCCTTGGCAATAATCTGACACCTTATTTGTCTATTTCTTTCGGTTCTTGCCAATGCGTTGTACCGTCCTATTATAACCATCTGCTTCGGTATTCTGCACATTTCATTAAAATTTTTATCTATGTTAATTATTTCTCGTCTTTTAGTTGTACTTCTTTCAAAATGAGTCAAATTCTTTTCCCATATTGCCGAATTTTTCAAAACAGCACTTGCACTATTTCTAGAACTCATTACTTTAATTTAACTTATAAATATTTATGTATAAATGCAACCACACAGTCAGAAAGCACGCACCAAATGATGAGCTCATGAACAATATTAGACAGCAGCAGTTTGTTTACAAACGATTTTTTTGAATTTACCGTTACTTTCCAGTCACACAGCAAAACAAAACAAATCAGAGAACGTAAGCGAGAAACCAGTGGTTTATGCTTTTCTTTGAGAATTCACATGTAAACTTTAACCATGGTCGGTGCGGGATTTTTTTGTAATAAAATGAAAAACTAAAAACGCAGTTATTATTTTTTTGCCATTTCTCATCATGTACGGCCATGCATAATTTTTTTTTTCAAAAAAATGCAAAAAGTCATATCCCTAATGTACATAGATACGAAAATGATGTAGATATGGGCGTTTTTTCAATGTTTTCAATTAAATGAAATCGGAGAGCAAACAAGCAAAAAGCGGCAACTAAAGTGTTTTATGCCAGTTTTTGCAGTTTTGGTAAATTCTTTAAAATAACTTTATGATTTATGTTGTACTGCGCTTCTTTTTTCTGACGAATTAAATTTTTATAATTATTTCCATCGCTTTTCATAAAATTTTGTAGTTTTTATTCTGAAGCGTTTTTCTCAGATTTCTGGAAAATGTAGATGCTCTCCCTTATGACGGCAGTATAAGGGAGAGTCTTGTCTGTCTTGTTTCCTTTGTCTGATTCGACTATCTCTCTGCAATCATGTTAAATAGTGAAAATTGTTTTCATGCCACTGACAGCGCAAACTTTGGCCCGTGTGTCAGCACCCACTGTATTTCGTTGGGAATTGTTTGTTGGGAAAATTACAGGTGTAGAAAAATGCCGCTTCACGAAATTTTTAGATGGCTTGCAAAGAGTTAGTAGTTTATAGAAGTAGAATAGAAGTTTTTTTACAAAATTGTGATACTGATTTAGTATGATAAGACGCTATCCATAAATTACGTAATACATTTAGGGTGGGGAGGGGATCGAGAATTTGTGACGAAGTGTGACATGGTGGGGGAGGTGTGACAAAATTTTTTAATACAGGTTTAAAAATTTTATTAAAATTTAATTTGATTGTAAATTTTGCTTTCATTATTTATTAATATTGTATTGATATTACACCACATTCTACAAGAGTGTTATGCTGCTAGCGTATGTTTATGATATTGAAATCATTGGCCATAGCACAAGCGAAGTCAGTGCAGCATTCTCCTAATTAGAAAAAGAATTGAGTCGCATGGGTCTTGCAGTAAATGCAGATAAGACGAAATATCTGGTGCCAACAAACAAACAGTCCCAGCGTATTGATACCCACGTCACTGTTGACAACACCTCCTTCGAGGTTGTGCAGTACTTAGTCTACCTTGGTTCCAGCATCCACTCCACCAACGATATCAGTAGAGAGATAATAATATAATAAATCGGGCATTGGCCGAAGCGGACCACAGTGGGTCCCTTTTCGTCCCCATTGGACAAAGGATGCTACCGCTCGGAGCCCTCATACGTAAGCATGCTTCTTACATAAGCATCCTTTGTCACCCTAAGCATATCCTTGTAGGTCAGCTGACCAATCTCGGCTTTGCCAATAAATGGACGTCCCAGAATGGTCATTCTTATGCTTGTCAACGTCGGACACTGGCACAGAATGTGTACTGCCGTTTCCGGCTCCTCTAGGCATAATCTACAAGTATAGTCCTCGGTCAGAATCATCTTCCTGAGATGGTACATGTAGGGATCGTGTCCTGTGACTAGTGCAGGAATCCAGCTTTAACTCCTTCGATTGTAACGGATAACTTTTGCTGCCTCACTACGAGACCACTGCACGGCCGCCTTCGATTGCCTGCAATTAACAGCTTCTTCCTACCCTGCACGGTGTTTCGAGTCCGTCCATTGCTTAATAAGGCCTGCCACCATGTTTGCATCGCGGCTCATTTCTTTTCGATGCCAATTAAACGCTTTTCTGCCATCTCATAACTGTTTTAAAATATGGCGGAAACTTTTCCAAATGAGACCAGTTTCAAAATGCTTTCCAACTTGCTAAGTGGTATTTTTCACAATTTTCCGGGCTTTTATGTTGTCTATATATTCTAAAACTGACGTTCTGGCATTCCGAAACTGTCGCCTTCAAAATACTTCCTAACTAATTTTGTCAAATCTTGAAGTGAGTCTTCATCTTCAATGTGCAAAACAATTGGTTGCACTGACAATGCAGCTTTTGTTGGTCCAAACGCGACCCAGTGGCTATAGGGCTATTGTCACCATTTTGCATAACCGCTGTTGCAACACTGAGGTGCACGTTGTCTAGGCCAAGTAGTAGAACTGGTTTCACATTAGCGTAATTATTCAAAGGCAAGCAATCAAAATGTCTGTAGTCCGTTTTATTGAAAGGCAAGCAAAGATTACGAATTGCGCGTGCATTCTACAAATTGTATTTTTTAACCTCATCGATACCACACATTTCCAAATTGACCCTCATCGATGCTTCAGTAACAGCTCCCTGACCGTACCACTGAAGAGAAAGTGACTGTAGCCGCCTCTGTAGCCTTCCAATATGGTTATGGCTGATCCATCATCAAACATGGCATACACATCAATTCTTCCGTTTGGTACAAAAAGTGTTACTGGGAAAATTTTTAATAAATGGCTGCACGACGTTCTAGGCAATCGACAATTCAACAGCGGCTGTGAGGCAGTGTGCATTGACGCACTTGTAGCGGCTCTGTTTGTTGATTTTGGCATATAAAAATTATCATATGTCGCATTTGTGGCATGTTGTTGGCGTGCATTGACTGCTAGGTGGTGGCATATGATGAAGGCTTTGGCATACAATAGTTTTGATTCTGTTCCTCATGCAGGAGCTGATGATGAGGGCAACGGCAGCCATTTATACCGCAAACCTTTTTATTGCGACAATTTAACGAACTGTGGGCCTTACGCAAGCAAGCAAAGCACAATTGCAAACACTTAACCTTCTGCCAACGCTCCATTACGTTAAGAGATCGCTGACAAACTTTGCAATCAGCTAACATATTCCCTTCTGCACACTGGTAACACTTCAGTTCACGTTTATAGTTGTCTTCATTAACGTGCATTACTCAACGCGTCTGCTGTTGATGCGATACCCTGATTTTTAAAGACTGATGATGACATTAAACACACGACTTTAGCTAAGTCACATAACCACAAAGAAAATTTTTGCACCGTTGGAAATGGCTTGATGCTGTTAGGCAACTTTGAAACCAATTGGTTCAACAACGAAGGATTAGCTAAATGTTGCTGGCACCCGGCTGATATTAAAAACGCAGCTACATTGCGCACCGTTGTTGACAATGAAATTATTTATTCCAACTTATTTTCTCGAATAAAAGGAATTTGTTTAATTTTCTGCAATTGAAAGCGTACCATCAAATCCTGCTTCTCTGGTGGCTCCACTTAAACACTTATGCAGGCGCATAATACTATGTTCATGCTCATAAAAAAGCTGTTTTTTGCCTTTCGAACATGTTTTTTCGAACTGCGTTCATGCTGGCTATAATGCAGTATTGGCTTTTATTTTGACATTTGTGTTTCGAAGACTGATCTTTGCAAAATGCTTAATATTTGTGTGGTAATGTTAATTGTGCAAATCTATTTTTCTATATTAGATAGATCTATACGAATTAAAAAAATTCGTTAAAAACAATTAATGTTATACCAATGGATTTTTGCAAATGTTTCAACACAATTTTTTTGCTGCAATCACTTCATTGTTATATAGAGCCAGCGAGATATAGAAGTGTTTATAAGCTGGTATGAAATATTGAAATTTATAAATAATTTGCTTATAAGCTTGGAAATTGTAATTCAGAATCGAGCAGGAGCTTTTTCTGAGTTGGATTCTATAAGCTGCAGTGATGATGTATCAAAACAAATTACAGAATAAGTAGAGTTTCGTTTGAAAAATAGTGCTTGTTGAAATATTGGGAAGGAATGAAATCTAATTTTAATAATGGCATTCTTCTACGGAAACGTGTGGTTATCGCACTTTACGCTCTGGGTATTCTCAGCTGAATACCGAAGCATTGGACACATCTTCGGAGTAGGAAAGTCGACCGTTTGCAAAATATTGCTTCAATTTTGCAAAATAGCTTGGGAAAAGTGGTTTCCTATATATTTAAATAATTTTTGCCAATCACTTTTTATGTGTGTAGTACCATTTTAAAACCATTGTTCCTATTTATTCCTCAAACCATCTTGTGCTTTTTATGAACCTCCAGATGTCTAGCAGTGGTGTGTTCATTAACTCTTCCAAGTCTGTGAAAAATCTGTTCCCCATATATCGGAGTCGACGATTCTGTAGATTTGGACATTCACATAGGAGGTGAGTTATTGTTTCTGTTTCTTCCGGATCCTTGCAGCTCCGACAAAAGTCTGGCGCTGCTATGCTCATTCTATTAGCCATTACCCCAATGGGGCAATGGCCTGTTAGAACTCCAACAAGAATCCGGATTTTCCGCTTGACCAAAAGCAGAAGGCTTTTAGTTCTCTTTTCATTTAGTTCCGGCCAAGGCCAAAGTCACCTCTGGATGCCCAGTTTGTGTTAGCAATATCTCTGGCTTTAAGATCTTCACTCCTTTTGACGACGCCTATTAGAATGTGCACCTCTGTATCAGCACAGTTTGTACTTGCGGTTACTCCACGCCTTGCCAGTTCATTTGCTACGTCATTCCCTTCAATATTGCTATGTCTGTTGTATGTCTGTTGTCTATTGCGGATGCTGTTCAGTGCCACTTTACAGTTTTGCACTGTTCGAGCCTTCGTTGTTTTACTGTTCAATGCTTTGATGGCCGCTTGGCTGTCCACAAAAATTACTACCCTTGTTGGGGTAAGATTTTCCTGTAAATGACCTGTGCAGCTTTTTCAATAGCATATATTTCTGACTGAAAAACGCTACAATAATCAGGGAGTTTGTAACACTCTTTGATTTGCAGCGTTTCACAGTATACACCCGATCCGTTTTCCATTTTGGAACCATCAGTATAAAATTGGAGATTGCCTTAGCATTCTACAGCCTTTTCTTCCCATTCTTGTCTGCTGGGGATGAATGTGGTTTATTCTGTACCGAATCTCACACTGGGTATGATATAGTCGGTTGCTCTTTTTGATTCCTCGGTTCCAAAGAGATTAAGAACAGATGCATGTCCGAATGTGTTCTTCTTCCAGGCTTGTGATTCGTTAAGGCGAATTCAGAGCCCCAGACATTAGTCCGCTAACTGTTTGCAGGTATTTACCGCATATTAGGATGACAACGTCATCGGCATATGCTACCACTTTTGTTCATTCAGAGCCCCAGACATTAGTCCGCTAACTGTTTGCAGGTATTTACCGCATATTAGGATGACAACGTCATCGGCATATGCTACCACTTTTGTTCCTCCAGTTTTGAGAGAAGTGAGAATCTTGTCAACCACAATCAGCCATAGAAGGAGGATATGACTCCTCCCTGCGGTGTGCCTCTTGTGACCTCTTTCCTCACCACGCTCATTCCCATTTGTGAGCTTATACGTCTGCTGTTGAGCATTTTATAGATCCACTGGGTTATTTTACTGTTGTCTCCTTTGTCTACTAAAGCATTTTTTATAGAATCTGTGTTTACATTGTTAAATGCACCTTCGATATCTAAAAACGTTGCTAAGGTATATTCTTTGTGATGAAGGGTTCTTTCTACGACTGAAACCACCTCATGCAGTGCCGTTTCCACTGATTTACCCTTAAGGTATGCGTGTTGCGCACTACACAGGTTAGTATCATTCAAAGAGTCTCTTATATGAAGATCTAATATTCTCTTTAGCGTTTTCATCAAGAACGATGAGAGACTAATAGGCCTGTAATCCTTTGGTGCTGAGTGTATTGATTTCCCAGCTTTAGGAATGAAGACAACTCGCACTTCTCTCTAGATTTTTGGAACATATCCTGTCCTGAGGCAACCGGTGAAAATTGCTATGAGCCAGGGCATGATGCCAGGAAGGGCATGTTGCATGA
Organism: Coremacera marginata; assembly: GCA_914767935.1. Taxonomy (NCBI): domain Eukaryota; kingdom Metazoa; phylum Arthropoda; class Insecta; order Diptera; family Sciomyzidae; genus Coremacera; species Coremacera marginata. The sequence goes on from OU612047.1 coordinate 101,458,831, forward strand.
TGGCCGGTAGGATTCCATCTGGCCCTGCAGATTTGTAGGGCTTGAAAGACCATCAACCATTCTATAGTTGACCTTGTAATAATGTTGGGGAGTTCTTGTAAAGGTTCTGGTATTGTCATTTCCAAGTTGCTGTTAGCTCCGTTTTGATCCGGCTCTTTACAACCTGGAAAATGAGTTTCCATAAGTAGCGAAAGCGTTTCTTGGCTGGATTCTGTCGAGGATCCGTCGGACCTCTTAAGGTATCCCGGGAACGATGGGTCTTTGGATAGCGTTTTTCGAAGTCTTGCGGCTTCACTGGTATCCTCAATGGACTCGCAGAAACTTGTCCAATGTTCGCTTAGCTATTCTTACTTCCCTAGTATGGGCACTTAACATGGATCTGTATATTGTCCAGTCTTGCTCTAATTTGCTTGACATGGCCTTCCGGTGAAGTTACCTAACCTCTGATTGCCTCTTTTTGAGGTCGCTGGTCCACCAACTCGCATTTGTAGGTTTGCGACTTCGAGACTTTGGGCAAAACTTCTTGAAAGCCTGGTTCATTTTTCCAGTTATAAACTCAACTCCATTGTCAATGGATGCAGCGTTTGGGAGGTATTCTGTGTCTAGGTCCGCTCTATTTCTGCTAATCCAGACTGAATACCTTTCCCAGTTAGTTTTCAATGGGTTCCTAAATTGTTTCCTTATTTGGGGGTCATAGTCAATAGTAAAGAGAATCCTAAAGTGGTCGGAAAACGACTCCTTTTGTGACACCTCCCAGTTATCGACTATAACCTGTTCCGAGTTACTAGCTAAAGTAAGATCTATTATCTCTTCCCTGACTCTATTCTAAAAGGTTGGCCTATTGCCCCTATTGCATAGAACTAGGTCTGTGATAAGGATAAGTTAAAAAATAGACTCAACCCTTTTGTTGATGTGTTTACTGCCCCATTGCGAGTGGTGGGCGTTTGCATCACAACCGATCACCAGGAATGCCCTGCTTGTGTTAGCGTGTTCCGCCAACTCGCGGACTGCTTGCACTGGTGGGTTCGTCTCTTCATAGGGCATATACGCCGAACAGAGGATTAGTTTTGCTGACCTTGTTTCCACGCTGGTTGCCACTACGTCTTCGTTGCTGAATCTAGGGAGAAAAACATATTAATGGATTTTCTCGCAAGTATACAGCTCCTTAACTTACCTCCATTTGTAGAGTGAAACAGGTTGTACTGTTTCGACCCTAGGCCTTGGATCTTGTTGTTGGTGATCCAAGATTCCTGTATTAGGGCCACATCTACGTTCTCCTCGGACATGCACAGCATTAAGTTGTCGGTAGCTGCCTTACAGTGGTGCGAGTGTATTTGCACCACTTGCAGCTTCCTCCTGCTCTCAGCTATTGTTGGTTCAGCCTCTTTACCTTAATGGATCCGAGGCCGAATTTAAGCATGTCCGAATGCTCCTTAAGCCAGCCCGTGGAAGCAGCGTCTACAGAAAGAGAAGTATTTCCCTTCGCTGCCGTGACTTTTCTATGACCTGACCAGCTTCCACTCCTGAATATTGGCGTCTTTATTCTGCGCCGCCAAAAGTCTCTGAATAGACACATCCTCGTGCAAAACAGGAGGAGGTATCCATAAAGATACCTTGTGGCGGAGCGGAAGCGTGGACTTGGAGATCACCTTAAGTGAAGCTCCCTTACGATTTTCACCAATGCTGGCGATAGTTTTGGTCAGGAACTCCAGGGATTTCTTCGATCAACATCCGACGACTTTGACTCCTTGTTGCCAACCAGCACCGTCGAACTTGTAATCGTCGCGATCAACGTGTTCAACGCTACCCATCATAGCCTTAAGGATCTCATTTTCCACAAGCAGCCATTTTTCCCCCGTCATAGAGCCGTCTGGGTGGGTTTCGTCGATAATGTCTACTTGCAGCTCCTCCGGTGAGTTCTCAAAGCTTCTCTCGGCTTTACTATGCTTCGAGCAACTCGCAACGACCTCATCCGCAGATCTTTGCCGTTTGGACGTAGGACCAGCTGTACGCAGAGGTTCTCTCGAAACCGTGGTTAAACCCCGGTTGGTCCCTGTTTGAGGTAACCTTGGTTTGACCTTGTCTCGTCTTGCCTTCACCTTGTGACTGCTGGTTCCGCCTTTTCCACCTTTCCCAGTAGAGTGGTCGGGTCTGCGTTTTTCATTTTCAGCAGATAGTTCTTAGCAGTCCTGTAGAGCTTTCGTTGCTTCGCTTCTTTCGAAGTAGAACTACTGTGGACTGCTGCACTAACCGCTTCAATGATCGTCGCGTCGGAGTCAGAGTTGAGTAGCTCGTCTTCAGTTTCTGAACCAGGAACATTGTGAAGGACTTGAGAAATGCTAGATTCCTCGGTGCCCCTATGAAGGACATTAGAAATTCTAGCTTCCTCCGTGTCACTTTCTATGCTCAACCTGTCCAGAATCCTCAGAGTCGCTAAGTCCAGGTCCCCAACCTTGTCGGTGTTTTCCTGTCTGGTCAGAGTAGGTTGCCCTATGCTAGACCACTGGCAGGTGGTCCGTCGCCGTTTCCGTTATGCTTGCTGTTATTGTTGTTTTTGTCGCCTCCGTACGTTCTTCCTTGTTATTTTTGTTTGTATTTTTGTTCATTTTTGGTCCTACGAGTAGGTAGGGAAAGTACGTCATCCATGCCAGAGCCCCGCATACCATGGAAAGGCCACAATTACTCACTGAGGCGGCCAGGTATCAGTGAGGTCTCCGTTCCAATACAGCCGGTATTACCCCCTGGCTGCAAACCATCCAATGGGCACGGTGCAACATAGTACCCTGGGTTAGGGGGGGGACGACTCTTTGTTCATTGCTCCACAATGGTCTGTATGACATGGGTGACCCTACCAGGAGCTTACGCTCCCGTCATTATATCCCAATGTGTCATTGCAACTTAAGCCCCTACACCACGACAAGGTGGTTGCCCTTCGTAGGAGTCCGCAATGTCTAGGTACAATAGGTAATTTAACCAAGTTATATATTTACAAAAATTAAAACTATTCCATTTTTGCCGTACATATGGCTTTCACATCGAAATACATCCAATAAAAGACGATGCAGTGGATTATTATTATTACAATGGGTGGTACTGAACTGTTCTTCTGGCACTTGTTGATTTAAAGTATGTAAAGTTTTTAAGGTTGAAGCACTTATAATGGTTTACACTCCTATATTAGGTACAGATTCACATACATAAACATTGCTAGTCCAGGAAGATGCAATGACTCCCAGATTTTCGAGAGATCTTCCTTAAAAAAAGAATTAGAAGCTTGCACGCTGTTATCAGAAATGGCCACTTCAGTGAACAGCTTTCCCGTTCCAGTCTTTATAAAAGGAGGTTCGGCTTTTCGGTTTTCAAAGTATTTAATCAAACCGTTCTCCTTCAATTTGTACAAAAATCCTGCTCGAAAAATTTCATACAGACAGGTATAGTACAGACTGTCTAAGCTGCAAAGAGTAGTGGAAAATGCATTCGGACACCTAAAGGCCCGGTATTTATTAAACGCACATGATATTTCCATTACATGCTTACTATATAATATACTTAATCCCAAGATTTCGTTGTATTGGCAAGGGGATTGACAACCACATTGACAATGTGAATGCCATAATAAAAGTGTGTTGTGTGCTGCACAATTTTTTAATTGAGGAGAAAGACCAGATTTTATCATTTTGGCTCGCTGAACAAAATGCTGTTGATAGCCATAGAAGACATCCAGCTAATTCTACTAGTCTTCATTCAAGTACAAATCTAGCCGAAGCAATAAAGGACGCTCTATGCTCACATTTCAGTAAGTAAACGCTTATAATATACCATGGTATAATGATTTACAAGGTAGGAGTGACAGTTCTGTTGGCGATCTCGAGTTGTCAAACAAGCATTAAAAAAGATAAAACTAATAAGCAGCAAAACAAATGAAAAGTTTAACTTTGAATTAATTTTGACAACTCTCGGTCTCCGCTCGTGAGAACAACGGTAGTTGTCAAGGCTACCTGGTAATCATTGTATCATGATAACATACTAGTAAGCCCATGCGATGTAAAAGCCTTTATTCTGTTCCCATAGCCCCTACAGGTTCCGAGTTATAAGGTTTTTATTTATAACAAACTTTTGAATTTAAACATGCGTTTAAACGTTTAACGAAACGGAAGTCATTTTGGAACTAAGTTTATACTATGCCTTGATCTGCCACGCCCCCTTATACAATGCTAATCAAGTGTTATCAGTTCAATTCAGTCTTTATATTTTTTCTTTTTTTTAACTTCAATAACATTAAAAGATAAGGAAAATATAATTAATAAGGAACATATAGTTAAAACATAATCAAAAGTTTTCATTATTAAGATAGCAGGAATAAGAAACAATTACAGTGAAAAAAAGCCAATCGGGCCGGTCCTGCATTCCACTTTCGACTAAAAGAGAAATGAAATCACTATGAGATCAATAGTTGGTATCACTTTTTACGCTTTCATTTTATTTTTTATTCGAACTTAAATCGAAATACAAATAGAAAAAAAATTAAATCAAAATATAGAAAGAGAAACCAACGGTCGGAAGTGAAATGCAGAACCTGCCCGAATAATAAAAAAAAAAAAATTCACTTCAGGCTATTTTTTTAAAAAACTGTGTTAACGCCTCAGACAGCGTCTTGAAAGTATCTAGGTGTTCCCTCTCCAACGAAATTAATTCTTTATTAGCTCGACGGAACGCCTTCATTGTCACTTTAAGAGTGGAATTTATTGTTTGCCCAATTTCTAATATTGAATCGACGTTTTTTTTCTTTCTAGGTCGCGTTGAAGAAGTACTTGAAGACGGCGTTGGAGAAGCACTTTTTGAGGTCGACGGCTCATCATCATCGCCTGTTTCCTCAATGTATTCAACTGAATAAATATTACAATAAATACTAATTCAAATTACTAACACTTATTTATACTTACTTTCCATACTCTCCTCCACTAGAAAATTGTGGATTCGATAGGACCCAAGGATTCTAAGGATTTTGCCATACAGTGGCCAATTGGGTGGTGAGCCTCCAGACACACAGGTAGCAGCCTTCTGTTTTCTAAAAAAATGGTCAATAATTACTCAATCAGTGATAATCATGCATGTTCTGAAATCCGATTCATGTCGGAATCGGATTTATTTCCAACGACATTTCATTGAAATTTAATCCGATTTCGAGGTGGATCGGATTTCAGAACATGCCATAATTTCAGAACATATATAAAACACTGCAGCTTCCAACAGTGTGACATTATGTTGCACTTTTTTCCATGTAATTCTTATCTGCTTACCTGTATTTCGAAGTGGAATTATCCAATTTTTGTTTAACATTGGTCACACAGCACGGGAACCCTAGTATTGAGAGCTCCGTGGCTATTTCTGAGTATATATGTGAATTTTTTTTCTGACCGCGGAGCTCTCCCATTTTCTGTTCCCACATATCGAGCAGTGCGCTTTTAGCACCAATACTCCAGCACAATCTCTTTTCCTTTGCCATTTTCTACAATAAAGAAGCGAGTATATAAATTATAATATAATATAAAGAGTGGTTAAATTTCAAGGGCCGATATTGAATGTGAACCCCACCTAAACGTCAAGCTTTTTCTGCATTTCATTTGACATTTCTCAATTTCAGACTAACTCAATTTGAACCATGGAAAGATACACAATCGAGCAACACGTTAAAGTTATTCAGGCTTATTATGAAAATGGGCGTTCAAATCAAAATGCATATCGTGCACTTCGTGATTTTTTCGGCCAATTTAATCGTCAAAATGTGCGTGCAATCGGAAAAATCGTGCTAAAATTTGACCAAACCGGGTCTGTAGGAGATGTGAAAACACTAGTGCATGCTCGTACAGCTCGTACTGCAGATAATATTGCTGCTGTTCGCGATAGTGTGGCTGAAGAGACGTCAGGCAGTTACTGTGAATGGTGTTCGCTATCATGAGATGTAACGAACTTTTAATGGCCCGAATTGGAAGATATGTGGTGTCAACAGGACGGTACCACTTGCCACATAGCTAACGAAACAATGGCTCCTTTGCGCGACACATTCAATGGCCGTCTTATCTCACGTGGTGCTGATGTCAATTGGCCGCCAAAACCATGTGATTTGACACCGTTGGACTTCTTTCTTTGGGGTTATTTGAAAAAAAAGGTGTACGTCGATAAGCCAGCAACAATTCAAGAGCTAAAGGATGAGATAATTCGGCTTATGTTGATAATTAATTGGATCTTCATCAATTGATAATCACAGTCATTTATCCGTCTTTGGTGATTTCAATTTATCGAGAATTGTCTGGCCGCTCATAACTTATATTAAATTTTTCGAATTTTTTAATAGTTTTCCAGAAAAACAATCTTTTTCTCAGTCAAAATTGGAGTGCTTTATTTGATGGTAAGAAAACTGAACTCTGCTATGATTTATTTAAATCGGAACTATCCATTATTTTCGACGAGAATATATCGCGTTACATTAAGAAAAATTGCCTTAGTATACGAAAGGGCTTAAAAAGCTTAAGAATCTGCGGAACAAGTCTCTAAAGTTGGTCTGGGCGACAAGTGACCCCCTCTATCATAGTAATTAAGTGCATTATATGCGCGACTTCAATTTCTTTTAAAAAGTTTTTATATAAGCAATACATTATGCGTTTTGAATCTGATATAAAAACTAATCCTAAATGTTTTTGGAATTTTATCCAGTCCAAAAAAGGTGACTCCTCCGTTAACATAGCTGACACGGTTAATCTGCTCGCTGATTTTTTTAAGTCAATCTTTGTTGTTGATGACGAGTCGTCTGTTGAAGGTATTACCGAGTTCGTATAAATAATATAAAAATTTCAGCCAAGGAAGATATTGATTGTTTTGCTTCCATTTTCCTTCTAAAATGTGCATATTCTTTAGCTGCTCCTTTATGTGAAATCTTTAATAAATCCCTATATGAAGGTTTTTATCTTAAATGTTGGAAAATTGCTTCTATCACGCCTATTTTCAAAGCAGAAACAAATTTTATTTCTTATTACCGTTCAATCTCGAAATTATCCAACGTCTCTAAATTGTTTGAAAGTATAATGAAATCTAAAATATATTTTTTGATCAAACGCCATATTTGGCCTGAGCAGAATGGTTTCGTAGCGGGTCGCTCTACGGTAACTAACCTTGCCGTTTTTTCTGAGTACTGTATATTATTGTTTGAGCTTGGTTATCAAGTTGATGTGGTATACACTGATTTTTCGAAAGCTTTCGACAGTGTCGCACAAGTTACTGCTTTTGAAACTATCAAAATGGATTTTCACTCTGCTGTTTAGAATTGGATGAGTTCTTATTTGTCTTATAGAACGTGTTTTGTTCACATTAACAATGTTATTTCATATGAATTTGTTGCATCCTTAGAAGAGTATTCTAGGGCCAATGGTTTTTGTTCTCTATATAAGTGACATTTCCAAATGCTTTAGAAACTCGCGATTTCTACTTTATGCAGATGATCTTAAAGTTTTAAAAAAAAATATATTTTATCACAGACGTCTCCGTCTTGCAATCTGATTTGAACAGTGTTGTAAAGTGGAGTAAATTAAATGGTCTGGCTCTGAATATTTTAAAGTGTTTCCATATGACTTTCTCCAAACCCACTTTACAATATTCAACTCCAATCAATTAATTCTTAGCGAGATCTTGGTATTGTTTTTGATTGTAAATTTTCGTCCGTAGATCATTTAAACTATCTTATTCCTAAGGCTTATTCTTTGCTTGCATTCATTCGAAGAAATAGCTTAGAGTTTTCTGATGCCCACGCCTTCAAAATGCTATTTAATGCTTTTGTCAGATCGAGGTTGCAATATACTTCCTTTATTTGGAATCCTTATTATGACAATGCCACTGTTAGACTGGAGAAAATTCAAAAAACATTTTCAAGGTTTGCTTTGCGCTCTTTAAATTTTGATGAGCAACTACCACCCTATAATTCAAGGTTATTGCTTCTAGATCTCAAAGCTCTAGAGTCAAGGCGTAAGATTGCCTCTCTGGTATTTTTATACGATTTAGTTTCTGGAAATATTGATTGTCAATCGCTCTTAGAACGGATTCTGTTCAATATTCCATCCAGACAACTCAGATTTTATGAACCATTTTTTATAAAACTCTGTAAAGTAAATTATGCTTTAAATGAGCCTTTGACTAGGGCCTTATTACTTTTTAATGAGCTAACTTCTACTAATGATTTAGATATCACTATTGCAAAAAATATCTTTAAAGATGCTGTAAGTGATATATTTTTAGTTTAATTATAATTGTTAATGTATGCTTTCACTATACAATTATTTATTAATTTGTTATAATTTTAAGTCTAAGGATTTTGTAACTCCATAAGACTGAATAAAATAAAATGATCCTTTGTATGCCTGCTGAACGCGTTTCGCGCAGTATGATAAGTTTTCGGTGAACATAATTGTTTTAAAACTCATCAAATAGTGGACAAATTGTGCTTTCTCGTTTTATCATTCTCGTTTACTTGTGTTATTTATTTAATTTGTAATAAAATCACACTAATTAAAAAAATGGCAAATTTGTAACTGTAATCACTCAACACGCCGAGTAAATGAATCAAAAAGCAAAGTGTGACGAAAGACACAATTTTTACACAATGCCCAAAACAGAAGGCCATGATGATTTTGTTCTATAATTTTTATTTTCTTTATAAAATTTATCACCAGTACACCTTTTGCAATGTTCATTTCTTTTTCCAAAAATATTAATTACCATAAATTCAAATTTAAAATAGCTTTCATATTTTTCGTATTTAAAAAGGCTCTGCTTTTTCTATAACACATAATTGAAAGTGTAATGGTTTTCAAAGCGGGCTAAATTCTAAAATTTTTAATATCTTTTTACTATGTATACATGGTGTGAAATCTAAAAGCGATATAATTATGTACATACATGTTCACACATATTCTCTATGTGATTCCTTACCCAGTTTTCACTGCAGTTTTCTCCATCATAGTTTTCGGGAAATGAATATCGCTTCCTTTTACGGTTGCTATCAGCTTAGAAATTTTACCCAAGCAACGTGAAACTGAAGCTTGACTCATGGGGACTATGTAATTGGTAAAACACATTTTTGGTAAGAACCATGGGCGTAAAAATACACAACTGACACAAAGCGTATTGGAAAAGGTAAACCCGTTCTTTGGCTATCGTGGGGCTCAAGCTGTTGAATCAATTCACAACAAAGGCTTCTTGGCATCCGAAATGTTTGCATAAACACCGATTCCTGTATAGAAAAGGGGTTGTTGGTATCGCGGAAATGCTTCAGCAGCCTTCGTCTTTCTATTTTCATATTTCTCTCGGCAAGAATAGATGAATATATTATTAAAAATTCTTCTGCCATTGTTAATTTATCAATTTTTTGATTTTTTACACAATTAAACAATTTTTATTCAATTAGATTTTAGAAAAACACCTTGCTTAGCTGTCAAAAAGCTTTTCAAAATTCGTTTGTCACCTGCTACCATTACCAGGTGATGACTGCTGGTAATAACAAATATAATTTTTTGATCTGTCACTTATCTACTTGAATAGAAGAACATGACAATAGTCATTCACACTTTGTCACGATTTTGTCAATCTAATTTGAATGTTAGAATAGGGGTGTTAGTTGAGAGTTTTTTGTCACATAATTACATTTCACTTATCTATTAATTGGCTAATCTTAACACTTATTTAATACACAAGGTATTTCCTCAAAACTTGGCCGAGATTCAAGTTATGCGGAAAACATTTTTGTGTTTGTAAAATGCTCGTGTTTCATTTTATTTATCATACTTTTATTTTCCCAAGTGTGGAACTCTGTTGGGCTGAATATTGTCCAATGGTAAACTTTAGTAAATAAAATACTATAAATGCATGCAATTACAACAATAAAATATTACTAATTAAAAATGCTGTCAATGCATTTTGTGCCCGGTGCAGAAGGCACAACGGTGTCAGTTTATTCGCTGGTAACGATATCAGGGGCCTAATCACGTAACTTTTAAAACGATCGTCGCTCAAACGATACTATCCGACGATATCGTCAGCAGTTTGATTCATGTAAGCCCTTCACTATCGTCTCGTCTATCGTTCTTTTTTCCAACAGTTTAAGAGTCACTGGAAAACATATGTGTTTTGTCAAAAGTGACATTTGATTTTAAAAATTTGTTTTATTCTTCATGTTGTGCTTAGCTGAAATTTGAAAAATGTACTTTTTGAACTTTTTAATACTTTTTAGGGCAGCAACACCGAAGCAGATGGAAATAATGCTGCAATTTGTTGATGAGCACCCGCAGCTAGCCAACAACTACGTTGTCAACTATGTGCAAGGCCGGCAAGCCATAAATAATCTTTGGGCGACGTTGGCGAACAAACTAAATGCTAGTGGACTTCCTAATAAATCTACAGCGTCTTGGAGGAAGGTAAAAATTTATAATTTTGCATTAAATTTGATTTAAGTACTCCTGTTTTGTTTAAGGTGTGGACTGACTGCAAGTACCGTGCAAAAAGAAAATGCAGCAGGAATTTGTCGTCCATGCGAAAAACGGGAGGTGGGCCGTCGGAGGAGGTTCCACTTTCTCCAATAGAAGAGAAGGTTGTGGCACTGGCTTCGCTCCGTGAAGCAGTTGCCGGAAGTTCGTCCGAATGCTTTGGTGCTCCGAATATTTTACCCCACCCGGACATTGTTGCAGCGGATGTCGAAACCCTATCCGCAGATGATGATTTCTCTGTGGTGCTGTGTCTTTCTCCAACGCAAAGTGAAGACAACCAGTCCAAGAAATCACGGAAAAGGTAGGCATCTTGAGTAGTTTCAACTTTAATTTAAAAACAAATTTTAATTTATTTAAGAAATACGACTGAGTTCACGAGCGCTTCCACTCCCAAGCGCCCCACACCAAAGCGCAAGCAGCAAACAGGCCAAAATGAAGGGGTGGAAATATTAAAAAGCTAGTACCAAACAGACAAGGTATTTCAAAAAAATTTGCTGACTGTTTTAACGGAGAGGAACCAGCAAGAGTCTCTCTTTCAAGCAAAAGTTATACAACTTTTGGAAAAGAGAAACGAAATAGCTGAAAAGCAGTTGGAGCTTGACTCAAATACAATAAATTTTAATTAGACTATTTTTTGCTTGAAAGACAGACTCTTGATGGTTCCTAATAGTTATTACAGCCAAATAATTAATTTAAAATACTTTGTCTGTTTCAAACAGCTTAACTGATTTTTTATATTATAATTTTTACGTTATTGAATTTTCTTTTATAACTTTGCTGTTTCAAGCATCCAAATGAATTTTTATATATTATTTTTTTTTTTAATTTGCTTTGTTAACTTTTCTTTTTTTTACTCGTACCTGTGAAATAAAATATGAATTAAGACTGGTATAATTTATGATTTGAAGTTTATTAAATAAAATTAATATAATTATGAAATGTCTTTCAATCAAACAAGAACATAAAAGTATCAATTAGGCAGAGAGTGACTCTTTTATTTCGTCTCTTATTTTTTCAGCCAACTGCCTCAAACGGTTGTTAGCAACACCGATTGTTTCGGAAAAATCTTCCTCTTGGGTTTCTGCATAGTAGAAATTTTCAACATTATAATAAATGCAAATATTGTGCAATGCAGCACAAACATTTGCAAAAACAGCTATTTTTTTTGGATCATATCGGCTCTTTCTCTCCTCCAATAGGATTCTCCAGCGGCCTGAAAATTGTTGATTTTAATTCTAGTTTTGAATGAATTAAAACTAGTGAAGTTAGTACCTTTGTAAACACCAATACATCTTTCGATTATATTTCTTGCCTTCGCGTGGACAGAATTAAATTTAGTTTTCTTTGAATCTGTGGAAGTTCGATACGGTGCTAGAAACCACGGTTCTAAGGGATATCCGCTGTCACCTAAATAAAATTAGTTTATTATCTCGTTTTTAATTTCAACTCTGAACATTTTTTTTTACCCAAAAGCCATGAATTATGTTCTCTTTCGTTAAAAGAATTTTCGAAAAAGTGCCTTTCATTGCAATGTTTCCATACCAAGGAATAATGGGAGGAACCAGCGTATCTTGCATTGATTGCCGTTATTCGCATTTGGTGATCGCAAATCTGTTGAGCAAATATTTTTAACATTTAATTTTTTGATTGTCTTATGATTATACTTACAACCATCGCATTTAAACTATGTTTACCCTTCCTATTAAAATAAATGTGCTCATTTTCTCGAGGTCTTTGAAAAAATAAATATGTGCCATCTACGCAACCAATTACTGAAAGCTGACATGTTATTGGACGTTTTTTGATTATTAATAGTTTAGGCTTACCTCCTGGTATTGAATACTTCCGATAAAACCACTGCTTTGTCTCTCCTCCACTATTTCCAATTTCCCATCTTATCCACATTGGGCATATCTTTTCTTCTAGTGCCTTCGTGGTATCAGACACAATTCCTGACAGAGTGCTTTGGGCGACATAATCATTTCCGGTTAACCATTGGTAACCTCCGCCTCCAAGAATTTCCAAGGTTGCACACAGCCTTAAAATTGGTGGAATATGAGTTGACAGACACCCACTATCAAGGTTAACTGTCTCCAATACGTATATGAATGCCTCTTTAAAAAGCCGGTAGCGTTGAACAAAACTAAGTCAGTTAAAGTTATTATCAAACATTAATAACACACTACACTTTTAATCGAAACTAACTCACTTTTTCGAAGGAAGACTTAAAGGATCAGATTTATCTCTGAGAACTCTACGCTGTCGAATCAATGCAATTGTTTCCTCAGACTCTTCGTTCATAAAAACAATCAAGTTACGAGCCCGAAACATTTTTTAAAGATTTATTTAAACTTTTGCAATAAAATACTAAGAGCGACGATACCTAATAAGCTATCGTGTCAAATCAATCGTTTAGACGATAGAATTTGACATTTGTTTGCTTATATGAAGCAAACAAAACGATATCGTTTGGACGATACTTTAAATCGATAGATACGTGATGATAAAGTATCGTCAAAACGATATCGTCAAACGATTCTCGTCATACGTGATGAGAGCCCAGTATGTATATTCACAGACGGCTCTCTGATGAATGGCAGAGCTGGAGCAGGTATTAACTCAGAAGATGTATGCCTATCCTGTGTACTGAGGTTAGGGAGGCTTGTGTCTATATACCAGGCGGATATACTTGGTGTGGTGCATGCACTGGACCACCTGATAGATGACTGGGTCAATGGCAAGAAAATTATCATTGCCCTTGACAATCAGTCGGTGATTAGGTGCATGCAGTGTACAGGCGTCACTTCCAGGTTGGCCATAGAGTGTCTTAACAAACCCAATAGGTGCGCTCAGACAAATGAACTCACACTTATGTGGGTGAGAGGACATTCTGGCATAGAACAGAATGTAAATGCTTATTCTTTAGCAAGAGAAGGATCAGCAGAAGAGTTCTGTGGACCAGAGCCACGTATCGCCATAGGTAACAAGATGGTGGCAGGCCTTATTAAGCAATGGACGGACTCGGAACACCGCAGAAGGTGGGAAGAAGCTGTTAATTGCAGGCAATCGAAGGCGGCCGTGAAGTGGTCTTGTAGTGAGGCAGCAAAAGCTATCCGTTACAACTGAAAAACTTTAAGCTGGCTTACTGCACTGGTCACAGGACATGGTACCGACATGTACCATCTCAGGAAGATGACTCTAACCGAGGACGGTACGTGTAGGTTTTGCCTAGAGAAGCTGGAAACGGCAGCACACATTCTGTGCCAGTGTTCGGCGTTAGCAAGCATAAGAATGACCATTCTGGAACGTCCATTTATTGGCGAAGCCGAGATTGGTCAGCTGACCTATAAGGATATGCTTGGGGTGACAAAGGATGCTTATGCAAGGAGCATCCTCAAGTATGGAGGCTCCGAGCGGTAGCATCCTTTGTCCAATGGGGGCGAAAAGAGACCCACTGTGGTCCGCTTCGGCAAATCCCCGATAATTATATTATTATCTCTCTACTGATATCGTTGGTGGAGTGGATGCTGGAACCAAGGTAGACTAAGTACTGCACAACCTCGAAGGAGGTGTTGTCAACAGTGACGTGGGTATCAATACGATGGGACTGTTTGTTTGTTGGCACCAGATATTTCGTCTTATCTGCATTTACTGCAAGACCCATGCGACTCATTTCTTTTTCTAATTACGAGAATGCTGCACTGACTTCGCTTGTGCTATGGCCAATGATTTCAATATCATAAGCATACGCTAGCAGCATAACACTCTTGTAGAATGTGGTGTAATATCAATACAATATTAATAAATAATGAAAGCAAAATTTACAATCAAATTAAATTTTAACAAAATTTATAAACCTGTATTAAAAAATTTTGTCACACCTCCCCACCATGACACGTCACAAATTCTCGATCCCCTCCCCCCTAAACGTATTACGTAATTTATGAACAGCCTCTTATCATACTAAATCAGTGTTACAAATTTGTAAAAAACTTCTTATTTGCAAGCCATCTAAAAATTTCGTGAAATGGCATTTTTCTACACTCGCAATTTACAACTTCTCTCTTATAAATTTTTTTTCTTGTTGCTTGGATCAGCTATAGCCGTAGTAATAAAAACAAAAAACTTTTTCGTAGTTTTTTTGTGTTAAGTAGTAAAAATTAGAAAAACTAAAAGAAGAACAACTACAGCAACTCAATTTTAACAACAACACTGACTGGTTTGTGAACAAAACAGAAAAAACAATTCCCAACGAAATACAGTGGCTGCTGACACACGGGCCAAAGTTTGCGCTGTCAGTGACAAAAAAACAATTTCCACTATTTAACATGGTTGCAGAAGACGAAGACTGTATACGAACATTAAGAGAAAAAGACGATAAAGAAACGGCGAGGATAAATCTAACTACATTTGTGCAAAAACATCTTAGAGAAACGAGTACAACAGAGAGATACACCTACGTAACAAACATAGGTAAGACTGCCAAAGAGTTTTTAAAAGAGCATACAGACATTATCATAGTCGAAACAGACAATGGAAACAAGACAGTGGCGATAAACAAAAACGCATAAAGTTAAAAGATGGATGGACGTATAGGTCGCACAGAAGAGATCCGACTGCTACTCTATGACAACTCCGCCAGGTTAGCAACTTAGTTACGCCTGCCTGTCTAAAGCCAGGATAAAGGAGGATGGTTGTTTGTAGGATACGTCCTGCAAGCGTAAAAACTGATAGGGCCAAACAAGAGCTCGGGGTGGCGCCCATCTTGGTAGCAGGTCATATTGGGTATATCGATATGAAACAAGCCTGCGAAGGTATAGCAATTGACCTTAAAACTTGTTAGTACGGGGACAGTCTCACCCGTCAAATGGGGTAGACCCTATCTATCCACTGCACTGAGACTAGAAATAGGCCGATAACAATTTGAATGTTGAGTGTTTTGACATGCGTGCTTTACATATCGTCACTCGGGCTTTCCTTAGGGGTTTGCTCGTCGACGTTTGATTTGAACCCTCAAACTGGCACGGCTGTCACTGAATTGAGTGATGAAATGGTGTAAAAACTGGGTTCTCATACTGAGCACGGCAGTCCCTGAGAACAAGGCCAATACTCTGTCTAGATGTTGAGATATGTAGATCAGCCGGACTGCCAGAGTAAGAGTGGCAAAATTAGGTCCTCCTTTGTAGGTACCAGACATGCGTAATTGTTCGCAACTGAGCCGGCAGCTGTGAGCTGTTAGAATGGCCCTTTCAGTGCTCATTGAGCACGGTCACGCATAAAAATGCACTCCTTCATAATTGCATGAGTGCATTTTTGGTCTCTTTGCGGGGATGTTGTGGATCCTCATTGACGAGATCGAGTTGCCCAGATGACTGCCGTGGGCTGGCCCTTTGGGGCGACTCGTACTGGTTGTGGTTGTGTGAATGCTACACAGGTCTAGATTGACCGGCGGGGTCGCGCAGTGGTACGACCGGGCTGGTGTATCTGTCTTAATATGCAAGAGATTGGATAGGTCTCGTCTTCACCAGTAGATGGATTGTAGGTACGTCACTACTGAAATCTAAACTGGTACTGCTATTACGGGCAGTATGTAATTTATTGCATAATGCTCCTAATCAGCAGGGCACTGGGTGATGCTTTGTTTGTGAAACGGTTTCCATGTTCGTGTTGCTACACCGGATGGCCCTTATGTTTTACTGGTTAAAGCATAAACGGGTCCGTGTTGTGGTATACCACATGAGTTCTGGTTGTCTGTTTCATGAACTATTACCCTAGGTCTGCAGACCCAAGTACTTAAGCCTTGCGGTAGGTGTACTTGTCAAACCAGATTCTGTCTGCTACTCTATAACAAAAAAACAACAAACTAGTTGAAACTCTTTTCAAACAAAAGCTAACAACATATTCTGCGACAATACCTCGGATTTATTAACTTCCGAAAATCCATAAAGTCAATGTGCCTCTCAGACCTATCTGCTCATCGGATTCTGCACGGATTAGTCAAATATTTAGTTAACATACTAAAAAACTAAACAATAGACTCGAAATATAACATAAAAGATACAGTAGAGTTTAAAAACATAATAAATAACTCATACATCTGTGATGACGAACAGATGTTATCGTTCGATGTTATTTCACTGTTCCCAAGCATTCCGATTGACTTTGCCCTAAAAACAATTAACAAAAAATGGGACAACATAGCCAAAGATACTAATATTCCAAAACTTCTCTTCATGGATATATTAAAATTCTGCATAAGTGAAAATAACTATTTCATAAATGAAAACAATATATATAACCAACTCAAAGGTATGCCGATGGGTCTCCCGTTTCACCCATTATAGCAGAAATCGTTATGGAAGAAGTTTTAGACACTTTTATGGAGAAGTGCGAGCAAAAACCAATATGGCTCACAAAATATGTTGACGACAATTTTGCAATTGTGGAAACAGATAATATAGGCAAACTTTACAAACACTTAACTCATGCCACAAACACATAAAAATTACGAAAGAAGAAGAACAGGAAGGAATCTTACCATATTTGGACGCACTAGTTAGGAGAATTAGTAATGGTATTCAGTGAATATCGTATATACACTGAAGTGTAAAACTAAAAGTTTACGCTGCGCGTTTGCACGAACCCACCCTGAATAAATATAAATTCAACTGTGTAATTGTATAGAAAACAAGTTGCCATCACAACATTTTTTCAATCCATATTGATATTTTTGACATATGCCAATAATTTACCAATTTTTTGAATTTTTCGCTAGCGCAGTTACTTAAAATGCCCCATTAGGCCACAGTTGCAGTAATAAATTATACGTGCTGCTTACACCATGATTTTGTGCGGTAAGCTGAGTATATTTACTCACGTATAATTTTGTTGTTGCAAAATACGCTTCAGTAAACTTACCGCACATACGGTGCTTACATCACCAATAAGGCGTTCATTGAATACCACTAATAATATTATCAAAATGAATTAGTACCAAAAACCATCAGCGTCAGGAAGATTGATAAATTTCTATTCCAAACACCCAGAAAAAATGATAATACAGTCACAAAGTTTTCCACACAAAGTCAATAAAACACGCATAAGACACATACTCAACAAGAACAGTTTTCCAGAACATACAATCAATCGGCTTATAAGAGAAGTCATGAACCAACACAACAACACAACATGGAGTCCACAGCCAAAAATTTACAAAGGAGTAACATACGTACATGGTTTCACAGAAAAACCTCAAAAAAACTGATATCTACGACAAAAATAAATACTTTTAAGCTCCTAAAACTAACTTTGAGAATACTTTGAGAAACATATGTATAGCAAAACAAAAGTAAAGTCGATAAGATGGACAAGGCGAAGTATATGTTGGTACGACAAAATCTAAACTTAGGACAAGATTAGCATCGCATAAATCAGACTTAAAATCAAAACACGACAATAAAACAAAATAAGACTTTGAAGAGACAAAAATATTACCAGAAGAGAAAAATTACGCCAGAAAATATACAATTGAAATGCTTCATATTATAAACCACTCAACTCAAACCGGACACAGAAAAATGCGCTCACATATACAAACATTAAATCAAACAAAAATTTAGTCAACATTAATATCGTATAGCTGACTGACAACGCTCGTTTGTGACACAATTAACAATTTTATGTAATTTGTTAAAAATAGTGTTTTGTGATTTTATTTAATTGTTTATTTTGTAATTTTTTTCAGGTCCTGAAGATGGCTTTAAAATTAAGCCGAAATATCAAAAAAAAAAAATTAAACAAAAAGCTACGAAAAAGTTTTTTGTTTTTATTGCTACGGCCATGGCTCAACCAAGAACAAGTATGCATTTTAAGAAGGCCGATTAATAAAAAATTCGAAAGTTTGTAATTCGAATTAACAAATTTGTAAGTTTGTGATTTGTAATTCGCGAAACGATATTTCGACTTCCAAAGTCAATCAGAGTCAATTTCAGAGGTCAGTTTCCTTTAATTTCTCGAACTGTGCCCTACTTCACATAAAACAATTTAAAATCACAAATTTGTATTTGTAATTTACAAGGGCACAGTTCGAGAAATTAAAGGAAACCGGCCTCTGAAATTGACTCTGATTGACTTTGGAAGTCGAAATTCGGCGTTTTTTTCAGTTTCAAATAGAAGTATTAAAAATAAAGAAAAAATCTGTTAATCAATTTTGAATTACCAATTATATATTTTGTAATTGTCTGAAAATATAAATAAATAAACAAATAAATTTGAATTGAAGTCTTTGGGGCGAGCTCTATGACGATACCTCAGCCATATATAATAAGATAACCATTCCAAGTTTTGATAACAAAACTTTAATGTGGGTACCCCAAGGAAAAAGAGGCGATGTTTGCCCATTACTTTGTGAAAATACCTTTTAAGGCGACTGAACTTCTAGATGTAAGAGGTTTTTTAAATTTTTTAAGGGAGTTTTTAAAATTTTTTAAAAAACCCTTTTGGAGGGCAATCCTTGTAAAATGAGTGCATAAGCCAAAATATTTTTTTGAATCATTTCTTTCGTCAGTGATGGTCTGCACACCAAGTTTGGTGAAGCAAGCTCAACTGCAAATAATTGTTGCAGCGACTTTGGGTTTCTGGCCAATTGTGCAGCGCATGCAAAAAATGTGTGAGACAAAAAACATTTTCAGGGTCACCTTAATGTCACAAAAAGTTAATAAATAAATAAATAAATAAATAATTCTCTAATTCTAATAATTCTAAATAGTTCTCTAAGTCTGCCTGCGCACGTGCAAAACCCGTAAAACAGAAAACATTTTTGAGATCCACTCTAGTATCACATTAAATTTATGGAATTCTAAATTCGAAATCAGC
Source organism: Coremacera marginata (assembly GCA_914767935.1). Taxonomy (NCBI): domain Eukaryota; kingdom Metazoa; phylum Arthropoda; class Insecta; order Diptera; family Sciomyzidae; genus Coremacera; species Coremacera marginata. Next base: position 101,478,234 of record OU612047.1, read on the forward strand.
AACTCTTCAATTCTGCTAGCACATGCAAAAAATGTGTAAAACCAAAAAATCATTTCAGGGTCCACCCTAGTGTCAAAACAGTTTTTGAAATTTTAACATCAAATTCATAATCAGCGACTTTCATATTCTGCCAGCACATGTGCAAAATGAGTAAAAACACAATTTTTTGGGGTCCGTCATGTGCAAAATGTAGTAAACAAAAACATTTTCAGGGTTCACCCTGTCAAAAAATTTTCCAAATTCAAAATCAGCGATTCCATAATTCTGCTAGCGCATGTACAAAATATTTAAAAAACAAAGCATTTTTGTTGTCCACCCTAGTGTCAAAATGTCAAAAAAATTTTGAAGTTCTAACATTAGATTCAAAACCAGCGTCCCTCTAATACTGTCAGCACATGTATAATTAAACTTAATTTATGCACCGAACGCTATGTTGTGCACACAACATTCGACTCATATATTTATGCAGCATTCATCTTTTACAAATCCATCATCTCCTCATTCTGTCATGTTTAGTTTAGATTTGTTTGTCTGACGAATGCTACCGGCTATGTTATGTTTGAGTCGTTCGTAACGAGTGAAACATAACAATCACTCCTTTCCAAACGAATGTGTTGAAAGTCGGTTTAAGACTATCCGTGCAATGGTGTTAAATTTCCCTCGCTGTTAAAGTTGTGTTAACTACTGAACTCAACACCGATTGCACAATTGTTGTAGTAGAAATGAGTTATTCCGTGCAGAGATATAATAGGCACAAGCTCCAATACATATAATAAAAATTTTTCAGGGTAATGTTTGCCGGCGTATTACACTTAACATGACACTACAATTTTTTTTCAATTCAATTTTATTTATTAATCATAAATTATACTAAAATGCCAAACACACATTATATTATATTATAAATTTTGTAACAATAAATACATAACTGATTAACAAGTGACGAATGCAGTAAGCCTAGCATATAAAAAAAATTAATATAAAGGGTGGTTAAATTTAAAGGACCGATGTTGAATGTGAACCACACCTAAACGTCAAGTTTTTTTCTGCATTTCATTTGACATTTCTCAATTTCAGACTAACTCAATTTGAACCATGGAAGGGTACACAATCGAGCTACGCGTTAAAGTTATTCAGGCTTATTATGAAAATGGGCGTTTAAATAAAAATGCATATCGTGCACTTCGTGATATTTTTCGATCAATTTAATCGTCCAAATGTGCGTACAATCGGAAAAATCGTGCAAAAATTTGAGCAAACCGGGTCTGTAGGAGATGAGAAAACACCAGTGCATGCTCGTACAGCTCGTACTGTAGAAAATATTGTATTTTTTCCAAAATCAGGCCGGCCAGGCAGTTACTGTTCGCTATCGTGAGATGATAACGAACTTTTTATGGCCCGAATTGGAAGAAATGAATGTGGACAATGTGGTTTCAACAGGACGGTGTCACTTGCCACCCAGCTAACGAAGCACTGGCTCTTTTGTGCGACAAATTGGATAGCGACCGAAGCACTCACTCCATGATGTTACAGAGTGTTTGCGGGAATTTACTAACTATGACGATAGAGACGTCGCCCGTGTACGCTATCATCTGGTGGCCATCCTCTTCCATGTGTCTAATAAAATACATACATTTGCTTTCATGGATAGTTCGATGAAATATTTGTTCACTCAGTATGTTTATTAAAGATCGTTTACTAGCAACAATTGTTCCTATTGATTTTTATCTAACGATTACTGCTGAACGTTCGTTGTCATTGTTGTTGTTTTTGAATAATCGCTGCTGTTAGTTTCTCATGAGAAGTATTTTTAAAATAAAATTAAATCAAAATTTTTGCGCACCCTGAAATAAAGTAAAATTCTGTAAAATAAATCACTGTTATATAAACTTTACACCCAAAACTACTTAGAATTTATACTGGCATTGCAAATCAATGCATTTTATTTTTACTTTTCTATTTTTTATATTTTTTTGTTTTTCTATATTGAATAACTGCAGGTAAGAGAGGGGAGAAAATAATAGCGTGTAAATATTTAGCGATGAAATTTGCCTTCACTCCAAATGGCTTATTTCTTATATATTGTTTTTATTTTACAAATATATTTTGTTTGTTTAATTTTGTACTTATTTTTTGACAAAGAAGACTTTAAAAAGCAGGATCCTTAAATGAATATTTGAGGTTGGGAAACTCTAGTTTTAAAAGGAGTTTTTGTCGTTGGGGTAACGAATCACCTCAGTGTTGCAGCAATGCTAATGGAGCGAGTATTACCAATTAGCATTTTAACAATTCTATTAACTCTTGAACCACTACGGGATGCGTACACACCGCAGCGAAAGTTTGAATTGTGCCTATAGACAACAAAGCATTTTGTTGTTGCATATTGACATACTGTAAATGTAAGCAGTTATTCAGCAATTTATTTATTCATTGTCCAAAAATTATTAATTAAAATTTATCCGAAAATTAGTTTAGAATAAACCATTTTTTATTAACTATATCGAAAAAATAGCTATTGTTCTTTTGGGCAAGAAAAAAGGGCGTAGGGTGTTTGCGGACCCTGAAGGAGTCCGCAAGGAGACTTTGTCTGTGCACCGAATATATTCCATGTTATAACCAGTTATTTCCGAATATTTCAAGGGTTAACTACACAGAAAAGTAAACAAAGAGATAAATGCAACTAATATATTTTTTTTTATTCAACATTATTTTCTGTATTTTGTGTGTTTATTAAATTAATCGTAAATAATTGTTTTATGATTTGCCTAGATATGGATTCTTTTATTTTTTTTTTTATCATATTCTATCTACATTAAGAACTTTTGAAGTAATCAAAATTAAACTAAGGTATGTGAACAGCTTGATTTGTTATATTATAGGTACATAAAAAAAATTAAATTTGTCTGTAGAATGAAAAATTATATAAATTTGAGAATTTATTTGAATGCTCTCAGAAATTTGCATTGTTTCAATTTATTACAACGGTTAGAGTGAATTTAATTTATGTCACACATTTTTTTTTTGTGTTTAATTTACAAGTGGAAACAATGGTATCAATCCCCTTATTATATTGGTTAAAATTCATACATTTATCATGATTTTTGCTCTTTAAATTTTGTTATTGTTTTAAATGATAGTTTTAAAGTTGTTGTTGCAATTACTATAAGAATTCATATTACAATTTAAATAATTAGAGATGTGCATATCAGTTCCATTTGAAGCGGGCTCGTTAAGAGCCCTAAGCTGTTATTCACCCGGGGATGTGATCGTTGTCCATTGCCAGGGACTGCAATAGCCGGTTTTATTATTGCTGTAAATTAACGTACATAATATAAGTACATATAGTATAAGTGATTAAGGTATAATATAAAATATAATATAAAAATTGCTATATTTTCACTTCAGCTTGGATGAATACCCTATTTATATAGCTACCCTGCAGTCTAAGCGCTGAAGTGTAACCAATTAGTATTTTTACAATTCTATTAACTCTTTAACCACTACAGGATGCGTACACACCGCAGCGAAAGTTTGAATTGTGCCTATAGACAACAAAGCATTTTGTTGTTGCATATTGACATACTGTAAATGTAAGCAGTTATTCAGCAATTTATTTATTCATTGTCCAAAAATTATTAATTAAAATTTTTCCGAAAATTAGTTTAGAATAAACCATTTTTTATCAACTTTATCGAAAAAATAGCTATTGTTCTTTTGGGAAAGAAAAAAGGGCGTAGGGTGTTTGCGGACCCTGAAAGAGTCCGCAAGGAGACTTTGTCTGTGCACCGAATATATTCCATGTTATAACCAGTTATTTCCGAATATTTTATAATCTATCCTATTGCAATGCAGAACTGTAAGCGAAAGTGATAATTCAGTTTTATGCTGTTAAAAAATGTATGTATATATTGCTTATGCAACAGTTCTACTTCAGTAGCCTTAGCAGCACAACGTGTTTTCAAACAAGTACTTTAGACGTGATATTGCGCTAACAACTAGGCTTTATTTATATACATAAAAGTATTTAATATAATTATAATAACTAAAAAAAAATGTATACATAAAGAGTGTTTAATTATAACAATAAAATGTTAAACAATAAAAAATATCAAATATAGACTGGCTAAAAAAAAAAGTAAAATAGAACATTATTTAATATGTAATTCATGAAAATATTTGCTAAAATAATTGTTTGCATCATTTACTTTTGTTGGGTTTGCTTCAGTGTGTACTCTTTTGTTTTCGTTGTGTGTTTTTGGAATAGAGAGACCATGTTTTTCGTGGCTGTGTGAACAATTGGCTCTAAAATCGCCCAATAAAAAAATCGCAAAAAACAAAAATAAAAAATTAAAAAAACCCAAATGAAAAAATTACCCAAAAATTAATGAAAAATCACCCAAAAGAAAAATTATCCAAAAATTAATGAAAAATCGCCCAAAACGAAAAAACGAAGTTTAACCAAGAAAACGAAAAACGCCCAAATTTTTTGGAAAATGACAAAAAAACAAAACCGACAATTGACCAAAAAAAAAAAAAATTAAAAATCGCCCAATTTTTGGCATTGTGTTCCCACGCTAGATACGAAATTCCCTTGTATGAAATGAGCATTTTTTTTTTTTATTTTTATCATCCATTTTTATTCAATTTAAAAATTTAATTAATTTAATTTTTTATATTCTCATGCTTAAAAATACATGAAAACAAGGGAAAAATACCAATTCTTTTTAAAACAACAAGTTTCTTTGGTAAGCAAAAAATTTCAAAGAGAAAAAAATGAGGACGGAGGGTTGGGGCGGAGCGGTATTCGCAAGTATCATTGTAGCACGTATAATAATGTTTTTGAGGTTTTCGATTTCAATTTATATAGTTAATTTGTATTTGTTAAATATATGAATGCGCTATTTACTTTTCTTCCACCAACGAACTCGAATTGTAATTTTTTCATTTTATCTGCAGTAGATTTTGAGTTGATTTTATCTGTACTGCTTGAACGCACTCTTAAATAATTCAAACAAAACTAAATTACTTTCAATAACAATATTGAAATCTTGAAATAACAAAAAAACAAAAGAAGAACCACTGTTTTAACTTTTTAGGTATAATATACGTGTGACAACCAAAAAAAACAGCATGTTTTTTTAAAAAAAAATTTTTAGATACAAGAAGTTATTTTTTTCAAATTTATGCACCTTATTGTACATATTAAAAAGTACTTTATAAAAATAATTTTTTTTTTTTGAAATAATTGTCTTTGAAAAAAAGAATTGTATGTAAGTATGTCAGATATTTGATTACGTACATATGACCTGCTTAGAGCACAAGTGGCGTAGTCCATTTTTTAAGGAAATTGAGTTAAGTACTGTGACGAACCTATTTCTGGGAAATAGGCCCCCCACAATTTATACGCCACACATGTATACAAAGTACGCGCCATCAACGCAGCAATGTTTATACCAGCGACACATGGCAACATGCATAGAGACATTATGCGGAGCAACGATACTCAGCAACAGACAAGGTGCTATGCAAACGGTATGACACAACAAGCAACATGCCGATGTCGACACTCACACACCAACGTCTAGCCAGCAGCAGCTATGGCAACGCCTGCTAATCAACCCCAGCTACTACAACCATACCGATGGTATGACGCATCAACGAGCCTGACACGAGTTCAGACAATGCTACTAACAAACACAGCAGCATCATGGTTTGTTTCATTTATTATTTTATTGTTAAAAATAATATTACGCAGCACCGTCGCAAGAGACGACTTACTATATTACGTTTATTTTAGTTTAATTATATTATTTCTATAAAAGTTAATATTCTGAGAAAATATGCGAACATATAATTTACACTTGTATTGAATTTATATTTTGCAATGAATTATGAATTATATATTTTGCATCTAACATGAAATATTAATATTAAGCTCTTGGATATCTTATTCTACATACTTACTTTGTTCTGTAAATATCATGAAGTGCGAAATACTTACCATTAGTACTAATTACTTACTACTTGCTACTTACTACATGCTAATAATAAGGTATTATTAAGCACCGCTGGCAGAAGCCAACGCTTTGTTATAAGTTTATTTTTCAATAAACGATGAGACTTGTACGAACCTTCGAACCAACCTGACGTGTTGGTGACGTGACGAGCTCCGCTCATCGTAAGAGCGTTCCCACTCTTTGAGTGCGCTGCTGTCCCTAGGACCCGCTCGGTTCGTTCAGCATCGCTCTCACAAGTGCAGATTCCAGAGCATTGCCTGAGGATTGAGTCGTGTTACTGCCCGTTGGACCCGCTCGGTTCGTCCAGTGCCACACTCGCTCCACTTTCAATGAGTGATACTCTGAGACGCTTTACTGTCACTAGGACCCGCTCGGTTCGTTCAGTATCGCTCTATCAAGTGCTCTCATCGAGTGGCAAATCCCACCCGAGTATTTCCTAAGGATTGAGTCGTGTTACTGCCCGTTGGACCCGCTCGGTTCGTTCAGTACCGCACTCACTACGCTCTCAACGAGTGGTACTCTGAGTCGCCCTACTGTCCCTAGGATCCACTCGGTTCGTTCCGTATCGCTCTCTTAAGTACTCTCATTGAGTGGAAAATCCTACCAACTCATTATCGCTCTCACCTCAACCCATCACGAGTTCCATTCAGATAGACATCCTCTCGCCCCGACCGACGAGGACAGACGACAAAACGGAGCGCTAAGACAGGTTCTGAAGGTCAACGCGATAGTGAAGCAAACGGCCAAGGGAAGATCACCCGATCTTTCGATTTTGTACGCAAAGTAAAGTACAGTCCCGCACACAAGACAAGCAGCGAACTTCCAAGGCTTGTCACCAGCACCAAGGTCACCTTTCACCAGCAACAAGAGTGAAGACCTGGTAGTGAGGAGACTCAGTTGGAATCGCCAGCCAACCACTCTCCAGCATCGCCGTCCAAACGAGGACGCACTGAGCCAACCATCACGAGTCATACATAAATAACCGACCTTACCAAGAAGGTCAAGCGGTCTAAAATCCTCCAAGCCGCCGGACAGCCGCTGAGGATACGTCAGCTGAAAAAGAGCTGTAACGACGAAGAGGTTCGTTACAGTACATAGAAGTGAATATGTAACCTATTTACGACTCCGGGTTACAAACTCCTAGCTTACGTAATCTCTGAATGAAATGCAATATTTAGTTATTGCTCTGACAAATTATATAATTTTTTCAGAGCACAAGTGGCGTAATTCCATTCATTTTATATCTCCCTTGGTAGGAGATAATGAAGATTATTACTAGAGGTAAGATTTGATCACGTTTTGATTGACGGAAGGAATACACTCTTCCAGTGTATTAGATGTACGCACGATCCGTGGTGCTAACATAGACTCGGATCATTATCTTGTCGCAGCAAAGATCCGTACACGTCTGTGCGCTGCAAAGAATACGCGCAATTCTACACAGATAAGGCTAGACGTCGACAAGCTGCAATCAAAACGGACAGCCGAAGCCTTTGCCACTCGACTCTCACTCCTGCTTCAAGAAAGCACTCCTCTGATCGACGATATATGCGCGCAGTGGGCACACATCTCCCACTCTCTGCGTAAGGCTGCCGAACAGGTTATTGGCTACCATCGTCCTCGCCGAAACCAGTGGCACGACCAATAGTGTCGCGACGCCACTGCAGAGAAAAATGCCGCCTACAAAGCCACCCTGCAGTCGGTTGTAACGCGTGCTGCTAAGGAGCGATACAGAGAGAAGAGGAGGGACGGGAAACGTCTTTTTAGGCGGAAAAAACGAAAAGCGTGAGTGTGAGAAGATTGATATGTATGGTGACAGGAACGAGGCCCGAAAATTCTTTGAAAAGATAAGGCGCCTGCCGATGGCTCTATAACCAAGGTTATCTTTCTGCAAGGATGAAAACGGGAATCTAGTGACAGATATCCAGAGTACATTGACGTTATGGAGGGAACACTTCTCTTGTCTTCTAAATGGCGATGACGACAACAATACCGCCAATAGAGATGAAATCCCGGAAACCCCAATTATGGATGACAACGTTGAAGTTCCGCTGCCAGGCTATAATGAAGTCTTGACAGCAATAACACGGCTTAAGAACAACAAAGCCGCGAGAGCCGATGGTCTACCCGCTGAGCTGTTTAAGAACGGAGGCGAAGGTCGATTTAAATGCATTCACGAGCTTTTATGCAGAATATGGTTGGAAGAATGCATTCCAAACGATTGGAACCTCAGTGTACTCTGCCCAATCTACAAAAAAGGCGATCCCACTATTTGCGCCAACTACCGTGGGATAAGCCTCCTAAATATCGCCTATAAGGTTTTGTCTAGCGTATTATGTGAAAGACTGAAGCCCATTGTAAATCAACTGATTGGGCCTTAACAGTGTGGCTTCAGACCTGGAAAATCTACCACCGACCAGATATTCATGCTACAACAAATCTTGGAAAATACCATAGAGAAGCAAATCGACACCCACCACCTTTTGTCGACTATAAAGCCGCTTTCGACAGTCCAATAAGGAATCACCTATACTCCACCATGTCTGAATTTGGTATACCTGCAAAAATAATCCGTCTATGCAGGATGACACTGAGCAACACCAGCAGTGCAGTAAAAATCGGGAAGGACCTCTCCCCCCCCATTTGTTACCAAACGAGGTTTCAGACAAGGTGATTCTTTATCGTGCGACTTTTTTAATCTAATTATGGAGAAGATCATTGGAGCTGCTGATCTGAGAAGAAGCGGCACAATATTTTAGAAGAGTGTTATGCTGTTAGCGTATGCCGATGATATTGATATCATTGGCCATAACACACGCGAAGTCATTCTCCAAATCAGAAAAAGAGTCGAGTCGCATGGGTCTTGCAGTAATCGCAGATAAGACGAAATATCTGGTGTCAACAAACAAACAGTCCCAGCGTATTGGCACCCACGTCACTGTTGACAACACCTCCTTCGAGGTCTACCTCGGTTCCAGCATTAACTCCACCAACGATATCAGTAGAGAGATAAAACGAAGGATAACTCTTGCCAACAGGTGTTACTTTGGGCTCAGTAGGCAATTGAGAAGAGCCCTCTCTCGACGAACAAAAGTCACACTCTATAAGTCACTAATCATGCCCGTCCTGTTATATGCAGCACGAACCTGGACGTTGAGCAGCTCTGATGAAAAGATTTTAGGAGCGTTCGAAAGATCCTTCGTAGAATCTACGGACCAATCTGCGTTAATGGCGAGTACCGAATACGGTGGAACGATGAGCTGTATGAGCTATACGCCGACATCGACATAGTAAAGCTCATAAAAATCGAGCGTCTTCGCTGGCTAGGTCATGTTGAGCGGATGGAAGACGATGCTCCAGCGAAGAAAATATTCGATTCGGTACCCAGCGGCGGACAACGCAGAAGAGGACGAGGTCGCAATTTCTTACGACAGGCGGAAACCGACTTACGGTTGTAGGCGCCATCTAAGTAAGTAAGTAAGTTTTGTTCGACTTCTGGAACTAAATGCTATCATTCCTCATCAAAGCATTCTTAAAAATATCTCACATTAGATTTCTACAGCAGAAATGAGAAATTTCTAAAAAAGTTCAAAGGACAATTCCCTTAACAATGAATATAGTCATTAGTGGAAAGTTTTGTTCGACGTCTGGATCTAAATCCTATCATTCCTCATCAAAACATTCTTAAAAATATCTCGCATTATATTTCTACAGCGGAAATGAAAAATTTCAAAAAAAGTTCAGAGGACAAGTAGCGTAAGTCCATTCATTTTATATCACCCTCAATAAAGAAGATAATCACTAGGGGAAAGTTTTGTTCGACTTTTGGAAGTAAATGCTATACAACATTCTTAAAAATATCTCACAATAGATTTCTGCAGCAGAAATAAGAAATTTCAAAAAAGGTTCAGTTTAGTATGCAAAATTCTTTATTATTTTTTAGTATTATTAAGTAAATTTTTTACGATATGAATAGCTCTTTTTATGCTCTTGACTTAGCTTATAAGCAAAACTGAGTTCTTTATACATAGAATTTTCTTAAAACTATTTTACTAAATATTCCATTTTCTCAAAACTACTTAAATGTGCTTGAATTGAAAATATGCTTGAATTAATATAATTGTTTTTATATTTTCGTATCAAGTTATGTTCAAATTAAGTTGAAATGTTAAATTATAATTTGCAATAATGATATTTTGCTATTTTATATTATATAAATAATTTAACAAATATTAACATACATGCACTCATACAAATAGTTGTAGTGCCTAAATACATTAATTAGTATTAAGGTACTTTTTAGGCAAGCCTGGCAATAGCAAGGCTTCTAATTATGTTCGCGTAACTTGACGCAACGTGGCCGTAACAAATGTCACTTGAATTTCTGTTATATGGGCAACGTAGCTTAGAGAAATGTAGTTAAAAAAAGAATTTTATCTGGCAATCTTAAGATAAACGTAGAACAAATAAAAAGTTTCATTTCATTTTGAACTCTACGTAATTCTGCGTTTTTGTGACAGCTGCATTGTGATTGTTTATGTGTGTTTAGTTTATCTGTGGTAGATTTATTGATAAATTCCGACTTTTAACGCAGAATTATTAATTCTTTCATTTGTTTTTAGTGCCGTGAATTTCCAGTTCAATATTATATAAACTAATTTGTGCGTCAAAAGTTTCCCTTCTGTTGTTTTAAGTGAATTCAAATCAAGAGCAATCTGAGTGCCATGAAAATATTGAATGTGGCACAATCACATAGAAATCGCGGAGCTGCTGACGCATGCAAATGGGAAAAGGCTACCGCAATGATGCATGGCCACAACATACGTCCGCTCCACTGCCAAATGCAATGTGGTCAGCAGCTAAATATTCCTCCGGTCCGCGATGCCGACGTGATTATTCAAAGCTGCATTTGAAACAGGCATATTTTTTCTCTTCCAATCCAATTGCTCATGGCGCTCCGATTGCCTTTGGCTCTCCTTGCCTTTTTTCGCTTTATGGAGATTTCTCCATTTAGCTAATACTCTTAATATATTTAGAAAGGATAAACCACTTAACAATTCTTGCTCCATTTCTTTTTTAATTTTGCCGCCAATAACAAATTTTATACTTTTTGTAAACAAAAACAGCTGATTTGAAGTTTGTTAAGTAAATGTACGTTTGCATAATCAACATTCGATTTGCTACGCACAATCTACGATTTTCCACGGCCACGTTGCGTCAAGTTGCTCGAACATAATTAGACCATTAATTTTAAGTTTGACGAAATCAATAAAGTCAATCGTTCCGGAGATAACAAACAAGACGTCTATACTTTATTCACGCTAGTCAACACAGCAGGTAAGCGCTCGCTACCCATTCCTTTCCTTTTCAACATTTTCCTTTTGAGTAGGTACTCCGGTTGGAGGCATCCGGCCTTCCTTAGTGTTCGCTCAACCACTTGATCCTACTCGAATACTCACCTTAACCTCACTTTTGAGTAAGCACTCCGCTTGGAGGCATCCGGCCGTTCTTAGTGTTCGCTCAACCACTAGATCCATCTCGGATACTCACCTTAACCTCACTTTGGAGTAGACGCTTGCGCTAGGAGGCATCCGGCCTTCAACACTATGAGCTGAGTGTTCGCTCAACCACCTGATCCTTATCGGATATTCACGCCAAACAATTCCTCTCTTGAATAGACACTACGCTAGGAGGCATCCGGCCTTCCCTAGTGTTTCACTCAACAGCCAAATCCAAATCGGATATTCCCCAAACATTTTCCCTTTGAGTAGACATTTACGCTAGGAGGCATCCGGCCTCACCTAGTGTTCTCTTAACAACTGAATCCCAGTCGGATACTCTCCAGATATTCACGGCAGACCTTCCTGCTTCTCTTGAACCTACGCTGTCTCTGTTCCTGACTTAACGAGGACGCACGAGAACAGAGCGCAGCATCCCGGCAAGACAAGCCGCAGTCAAAAGGCTCAGCCATTCGGAGCACTAGCCACCCAGGCATCAGACGACCTCCAAGTTTGAGCTCAAAACTCAAAGTAAACACCCGAGAACACGCAAGCAGCCCAAAGCATAAAAATTCTAAAACGCATCAACGCTTGACACAGCAACGTCAATGCTTCAAGACGTGAGCAACGCAAAGCGTCAAAAGTTTAAAAACGCAAGCGATGCATAAATGCTAAACGCCCAGCGAAGCAACGCATCAAATCGCAGGCAACGCTCAACGCAGCAACGCGTCAACGCTTCACAGCGCAGGCAGCGTATAACGCTCCCACAGTAACGCGCCAACGCCTCGAACGCAAGCAACGCATAAACGCTCTCACAGCAACGAGTCAACACTTCAGTACGCACAAAACGCGTTAACGCTTCACCATGCAAACAACACAACAAGCGTTCCAGCAAGTTAACAAGCTAAGCGAAGAGAACACTTACAATTAAAAAAAAAGAATAATAAGACAACAAAATTCAAATCAACAATCAAAAGCACCAAAATCATAACTGCACAACGTAGCAACCCACCAGATCTACACATCCAGAGAAATGTTAAAAACGTCTTGGATCTTTAGCTCCCGAAAGGATGAGCTACTTGTCGTCTTAAAATAATTTGGCCTATACGACACAGGCACCTTGGAAGAGCAGCGCAAGCGGCTAGCAGCGTTCGCCAATAGAGCTGCAGATAAAATTCACGCCAGCCACAACCCCAACAAATCTCACGCGCAACGGCGGTATAAACGAAGTCATGCAATTTAAGACTCCAACTACTAAGCAGCCAACACAGCTTGCTACTTACCAGCAAGATGTGCCACTTTTTAGGACAGGATTCCCACCTTCAATCCCCTACCCGGCCGTGATCGACCGCGTCAGAAATTGGACACTAAAATGCGCGGCGCGGATCCAATTTCTTTTATAGAGAGGGTGGAAGAATTGGCAGAAGATTATGGTTATGGAAGGTATGGTTTCGCAACAACAATAAGCAGCATTTAAAGAGGACTTCTTAACCTTCTTCCTACCGGCACGCTACCTGGAGCAGATAGAAGATGATGTCCAGCGACGAGAACAACGCCCACGAGAGCAGTTTAAAGATTTTCTGCTGGCTCTCCAAAGCATGATGCGTCACACCAGATACAGCAAGGCTCAGGAACTTGAACGCGTGAATCAAAATATGCGAAAAGGATATCAACTATATATTCTTGGCAAAGATTTTGATGCTCTAGAAGAGTTGACCAACCTGTCTGCAGGATACGAACGCCAAGAAGCCAAGCACACACTCCAGGCACCAGATCGTGGGCCTCAAATTAACCCACTCCCACCACGATACGCTGCAACACGACCTCAAGAAGAGAGGTATCAGCAAGCAGTGCGCGAAGATGACAGACGAGTCAGTGCACAAGCCTGTCGACGGTGCGCGCATGAAGGACATCGATTCGAGAACTGTAGAAGCCCAAGAGTATTTTTCTGTTGAGATTGCGGCAGGTGAAATCTGAAAACAATCGACTGCTGCCGAAAAAACCAGGGAAACGACAACAGACCACGCCGCAAGTAGGGGAAAACGTGGTTGATTGAAGCCCCACATCAACTGCAGATTACTACAGCGAATAGCATGCAGAACCACTCAAAAAAGCAACCACCAGAAAGCAAGCAGCAAGAAATATATCACGCAACGTCCACAGAAGAAGTGGTGACTCTCTTTATCGCTAAAGAGTGCCAACAGCCACAGCAGCCTGAATCAGACACGCTTGAAGAAGGGCAACAGGCGCATCAACCTGAACCAGACGCCGCTGAAGAATATTAACAGCCAAAACAGCCTGAGCCAACCGCTACACAAAATAGCCAGGCAGAGGTATCTACGGTTCCAGAAACAGACCACTCAGCACCTCCTACCGAGCCGACAGACATGAACCCAACGCACCAAGCGATTCTCATCGAAGAGGCAAAGACGTGTGAGCTGCCGCACTCTACGGAGCCGCCAACGCCCCAGGTGACTCAACAACCCATCAAAATAGAGACACTCGAAACGTGCATGCAGCCACAACAGGATTCGCCAACATCTCAACAAGAAGACCACGCCAAACCACCGGAGCCACTTGACATCGGAAATGTGTCAGTAAACCACCCGAGCCACCTGATATTCAGGGATACACAGAAATCTATTCACGACATCTCGAGCATCGAAATAGACTACCAAAACCACCCGAGATAAAAAGACACGCTGGTCTCTATTTAAATCATCATGAGCATCATAGCAGGCCACCAGAGCTGCCCGACAGCTGAAAACAAGCTACCTCGTCTAGAGTGCATCAATACAAAGGCAAGGAAAAAAACAGCTTTTTTTTTAAACAACTGGAATGCGCGCACCACCCGCGTCAACAACTGGACGTTGCGGCACCACCCACGTCAACAACTGGACACTCGTCGTCGACACGAGCACCGCAGCCATACCTGCGCCAAAAACTATGCCATCATATCGATCTATGAATAAACACAATATTCATCACGTCATTCTCGCGGTAATGCGGTAATCACGATAAATGCAACTGCATCAGCATCAACACATCGCCTTGACTTCACCCACACTCAGACCTGAAAACTACACAACTTCGACATATCCAGAGACAGCACCTGCACCACTAAGCGTCACGATAAATGCAACCATTTTCACAGCAAATACATCAAAGCATCGCTTTCGCGATAAATGTGGTCGCACCGCCACTAATCTACACTAACGCAGTAACGCATCATTACACCCTCTCAAATGAAAGAGATGATTACAAGTGGCCAACGCTAAATTACATCAGCACGATACCAAACGGGCATCGTTACAAGTGGACAACATCATTGCTATACAAAATTTGACAAACACCGATCTGCGCTACTTCGCAACACCACGACTCCACGATGAGCATAGCCTAAGTTGCAACAGCCGCATCAAAGCATTGTCTCCACGATAAATACAGTCACACTTGCAGCAGGCCATCTTCACATCGTACACACATGAAGTCCCGTTACAAAGCGGCTCGTTAGAAGTGGCCAACGCTAAACTACGTCTGCACCGCACACAGGGAGCGTCGTTACAAGTGGCCAATCTACTCTACATGAACGCCACACAAAATTTGACAAACACCGATCTGCGCCAATTTGCAACACCACGCCTTTCCGATGAGCATGGCCGCATTTACAGCAGCTGCATGAAGGCATCGTCTCCGCGATAAATGCAGTTACATTTGCACCAGGCCATCGACACATCATGCTCACATGAAATTACAAGCGCAGGCACATGAAATTCGACCTACACTCATCTGAAACTACAGCATCAGAATGCCTGCGCGGTAATGCAGCGGCACAGTACCCTCGCATCGTCTACACGATCGTACAGCGACAGCATACATCAGCATCATACATAGCCTCACACTCACTGAAATAGTTCATCGCAGAATGATCCACACCGATTCTAAAAGTTCCACGATTTTTACCCGCAGCACTATACCCGCATCGGGCAACGGCAAACTGGCATCCGTCAGTTTGACGGCTAATTTGAGCGGCGGGTCGATCCATGGACCTTAAACATGGAATGTGCGCAGGGTTTGGGTCCCGCCACATTACTACTGCCCAATGAAAACTAAACCAGCCTCGGATAAGAACCCCAATTACGTTGACGACCACCGCAAACGAAAAACGGACAATGATTTACGGATATGCACCTGGAATGTCCGAACCCTTTATAGGGAAGGTGCCATTATCCAACTGGCGGAAGCCCTCAAAACAATACAATCTGACATCACCGCCATCCAGGAAATGCGATGGAAAGGGCAAGGCTGCTCTAAACAAGCACACTGCGATATCTACTACAGCTGCCATGCGGAGAAGCGCGAATTCGGATGTGGATTCGTTGTAAGCCGGAAACTACGCCACCTTGTTTCCCGGTTCACACCTGTGAACGAAAGATTGGCCACGATCCGCATCAAGGCAAAATTTTTCTACATAAGCCTTATTTGCGCGCACGCCCCGACGGAGGAAAAGGACGAAGCCGTCAAGGACGCTTTCTACGCTAGTCTTGAGGACGTATATGACAACCTTCCGGTTCATGACGTGAAAATAGTCCTCGGCGATTTTAATGCGAAAGTCGGAAGGGAAGGCATCTTTGGCCCCACTGTCGGTCAGTTCAGTCTTCACGAGACCTCTACGAACAACGGTCTAAGACTGATCAACTTCGCCGCGGCACGAAACATGGTAGTTAGTAGCACCAGATTTAAGCACCTCGACATCCACAAGGCCACCTGGCAGTCCCCTGATCAAAAAACGCGAAACCAAATTGATCATATTGTAATCGACGGAAGGCATGCCTCTAGTGTTCTAGATGTGCGTACATTTCGGGGGGTCAACATTGACTCCGACCATTATCTTGTTGCAGCCAAGATCCGCATGCGATTATGCAATGCGAAGAACATACGCACAGGAATGCAACGAAAGCTAGATGTCGCTAAGCTGCAATTACAACGGACTGCCGAAGCCTACTCCGCTCAACTCTCGGTTAAGCTCAACCAACCAACCTCTGGACTCGACGACGCCGGTGGACTTTGGGCGCATATATCCCACTCCATGCGCGCTGTCGCTGAACAAGTCATTGGTTTCCGGCGCCCGCAACCTCGGAACCAATGGTACGATCAGGAGTGTCGCAGTAAAAGACGCCGCATACAGAAAAACGCTGCAGTCAGCTGCAACGCGAGCCGTGCGAGAAAACTACCGCGAAAAGAGGAAGGAAGAGAGGCGCCTTTTCAGACGCAAGAAAAGAGAGCAAGAAAAGCGTGAGCGTGAGGAACTAGAGGTATACCAGGGCAAGAAGGATGCACGAAAATTCTATCAACAGGTTACGCGTCTAACCCAAGGTTTCAAGCCCGGAGCATCCACTTGCAGAGACGAAAATGGAGATCTGAATACGGATACACAGTGTGTGCTTAGATTGTGGAGACAGCACTTCTCCAATTTACTTACTGGCGACGATTCCACCAATGCCGCCCATCGAGAGCGCAGTGCAGTGCCACCAATCGACGATGACGGAGGGGAAGTATCACCACCTAGCCATGAAGAGGTTCGAGTTGCTATCCAACGACTCAAAAACAATAAAGCAGCGGGTGCTGACGGCCTGTCAGCTGAATTGTTTAAAACCGGCGGCGATGAATTGATAAGGCGCATGCATCAGCTCATCAGCAAAATATGGCTAGCAGATAGCATGCCCGACGATTGGAACCTCAGTGTACTGTGCCCTATACTTA
Source organism: Coremacera marginata (assembly GCA_914767935.1). Classification (NCBI taxonomy): domain Eukaryota; kingdom Metazoa; phylum Arthropoda; class Insecta; order Diptera; family Sciomyzidae; genus Coremacera; species Coremacera marginata. The sequence continues at coordinate 101,495,512 of OU612047.1, forward strand.
AGAAAGGAGACCCTACAATCTGCGCTAGTTATAGAGGTATCAGTCTTATTTCCATCGCATATAAGGTTCTCTCAAGCGTACTGTGTGAAAGATTAAAGCCGATTACAAAAACACTGATTAGACCTTATCAGTGTGGCTTTCGACCTGGTAAGTCCACCATAGACCAGATTTTCACGCTACGACAAATCCTGGAGAAAACCCACGAAAATCAAATTGACACACACCATCTCTTTGTCGATTTTAAAGCTGCGTTCGATAGCCCGAGAAGGGATTGCCTATACGCAACAATGTCTGAGTTCGGTATACCTGCAAAGTTGATTAGACTTTGCAGAATGACGTTGAGCAACACACGCAGCTCCGTCAAGGTAGGAAATGACCTCTCCGAAACCTTCAATACCGAAAGAGATTTCAGGCAAGGCGATCCACTGTCTTGCGATCTCTTCAACATCATCATGGAGGGGATCGTACGAAAGGCCGGTGTGCATCGTAATGGCACAATTTTCTATAAAGGTGTCCAGCTCCTTGCGTACGCTGATGATATTGATATTGTTGGCAGAACCAAGAGAGATGTTACCGCTGCTTTCGCCGCTATCGAAAAGGAATCAGCCAAAGTGGGTTTGACGATAAATGAGGGTAAAATAACGTATTTGCTGTCTACAAACAAGGGACGTCTACAAACAAGGGAGCTCGGCGTTTAGACTCCCACGTTTCATCCGGCAGGTATAACTTTGAAGTAGTCAAGGAGTTTGTATACCTTGGCACCGCCATTAATACTAACAACGAAATCAGCCTGGAGATAAAGCGAAGAACAATAATTGCTAATAGGTGCTACTACGGGCTCAGTAAGCAACTAAGTTCCAGAGCCCTCTCTCGATCGACAAAACTAACACTCTACAAGACGCTCGTTCCACCTGTGCTGCTTTATGGCGCTGAGGCATGGGTAGTTTCGCAAACTGACGCAGCCGCTCTGGGGGTGTTCGAGAGAAAAGTTCTTCGCAAAATCTTCGGTCCTGTTCGAGTCGGCGATGACTATCGCATCCGAATGAACCACGAGCTGTATGAGCTCTACGGAGACATTGACGTAGTTCGGCGTATAACTGTGCAGCGACTGCGCTGGCTGGGTCATGTCCATCGTATGGACGACGAAGCTCCAGCGAAAAAGGTGCTCGAGGCGAGGGTCGCTGGTCAACGACGACGAGGGAGACCATGCCTCCGATGGATGGACCAGGCTGAGGAAGCCCTAACCGCGCTTGGTGTATCCGATTGGAAAAGGCGCGCGCAAAGCAGAGGCGCCTGGCGAGAGCTGATGAGGTCGGTCGAAATCCGGACACGGGTTGTCACGGCCATCTAAGTAAGTAAGTATACCCGCATACATTTCATTCGTTTTCCAACCGTAAGCTACGCAGCCACCAATCAACAATGGTGGTTCCACCAATCAACGCTGCAATCACACGTCATCACACAAATTGATCACAGAACTCTGCATCGTATAAGCCAGCAAAAGAAGAAGGCAAGTCAATCCAAGTCATCAGAGCAAACGTCAGGCCCACCACAAGCGCTAAGATTTATACACAGCAAAATCCAGGTAAACTTTGACGTTTTAAAATACCACGAATACTTCAAACAAACAAAGCCAACATGTCTGACGACCAGGAATCCCACCAGTGAACATTCTGCACAGCATCAGGTGACAATCCCACCATACGATAGATACAAAAGCTTGCAAATTGCAATTTCAAATATGCAACAGTCCTTGTAGTTTGAAGCGTTCTTGACTCAACAACAATAAGTTTTCTTTAAAATTCAGCAAAATCTTACAAGCCTCGAAAAAAATTTTTTGTGTGGTGACCAGCCTGCAGCCTCACTGGATCATCTGAAACCAAAAAATCAATATGCTTTCTTTAGTTTCTTACGTTATTTCTCCAGACTCGTCGAGTTTTTTTAGTTTATAAATTTTTGGCACCATTTTGAAGCAAAAAAGACGATTTTTGACGAAAAAAATCGACCTATTTGTTATTGTGAAATTGTTAGTATTTAAAAAATTTGAAAAAACTCGACGTAACTAGAGACATGTCTACATGTAAATAGCTACACGTTGCACATGTATGAACAACGATCGGTTCAGTAGATTTTTCTGTAGGCTGGTCAGTGCCTTTAAAAATGACATGTTTTAGAAAATCGATTTTAAGTTTTGTAGACTGAAAAAATGAAAATATCTTGAAAAAAACTGGATTATCTTATAAAATACGTACATGTCATTATCGATGTTATCTATCGCATCTTTTTGCTATGTACGTAAAAGTCTGCCTTCTTTGGTCTCGCGAGCAGCTTCTGCCCTGCTGATCCGCAGAGTCTGTCGCGCGCACCCGTTCATGCGCACTTGGTCCTGAAGTGATGCCCAAATCATGCACGAAGGTCAGAAAAGCAGAAGAGCCTTCGTTAAAAAAAGATGCTGCTACATATGCTGCAATTTCAACGACAGTTGCGGTACCACTCACTGATTTGAGACTAATTTTCGATATGAGTTGGTTGTAGCTTTCGTTGTTGTTCTGCGTGATCAGCTGGAAGTGGAGAGTAACTGTGCTTGAATGATCGCAATGTTTTTGCAGCTTCAGCCTTCTTCCACTCGCACCACGTTTCATCGCATTTTTCATGATGGGAATTTTGATCAGTCGAAGAATAAAAAGTCGCCCGTATAGCGATCCTCATTTTGTCCACAGAATCGTGATTTCTTCGAATTGCTAGGGCATAATACACTGTTAACTTGTCGATCACGTTGCTAGTTAATTTGCCTTCGACCCTGTGCGATTTCACTAAGTCACGCAGACGTTTGCCCATCCTTTTTTGGACGAATCCAATAGACTTACTTACTTGCTTAGGTGGCCGTAACAACCCGTGTCCGGGTTTCAGCCGACCTCATCAGCTCTCGCGCCTTCTCCAATCGGATACACCAAGTGCGGTTAGGGCTTCCTCAGCCTGATCCATCCATCGGAGGCATGGTCTCCCTCATCGTCGTTGACCAGTGACCCTCGCCACGAGCACATTTTTCGCTGGAGCTTCGTCGTCCACACGATGGACATAACCCAGCCAGCGTAGTCGTTGCACAGTTATACGCCGAACTACGTCAGTGTCATCGTAGAGCTCATACAGCTCGTGGTTCATTCGGATGCGATAGTCATCGCCGACTCGATCAGGACCGAAGATTTTGCGAAGAACTTTTCACTCGAATACTCCCAGAGCGGCTGCGTCAGTTTGCGAAACTACACATGCCTCAGCGCCATAAAGCAGCACAGGTAGAACGAGCGTCTTCTAGAGTGTTAGTTTTGTCGATCGAGAGAGGGCTCTGGATCTTAGTTGCTTACTGAGCCCGTAGTAGCACCTATTAGCAATTATTGTTCTAAGCTTTATCTCCAGGCTGATTTCGTTTTTGGTATTAATGGCGGTTCCAAGGTAAACGAACTAATTGACTACTTCAAAGTTATACCTGCCGGATGAAACGTGGGAGTCTAAACGCCGAGCTCCCTTGTTTGTAGACGTCCCTTGTTTGTAGACAGCAAATACGTTATTTTACCCTCATTTATCGTCAAACCCACTTTGGCTGATTCCTTTTCGATAGCGGCGAAAGCAGCGGTAACATCTCTCTTGGTTCTGCCAACAATATCAATATCATCAGCGTACGCAAGGAGCTGGACACCTTTGTAGAAAAATGGTGCCATTACGATGCACACCGGCCTTTCGAAAGATCCCCTTCCATGATGATGTTGAAGAGATCGGAAGACAGTGGATCGCCTTGCCTGAAACCCCTTTCGGTATTGAAGGTTTCGGAGAGGTCCTTTCCTACCTTGACGGAGATTCGTGTGTTTCTCAACTTCATTCTGCAAAGTCTAATCAACTTTGCAGGTATACCGAACTCAGACATTGTTGCGTATAGGCAATCCCTTCTCGGGCTATCGAACGCAGCTTTAAAATCGACAAAGAGATGGTGTGTGTCAATTTGATTTTCGTGGGTTTTCTCCAGGATTTGTCGTAGCGTGAAAATCTGGTCTATGGTGGACTTTCCAGGTCGAAAGCCACACTGATAAGGTCCAATCAGTGTTTTTGTAATCGTCTTAAATCTTTCACACAGTACGCTTGAGAGAACCTTATATGCGACGGAAATAAGACTGATACCTCTATAACTTGCGCAGATTGTTGGGTCTCCTTTCTTAATCTTAAGTATAGGGCACAGTACGCTGAGGTTCCAATCGTCGGGCATGCTTTCTTCTAGTCATATTTTGCTGATGAGCTGATGCATGCGCCTTATCAATTCATCGCCACCGGTTTTAAACAATTCAGCTGACAGGCCGTCAGCACCCGCTGCTTTGTTGCTTTTGAGTCGTTGGATAGCAACTCGAACCTCTTCATGGCTAGGTGGTGGTACTTCTACTCTGTCATTGTTGATTGGTAGCTCTGAACTGCGGTCTCCATGGGCGGCATTGGTGGAATCGTCACCAGTAAGTAAATTGGAGAAGTGCCGTCTCCACAATCTCAGCACAGACTGCGTATCCGTATTCAGATCTCCATTTTCGTCTCTACAAGTGGATGCTCCGGGCTTGAAACCTTGGGTTAGACGCTTAAACCGTTTATAAAATTTTCGTGCATCCTTCTTGCCCTGGTATACCTCTAGTTCCTCACACTCACGCTTTTCCTGCTCTCTTTTCTTGCGTCTGAAAAGGCGCCTCACTTCCTTCCTCTTTTCGTGGTAGTTTACTCGCACGGCTCGCGTTGCAGCTGACTGCAGCGTTTTTCTATATGCGGCGTTTTTTACTGCAGTCGCAATGCGACACTCCTGATCATACCATTGATTCCGAGGTTGCGGGCGCCGGAAACCAATGACTTCTTCAGCGGCAGGGCGCATGGAGTAGGTAATATGCGCCCAAAGTCCGCCGGCGTCGTTGGGTCCAGAGGTTGGTTGGTTGAGCTTAACCGAAAATTGAGCGGAGTAGGCTTCGGCAGTCCATTGTAATTGCAGCTTAGCGACATCTAGCTTTCATTGCATTCCTGTACGTATGTTCTTCGTATAGCATAATCGCATGCGGATCTTGGCTGCAACAAGATAATGGTCGGAGTCAATGTTGACCCCCCGAAATGTACGCACATCTAGAACACTAGCAGCATGTCTTCCGTCGATTACAACATGATCAATTTGGTTTCGCGTTTTTTGATCCGGGGACAGCCAGGTGGCCTTGTGGATGTCGAGGTGCTTAAATCTGGTGCTACTAACTACCATGTTTCGCGCCGCGGCGAAGTCGATGAGTCCTAGACCGTAGTTCGTGAAAGTCTCATGAAGACTGAATTGACCGACAGATGGGCCAAAGATGCCTTCCCTTCCGACTTTCGCATTAAAATCACCGAGGACTATTTTCACGTCATGGACCGGAAGGTGGTCGTATACGTCCTCAAGACTAGCGTAGAAAGAATCTTTGACGGCTTCGTCCTTTTCCTCCGTCGGGGCGTGCGCGCAAATAAGGCTGATGAAGAAAAATTTTGCCTTGATGCGGATCGTTGCCAATCTTTCGTTCACAGGTGTGAACCGGGAAACAAGGTGGCGTAGTTTCCGGCTAACGACGAATCCACATCCCAATTCGCGCCTCTCCGCATGGCAGCTGTAGTAGATATCAGTGTGCTTTCCATCGCATTTCCTGGATGGCGGTGATGTCAGCTTTTATTGTTTTGAGGGCTTCCGCCAGTTGAATAATGGCACCTTCCCTATAAACGTCAAAAGCAGGCGAATCAAAAAACAAGTGGTATCACTGTAAGCGAATTTCACAAATGTGATTAAACGTCAAAAACAGACGAATAAAAATATTTGTTCGCTTAATTAATATTACTTAATATTAATTAATATTTCTTGTAATATTACTTTGAGACCTGGAGCTTAAAGTATTATATTAATACTATTTCGTTTGCTTCTAAACTTACTTTTTTTAAATGGACTTGAACGTATTATATTAATACCGAACTATTATCTTTACCTATTTTGTTAGTTTTATTTTATTAGTAAGAACGCGTACGCCGTCTGCGATAGTGACTTCGTCATTCATCGGATGAGATGCTGTAGGCTCGGCTACTATCACTTGTGGAACTGGAACATTAAAATGCTTGCATATGTTGTGCAATGCACAGCATGAATTTATTATTTGTGTAGCATTTTTAGGAGAATAGCGCAGTTTTCTTTCATTTAAAAGACATCGAATTATTCGGGATTTAAGAACTCCAATGTTTTTTTCAATAATATTTCTAGCCTTTGCATGTATTGTATATTTCGATTCTCTACTTCTAGGACTGGCGTAGCGATATGGAGTCATTAAGGGGGTCTTCTCATTGAGCAACTTTTTTTTATCGACTTTTTTGCATTTATTTATAGCTTGGGTAGTTGTGAATATGCCCCTAAAAGGATTTTTAGAAATTCGAAATACTTTAGAAGATACAGCCTTTTTTGTGAAGCAAGGTCTTCGTCAAAATGAGCTATTTTTTTTCGACTCATTTTCGAACGAAGCGGCATAAAGTAACCACCGAATTCCGTTGAAAATGTTTATTGTTAGGTAAAAACGTGTTTGCACACATATTCATACAAACATACGAATACACATTTCTGCTTATTTTAGGGGTTGAAGCATTTTTTGAGTCCAGGTGTTCAACTGAAAGCATCATTTAGTTCAGTTTGTATCGAGTTGAGCAACAGACGCGTGCGCTTCAGTGAACGGAAAAGTAAATTTTTCATAAATTTATTGTGATTTTTGTAAAATGGATCGGAAAAGTAATAAAAAAAAAAAAAAACGCCCAAGTAAGCGTCAGAATCGTGCTAAAAAACGCGGGTTTAGTGGAAATCAGCATCTTAGACCAGAGGATTCTGAATATACCAGTACATCGGCCAAGAAATTCAAGAATAACGAAGACGACGAAGTATCAATCAAAAACAATTTGAAGTATTGCATTCTCGAGTTCTGTTCTGTGTTTACCACGTTGTCAGCGTTGGTAATTTGTGCCTCATGCAAGCAAAAAATTGAGTTCTCAGAAGCCTCACCAAATGGAGTTGGATTTAAAATCGCTTTGAACTGCGCCTGCCCACGCACAACATATATTCCTTCGTCACCTATGATCGGAAAATCATATGAAATTAATCGACGCTTGGTTGTTGCCATGCGGCTTTTAGGGATTGGGCCAAAAGGTATAACCATGTTTTGTGGCCTCATGGACCTCGGACAAAGTTTGTCCAACAATCTGTACTATACTATCCTACAAAATTTGTACGTTGCTGGAAAAGCCATGCCATACGAACATGTCATTTCAAAAGCTATTGGAGAAGAAAAAGAGGCTATGATCGAAGCGAATCCAGAGTGCGATCCCACTTTATTTACTGTGTCGGGGGATGGGACTTGGAAGAAGCGTGGCTTTGCTTCCCTTTATGGTGTCACAACTTTGATTGCCAAGCATACCAAAAAAATTGTTGACACTGTCGTAAAATCTCGTCTGTGTAACAGCTGCAAATATTGGGAAGCCAAGAAGGAAGAAGAGCCAGAGGCTTACCAAATTTGGCTTGATACTCATGACGAAGAATGCACCATAAACCATGAAGGAAGCTCTGGGAAAATGGAGGTGGACGCTGTAATAGAGATGTTCTCCAGGTCGTTTGAAGCACACGGCATAAAATATGTAAAGTATATCGGCGATGGTGATTCGCAGACCTTCAAAGGTGTATTAGATGTCGACCCCTATGACGGTGACCCTATAGTGGAAAAGAAAGAATGCATTGAGCATGTGCAGAAGCGAATGGGCACGCGACTTCGAAAAATAAAAAAAGAAAATAAGGGCATTGGAGGCAAAAGTGCGGGCAAGCTCACCGACAAATTAATATCCGAGTTGACCACATATTATGGCCTTGCGATCCGCCGTCATCCTGACTCCGTGGAGGATATGAAAAAGGAAATTTGGGCCACTTCTTACCATAAGTGCTCCACCGATGATAAACCGCAACACCAAAATTGCCCCACCGGTGCGTCAAGCTGGTGCGCATGGCAGAAAGCAGCTGCTGAAGGTACGTTAGATAGCTTTCACCACACGAATGCACCTCTCGACAAGAAGGTGATGGAGGTAATAAAACCAGCTTACGAAGCGCTGTCGGCAGATAATTTGCTTGAAAGATGCCTTGGATCTGAAACTCAGAATTCCAATGAGTCCTACAATTCTGTTCTTTGGTCACTTTCGCCCAAACACATCAACTCAGGCGCACGCACCATCGAAGTGGCCAATTTCATTGCAACGTGCCTCTTCAACGACGGTTTTATACCCATACTTAAAATTATGGGTTTGATGGGTATTGCGATTGGCAAAAACGCATACGAATACGCACTATATCGCAATGAAGACAGATTGAACCGATCAGAGACTCGAGCTGCGGCATAATCAAAAGCTGGCAGAACGGCTCGCAGAGCAGAGAGGGCAGCAGAAAGCAGTTTCTACGAAAAAGAGGAAGGTGGCCTGTATGGAGCTGGCATCGCCGACTAATATTTGTAAGTAAAAATTGTCAGCTCTTTAAAACTGCATTTAAACATTTTTGATTTTTTTTTTTTTCCCCAAAAAAATTACTTCAAACTTTAAACGCGTTTATCTCGAACCCACGTTTTTCGAACTGGCGGCCATGATATCTCCAGTTCAACTGAACCGATTTTCATGAAACAAAGTGGAATCGACGCAGAATTATCACCATTCTCGGATGAACCTCGACCATAATTTTAAAAAATTTTTTACTATTTTTTTTTTACACTAAACTACAAAAAAAAACCCGAAATTGAAATTTTTTTTTGAATGGCCGCCATTTTGTCAAAAAAAATCACAAAATTGAGCTTGAGGTTCACCCGAGAATTACATCTATACTGATTATAACCCCGTTTTTTTTTTCATTTCAGACGCTCCGGAGACCCGGAATCGTGGCCGCCGTGACGACACCTTTTTTTTCACCACCAACTTTGAAGTCTCATTACTTTTTGAACAGCCCACGTATCGAGGCAAAAAACATTTTTGTATTTACTTTGAACCTTTTGTAATACAATAAATAAAAAAAGTTTTCAATTATTCTTTGCGTTTTCAAATAAGAATTTTTTTAAAAAGGGTCCAAAAAACGGGTTTTGAATGAGAAGACCGCCTTAAATACGGAAGTAGAGGATATCCGGAATCATTTTAAATGTTTAGAACGCTAATATATATTTAACAACCATTTTTGATTTAAATATTCATGACTACCTAAATACATTGAACTCAATTCTCCCGTCCGGTTCATTCTTTGAATCACTTCCTTTATTGCACTGCAATTAAAAAAAATTAACGAGTCATGCGTTGCACCAGGAAATCTTGCATCAACGAACTTCATAACCATGTTGTGATCGCAACCCCACGTATGAAAAGGTTAAATATTGAAATAAAGGTTTTGATATGGAACATACGAACATTTAATTTATACTATAGTATCCTTTTCTATTGAGATAGTGGTGTTCTGCCTGTGCCAGGGCAGCAATGTCAAAATGCGTACCATCCACGAAGCAGACAACTCCCGGAAAACCATATTTTGAATAAAATGCATTCCTGGCCTCTTGCTTCTCCTGTTCCGTCATGGTTATTGAAATCGATATTGGACACAGCTTAGTTTCAATTAAATTAACAACTTGGCTTAATATGGTTGACACTGTCGATTGAGCGAGACCCAATTCAGGAACTTCCAGTGGATTAGATTTGTCTCTTATACTGCGCCGTAATATGCATAAAGTTTCCTTTTCCTCAATTTCTCCAAAAAATATTTCAACGCTGCTTAACATTTTTATTTATTTATATTTATTTGAGGTTTGACTTTTGACGCTTTTCTGCGAATTTTTATGTTTTCTGCTTTGAAAGCACTGAATCTGAGGCGAATAAGAAGGCTCGCAAACTGTCATACCACAAACAGAAAACTTCGCCAGCTAATTCGATTCGAGTAGAAAATTCGACTCACCGAATACTGTAATTTTGTTTGTGTCTTCGCGATTATTTTGTTTACAAGAGACTTGTTTAAAAGAGACTCCTTTGATGGCAGAAGCAAAATTTTGATCATTTCACTTTTAACGTTTATTTTGAAGCCAAGACCTTCTTTTTTACAAGATTCAATTGCCAATGAGCTATCACACGTTTTACACTTCTCTAAAGTTGCTACAGTAGAAACTAGAGGATAGTCTATAATTCGAGAATGTTTTTTAAGAACTTCCTCGACTTCAAGCGAAGCATTCAATTTGATTTTTTTCGCTGATCCACTAGACGCTCTTACTTTCGTTTTTTGATCCTGCGGCATTACTCTTTTTCTTGGTCGCCTTACTCTTGAGCCACCTTCTGTTCCAGTTGGTTTCAGCATTTTTTCGGTGATAAATATAAAATCACAAAGAAAACTAAGCAAAAACAAAATTGAGCACGAGTTAACGAAATCGGAGCAAAACTGAAATGACGTACATATCTGCTCTCCTAAGCGTTAAATTTTATACTGAAATATGTATTCTATATCGAAGGATACAATATACGTTACACATTTTATTTACCTGAAGATATTAAGACGAAAAGAGGAGATAAAAGTAATACAATAGAGACCAAAACAGTTGCTGCTCGCCGCTCAGCGCAGGTAGCTAAAAGGCGCGCAAAACTAAGTTAGCGGTATACATTCAACGTACTGTAACTTCGTTAGTTTTGCTCCGAGTGACCTAAAAATTTAATACAATATTCTTCAGACGTTGTACTTTCAGAAACAAAAATAAAAAAATATAAAAAAAAAGTTGTCAAATCTTACCTCCCCCTTAACGTCAAATAAATTAATTATGAAATCTATCCACTACGCAAGGCTTGCATATACCTCTACACTACTCTTGTGAGGAACATTAGCATTAATAACATATACATTGGAGTTACAATGTATAACTTTAACGCAAATTAGTTCAATATTAGAAGAGCAAGGAATATCAACAAGAGAACTGACAAAGCAGTTCCTTACAGCTAAAACCACCACCGACAAACGAAATATTGTCAGTGTATCGGTCTCTTCTAAAAACTTGAAAGCTATTATCACACAATTCCAAGTCAGTAATGCTTCCATTTAGCCACGTTTCTGTAAAAGCGATAATATCCTCAGAACAATTCTGCATTTATTTATAGCTTGGGTAGTTCTGAATATGCCCCTAAAAGGATTTTTAGAAATTCGAAATACTTTAGAAGATACAGCCTTTTTTGTGAAGCAAGGTCTTCGTCAAAATGAGCTATTTTTTTCGACTCATTTTCGAACGAAGCGGCATAAAGTAACCACCGAATTCCGTTGAAAATGTTTATTGTTAGGTAAAAACGTGTTTGCACACATATTCATACAAACATACGAATACACATTTCTGCTTATTTTAGGGGTTGAAGCATTTTTTGAGTCCAGGTGTTCAACTGAAAGCATCATTTAGTTCAGTTTGTATCGAGTTGAGCAACAGACGCGTGCGCTTCAGTGAACGGAAAAGTAAATTTTTCATAAATTTATTGTGATTTTTGTAAAATGGATCGGAAAAGTAATAAAAAAAAAAAAAACGCCCAAGTGAGCGTCAGAATCGTGCTAAAAAACGCGGGTTTAGTGGAAATCAGCATCTTAGACCAGAGGATTCTGAATATACCAGTACATCGGCCAAGAAATTCAAGAATAACGAAGACGACGAAGTATCAATCAAAAACAATTTGAAGTATTGCATTCTCGAGTTCTGTTCTGTGTTTACCACGTTGTCAGCGTTGGTAATTTGTGCCTCATGCAAGCAAAAAATTGAGTTCTCAGAAGCCTCACCAAATGGAGTTGGATTTAAAATCGCTTTGAACTGCGCCTGCCCACGCACAACATATATTCCTTCGTCACCTATGATCGGAAAATCATATGAAATTAATCGACGCTTGGTTGTTGCCATGCGGCTTTTAGGGATTGGGCCAAAAGGTATAACCATGTTTTGTGGCCTCATGGACCTCGGACAAAGTTTGTCCAACAATCTGTACTATACTATCCTACAAAATTTGTACGTTGCTGGAAAAGCCATGCCATACGAACATGTCATTTCAAAAGCTATTGGAGATGAAAAAGAGGCTATGATCGAAGCGAATCCAGAGTGCGATCCCACTTTATTTACTGTGTCGGGGGATGGGACTTGGAAGAAGCGTGGCTTTGCTTCCCTTTATGGTGTCACAACTTTGATTGCCAAGCATACCAAAAAAATTGTTGACACTTTCGTAAAATCTCGTCTGTGTAACAGCTGCAAATATTGGGAAGCCAAGAAGGAAGAAGAGCCAGAGGCTTACCAAATTTGGCTTGATACTCATGACGAAAAATGCACCATAAACCATGAAGGAAGCTCTGGGAAAATAGAGGTGGACCAATGAGTATATATATAGCAGAGAATTTTTTTCGCTCTTGAGTTTTAACGTAGTCAAATCGTGGTTAACAAATAAAGGGTCACCGAAAAATGTTCGAAAACAGCGCAGTCGGTATTTGTGCGTCGAAAGATTTTATCTTCGAAAACAGCGCTCTCGGTATGTGCGCATGCGCCGCCATTATTGTTGTGCGCTCTCAGAATCTATGAAAGTGGTTTGACTGCTTTTTTCCTTTTATTGAAGTAGATTCTGCACAATGTTTACATTTTTGGCTGGACGGACTTGCATGGATTTATTTCAATATGCCGATTGGATATTTGCAAGATTCTGGCATTTGGGTGAACTTATGAAATAATTTGTTTTCAATATTTTTATGTAAATTCCTTTTTTTTAGGTCAAATAGGAAATTTTTCATTCATTTCAAGTCTAATTTAATCGAATTTAATTTGAATAAATTTTTCATTTAATCCAATTTTTATTTTCAAATAAATTGGATTAAATGGAGTTTAATGTTACATTTTTTAGCTTTAGATAAGTTCTTAATTATCTGAATTTAATCGAACTTATTGTAATTTTAAAAAAATTGCAACAAATAAACTTTTTTACCACATTGCTTGCATGCATTTATTTCTATATGAATATATTGAGTATGAAAATGATTTCTTTCCCAATATTTCTATTTTTTTTAGGTCAAATAGGAATTTCTTTCATTTAATCCAATTTATATTTTCAAATAAATTGGATTAAATGAATTTTAGTTTTACATTTTTTAGCTGCTTTTGCTTGCATAGATTTTATTTCAACTTGTCAATAAGATATTTGCAACTTTTAAATGTTTTCAATCCACTTACAGGTATTTTAGAAATTATTAAATGTCATTTTTTAATATTTGTAATTACCTCTAAGTTAAACCAGCAAATTTATAAAAAAAAAAAAGAAAAAAATGCGCCGCCACCGGACTTCGAACCCGGCCACTTTTATTACAAGGCAAAAACGTTAGCCAGTCCGCCAAAATCTAATTTAAGGGTTGTTTTCTTAATAACAAATAACAGCAAGTTCGATGAAATGAAATCAATATTTTCTTTAACAAATTTATATACGCTGAAAAGAACGTGTTGTATGGAAAACATTTCATTTATATTCGTGGCATGTATAAAATAGAAATTTATTTCAACTTCCCAAGTAGATATTTGCAACTTTCAAAGGATTTCAATTCACTTGCAGGTATTTAATTGGCAAATTGAAGTATGGAATATTAAATGTTATTTTTTTAATGTTTCTTACGTATATGTTATTTATTTCAAGTCAAATAGAAAATGCTTCTATTTCTAATTAGAAAATTTATAAATTTATTTATTTATTTACAAGTACTAAAATATTTTTCTACGATGATACAAACAAAAAAAGACAAATTCAAAGAATAAGTTTGTTATTGTTTTTGTACGCATGCGTGTGTGTGGATAGCTGAAATGGAAGAAAGAAATTTGCATGCATTTTTTTATATTCTGCTTGTCTGCTTGTTGTTGCTACCTTATGGTAAGGTAGGAATTCATCAACTTCAAAGCTTTTCAATCAACTTGCAGGTATTTAATTGACAAATTGAAGTATGAAAAAATTAATGGAAAATGTTGCATTTAATTCAATTTATTATATATTATATGTTTTACTTCACTCAATGCAATTTACATATTATATTTTGAAATAAATTGGAATAAATGTGGAAAATATATTGTAAATATTTCAAACATGTTTTTAAAAAGTGGTGGAATAAATTTTCAACTTGCAAGGTATAACAATTTAACACGAGATTTTTAAAATAATCAAAACGTTTTCGAAACGAGATTTTTAAAATAGTCGCATCGTTTTAGAAACGGAATTGCGGAAAATTTTCGGATTAGCTCATTTTGATTTTTTTAGAATTCATTTCAAATGCATAACGGAACCGACTTTTTAATATGAAAAAATTTTTTTTAAGAAAAGTATTTTTTTATCAATCTTTTATTGTTAGTTCGTCACTTTAGCGAATATTTTTTCAAAACTTTTATGATAATTTTTTGTGATTGATGAAATTTATGAAAAAAAGAAAACTTTTACTTCCAACATATAACAAGTGCACTTAAAACAACATTGTACACTTCTTTCTAATTTTCTAGTGAAATTAATTTTCAAACAGAACGAATTAAAATAAAAAGAAGGAGAAAAACATATATATTTAAAATTTCATTTATTTATTATTATATTTATTATTAATTATAATCAAATATTGGCCAATAAATTATATTCAAAATATTTTAAACACTTTTCAAAAGCTTACTTTACAAAATATGTGTAACTATGTTTAAAATATATATACAATTTTATTTATGTAAAATTTAAAATGTTTCATTAAATCCACTGCATATTTATTCAAATAGTAAAGAATAAATGTGGATAATATATATTAATATTTCAAACATTTTTGAAAAACTATCTTCACAAAATATATATGTGAAATATGTACAAACTTTAGCTAAAGCAAAATTAAATGGAATACGTAAGAAACATTAAAAAAATAACATTTAATATTCCATACTTCAATTTGCCAATTAAATACCTGCAAGTGAATTGAAATCCTTTGAAAGTTGCAAATATCTACTTGGGAAGTTGAAATAAATTTCTATTTTATACATGCCACGAATATAAATGAAATGTTTTCCATACAACACGTTCTTTTCAGCGTATATAAATTTGTTAAAGAAAATATTGATTTCATTTCATCGAACTTGCTGTTATTTGTTATTAAGAAAACAACCCTTAAATTAGATTTTGGCGGACTGGCTAACGTTTTTGCCTTGTAATAAAAGTGGCCGGGTTCGAAGTCCGGTGGCGGCGCATTTTTTTCTTTTTTTTTTTTATAAATTTGCTGGTTTAACTTAGAGGTAATTACAAATATTAAAAAAGGACATTTAATAATTTCTAAAATACCTGTAAGTGGATTGAAAACATTTAAAAGTTGCAAATATCTTATTGACAAGTTGAAATAAAATCTATGCAAGCAAAAGCAGCTAAAAAATGTAAAACTAAAATTCATTTAATCCAATTTATTTGAAAATATAAATTGGATTAAATGAAAGAAATTCCTATTTGACCTAAAAAAAATAGAAATATTGGGAAAGAAATCATTTTCATACTCAATATATTCATATAGAAATAAATGCATGCAAGCAATGTGGTAAAAAAGTTTATTTGTTGCAATTTTTTTAAAATTACAATAAGTTCGATTAAATTCAGATAATTAAGAACTTATCTAAAGCTAAAAAATGTAACATTAAACTCCATTTAATCCAATTTATTTGAAAATAAAAATTGGATTAAATGAAAAATTTATTCAAATTAAATTCGATTAAATTAGACTTGAAATGAATGAAAAATTTCCTATTTGACCAAAAAAAAAGGAATTTACATAAAAATATTGAAAAAAAATTATTTCATAAGTTCACCCAAATGCCAGAATCTTGCAAATATCCAATCGGCATATTGAAATAAATCCATGCAAGTCCTTCCAGCCAAAAATGTAAACATTGTGCAGAATCTATTTCAATAAAAGGAAAAAAGCAGTCAAACCACTTTCATAGATTCTGAGAGCGCACAACAATAATGGCGGCGCATGCGCACATACCGAGAGCGCTGTTTTCGAAGATAAAATCTTTCGACGCACAAATACCGACTGCGCTGTTTTCGAACATTTTTCGGTGACCCTTTATTTGTTAACCACGATTTGACTACGTTAAAACTCAAGAGCGAAAAAAATTCTCTGCTATATATATACTCATTGGGTGGACGCTGTAATAGAGATGTTCTCCAGGTCGTTTGAAACACACGGCATAAAATATGTAAAGTATATCGGCGATGGTGATTCGCAGACCTTCAAAGGTGTATTAGATGTCGACCCCTATGACGGTGACCCTATAGTGGAAAAGAAAGAATGCATTGGGCATGTGCAGAAGCGAATGGGCACGCGACTTCGAAAAATAAAAAAAGAAAATAAGGGCATTGGAGGCAAAGGTGCGGGCAAGCTCACTGACAAATTAATATCCGAGTTGACCACATATTATGGCCTTGCGATCCGCCGTCATCCTGACTCCGTGGAGGATATGAAAAAGGAAATTTGGGCCACTTTTTACCATAAGTGCTCCACCGATGATAAACCGCAACACCAAAATTGCCCCACCGGTGCGTCAAGCTGGTGCGCATGGCAGAAAGCAGCTGCTGAAGGTACGTTAGATAGCTTTCACCACACAAATGCACCTCTCGACAAGAAGGTGATGGAGGTAATAAAACCAGCTTACGAAGCGCTGTCGGCAGATAATTTGCTTGAAAGATGCCTTGGATCTGAAACTCAGAATTCCAATGAGTCCTACAATTCTGTTCTTTGGTCACTTTCGCCCAAACACATCAACTCAGGCGCACGCACCATCGAAGTGGCCAATTTCATTGCAACGTGCCTCTTCAACGACGGTTTTATACCCATACTTAAAATTATGGGTTTGATGGGTATTGCGATTGGCAAAAACGCATACGAATACGCACTATATCGCAATGAAGACAGATTGAACCGATCAGAGACTCGAGCTGCGGCATAATCAAAAGCTGGCAGAACGGCTCGCAGAGCAGAGAGGGCAGCAGAAAGCAGTTTCTACGAAAAAGAGGAAGGTGGCCTGTATGGAGCTGGCATCGCCGACTAATATTTGTAAGTAAAAATTGTCAGCTCTTTAAAACTGCATTTAAACGTTTTTGATTTTTTTTTTTTTTTCCCAAAAAAATTACTTCAAACTTTAAACGCGTTTATCTCGAACCCACGTTTTTCGAACTGGCGGCCATGATATCTCCAGTTCAACTGAACCGATTTTCATGAAACAAAGTGGAATCGACGCAGAATTGTCACCATTCTCGGGTGAACCTCGACCATAATTTTAAAAAATTTTTTACTATTTTTTTTTTTACACTAAACTACAAAAAAAAACCCCGAAATTGAAATTTTTTTTTTGAATGGCCGCCATTTTGTCAAAAAAAATCACAAAATTAAGCTTGAGGTTCACCCGAGAGTTACATTTATACTGATTATAACCCCGTTTTTTTTTCATTTCAGACGCTCCGGAGACCCGGAATCGTGGCCGCCGTGACGACACCTTTTTTTCACCACCAACTTTGAAGTCTCATTACTTTTTGAACAGCCCACGTATCGAGGCAAAACAAATTTTTTTATTTACTTTGAACCTTTTGTAATACAATAAATAAAAAAAGTTTTCAATTATTCTTTGCGTTTTCAAATAAGAATTTTTTTAAAAAGGGTCCAAAAAACGGGTTTTGAATGAGAAGACCGCCTTAAATACGGAAGTAGAGGATATCCAGAATCATTTTAAATGTTTAGAACGCTAATATATATTTAACAACCATTTTTGATTTAAATATTCATGACTACCTAAATACATTGAACTCAATTCTCCCGTCCGGTTCATTCTTTGAAACACTTCCTTTATTGCACTGCAATTAAAAAAAATTAACGAGTCATGCGTTGCACCAGGAAATCTTGCATCAACGAACTTCATAACCATGTTGTGATCGCAACCCCACGTATGAAAAGGTTAAATATTGAAATAAAGGTTTTGATATGGAACATACGAACATTTAATTTATACTATAGTATCCTTTTCTATTGAGATAGTGGTGTTCTGCCTGTGCCAGGGCAGCAATGTCAAAATGCGTACCATCCACGAAGCAGACAACTCCCGGAAAACCATATTTTGAATAGAATGCATTCCTGGCCTCTTGCTTCTCCTGTTCCGTCATGGTTATTGAAATCGATATTGGACACAGCTTAGTTTCAATTAAATTAACAACTTGGCTTAATATGGTTGACACTGTCGATTGAGCGAGACCCAATTCAGGAACTTCCAGTGGATTAGATTTGTCTCTTATACTGCGCCGTAATATGCATAAAGTTTCCTTTTCCTCAATTTCTCCAAAAAATATTTCAACGCTGCTTAACATTTTTATTTATTTATATTTATTTGAGGTTTGACTTTTGACGCTTTTCTGCGAATTTTTATGTTTTCTGCTTTGAAAGCACTGAATCTGAGGCGAATAAGAAGGCTCGCAAACTGTCATACCACAAACAGAAAACTTCGCCAGCTAATTGGATTCGAGTAGAAAATTCGACTCACCGAATACTGTAATTTTGTTTGTGTCTTCGCGATTATTTTGTTTACAAGAGACTTGTTTAAAAGAGACTCCTTTGATGGCAGAAGCAAAATTTTGATCATTTCACTTTTAACGTTTATTTTGAAGCCAAGACCTTCTTTTTTACAAGATTCAATTGCCAATGAGCTATCACACGTTTTACACTTCTCTAAAGTTGCTACAGTAGAAACTAGAGGATAGTCTATAATTCGAGAATGTTTTTTAAGAACTTCCTCGACTTCAAGCGAAGCATTCAATTTGATTTTTTTCGCTGATCCACTAGACGCTCTTACTTTCGTTTTTTGATCCTGCGGCATTACTCTTTTTCTTGGTCGCCTTACTCTTGAGCCACCTTCTGTTCCAGTTGGTTTCAGCATTTTTTCGGTGATAAATATAAAATCACAAAGAAAACTAAGCAAAAACAAAATTGAGCACGAGTTAACGAAATCGGAGCAAAACTGAAATGACGTACATATCTGCTCTCCTAAGCGTTAAATTTTATACTGAAATATGTATTCTACATCGAAGGATACAATATACGTTACACATTTTATTTACCTGAAGATATTAAGACGAAAAGAGGGGATAAAAGTAATACAATAGAGACCAAAACAGTTGCTGCTCGCCGCTCAGCGCAGGTAGCTAAAAGGCGCGCAAAACTAAGTTAGAAGTATACATTCAACGTACTGTAACTTCGTTAGTTTTGCTCCGAGTGACCTAAAAATTTAATACAATATTCTTCAGACGTTGTACTTTCAGAAACAAAAATAAAAAAATATAGAAAAAAAAGTTGTCAAATCTTACCTCCCCCTTAACGTCAAATAAATTAATTATGAAATCTATGCACTACGCAAGGCTTGCATATACCTCTACACTACTCTTGTGAGGAACATTAGCATTAATAACATATACATTGGAGTTACAATGTATAACTTTAACGCAAATTAGTTCAATATTAGAAGAGCAAGGAATATCAACAAGAGAACTGACAAAGCAGTTCCTTACAGCTAAAACCACCACCGACAAACGAAATATTGTCAGTGTATCTGTCTCTTCTAAAAACTTGAAAGCTATTATCACACAATTCCAAGTCAGTAATGCGTCCATTTAGCCACGTTTCTGTAAAAGCGATAATATCCTCAGAACAATTCTGCATTTATTTATAGCTTGGGTAGTTCTGAATATGCCCCTAAAAGGATTTTTAGAAATTCGAAATACTTTAGAAGATACAGCCTTTTTTGTGAAGCAAGGTCTTCGTCAAAATGAGCTATTTTTTTTCGACTCATTTTCGAACGAAGCGGCATAAAGTAACCACCGAATTCCGTTGAAAATGTTTATTGTTAGGTAAAAACGTGTTTGCACACATATTCATACAAACATACGAATACACATTTCTGCTTATTTTAGGGGTTGAAGCATTTTTTGAGTCCAGGTGTTCAACTGAAAGCATCATTTAGTTCAGTTTGTATCGAGTTGAGCAACAGACGCGTGCGCTTCAGTGAACGGAAAAGTAAATTTTTCATAAATTTATTGTGATTTTTGTAAAATGGATCGGAAAAGTAATAAAAAAAAAAAAAACGCCCAAGTGAGCGTCAGAATCGTGCTAAAAAACGCGGGTTTAGTGGAAATCAGCATCTTAGACCAGAGGATTCTGAATATACCAGTACATCGGCCAAGAAATTCAAGAATAACGAAGACGATGAAGTATCAATCAAAAACAATTTGAAGTATTGCATTCTCGAGTTCTGTTCTGTGTTTACCACGTTGTCAGCGTTGGTAATTTGTGCCTCATGCAAGCAAAAAATTGAGTTCTCAGAAGCCTCACCAAATGGAGTTGGATTTAAAATCGCTTTGAACTGCGCCTGCCCACGCACAACATATATTCCTTCGTCACCTATGATCTGAAAATCATATGAAATTAATCGACGCTTGGTTGTTGCCATGCGGCTTTTAGGGATTGGGCCAAAAGGTATAACCATGTTTTGTGGCCTCATGGACCTCGGACAAAGTTTGTCCAACAATCTGTACTATACTATCCTACAAAATTTGTACGTTGCTGGAAAAGCCATGCCATACGAACATGTCATTTCAAAAGCTATTGGAGAAGAAAAAGAGGCTATGATCGAAGCGAATCCAGAGTGCGATCCCACTTTATTTACTGTGTCGGGGGATGGGACTTGGAAGAAGCGTGGCTTTGCTTCCCTTTATGGTGTCACAACTTTGATTGCCAAGCATACCAAAAAAATTGTTGACACTGTCGTAAAATCTCGTCTGTGTAACAGCTGCAAATATTGGGAAGCCAAGAAGGAAGAAGAGCCAGAGGCTTACCAAATTTGGCTTGATACTCATGACGAAGAATGCACCATAAACCATGAAGGAAGCTCTGGGAAAATGGAGGTGGACGCTGTAATAGAGATGTTCTCCAGGTCGTTTGAAACACACGACATAAAATATGTAAAGTATATCGGCGATGGTGATTCGCAGACCTTCAAAGGTGTATTAGATGTCGACCCCTATGACGGTGACCCTATAGTGGAAAAGAAAGAATGCATTGGGCATGTGCAGAAGCGAATGGGCACGCGACTTCGAAAAATAAAAAAGAAAATAAGGGCATTGGAGGCAAAGGTGCGGGCAAGCTCACCGACAAATTAATATCCGAGTTGACCACATATTATGGCCTTGCGATCCGCCGTCATCCTGACTCCGTGGAGGATATGAAAAAGGAAATTTGGGCCACTTTTTACCATAAGTGCTCCACCGATAATAAACCGCAACACCAAAATTGCCCCACCGGTGCGTCAAGCTGGTGCGCATGGCAGAAAGCAGCTGCTGAAGGTACGTTAGATAGCTTTCACCACACGAATGCACCTCTCGACAAGAAGGTGATGGAGGTAATAAAACCAGCTTACGAAGCGCTGTCGGCAGATAATTTGCTTGAAAGATGCCTTGGATCTGAAACTCAGAATTCCAATGAGTCCTACAATTCTGTTCTTTGGTCACTTTCGCCCAAACACATCAACTCAGGCGCACGCACCATCGAAGTGGCCAATTTCATTGCAACGTGCCTCTTCAACGACGGTTTTATACCCATACTTAAAATTATGGGTTTGATGGGTATTGCGATTGGCAAAAACGCATACGAATACGCACTATCTCGCAATGAAGACAGATTGAACCGATCAGAGACTCGAGCTGCGGCATAATCAAAAGCTGGCAGAACGGCTCGCAGAGCAGAGAGGGCAGCAGAAAGCAGTTTCTACGAAAAAGAGGAAGGTGGCCTGTATGGAGCTGGCATCGCCGACTAATATTTGTAAGTAAAAATTGTCAGCTCTTTAAAACTGCATTTAAACATTTTTGATTTTTTTTTTTTTTTTCCCCAAAAAAATTACTTCAAACTTTAAACGCGTTTATCTCGAACCCACGTTTTTCGAACTGGCGGCCATGATATCTCCAGTTCAACTGAACCGATTTTCATGAAACAAAGTGGAATCGACGCAGAATTATCACCATTCTCGGATGAACCTCGACCATAATTTGAAAAAATTTTTTAATATTTTTTTTTTACACTAAACTACAAAAAAAAACCCCGAAATTGAAATTTTTTTTTGAATGGCCGCCATTTTGTCAAAAAAAATCAAAATTAAGCTTGAGGTTCACCCGAGAATTACATCTATACTGATTATAACCCCGTTTTTTTTTCATTTCAGACGCTCCGGAGACCCGGAATCGTGGCCGCCGTGACGACACCTTTTTTTCACCACCAACTTTGAAGTCTCATTACTTTTTGAACAGCCCACGTATCGAGGCAAAACAAATTTTTTTATTTACTTTGAACCTTTTGTAATACAATAAATAAAAAAAGTTTTCAATTATTCTTTGCTTTTTCAAATAAGAATTTTTTTAAAAAGGGTCAAAAAAACGGGTTTTGAATGAGAAGACCGCCTTAAATACGGAAGTAGAGGATATCCGGAATCATTTTAAATGTTTAGAACGCTAATATATATTTAACAACCATTTTTGATTTAAATATTCATGACTACCTAAATACATTGAACTCAATTCTCCCGTCCGGTTCATTCTTTGAAACACTTCCTTTATTGCACTGCAATTAAAAAAAATTAACGAGTCATGCGTTGCACCAGGAAATCTTGCATCAACGAACTTCATAACCATGTTGTGATCGCAACCCCACGTATGAAAAGGTTAAATATTGAAATAAAGGTTTTGATATGGAACATACGAACATTTAATTTATACTATAGTATCCTTTTCTATTGAGATAGTGGTGTTCTGCCTGTGCCAGGGCAGCAATGTCAAAATGCGTACCATCCACGAAGCAGACAACTCCCGGAAAACCATATTTTGAATAGAATGCATTCCTGGCCTCTTGTTTCTCCTGTTCCGTCATGGTTATTGAAATCGATATTGGACACAGCTTAGTTTCAATTAAATTAACAACTTGGCTTAATATGGTTGACACTGTCGATTGAGCGAGACCCAATTCAGGAACTTCCAGTGGATTAGATTTGTCTCTTATACTGCGCCGTAATATGCATAAAGTTTCCTTTTCCTCAATTTCTCCAAAAAATATTTCAACGCTGCTTAACATTTTTATTTATTTATATTTATTTGAGGTTTGACTTTTGACGCTTTTCTGCGAATTTTTATGGTTTCTGCTTTGAAAGCACTGAATCTGAGGCGAATAAGAAAGCTCGCAAACTGTCATACCACAAACAGAAAACTTCGCCAGCTAATTCGATTCGAGTAGAAAATTCGACTCACCGAATACTGTAATTTTGTTTGTGTCTTCGCGATTATTTTGTTTACAAGAGACTTGTTTAAAAGAGACTCCTTTGATGGCAGAAGCAAAATTTTGATCATTTCACTTTTAACGTTTATTTTGAAGCCAAGACCTTCTTTTTTACAAGATTCAATTGCCAATGAGCTATCACACGTTTTACACTTCACTAAAGTTGCTACAGTAGAAACTAGAGGATAGTCTATAATTCGAGAATGTTTTTTAAGAACTTCCTCGACTTCAAGCGAAGCATTCAATTTGATTTTTTTCGCTGATCCACTAGACGCTCTTACTTTCGTTTTTTGATCCTGCGGCATTACTCTTTTTCTTGGTCGCCTTACTCTTGAGCCACCTTCTGTTCCAGTTGGTTTCAGCATTTTTTCGGTGATAAATATAAAATCACAAAGAAAACTAAGCAAAAACAAAATTGAGCACGAGTTAACGAAATCGGAACAAAACTGAAATGACGTACATATCTGCTCTCCTAAGCGTTAAATTTTATACTGAAATATGTATTCTACATCGAAGGATACAATATACGTTACACATTTTATTTACCTGAAGATATTAAGACGAAAAGAGGAGATAAAAGTAATACAATAGAGACCAAAACAGTTGCTGCTCGCCGCTCAGCGCAGGTAGCTAAAAGGCGCGCAAAACTAAGTTAGAGGTATACATTCAACGTACTGTAACTTCGTTAGTTTTGCTCCGAGTGACCTAAAAATTTAATACAATATTCTTCAGACGTTGTACTTTCAGAAACAAAAATTAAAAAATATAGAAAAAAAAGTTGTCAAATCTTACCTCCCCCTTAACGTCAAGTAAATTAATTATGAAATCTATGCACTACGCAAGGCTTGCATATACCTCTACACTACTCTTGTGAGGAACATTAGCATTAATAACATATACATTGGA
Source organism: Coremacera marginata (assembly GCA_914767935.1). Lineage (NCBI taxonomy): Eukaryota > Metazoa > Arthropoda > Insecta > Diptera > Sciomyzidae > Coremacera > Coremacera marginata. The sequence continues at coordinate 101,519,885 of OU612047.1, forward strand.
GTTACAATGTATAACTTTAACGCAAATTAGTTCAATATTAGAAGAGCAAGGAATATCAACAAGAGAACTGACAAAGCAGTTCCTTACAGCTAAAAGGACACCACCACCGACAAACGAAATATTGTCAGTGTATCTGTCTCTTCTAAAAACTTGAAAGCTATTATCACACAATTCCAAGTCAGTAATGCTTCCATTTAGCCACGTTTCTGTAAAAGCGATAATATCCTCAGAACAATTCTGCATTTATTTATAGCTTTGGTAGTTCTGAATATGCCCCTAAAAGGATTTTTAGAAATTCGAAATACTTTAGAAGATACAGCCTTTTTTGTGAAGCAAGGTCTTCGTCAAAATGAGCTATTTTTTTTCGACTCATTTTCGAACGAAGCGGCATAAAGTAACCACCGAATTCCGTTGAAAATGTTTATTGTTAGGTAAAAACGTGTTTGCACACATATTCATACAAACATACGAATACACATTTCTGCTTATTTTAGGGGTTGAAGCATTTTTTGAGTCCAGGTGTTCAACTGAAAGCATCATTTAGTTCAGTTTGTATCGAGTTGAGCAACAGACGCGTGCGCTTCAGTGAACGGAAAAGTAAATTTTTCATAAATTTATTGTGATTTTTGTAAAATGGATCGGAAAAGTAATAAAAAAAAAAAAAACGCCCAAGTGAGCGTCAGAATCGTGCTAAAAAACGCGGGTTTAGTGGAAATCAGCATCTTAGACCAGAGGATTCTGAATATACCAGTACATCGGCCAAGAAATTCAAGAATAACGAAGACGATGAAGTATCAATCAAAAACAATTTGAAGTATTGCATTCTCGAGTTCTGTTCTGTGTTTACCACGTTGTCAGCGTTGGTAATTTGTGCCTCATGCAAGCAAAAAATTGAGTTCTCAGAAGCCTCACCAAATGGAGTTGGATTTAAAATCGCTTTGAACTGCGCCTGCCCACGCACAACATATTGTAGTGGCACAGCATGACCACTATACCGTATATGCCAAACAATTAGTAATAACACAAAGTTAACCCAAATAATTTGTTCTCTTTCTTTTATTCTTTCGTACGTTGCACCAATGCTGATCATGTTGCATTCAATCGCAACACTTTTTACTACGGCCAGCGTGAGTAATGCAATCAATGCATTTGCTGTCACACTGACCTAGCCAACTACGTAAATGCAAGCGCAGCATAATTTCTTATTGGCTGCGACGTTAATGAATGAAAGAAAAACTAATAAACGACTGACTCAATGTATTGAGTGAAATTAAAATTGGAGGAGGAGTTTAGGAAAGTGGGGATTTTTGAGTAGTATTATTTTAATATAAATAAGACACAAATTTTTAAATAAAACTTAGAATTAATCTAGCTTAAAAACTAGTTGGTTTTCTTTCTTTTATACCAAGAGCGGCAGCAATGCCATAATTTTCAGTTTGCCGAAGTTGGCAGTTAGTTGAAACTCTTTTAGCTACATATCTTTTACATGACGATCCCTCACTTGGCGATCCTGTCTACTACATTTTGAGTAGACACATCCTTTGCACATATAGACCCTATCCTTTACATGGCGACCCTGCGGACAACGATCCTGTGAGAAAATAAGAAAAAAAAACCTTGTAATCAATCAATATCCTGCACCCCACATCTATACGCATGGACAAGGGAAGTTTTCACGAGTTATTCGATAAAACCCTGCGAGACGCAGCGAAGTTCTTTGAATATATACCAGAACCGGTAAAAGTACAAGACGCAGCCCCAATATACGTGCCAACACCGAAGACGGCCGGACCGAAAGCGATTACGATCGAAGAGTACAAAAAGAGACAGAGCCACCACAAGGAACAGGTGAAAAATTATTACACCCAGCACGCGCCAGTTCAACCAGAAAAGAAAAAAAGAGGCGGAAAAAGGGTAAAAGCGAGACAGGAAGTGGCAGAACTCTACAGAATTGCAGCAATTACAACCGGCGAAGAAAAGAAAAAACTCCTCCAAAAATTGCATATAAGAAGACAAACTACGGGAGGCAAACATAGAAAAAATGGGATGGTTCGAAACCAAAGAATTGGTAACAACAAACAACAACAACAACAGCAGTAGCAGCAGTAGCAGCGAGGCAAACACTATAATAAGTTTAATTTCAATTTTTTTCATAATAATAGTATTAATATATTGGATAAATTATCATTATAAAAATTATGTTAGAAAACAGCTTGTTAGGAATATAAATTTAAATAACAATGTATAACAAATAAATATTTTCAATATATGTAAAGAACAAATTTTTTTTAATTACTAAAATGTTACAATTTGGAACTATTTGCAAATACCAAGGATGCTATGGTATTCTTTTTAAAAAGCATTGCCAAGTATGTCAAAATAAAATAATTGACATAGGTAAAGTTATGTATATATCTTACAAAGAAAAAAATTGGCATCGCGAATGTTTTCGATGTAGTATTTGTAAAGTAAACATTGCAAAAGTAGGATTTATAGAGAAGAAATCTCAATTAATATGCCAACGTTGCATCTAGACATGTTAATTACAATAAGAGATAATTACATAATTATATAATTGTTAAATAATCCTAATAAAAGTCTTAATAAATAAATATATGGAATTAAAAGAGTTAGAAACACTCTATGCAAAATTAAAAAAAGCACCTAATAGGGAATACTCGGAAGAATATGTAAAAGAACATTTGGCAAAAATTAAGACACTAAAAAACTTGTTAAGCAAGAATAAAGAAAACAAAGATTTCAAAGAAAAATTTGATAGATTTATTGATATAGAAATCAGAATAACAAAACTACTTAAAGAAAAAACTTCTGTAAAAACTAACGAAATAGACAAGAAAAACAATATGGCAACTTTTAATTTAGAAATTGCTTTAAAGGTAATACCAATTTTCAATGGTACTTACAATGAATTAGAGTCATTCATAAAAATTGTTGAGCTACTATATAATTCATATACTGAGGAAGCTAAGAAAATTCTTTTAGACTTCGTAAGCAGTGTAAAATTAAGTGCAACAGTAAAGACAACTCTAGGTTACGATAATGAATTTGAAAATTTGACTGACTTTAAAATTAAACTTCAAAATAAATTCAAAAGCAACATAACAACAGCACAACTGTACACACAACTTTCATCTTTCACGCAAAGAAACATGTCTGTGACGAACTACAAGGACAAACTGTTACGACTAATTTCAGATTTAACGAAATTACAAATAAAAGACTTAGGCGCATCCGCAACAGCTGATCAAAAAACTGCATTAGCAAAAGTAAATGAAAATTATGCGCTAACAATATTTAAAAATGGAATTGACGACAACCTCAAGCAAACAATCTTTGCTGCACAACCTACAGACCTTAGTGATGCTATAAATTTGGCACTTGAACTGGAGAAAAACACCAGCATAGGAAATAATAGAGTTTTAAATTACCACACTCAGAGAAACAATTTCAACCACAACCGAAACAATACACATAGAAATTTCTCATATAGCCAAAATAGAAATTTCAGAAATTCAAACAACACTAATAACTTCCATAACACACGAAATTTTAGTCACAACAACAACAATAATGGCAGACAAAACAATTATAACAGCAACAGAAATAACATTAATACATACACTAACAGAAATAACAACAACACATACAATAACAACAACAGACAAAACAATACTCAAAGTCAGAATAATGTAAATAATAGAAACTACAGAACAAATAGAACAAACTATAGGAACAATAATAACAGACAAATGAATATAGTTAATGTCCAGGGAAACGAGGACGGCCCGGAAGACTACTTGGAACTTCCGGACGGCCAACAATAAGTAAGAATCAAATTTATATTGTATCAAAGAAGTTGACAAACTACATCACTCTAAAATGCGCGCAAACAAAACGCAATCTTACATTTTTAATAGACACAGGTGCAGACATTTCGATCTGCAAAAACACGGATAATGATAATCTAGACATAAATTATGAAAATAAATGTAAGCTAACAGGAATTACAAAAGAAGTTATTCATTCATTGGGCACAAGCGACCTTTCTCTATGCTGTGATAACGACAAAGCATCATGTGAATTCCAAATAGTTGACAAAGACTTTCCTATTACAACAGACGGTATAATAGGTAGAGACTTTCTTATTAAATACATGTGTAAAATTGATTACGAAACTTTCACAATAACAATTATATTTGAACAAAATGATTACACTTTACCATTATTCACAAACCCCATAACTCAAAGCATTTTCAAAATACCACCACGATCAGAAACAATATTCCCCATAGAATTAAATGTCAAGGAAGATAGTTTGATTTTAAACCAAGAACTAAAGAAAGGTGTATTTTTAGCAAATTCAATTGCTCCATCGGAAGGTATATGTCATGTGAAAATAATAAACATAAATGACGAAGAAATAACTTTAAAAGAAATTAAACCAAAAACAGAAAGTTTAGACAACTACACAATCATGAAGACGCATAACCATGAAAATGACGACAGACAACGCTTTAAAAAACTTATTACAGAACTTAATTTTGACCAACAAGCTAAAATAGAACTAAAAGACATTTTCAAGAAATATCAATCTATTTTTCATCTTGACGGAGAAGAACTCTCAACCAACAATTTTTACGCTCAAAGAATACATCTATCAGATCCAACTCCAGTCTACATAAAAAATTACAGATTACCACATACTCAACACAACGAAATACAAAATCAAGTGACTGAATTAATGAACAACGACATTATCGAATATTCAATTAGCCCATACAACGCACCACTATTATTAGTACCCAAGAAAAGCAATGACGAAAACAAAAAATGGCGTTTGGTAGTGGATTTTAGAAAATTAAATGATAAAATAATTAACGACAAATTTCCATTAACAAGACTAGAAGATGTTTTAGATATGCTAGGAAGAGCTAAATATTTTTCAACATTAGACATGACAAGCTCATTCCACCAGATACCTTTAGAACAAGATTCAAGACCTTTGACTGCATTTTCGACACAAGACGGACATTATCAATTTAAACGTTTGCCTTTTGGACTCAAAATTTCGTCAAATAGTTTTCAACGCATGTTAACTATCGCGTTAAGTGGTTTAAGTTCGGAAGCATTTTTGTATGTCGACGATATAATTGTGTTTGGATGCTCTTTAAACCATCACAATCAGAATTTAATAAAAGTCTTTGAACGTTTGAAACAATACAATTTAAAACTAAATGCAAGTAAGTGTCATTTCCTTAAAAATGAGGTAATCTATTTAGGCCACCTCATAACAGACAAAGGCATAAGAACAGATCCCTCCAAATGTGAAGCAGTCATTAAATACCCAACACCAAATAATGCAGATGAAGTAAGAAGATTTGTAGCATTTTGCAATTACTACAGGCGTTTCATACCAGACTTTGCAACTATAGTAAAATGCCTAAACTCTTTACTCAAGAAAGGAATACCTTTCATCTGGTCCGAAGAATGTGAAAAAGCTTTCAACACCTTGAAACAAAAACTTATTAATCCGCCAGTATTGCAATATCCAAATTTTGAGAAACCTTTTATTCTAACCACAGATGCATCTGATTTTGCGCTTGGTGCAGTACTCTCGCAAGGAGAGATAGGACACGATTTACCAATATCCTTTGCAAGCAAGACATTGCAAAAACATGACATTAACAAACCCATAATAGAAAAAGAATTGTTAGCGATACACTGGGGCATAAACTTTTTTAAGCCATATCTATTTGGAAAAAAATTTATCGTGGTAACTGACCACAGACCACTAGTATCATTATTTTCGCACAAGAATCCTTCATCAAAGATGACAAGGATAAGATTAGATTTGTCAGACTATGATTTTGAGATAGTATATAAACAAGGAAAGATTAATACAAATGCCGATGCGTTATCACGCATAAAAATAGATAGTGAAATTCTTAAAACAATGATTCCCACATTGGAAAATAAAGAAAATAATATACAAGTAATTACTAGAAGCAAAAAGAAGCTTGAAGACAAAAACAATAAAGAAATTAGGAGCAAAGAGACGAATAAAAATGTAACGAGTAATAATGCGAGTGAAAATAAAGACGAAGGCGCCCACCACTTTAGTCAACACCTCCAAGGAAGTGTTAAAGAGAATAACATATCTCACAAGGAGTCTGATCAACTCTGTATTTGGGAATGTACATCCTTTAATGACGTAAAGAATTTGGTGAAATTAAAATTTATAATTAATAAAAACAGTAACGTTACTATGAATATAAATGATAATGAAGTGCACATAACATGTAGCGATGACCCTTCGAAACTAGATTCGATGTTGGAGAAACTACATTGTTCATTGATGAAATCACATATAAAGGAGCTAGCCCTTTGTGAAAAAGATAACATATTTGAAATTATTGATATGAATGCATTCAAAGATAAATATAACAAGTTGAAACTGAATAGATCCTCGCCCATAAAGATATTGATATACAGAGCTCCACAACAAATACATAGTATGCTTCAAAAATATAAGCTAATTGACGAATTTCACACTTCAAGTACATCAGGACACATGGGAATAAGAAAAACTGTCCTTAAATTAAAACAAAGATACATCTGGAAGAATATGAGACAGATGGTTAAAGAATTTATAAACAACTGCGTGAAATGTAACCAAAATAAAGTAACTCGACACATTAAAGAGAAAATGATAATCACTGACACACCACAAACAAGTTTCGAGACTGTAGTAATTGACACTGTAGGCCCACTTAAGATTTCGAACGGCTACAGATATATACTAACAATGCAATGCGATCTCACAAAATTTGTTGTAGCGCATCCCATTGAAGCTAAAGACGCCAAGACTGTAGCTTCAACCCTAGTAGAACAGTTCATACTAAAGTACGGATGTTTTAAAACACTTAAGTCAGACAAAGGGACAGAATTTACAAACAACTTAATGACAAATGTGTGTGAACTATTAAACACGCGTCAAGTGTTTTCAACCCCATATCATAACCAAACAATAGGCGCACTTGAAAGAAATCATAGAACACTTAATGAATATTTACTTTCTTTTGCGGATGATTTCGAATGGGACAAATGAGTATCGTATTACACATTTGCATATAATACTATCCCACACGTTGACTCCGCGTACTCACCATATGAGCTTGTGTTCGAAAAATTACCGACCCTGCCTAGCTATGTTCTAAAAGAAGGAACCAAAGTATATGATTTAGAAAACTACAATAATGAGATAAGGCTAAGATTAAAAACATCTATAGATAAGGCTAGAAATTTAATACAAAAAGTAAAACATAAGAGAAAGATATTTTATGATATGAATAAAAATTAAAGCACATTAGAAATAGGAGACTTAGTATTTGTAAGATTAGACACTAGGAAAAAATTTCAGAATCCTTATCATGGTCCGTACAAGATCATCAAAAGAAACGGAGTAAATTTCATAGTAGATATAAGAGGTAAAAGTAAGGATTTACACAACAATTTACTTAAGAAATTTAATAATAATTGCAATTAATATTTATATAAAATGTACATGACAAAATTATATATTAATTATAAATTATAATTACATTAAGATTTCATTAAGAATAGCAAAAACTATGATAATAATGCAATATCAAATACATTTTATCTATACATATGTAAAGAAGTATCCCAAAATGTTAACTTTTTCTAAATTCCTCCAATCTTAAAAAATTATTTCAAGTAATAATTTTTCGCTTAAGGGTAAGGGTGTAGTGGCACAGCATGACCACTATACCGTACATGCCAAACAATTAGTAATAACACAAAGTTAACCCAAATAATTTGTTCTCTTTCTTTTATTCTTTCGTACGTTGCACCAATGCTGATCATGTTGCATTCAACCGCAACACTTTTTACTACGGCCAGCGTGAGTAATGCAATCAATGCATTTGCTGTCACACTGACCTAGCCAACTACGTAAATGCAAGCGCAGCATAATTTCTTATTGGCTGCGACGTTAATGAATGAAAGAAAAACTAATAAACGACTGACTCAATGTATTGAGTGAAATTAAAATTGGAGGAGGAGTTTAGGAAAGTGGGGATTTTTGAGTAGTATTATTTTAATATAAATAAGACACAAATTTTTAAATAAAACTTAGAATTAATCTAGCTTAAAAACTAGTTGGTTTTCTTTCTTTTATACCAAGAGCGGCAGCAATGCCATAATTTTCAGTTTGCCGAAGTTGGCAGTTAGTTGAAACTCTTTTAGCTACATATCTTTTACATGACGATCCCTCACTTGGCGATCCTGTCTACTACATTTTGAGTAGACACATCCTTTGCACATATAGACCCTATCCTTTACAATATATTCCTTCGTCACCTATGATCGGAAAATCATATGAAATTAATCGACGCTTGGTTGTTGCCATGCGGCTTTTAGGGATTGGGCCAAAAGGTATAACCATGTTTTGTGGCCTCATGGACCTCGGACAAAGTTTGTCCAACAATCTGTACTATACTATCCTACAAAATTTGTACGTTGCTGGAAAAGCCATGCCATACGAACATGTCATTTCAAAAGCTATTGGAGAAGAAAAAGAGGCTATGATCGAAGCGAATCCAGAGTGCGATCCCACTTTATTTACTGTGTCGGGGGATGGGACTTGGAAGAAGCGTGGCTTTGCTTCCCTTTATGGTGTCACAACTTTGATTGCCAAGCATACCAAAAAAATTGTTGACACTGTCGTAAAATCTCGTCTGTGTAACAGCTGCAAATATTGGGAAGCCAAGAAGGAAGAAGAGCCAGAGGCTTACCAAATTTGGCTTGATACTCATGACGAAGAATGCACCATAAACCATGAAGGAAGCTCTGGGAAAATGGAGGTGGACGCTGTAATAGAGATGTTCTCCAGGTCGTTTGAAACACACGGCATAAAATATGTAAAGTATATCGGCGATGGTGATTCGCAGACCTTCAAAGGTGTATTAGATGTCGACCCCTATGACGGTGACCCTATAGTGGAAAAGAAAGAATGCATTGGGCATGTGCAGAAGCGAATAGGCACGCGACTTCGAAAAATAAAAAAAGAAAATAAGGGCATTGGAGGCAAAGGTGCGGGCAAGCTCACCGACAAATTAATATCTGAGTTGACCACATATTATGGCCTTGCGATCCGCCGTCATCCTGACTCCGTGGAGGATATGAAAAAGGAAATTTGGGCCACTTTTTACCATAAGTGCTCCACCGATGATAAACCGCAACACCAAAATTGCCCCACCGGTGCGTCAAGCTGGTGCGCATGGCAGAAAGCAGCTGCTGAAGGTACGTTAGATAGCTTTCACCACACGTATGCACCTCTCGACAAGAAGGTGATGGAGGTAATAAAACCAGCGTACGAAGCGCTTTCGGCAGATAATTTGCTTGAAAGATGCCTTGGATCTGAAACTCAGAATTCCAATGAGTCCTACAATTCTGTTCTTTGGTCACTTTCGCCCAAACACATCAACTCAGGCGCACGCACCATCGAAGTGGCCAATTTCATTGCAACGTGCCTCTTCAACGACGGTTTTATACCCATACTTAAAATTATGGGTTTGATGGGTATTGCGATTGGCAAAAACGCATACGAATACGCACTATCTCGCAATGAAGACAGATTAAACCGATCAGAGACTCGAGCTGCGGCATCATCAAAAGCTGGCAGAACGGCTCGCAGAGCAGAGAGGGCAGCAGAAAGCAGTTTCTACGAAAAAGAGGAAGGTGGCCTGTATGGAGCTGGCATCGCCGACTAATATTTGTAAGTAAAAATTGTCAGCTCTTTAAAACTGCATTTAAACATTTTTGATTTTTTTTTTTTTCCCAAAAAAATTACTTCAAACTTTAAACGCGTTTATCTCGAACCCACGTTTTTCGAACTGGCGGCCATGATATCTCCAGTTCAACTGAACCGATTTTCATGAAACAAAGTGGAATCGACGCAGAATTGTCACCATTCTCGGGTGAACCTCGACCATAATTTTAAAAAATTTTTTACTATTTTTTTTTTACACTAAACTACAAAAAAAAAACCCCGAAATTGAAATTTTTTTTTTGAATGGCCGCCATTTTGTCAAAAAAAATCACAAAATTAAGCTTGAGGTTCACCCGAGAGTTACATTTATACTGATTATAACCCCGTTTTTTTTTCAATTCAGACGCTCCGGAGACCCGGAATCGTGGCCGCCGTGACGACACCTTTTTTTTCACCAACTTTGAAGTCTCATTACTTTTTGAACAGCCCACGTATCGAGGCAAAAAAAATTTTTTTATTTACTTTGAACCTTTTGTAATACAATAAATAAAAAAAGTTTTCAATTATTCTTTGCGTTTTCAAATAAGAATTTTTTTAAAAAGGGTCAAAAAAACGGGTTTTGAATGAGAAGACCGCCTTAAATACGGAAGTAGAGGATATCCGGAATCATTTTAAATGTTTAGAACGCTAATATATATTTAACAACCATTTTTGATTTAAATATTCATGACTACCTAAATACATTGAACTCAATTCTCCCGTCCGGTTCATTCTTTGAAACACTTCCTTTATTGCACTGCAATTAAAAAAAATTAACGAGTCATGCGTTGCACCAGGAAATCTTGCATCAACGAACTTCATAACCATGTTGTGATCGCAACCCCACGTATGAAAAGGTTAAATATTGAAATAAAGGTTTTGATATGGAACATACGAACATTTAATTTATACTATAGTATCCTTTTCTATTGAGATAGTGGTGTTCTGCCTGTGCCAGGGCAGCAATGTCAAAATGCGTACCATCCACGAAGCAGACAACTCCCGGAAAACCATATTTTGAATAGAATGCATTCCTGGCCTCTTGCTTCTCCTGTTCCGTCATGGTTATTGAAATCGATATTGGACACAGCTTAGTTTCAATTAAATTAACAACTTGGCTTAATATGGTTGACACTGTCGATTGAGCGAGACCCAATTCAGGAACTTCCAGTGGATTAGATTTGTCTCTTATACTGCGCCGTAATATGCATAAAGTTTCCTTTTCCTCAATTTCTCCAAAAAATATTTCAACGCTGCTTAACATTTTTATTTATTTATATTTATTTGAGGTTTGACTTTTGACGCTTTTCTGCGAATTTTTATGTTTTCTGCTTTGAAAACACTGAATCTGAGGCGAATAAGAAAGCTCGCAAACTGTCATACCACAAACAGAAAACTTCGCCAGCTAATTCGATTCGAGTAGAAAATTCGACTCACCGAATACTGTAATTTTGTTTGTGTCTTCGCGATTATTTTGTTTACAAGAGACTTGTTTAAAAGAGACTCCTTTGATGGCAGAAGCAAAATTTTGATCATTTCACTTTTAACGTTTATTTTGAAGCCAAGACCTTCTTTTTTACAAGATTCAATTGCCAATGAGCTATCACACGTTTTACACTTCACTAAAGTTGCTACAGTAGAAACTAGAGGATAGTCTATAATTCGAGAATGTTTTTTAAGAACTTCCTCGACTTCAAGCGAAGCATTCAATTTGATTTTTTTCGCTGATCCACTAGACGCTCTTACTTTCGTTTTTTGATCCTGCGGCATTACTCTTTTTCTTGGTCGCCTTACTCTTGAGCCACCTTCTGTTCCAGTTGGTTTCAGCATTTTTTCGGTGATAAATATAAAATCACAAAGAAAACTAAGCAAAAACAAAATTGAGCACGAGTTAACGAAATCGGAACAAAACTGAAATGACGTACATATCTGCTCTCCTAAGCGTTAAAATTTATACTGAAATATGTATTCTACATCGAAGGATACAATATACGTTACACATTTTATTTACCTGAAGATATTAAGACGAAAAGAGGAGATAAAAGTAATACAATAGAGACCAAAACAGTTGCTGCTCGCCGCTCAGCGCAGGTAGCTAAAAGGCGCGCAAAACTAAGTTAGAGGTATACATTCAACGTACTGTAACTTCGTTAGTTTTGCTCCGAGTGACCTAAAAATTTAATACAATATTCTTCAGACGTTGTACTTTCAGAAACAAAAATTAAAAAATATAGAAAAAAAAGTTGTCAAATCTTACCTCCCCCTTAACGTCAAGTAAATTAATTATGAAATCTATGCACTACGCAAGGCTTGCATATACCTCTACACTACTCTTGTGAGGAACATTAGCATTAATAACATATACATTGGAGTTACAATGTATAACTTTAACGCAAATTAGTTCAATATTAGAAGAGCAAGGAATATCAACAAGAGAACTGACAAAGCAGTTCCTTACAGCTAAAAGGACACCACCACCAACAAACGAAATATTGTCAGTGTATCTGTCTCTTCTAAAAACTTGAAAGCTATTATCACACAATTCCAAGTCAGTAATGCTTCCATTTAGCCACGTTTCTGTAAAAGCGATAATATCCTCAGAACAATTCTGAATCGATAGAAATATGCTCTGCGTCTTAGACGTAATCTCTTTACATTTTGATAGTAAAGGGACAGCCTATTTAGTTTTTTTGAGTCTGACGGGCGACTTGAGTCGTCAATCGCGACTTATTTTAAGGCTAAATCTCAGAAACGAGAATATTATCGGCCCGCAAGTTAGAGTTTAGAATAGTTGCAATTTCTTCAGCTGCACTGTAAGAATAAAGGAGGCGTGGGATGGTTTATTACCAATTTTTTTGCATAAACACAAAGCATTTTGACTAAATAAATTACTGTGCTTGATAAACGTCAATACATTCTCTGTAGTTATGTCGGGATGACGACGTAAAATAAATAAATTTCTTCTCCTCGGCACTGCCCTTAAATTAAATGTGTTATTGGACTCACTTGGCATTAACCCATTATGAACTGACCCATGTTCCTGTTGTGCTAGAATGATGAAACTTTCCCAAATGTTTAGTTTGGTCTAACTTAAAAAAAAAAAAATCAAAAAATTAAAAAAAAAATTTAAAAATGTAGTTGGCACCTCGAGATTTTTAAATTTCATATTGATCGATATTGTACGATATTCTACAAGTAAAGTCGAGCATTTTGCACAAATATTGATCTCAAGAATTTCCATAAAACAACAAAAAATATAAAAAAAGACGATCGTATAAGGATTATATTTTACTTAATCTTTTTTTAAAATTTTTTAAAGGTTTAAAATTAAAAATAAAAAAAAATGGAAAATTCCAAAACTCTCCAAGCTTGGAAATGTAAGTAAACGTAATCGATCAGCCTTGAACGAAAACTGGTCGATTAGCTAAGTTCTTAAAATTTACTTTTCTTTTTGGAGATCATGAAAATCTATCACTGCATGATCTCAAGATTAAGAAAAGTAAACTGTTGCGTAAACGCAACTCTCGACAAAAATGGGTTAAAATTGAAATGTTAGTCGTTGGAGGACTATTAGGAGACGACGGTGAAATAACTGAGGAATTTTTATCCATAGGCTTAGCCGAGGGAGGCTTGGCAGGGGAAATGCTTGTAGACGTCTTGCGACGCTTAGTTTATTATTCTTCCTCTTGCGTTTTGAATTATTAAGGCCTTTATTAGATGAAATAATTGTTTGAGTTCCGGAAGAAACAGTCTGCGACAAAGAAGATGGGACATCTTCCTGTATGGAAATTTCATCAAGGACGTTGGTACTGAAAGCGGCTCTGACTTCGTTAAAAAATGTTACAATTTCTCTAAAATAATTATTTAACGTATTGATACTTTCCCCAAAAAGCTTTTTCGAATAAAGTTCATCAGGCTAAAAGGCCCTGCACGAAGCGCAGTACCAGCGTACCAATCGTCTAAGCACGACTTGGATATACCTGCACAAGATGCATGAAACATTTGGGCACATGAACCAGAACAACTAAACATGGGGTTCAGAATGTTCTGGTTTCTGCATAGCTCGTTCAAGGAACAAGCGCCAATATTTTCTGCAGAAAAATACTCCATATTTTCTATTAAAAAATATGCAAATGCAAAATTTGCTTTAAGGGTTAATATTTTTAGATTTAACATGCTGTGAACGCACAGTTAAAAAACAATAACAACCACTGCGCTAGCAATAAACAAATCACCGCACAAAGAGGAATAAACAAAAACCGACAAACAAGCAAGCATGCAAACAAAACTTCAACAATAAAAAATTAAATTGGTTTTTTAAATTTATTAATGTTGAAAAATATTGATTCTAAACAATTACTAAAAACAAAAAAAAAAAAAGAAGTGTGCGTGTAAGTAAGCTCTGACTCGCGACTGGAGTTTACTCCTCTAGATCGATTACCTTGAAATTTGAGATGTATATTAAAGGTAAAGTGGGTGAATAAAAGCATCTCTTATATCAGTAAAAGGATTGCATACTTTTTAAATTTTAAAATATATTTATTACATAAATTCATTATGAGGTAAATTGATGAATTCATTAATAGTAACGTCATTATTAAATACTGTAATATTAGGTTCGTGGTAATCGTGAAAACATAGCATCAATGGTTGTACCATATCTAGTCGTTCCCATTGTTCTTCCAGAAACTAACAGCTCTATTCTGCTTGTTAACTTAACAAAGAATTGTTAAGAAGCTCTTGTTAATATTATTGTTATGTAATGTAAATTATCATATTCTAAAAAATCATTTACAATTTGAAAGCTCTAAAAAGCTTAAAAAGTTCACCACGCGTGGTGAGTATGTGAAACTCACAGCATTCAATCGCCAGCTGTTTTTCGATGAAATTTTATTGTTTATTACATCAGCACGCAAAATGAAAATTTAAAGTATTAAGTAATCTCAAGATTTTTTTATTTAAAACACAAATTCACATTTTTTTAATAGCCAAAGTTTGAGTGAACCATGCAGGAGCAGCTCCTATTTTATATACAATTTTTGCCAGCAGCACACTCAACTTTTGGGGTTTTTCATTACGGAATTTAATTGTATTTAGAGTTGGATGGAAATAAAAAATAGATAAATAGATTGATAGAAAGAATGAATCATTTTCACTTCGAAGACGTATTAAATAACGCCGTCGTTCAATTTTTTCCTTTCGTTGATCTTATTCATTATCAAAACTTAAAAGACGTAAAAATTGTGCCATTTTTTACAGTCTTATTTATTTTAATTCAATATTATATTATAAGTTATATTATTTTTATTATTTGCACAACGATTCTCTAGCTAAACACATCAATATTAAGATTATGTTGTCGTTGTTAAGATACTTTCTGCAATTAACAAAATTGTAAAGAAAAGAGCTTTTAAATTTTCACCAGAATACGGAACATTAAAAACTTGTTAATATTAACTATTTTGTTAATGTGGTGAGCTTTGTTAAGCTAGTAGAATAGGACTGTAAGTCTAAATTAACTTCTTCTTTCAAAAATTGTGTAGGGTACTCTCATATAGAGTACCAACGCAACCACTATTGCCACTAATTTTGCTATTTCAATTAATACATATAATTATTCACTTTCGCTTATATCATTTATGCTGCAATTTATTATTCATGTTATATTATTACACTCAATATTATCACGTATTCATTTCATTTATTTGCATTTTCTTTTGATACATATTAAAACATATGATGTTAACTTTTCCATTCCTTTCTTTGTTATATTACACTCAATTCATTGCAACATATGTTTATATAAATCACTTATATTGTATGCACTCACACACACACTATGTTATTATATTATTACTTTAGGACATACGATTTTTGTTAATGATATTTTCACTCAATCACAACATTTGTCAATTACACTCAAAAATCTTATTTATTTTGTAAAAACTAAAGTCAAAGAGTATATATATTAAAGGAAGAGAACCCAATTCGCTCACTCAATTTTACTCGCTGAAAATCCAGCATGCAAATAAGACTCTTGGGGAAGTGTTTTCAAAATATGATATTCGAAAACATTTCTGCCGGTATTTGTGCAGTCGCCGTTGTTGTTGTCAGATTCTATAAACTGGCTGAAACTGGTTTGACTGGTTTTTATAATAAATTCTGCACAATGTTTACATTTTGCATTATTATATTCTATACTGGTTTGACTGGCTTTTGTGTTATTGAAATAAATTTTTACAATGTTTACATTTTTGACTGGATGGGCTTGCATGGATTTATTTCAATAACACAATTAGATATTTCAGATATTAGATATTATTTTCAGGATATGTATGAAAATAAATGCTTTTTTTCCGAGTTTCTTTGTTTTTAATTTTTTTAGGTCAAATAGGAAATTTTTCATATAGTAAAGGTATATATTATTTTCAGGATTTGTATGAACATAAATGATTTTTTTCAGAATTTCTTTGTTTTTAATTTTTTTAGGTCAAATAGGAAATTTTTTATATAATTCAATTTATGAAATTTTCAAATAAATTTCATAATTGAATTTTTCCAGTATGTACAATGTTACATTTTTTTGCTGCTTTTGCTTGCATAGGTTTATTCATTTCATTTCATACTTATTTCAAGTTGAAGTATGAAAATACGAAATGTTATTTTTTAGAAGTTTTTAATTATCTCAACTTAATGGAATTTATTTTATTTCTTAAAAAAAATTGGAATTAATAAAATTTTTTTTCCACATTTTTTGCCTGGCTTGCTGGTATATTGCATGCATTTATTTCAATATGCCAATTAGATATTTGCAAGATTCAGGTATTTGCATGAAAATATGAACGGATTTTTATATTCAATATTTTTTAATATTTGTAATTACCTACATAAAATTTTTTTTTAGGTCAAAAAGAAAATCTTGCAGTTAATAGCAGCAAATTACCAACAAAAAAAAACAAGTAATAATCAATGTGCCGCCTCCTAGCCGCGAACCCGGGCATTTTGCGTATAAGGCAAACACGTAAGCAGTCGGCCACAACTCAATTAAAGGAATTCTTTCTTAACAACAAATAACAGCAAAATGCATGTGTGTGGGAAGCTAAAATGGAAGAAAGAAATTTGCATGCATCATTTGCAGGAATTCTAATCAGTCGACTAGTTTGACTGATTTTTTTTTGTTTTTGCTCTCTGCTTGGATGTTTTTGCTGCTTCTCAGCTGCTTTTTTTTTATTTTTTGGGTGGATTTCGTCCGTAGTTAGAAGAAATTTCTTTAAGTCCAAGTTTTTAAAATGAAAAAAATATAAGTCCTTTTTATCATACACATCGTATTCGTTTGGGTAAGGTGTTGGACTAGCATTCAGATGACGTGGTCTCGATTCTTGACATGGTAAGTTCAAATTTATAATTTCAATATGTAGAGTTTTTCTGTCAATATAATAATTTATATTCATTGGTTATTAAAAACACCGAAAGTTAGTATTTTGTTTATTTTATAAAATTAAAAAAATTTATTATGATTCACAGTTTAAACTTATATTTACAAAGAGTATATAAATTTGTCAATACATATATGAAAAGCCGTTGGTAATTTTTGTCAACATTTGTTATTTTTCATACTTCAATACTTCAATTTGTCAATTAAATACCTGCAAGTTAATTGAAAACCTTTGAAAGTTGCAAATATCTAATTCGGAAGTTGAAATAAATTTGTATTTTATACGTGCGCGAATATTTTCCTTACAACACGTTCTTTTCAGCGTTTTATTCGTATTTATTCGTTTAGTTAGTTTAGTTACATAGTTTCAACATAGAAACTAGAACATAGAGATAGAAAATAAATAAGTAAATTTAGTAAAAAAAAAAAATTTTATTTTATTCATGTTAAATATGGTAAAATTAGCTAACATTTTGTCCTTGGGTGCATTTCAATCTAATCAGAAATGAAGAAGTTATAGCGATTTTTCTATACCTTCATACTTCAAAATATAGGTACAAAATTCTAAAAAATATAATTTCTAACTATCGACGAAATCCACCCAAAAAATAAAAAAAAAGCAGCTGAGAAGCAGCAAAAAAATCCAAGCAGACAGCAAAAACAAAAAAATCAGCCAAACCAGTCGACTGATTAGAATTCCTGCAAGTGAGGCATGCAAATTTCTTTCAGCTACCCACACACATGCATTTTGCTGTTATTTGTTGTTAAGAAAGGATTTCTTTAATTGATTTGTGGCCGACTGATTACGTGTTTGCCTTGTACGCAAAATGCCCGGGTTCGCGGCTAGGAGGCGGCGCATTGATTATTACTTGTTTTTTTTTTTGGTAATTTGCTGCTATTAAATGCAAGATTTTCTTTTTGACCTAAAAAAAAATTTTATGTAGGTAATTACAAATATTAAATATAAAAATCTTTTCATATTATCATGCAAATACCTGAATCTTGCAAATATCTAATTGGCATATTGAAATAAATGCATGCAATATACCAGCAAGCCAGGCAAAAAATGTGGTAAAAAAATTTTATTTATTCCAATTTTTTTTAAGAAATAAAATAAGTTCCATTAAGTTGAGATAATTAAAAACTTCTAAAAAATAACATTTCGTATTTTCATACTTCAACTTGAAATAAGTATGAAATGAAATGAAATTTGAAACATTGTACATACTGAAAAAATTCAATTATATTTATTTGAAAATTTCATAAATTGAATTACATAAAAAATTTCCTATTTGACCTAAAAAAATTAAAAACAATGAAATTCTGAAAAAAATCATTTATTTTCATACAAGTCTTGAAAATAATATATACCTATGTATATTATATGAAAAATTTCCTATTTGACCTAAAAAAATTAAAAACAAAGAAACTCGGGAAAAAACATTTATTTTCATACATATCCTGAAAAAAATATCTAATATCTGAAATATCTAATCGTGTTATTGAAATAAATCCATGCAAGCCCGTCCAGCCAAAAATATAAACATTGTGAAAATGTATTTCAATAACACAAAAACCAGTCAAACCAGTATAGAATATAATAATGCAAAATGTAAACATTGTGCAGAATTTATTATAAAAACCAGTCAAACCAGTTTCAGTCAGTTTATAGAATTTGACAACAACAACGGCGACTGCACAAATACCGGCAGAAATGTTTTCGAATATCACATTTTGAAAACACTTCCCCAAGAGTCTTATTTGCATGCTGGATTTTTAATTTTTTTAAACGAAAAGTGAACGCGAATCCTTTGCATGGCGATCCTGCCACCTTCGAACCGCGAATTATTGGAACCGGAAGTTTACGTTCCAACCGGCAATACCATCAATTTTCCAGAATATGTACCGTCGCGCATAGGCCCGAAAAAGATTAACATTGAGGAATACCGGCGTCGACAAATCCAGAAGAAAGAGGAACCATTGACCTAGATTCCACAAACCGAGAAGCCGAAGCGAAAACGCGGAGGAAAAATTGTAAACCTAAGAAGGCAAATTGCAAGCCTCAAGAGGATAATTAATCTTCCTAAACCGCCTGACTTCCACGCCGCATCACAAATTTGGAAGCAAATTGATAAGCTAGAAAAGCAGCTACCTGAACATAGGAACAAACAATAAATGCATCCAAACTTTTTTATTTTTATTTTAAATTTTTTTCTTATTTAATTTCAATGTACTTTTTATTACATTTTAATTATTTTACGTGCACATTGTACTTATACAATTTTATAATACTTTTTTAAATGAATTTATAAAATGGATTAAAAAAAACAAAAAAAATAATTTTTTTAACAACATTAACTTGTTTCTATTAAGCGGCACTTTTATTTTTCTTATCTATGCATTTTTTTTAAACACATAAAAATAACCCCCATTTTCGTTGTTCTTTTCTTTCACACAAGCAGCTGTCACATATATTTTTTTCTTTTTCGCCAACAGCAAATTGAGTTGATGTTAACACAACAAAAAAACAACTCAATCGCTTTACATCTCTTTTATTTTTTTTTACACAAAACACAAACAAATCATAACTCAAAGCGGATTGAGCAGGATTTATTGAAACGATTTATTTAAACAAAAATTTTACACGATTAATTTTAGTTTACCGACGGAAATTTTGTTGGGTTATTTATATCATCTTCTCAATAAAATTTTCTATAAAACACATGATTTTTATTGCACTCACTATTTGCTAAACTTACAATTTTTTTTTTTGAATGCATATAAAACTATGCATATAAAACTATGCATTTATATTTCTTCATTATACACACAAATAAATCAAAATTCAAAGCGGATTGAATTCGATTTATTTCTTCGAAAAATTTAACACGGCGGAAAACTACACACAATTAAAATATAATACATAAATAAATTTTATTTTATTTAAACATTTACCTTTTTAAAAAACAAAAGAAAACAATTCTATAAAAAAACAAACAAACAAAAAATCGCGCACTCGGGATAAATACAATCGCGCACGACGCTTTGTTTACTTAAACTAATCAAACTGACGTTTTCTTTGTTTTTTCTTTCTCTTCTTTTATTCTAATTCGTGTTGTTTAATGCACATTGTCATAAGACACTTGCGACACCTATATGTCAATACTGCTACTGGCACAGGGTGCTCTGTTGAAATTAAAATTTGCATTTAACTAAGACATAAAAATTAAATGAATGCAAGCAATAAAAAATAACATTATATTAATTGAAAAACTTAAAGTGAACTTAAGAAAAAGTAGAAACAGAGAATTTTCTGAACAGTATATTGAACACAAATTAGAATATATCGAAAAATTGAAAATCGAAGTCGATAAAATTTCAATTAATGGAAACGAGAATTATGAATTTCTGAAAACAAAATTTAATGATATATATATTGAATTATTTACAACAATTGAAGAATTACCATTAAAAAAAAGTAATATTAAAGAAAATAGTTTATCAAAAATGGCGAATTTTGATATCAATACAGTAGACAAAAACCTACAAATTTTTAAAGGAAATTTTACAAATTTTGAAGATTTTATAATTCAGACTGAATTATTACATGATATTTTGAAATAGAAGATAAAGAAATTTTTATCAAATATGTTTATAATTTTAAGTTTACTGCACAAGTACGAAGTATTTTAGAACGTTCGAATAGGCCTACGACATTTTTAAATTTGAAGAATTCATTGGAAAAAGCTTACCCTAATCCAAAAACATTGCAATAGGTACTAAGTGAACTTGGTACACTTAAACAAAATAATAAAAGTATATCTGAATTCAGAGAAAAAATTCTAGAAACCTCTGAACAGTTATTCTGAAATAAAAACTTTGACCAATCCAACTCAAGAAGCAAAGGATACAATATATAAAGTTAGCGAAAGTATGGCGTTAAATGTTTTTACAAAAGGTGTTAATACGGAATTTCAGACCATCTTATTGGCAAATACACCAAAAACATTAAACGAAGCCGTCGAAAGATGTTTAACTGCAGAACAAAGTTTAGTGACAGACAGAAACACAATTTATCAAATTCATAACAATAATAACCACAGATATAACAATAATTCACAAAATAATTACAGAAATAATACACACACTTATAGAAATAATCATAATAATCATAATAATCATTTTGATTCAAGATACAACAATAACACATATAGTACCAATAATTTTCCCAACTGTGATACAAATCGAAACAATAATTTTCCAAATAATAACACAAATCAAAAAAATAACTTTCCAAACAACAACTTTTCAAACTATAATACAAATAAAAAAAAATTATTTTTCAAGCAATAATACAACTCGAAATAATAATTTTTCAAACAGAAACAACTTTAATAGACATCAAAATAGAAATTCGAGCAATAGAAACAACGCGCAGGGAACGGTTATGGCCGGGTACCAAATACGGTTACCCGCAGAGGCCAAAATTAATATTCAAACTTACTGAAAATTTAACGAATTACATTACTTTAAAATGTAATAACAATAACAAATATTTAACATTCCTTATAGACACTGGAGCCGATATCTCCATTTGTAAAATAAATAATATAAACGATATCAATACAAAAAATATTTCGAAATTAACGGGCATACCAAGAGATATTTTAGAGAAATATATGTCGAAAATAGATTTCGAAACATACACACTTACTTTGATTATAAACGAAAGAGAATTTATACTACCAATTATTTTAAAAGAATTTCAAAGAAAAAACATTATTATTCCTGCCAGAACAGAAGCAATTTTACCATTCAATATTAAAGTAACTGAAGACAGTGTAGTTTTAAATAAGGAAATAACCGATGGGATATTTTTAAGCAACAGTATTATACCGGCAAACGGATTTGCACACATTAAAATTTTGAACACTAATGAAAAAGATATATTTTTGGAAAAACTAGATGTTAAGACTGAACCGCTTAAAAACTATAATATTTTCACATGTAGAAATAACAAACAAATTGACAATAGATTAAATAAACTTCTGAAAGAGTTAGACATCAGATGTAATGAACCGGAAGCTAAAAATTCGGTAGAAAAAATTATAAAAGAATTCCAAGATATATTTCATCTCCCTGGAGAACATTTAAGTATAAATTATTAAATAATCACCACTACTAGAAGTACCGAAAAAATCAGCGAATGATAAAAAAAAATGGCGACTTGTAGTCGACTTCCGAAAATTAAATGAAAAATAGTAAATGATAAATTCCCGCTGACAAAAATTGAAGACGTTCTTGACAGACTAGGAAGAGCTAATTTCTTTTCGACTTTGGGCATGCCTAGCTCCTTCCACCAGATAAATTTACATGAAGACTCGCGGCCATTGACTTCTTTTTCGACAGGAAACGGACATTTTCAATTTAAGCGTTTGCCATTTGGATTAAAAATATCCTCTAATAGCTTTCAACGAATGCTGACAATAGCATTAAGTGGTTTAGATGCAGAGGCATTCCTTTACGTAGACGATATAATTGTATTTGGTTGTAGCTTAGCGCATAATAATAACAACTTATTTAAAGTATTTCAAAGAATGAGAAAATATAATTTAAAGCTTAATCCAGCAAAATGTTCATTTTTAAAGCCAGAAGTGGTATACCTTGGCCACCTTATTACCACCAATGACATAAAAACGGACCCAGCCAAAAATAAAGTTTCTATCACTTTGGTTTATTGGTTTAATTGGTTTAATTGGTAATGGTTTAACTACCCAATTCCGAAAAACGCAAACGAAGTCAGAAGATTCGTTGCTTTTGCAAATTACTATAGACGCTTCATACCCAATTTCGCTCATATAGCCAAAGATTTAAATTCTCTTTTAAAGAAAAACTCACACTTTGTTTTGAATGAAAATTGCCATAATGCCTTTGATACACTTAAAACAAAACTATTAAAACCACCAGTACTTCAATATCCGGATGTCGATAGACCGTTCGTGGTAACAACGGAAGCTTCAAATTATGCCCTTGGCGCGGTATTATCGCAAGGCGATATAGGATCAGATCTACCTATCTCTTATGCAAGCAAGTCACTTGCAAAACACGATTTAAATAAACATAAGGTTAGATTTATGCGATTATGATTTCGATATTATTTATAAAAAAGGTAAAACGAATACCAATGCCGACGCCTTGATAAGAATAATTTTCAACAGCGACTCATTAAAAGCTATGATTTCAACCGGAATGGAAGGTGGCAAACAGAATATACTAGCCATTACGAGAAGTATGAATAAAAATAAACATACAGAAAGCACCGATTTAAACAATAAAAAATGTCTTTCCAGCGAAAAGCCCGTACAACTTTTTGCTTGGGAATGTACATCTATATCAGATATAAAATGAATGAAAAAGTTAAGATTTTTAATAAAGAAAAAAAGTTATTGCAAGATGCAGCGATAATCCATCGATCACACCGCTGACTTTGGAGAAACTGTCATCAAAAATGCATAACTTAAATATAGAAGAGCTAGCGTTGAATAAAAATCATGAAATATTTAAAACCATTGCAATGGATAAATTTAAAGATATATTTAACAATTTAAAAATAAATAAAGAAAATTTAAAAATTTTTATATTTGAAGAACCAAAAAGAATAGTCGACAAAGAAATACAGATTAAAATCATCCAAGAATACCATAATTCAACTCACGGAGGTCATATGGGTATAAGAAAAACAATTTTAAAACTCAAACAAAAATATATATGGAAAAATATGAACAAAATGATAAAAAATTATATAATCAATTGCAAACAATGCCTAATTAATAAACAAACAAAACATATAAAAGAAAAACGAACAATGACAGATACACCAGGAACAAGTTTCGAAGTTGTATCCATTGATACAGTAGGTCCTTTTCGGTTATCGAATAATTATAGATATAAGTTAATTTTCTTTTATTTGTCCGAATAAATAAAACACAATTTTGAGTTAAGTTTACTTTATTACCGGATTATACCGGCCTGTAACGGTTTGAGGTAAATCTTAGACTAACTTTTCAATAATAATTTCATCATTAAAATACCCTAAACTATTGTTGCTGTTGTTGCTTATTCTTGATGTTGTTGTTGTTGTTGTTGCGAATGAGCTGGCTGGATACTGCTGCTGCTGCTTATTGTTGTTGTTGTTGTTGTTGCGAATGAGCTGGCTGGATACTGCTGCTTATTGCAACTCAGATAGAATTAGGATAGCAGACGCTTACGCTGCTGAAATGACTTCGAGCGGATGCGCGTGTATAAATTTCGGTGGAACGGCAAAGTTAGCTGACACCTGCTAACTACTTCCCCCTTGGAGTGAAGTCGTCCTCGGCTTCCTTAAGAACTCTATTGAGGACTATGATATTGCTGCTTTCCTACGTTGTTTGGCGATCAGTTGTCCCACAAAAACCGCTACAAAAAGTGCTACGATGAAGATGAAAATGATCGTCCATTGCCTGGAACGCAGGTGAATTAATTCCTTCAGACTGGCGATGTGACCAATGTTTTTAATGTTGGTTTTATTCAAATACGGAAGTGATAGCAGTGTAATATGCTCAGTGATGTTAACAAACTGGGCCGGTGTAGGTTCTGGGTGAGAACGACTGATTTTTTTCCAGTTGGTGAACTTCGTTCCGTTTATAGTAATTTTATTTTCGAAAACAATCAAAAATGTACCACGTACTAGGATTGTTGAGTTATTTTCCTCGCGCAATTCCACTAGTTGATCATTGATGACGACTACCCCGTCGTTGATTTCCTCGATCGAAGAAACGTGAAAAGATGAGGTTGTTTTACAAGCCGCCATGTGATTATTCAATAATTGTTGTATGCAAGGACTTTCTTTTCGGTGTTGGCAAAATGTTATTGTAGTCGCATCTTTACAGTTATCTAACGGTTGGTGTAGTTTATTGCAGTATTGGCTACAGTGTCAGTTTCTAAATTTAGTATTTTGTGCTCACGTATTACTGGCATTATTTTAATTTTATTACATATTTTATAAATCTTTGGATATTTAATTACAAAATAATTATTATCATTGTCTTGAAAAACTTTTATTTTTGACACGCTTAAGACATCTCCAATACTGACGTTGGCAAAATGCTCAGCATTTAATACATTATCAATTTCTTTGCTATTTAGTATCATTGGATTTACAATGTTCAGTTTTGCTAGAGTAATCGAATAAATGGCATTCTCAATACTTGCCATTATGGCCCTGTTTCTAGCAATGGCTAGGTCGAATAAATGTCCTATCTCTATTTGTCTATTTGTGTTTGTTTCGATGCGTTCAGTAGTTTGTTAACGGTTTCTGTTAATTGGTTTATTTTAATCTGTAGTTCAGTATTAATCACAAGCTGTGGATCGTTGGCTTCTATTAAGGCCTCCTCTTTATTGACCACTTGGTTGAAGTCATTAAAGTCTGGAGTGCCATCGATGTATTTTAATGCCGTTCCTAAAAAATTCACACTTCTAGAGTGTCGATGGTGGATCCTTACTGCGTTCAGTAGGGCAGTGATTTGGTCAACATCTGCTTTCAGTAGTTTCCTCATGTGGGATTGTGGAAAATGGTTAAGTATGTTCTCGGTGTCTTGGGCTATGTTTTCGTAGTTTGTTAAGTTTGTTATGTGTAATAAAAATTCATAGTGGTCGTAAGTGGCTACCATGCCATCAGTTATTGGTATGTAATATGATCTGGTGTAGTTAAGTATTTTTGCTTGAGTCCACCGGGTTATTGTTAGTGGTATAAGTCTGGAATGATAAAGAGAGAAAGGGAAAAATTTACTTTAGGTTGTCTTTATGGACTTCCCTTCCATCAATGAGAACTTTGGTTTACAGGTCCGCCTGAATGCCTTTTTCAATAAAGAGTTTGAAGTTTAGCAATCTTTTGTTTAATATCTTTTATTAGTGTATGGGGTGCTGAGTGAATTACATCTATGGGTATATAACCTGTATTCGAATGGATTGTTCTGTTATATTTTGTGACTGCCAATGATATGAGCTCAGATGTATCAGAAATATTTTCTTCTAGTTTGGTACACCTAGCTATTTCTCTGAGAGTGCTATGAAATATTTCTACCTGTCCATTGCTGACGCTATGGAATGGGGGAGTAGTGCAAATTGAAATGTTAAAGGTATTTTTCAAAATTGTTTTTATAGTTTCAGAGTTAAATGCACGTTCATTATCACACACGATGGTTTTTGTATTCTTAAAAAACCAATCATATTTATGAGCGGCTGTTTTATGTCAACGGTAGCTCTTGACTGAATAGGGCTTACAATCGCAAATTTCGAAAATTTGTCTATTAAGGTTAGGAAATACTGTCTGTCAGTGGAGTAGATATCGATATGTAATATCTCTCCTGGGTGGGAGGGTATGGGTGTTTGGCCTCTTTCGACTCTTTTGGGGTGCCTTTGGTATTTTGCTTCTCGACATGTTTTGCATGTTGATATTATTTCTTTCGATATTTGTCTAAGTTCTGGGAAGTAGGAGTCCCTCAGAATTTGTTGCACATTTTCTCGTGCATTCCGATGAGCTCGATTGTGCTCAGCTACCACAATTTCCGTTTGGTCATCCCGATTAAGAACACCAATTACGATTTGGTTTGTATGGCGGAATTTGACTGAGGGGAATGCTGCTAGTAATTTATCCTGAATTTGAGCTAGAGTCGGTAAATCGCAATATAATGCATTTACAACATCGGGGTTAACCACCTCTTTAAGAATTATCAAAAGGTCATCTAGTTTTTCAAATGTGATTGTGTGTCTTATTCTCGATCTAAAAATTATTTTCGTTTTTTTCCCGGTATCCTTTCCCTTACAAAAGACTATTTGATTTCTAAAACAATTCAGTGGTTTCTAAACGGTAGATATGGTTTTTGTCAGAGAACTTTCAATTTGCATGGTAGCAGCCTCTGAGTCAGAGTATTCTTCTAGCACATTTAAGTGTTGCCTAGATAAGGCATCCGCAACATAATTTTCTTTCCCTGGTTTATAGAAGAATTTCGGTGAAAATTCTTCCACAAAGGCTGGAAAGTTGCTACTATCATTCCGATAGCTAAAAAAAAGCATGCCACTGAATCTTGTGATTTTCGACCAATTAGTTTGTTGTCCTCTGTGTCAAAGGTATGTGAGTGTCTGATAGCCGAGAAGATAAATGACCATATAAAATCTTTCAACCTAATGTCGGACTATCAGTCTGGATTTCGTCCTGGGCACAGCTGTTCCACTGCAGTTGTTAAAATTCTGGATGATATAAGAGTGCCCTTTGATATGGGACATTTGACTCTGCTGTGCTTATTAGACTTTTCTAAGGCTTTCGACACGGTGAACCACTTATTGCTATGTAATAAACTTAAGTTATATTTTGGTTTTTCTGAATCTGCGGTCCGGTTTGTTCAAAGTTATTTAGTTGGAAGGTCCCAAAGGGTCAAGGTGGGAAACAGTTTTTCTTCGTTCAGAATAACCACGAGTGGAGTACCCCAAGGTTCTGTTCTCGGTCCACTCCTGTTCACTATGTTCGTTAATGACATATTCAGAAGATGCCATCACGTCACCATGCATGCTTATGCTGATGACCTGCAATTGTACCTATCTAGGCCTACTATCCTCGTTGATGATTTATTTTCTAAAATGAATGAAGATCTTGATACAGTTGCAGAATGGGCCACTCGAAATATGCTCAAGTTAAACCCGCTTAAGTCTTATGTACTGCCAATCTCGAAGGCTTCCTTTCAAACTAATAATTTACGGCCCGTGCTTTTAAACAACGTTGAGTTGAAAGTCGTCAACAAAGTTACCAATCTCGGTTTTATTATAAATTCAACATTGTCTTGTGAGGATCACATCAATTCCTGTGTAAGTAAAATATATTATGTATTACGAAATCTTCGCATGTCTTCCTCTTTTGTTCCCATTGGCACTAAGAGAAAACTGGTACTGCAACTGCTGCTACCAATAATTACATACTCTGAAGTCGTCTATAGCAAACTCGACTCCAGATCTTCCCACAAGCTGTTAGTTGCATTTAACAACGCTGCTCGCTATGTTTACAATGTAAAAAGATTTGAACATATTTCATTATATTGCAACCAAATTCTAGGTACCGGTTTACTTAGACATCTCGAAGTAAGAAACTGCATCTTTCTACATAAAGTAATGTACACGCGTTCTCCACGATATTTGTATGAAAAGATTCAGTTCTGTAGGTCTAGTAGAAATAAGAATATAATGATTCCAAACTATAATTATACAAACTCTAGCAGACTGTTTTTCGTCAGCGCGATCAGACTTTGGAATTCACTTCCATTTAATATAAAAAATATTTCAAACAATACAACCTTTAAGCATTTAATTTTCAATTTCTTTTCCTAACTAGCAACTCTTTCTTTTATTTATCTTTCAATCTTTCAATTACCTAATTCTAATCCTAATTTTATATTTTGTATTTCTTGGAAGTCAAATTAAATTTAAATTTTTAAAACTTAAGTTTTCAATATGTTAATTTTAACTATAGTTCATATCAATTTTTATTTTTTCTGTTTGTATATTTATTGGCCGTTGTTATGTATTCTCTCATCCTTTGGGCTCTTAAAAGATGTTAACAGTCTTATTTGCCAGTATTTTTTTGTTCTTAAAAAAAAAAAAAAAAAAAAAAATAAAGGCCCTCCACCTTTTAATCTTTGCATTTGGGTTTTTATCAGATATTGAAAATGTAAGAGGCTGATGATCTGTGAAAATATTCAGTTGTCCGGTCCCATACAAATAGTTACGCAATTTATGTAATGACCACACTACAGCTAGTAACTCACGCTCATTCGTAGCGTAATTTTCTTCAGTACTCGACAGTGTCCTCGATATCATAATTATCAGCGATAAAACGGCACCAATTGCGTGAGAAGAAGCATCCGTTGTCAAATCGAATGGTTTTTCAAAATCTGGGTAGAGAAGGAGAACATCCTCAGATGCAAGAATTTTTTTAATTTTATCAAAAGCCGATAATGCCTCGTTATTGAATTCTACTTTGACATTCTTAGAGCGGTTGGATGCTACGTGACCGTTATCTCCTCTTAGGAATTTTGTTAACGGTTTCACAATTTTCGCGTAGTCTTTTACGAAACGCCTGTAGTATCCCGCTTGGTCCAAAAATGACCGCAATGCTTTGAGAGTTTTTGGCACTTCGTAATTTATGATGTCTTTAATTTTTCCGGGACAAGTTTTAATTCCATTGCCCGATACAACAAAACCCAAAAACTCTACTTCTGTTCTAAACAATTTCGACTTCTCAGTTGACACACGCATTCCTGCTTCGAACAGCTTCGATTAAACTATATCAATATCCTCTTAGTGTTTTTCCTCCGTCTCAGAAATGATGATAACGTCATCTATATAGACGTGGCAGCATTTCCCTATCTGGTCTCTCAGGACATCATCTATGGCTCTTTGAAATATGCCCGGGGCATTTTTCAGTCCAAATGGTAAGCGGCAAAATTCATACTTGCCATTATTGACGGAGAAGGCAGTTTTCTCGCGATCTCGCTCAGCCAAATTAATTTGGTGAGATCCCGACTTGAGATCTAATGTCGTGAAGTATCTGGACTTCCCTAGATTAGATAGGATTACAAAAGTATCCGGAATAGGGTATTTGCCACAGATGGTCTTTTCGTTTAACTTTCTGAAGTCTATTACCAGACGCATTTTACGCTTGCCCTCTACATCGAATACCTTCTTATCTACTACCCATATCGGGTTATTAAATGGTGAGCGCGACGGCCTAATTATTCCATTGGCTAGGAGATCTTCTATTTCTTTATTTACAAAAGCCGCAGCTGGTATTGGATAAGGCTACGTTTTTGAATAAACTGGTTCATTGTCGATTGTCCTTATAGTTGCTATAACTCTGGTGTTGTATGGCAACGCCTCGTTTGGATCGGCAAATACTTCTGATTTTTCTCTAATTAATTGTGATAACTGTCTATTTTTAGTGGATCCCAAGATTATGTTGTTAACATTTTTACAATAAAAGTACAACAACTTCTCATTTCCGTCCCTGTAATTTAAAATTCCTTTCTTTATATCGGGAAGAGCATTTATATCTCTAAGGAGATCAAAACCTAGAATCCCATCAAAAGTTTGGAGAGATGGTAAAATATAGAAATTTGCGTTTTGATTGAAAATATTGATAACGCATTTTCGTAGAATTTTATCGATACCGTGTATTGATTTTATTGTAAAAGGAATTTCTAAATTCCTTATGCCCTTAAGGAAACTAAGATCTTTAACATAATTCTTCGAGGCACCGGTGTTGACCAAAAATTTTAATTCCTTACCTGCGAATTTCCTGCTGACGTACGGAAGGAGGGATTTTCCTCTAAAAAATTAATTTCATCTATTTGTTCAGTATCCTTAGTATAGTGTTCCTGTTGATAATTGTTATCGTAATCATTATAATAGTCGTCGTGAGTGTAGTCGGCGTAGTATTGTTCTTCATCTGTATTGTCTAATTGGTCTTGATTGGTTAGATGGTTAACACGCTTTAATTTCGCAGCAGGTTGTCTGTCGCTTTCATATTGCCTTTTAGGTGGTCTCTCTCTATGGTCAATAAACTGAGTTCTTTCTATATGCGGAGGCCTGTTTGGTACTATGCCTCGGGGTCTTTGATTCTGGGTAAAGTTTGGTCCATTTGGTGTTGGTGTTGGTCTGTTCTGCCTAAAATGCGACATGATAGGGTCAATTTCCATAGGAACGGGCCGTTGCCACTGTTGACCTATAGGGAGTCTACGAAATTGCGGCAAACTGCTATTTGGCGCTTGTGGCATGAGTATTGGTCGGTTATTAAACGAGTTCGCAAACAGAGACCTTGCGTGGTTCGCCTCTAGCTCCTGGGCTAGGGCCAAGGCCGTAGGCATATCGCTTGGCCTGGACGAAAATAGAATATCGCATAGAGGCCTATTTAACCCGGAGATAAAACACTCTTAATGCGTCCTGTCTGTATTTGTCGTTCAGAGATTCAATAAGTTCAGTCTGTCCACTGTGTGTCATGATTGTTTTGTTCACTAGAAGTATTAGCTTCTTTTCTACCTCCTCATAGAATTCGACGATTGATAGTCGACCTTGTCGCATTGTCGACATTTCTTGTTGGACAAGGTAGACGGGTCTTTTATCTCCATAGGTAAAATCCAGTCTCGCGATAATTGCTTGGAAATTAAGAGTGGTGTTAAAGGATGATAGGACCATGTCTGCAGAACCCACTATTTTGTTTCTAATTATCGCAACCGCTTGGTAGTGTTTAGAACTACCATCATGATTTGCAAAAATTTTGTAGGCGGTGTGGGCCGCCTGTCTCCAGGACACGTATCGTGCCTGGTCCCCGGAAAATTCGGGCAGGGACTTAACACGGTCTAGTGATTCGTTGCATTCTCTACCTGGCACTATTGCTATTTCTTTAAAGTCCTCGACTTGCGAGGGTGTTTCTATTTCAGTGAGCCTGTTCGTTAACTCGTCTAGCTTCAATTGAACACTTTATTAAGACCTTGGTTTATCAACTATTTATTAGAATTAATTTTCATTAGGAATTCATTTATATTTCATGTTCTTATGCTAGGTTGAACAGAAAATTATTTAATTATCTAAATTATTTAGTTTAATTTAATTTCCAAAAGTATAATAAGTTTAAGAATCCAATTTACATAACTTTCACTTAAACATTCCTGCCTACACTTGCTGAGCATTTTACATACATAAATATAACAGCATCCATGGTGTCTAGTGCAGGGTGTTTATTCTTTCTTGTAGTTCTTAATCCAACGTGAATTAATTGATGTTTTTTCTTCTCTTTTCAGGTAGCGTATGGTCTCACTCAGGTAAGAATTTTATTTTTCTTGGTAAGTTTTTTTGTTGATGCCCGAATAAGTCGGGTTTTTATTTTTTGTAAAGTTTTATTCTTTTTTTTCACTCTAAATAATCTTTTTAATTTGTTCTCTTTTTTAACTTGTGATTGTCACAATTAAACAATCTTTTTAATTTATTCACTTCTTTCAATAATCACCGTTTAGTTATTTTTCAGTTTTGATTTTTACACCATGTGAAAATGTTCTGTTCTTTTTATTTTGTTCTCTTTTTTAACTTGTAATTGTCACAATTAAACAATCTTTTTAATCACTTCTTCAAATAATCACCGTTTAGTTTTAGTTTTGATTTTTACACTATGTGAAAATTTTCTGTTAACAATTTTTTAATCTGTTCACTTCTTCACAACTTTACAACTTTAAATTGTCAGCGTTTAGTTATTTTTCAGTTTTGATTTTTTTTTCACTATGTGAAAATTTTTTAAAACTTTCTTTTTCACTATTTAGAAAGAAATTTTGAGTTTCTTCTCTATTTTTTTTTGTCGGTTCGTACTCACGGCCACTTTTATTTTTACATAAAAATATGTTTGTGGCCCCACGTTGGGCGCCAGTTAATTTTCTTTTATTTGTCCGAATAAATAAAACACAATTTTGAGTTAAGTTTACTTTATTACTGGATTATACCGGCCTGTAAGGGTTTGAGGTAAGTCTTAGACTAACTTTTCAATAATAATTTCATCATTAAAATACCCTAAACTACTGTTGCTGTTGTTGCTTATTGTTGATGTTGTTGGTGTTGTTGTTGTTGCGAGTAAGCTGGCTGGATACTGCTGCTGCTGCTTATTGTTGTTGTTGTTGTTGTTGCGAATGAGCTGGCTGGATACTGCTGCTTATTGCAACTCAGATAGAATTACGATAGCAGACGCTTACGCTGCTGAAATGACTTCGAGCGGATGCGCGTTTATAAATTTCGTGGAATTTGATGGAACGGCAAAGCTAGCTGACACTACTAACTTGCATAAATTTCGGTGGAACGGCAAAGTTAGCTGACACCTGCTAACTTATATACTCACTATGCAGTGTGATTTAACGAAATATGTAATAGGATGTCCAATGGAGACAAAAGACGCAAAGGCAGTTGCCAAAACATTAGTAGAAAATTTAATTCTAAATTACAGAGGTACAGAATTTACCAATGACTTAATGTCGGAAATATGCAGTCTTTTGAATGTTAAACAAATATTTAGTACTCCATATTATCATGAGACTCTAGGCTCTATAGAAAGAAACCATAGAGTATTAAATGAATATTTATAAATTTTTTGCAGAGATGACGAATGGGACCAATGGATCCCTTACTACACCTTTGCATATAATACAACTCCTCATGTTGATACAAATTATACGCCTTTTGAATTAGTTTTTGGCAAATTAACCAATTTACCAAATGATAATTCTTCATTATCAAAATTCTATAATATAGATAATTATGCTCAAGAATTAAAACATAGACTAAAATACTCGTTTCAAAAAGCAGGCGAATTAATAAATATTGCTAAACAAAAATAATACAAAGTAATAACGTTTCCAACCCACTTAATTTAAATATCGGTGATAAAGTTTTAAAGAAAAATCAACCTTATCATGGTCCTAATAAAATAGTTAATCAAAGAGGAGTAAACTCAGTTTTAGATTTATTGGAAAAACTAAAGAATTCCACAATAATTTATTAAAAAAATGGACACAATAAAAAAATAAACAACAACATTGTATAAACTAAAAGTAAGAATTTTTAATTGTATAAACTTATAAGAAAACAAAAATTATTATTATTTTTACAAAAACAAATAATATTTATCTTAAGGATGGGGGTGTAGGGTACTCTCATATAGAGTACCAACGCAACCACTATTGCCACTAATTTTGTTATTTCAATCAATACATATAATTATTCACTTTTGCTTATATCATTTATGCTGCAATTTATTATTCATGTTATATTATTACACTCAATATTATCACGTATTCATTTCGTTTATGTGCATTTTCTTTTGTTACATAATAAAACATATGATGTTAACTTTTGCATTCCTTTCTTTGTTCTATTACACTCAATTCATTGCAACATATGTTTTTATAAATCACTTATATTGTATGCACTCACACACACACTATGTTATTATATTATTACTTTAGAACATATGATTTTTGTTTATGATATTCTCACTCAATCACAACATTTGTCAATTACACTTAAAAATCATATCTATTTTGTAAAAACTAAAGTACCGTTATTTGACTATATAAACGATGAAAATAGCCAAATAAAGTCATTAAGTTTTTAAGCTCCAAAGCTGCCTAATTTAATCATCTAAGCCTGTTTGCACTTTTTAGTGACGGCAACTTCAGAGGCCGAGGCGATATTAAATGCGGGCAACCAGATAGGCAGGTCCTGTTTTTGTAAATTTTGATTTTTAATTTTTTTAAACGAAAAGTGAACGCGAATACTTTACAATTGTATCAAGCACAATCCTTCATCTGTATGATGAAAAATTTCCATAAATTTTTCATATTTTTCCTATTTAAGATCAATTTGTGGACATATTCTGTATTAAATGTCCCGTTATGTCATAGCAATAAAAATTCGCAAGTTTTATTTAATTGAAATCGGTTGAAAATTCGTCGACTTATTCAATTTGAAGTATTTCTTATTCGCTACAAAATCACTTAAATAACTATGCTTTGCTATGATCTTATTTGCGAAAAACTCAGTTTAGGCAAAGCAGCATGAAAATCAACGATTTGGTGCTGTTTTTAAAAGATTAATGTTTAAAATTTAAATAACTCGACGAATTTTTAACTAATTTCAATGATACAACTTGTTGGATTTATAACTAACCAAGCTTTTATATTATTATCAATTATAATAAAAGCGTACTTTAATATAAACTACTCGTATGAGCAACGGCTACGTTGCAAATGCACACATATTCAAACACACACAATTTTTTTGTTGTGCTGTGGCTAGCTGAGCATATGTTAAAAAGAGAAGAGTAGAGAGCAACATCGAGTTTATTGAACTCTCTCTGCTGTGAGTATGTATTTTGTTGGTATTTCTTCGTTGTTGGTATTTCTCTGTGAGTATGCATTTTGTTGGTACATCGCTGACTGCGTAACGCTTGATTTTTTAGATAACGCTCGATTTCACTCGCTATAAAATTTTCATACCGCGGGCAATATATGAATTCGATTCTAAAGGAGAAAACTCCAAAAAACAAAACAATAATGTAAATAATATAAATATAAAGATACTGACGGTTATTACTCACAGCATGCGTCGAAAACAAAAACGAAACAAAAAACACACATATCAATCAACAAACACAACCGACAGCGACTAATAGACAAGATCAACTGAAACATTTTTAGACATTTCATTTCATTTTTCACAATTTTTAGCTTTTTATGAGTCATTTAATAGTTTAAACTTAATTTTTTAATAAGTTAAATTATTATTTATATTTTTGCAAATGAAACTTTTTTACAAGGAAGAAGGTTTTTCTTGATTTTTATACCCCAACGCGTACTGCGTAAGGGGTATATTAACTTTGTCATTCCGTTTGTAACGCCAAGAAGGAGGCGTGACAGATATAGAAAAATATATATATTTTTGATCAGCATCATCTCCTGAGTCGATTTCCGTGTGTCCGTCTGTCTGTCCGTCTGTCGACACGATTACAGCCGCAATTTTAAAGCTATCACGATGAAATTTAAAATATAAGTTTATTTTTTGAAAAGGAAGATCAAGTTCGAAAATGGGCCAAATCGAATGAAAACCACGCCTACCTCCCATACAAATTGGCTTTATTTTAAACGTAAAATCTTTTAAAAATCCACAAAAATTAATGAAATGTCTTGAAATTTGCACTTTAGTTTATAATATATATATTATATATAATATGAATATATATATAATATATAATATGATAATATATAATAATATATAATATATAATATGAACCATCTCTATGATAATGGCAAAATCGGATCAAAACCACGCCTACTTCCCATACAAAGTGACGTCATCAAAATAGGAAAACTTTCATTAATATATAAAACTGAATGTCATCGTGTATGTCGTGGCTAAAGACTTCGAATATACTTCAATATGGCCGCGGGGGGGTATTTTAGCTTCAGTACCCTGCCGAAGCTCCACCCTTACTAGTTTAAGTGCTCTTTACTAAAAAATTTTTTAAATAAATAGGTCATTATGCTCTAAAAATAATATACGTTTTTTATGGTATTTAAGGTCATCAACTTCCGTGCCCTTATAATAAATTTACCTACATAAAAATAAAAAAACTCATAATCGACAATTTATTTCATATTATGGTGGTACGGTCAAATTGTAAAAAGTTCTAAATGTAAGATATCCTTATGGAAATCTAAAAAAAAAGTTGGAAAACAAAAAAACATCGATATATTTCAATGAAATTTGGTACAATGTCGTCTTTTGGGCTTGTTAACACAATTTGTCTACATGGTATACATTGATTCACTAACACAATCTCCCCCCGTACAACACGAAACTGTAAAACATTCAAAAATCAAAATACTTTATGGAAATTTGTATAAAAGGCTTATTAAACAATTTTCGAATATAATGTACATTGAGACTCAAACAACTTTACCACGAACCCACCCACTTACCACCTTTTCAAACCCCAAATAAAGCGTTAAAAAATAAATATTTTTTGACAAATAAAAAGGAAAATATGACAACAAAGATATTATATTTAAAATTAATTTTAATAAATTTTATGAAATTTTATAAAATGAATTTTAATAATGTTTATGAAATTTGAATAAAATGAAAAATGCGGCAATTTGTAATTTTAAACAGAATACAAAGCTTAAAAAAGACCTGTGTCCCTTTCATTAAAATCCTTTATTTATTGTCGCAATTTATTGGCCTTTTTATTTGGTCAAAATTAATTTTTCCTTTTTCAACTCTTTATTTCTCAAAATTTACTTTTCTTTTTTAAACTCTTTCTCAAAATGTATTTTAGTTTTAATCCCACATCGTACATATCAAAATACTACAATCAATTCAGAGTAACATTACTAAATGTCGCTTTTTTCATTTTATTAAAATTCCAAAACAATTTAAAAAATTGTTTTTCTTGTTTAACATTACGAATTGTCGCATTTTTCATTTTATTAAAATTTTATTAGAGTTCCATAAAAATTCATATTAAATCGCCAAATTTTAATTTTAAAAATGTATTTTTCTTTTTAAACTCTTTATTTGTTAACATTTCTTTTTCTTTTTAAAAATCTTTATTGGCAATTTTTCATTTTGTTGTTTATCTACTACTACTTTACAAGTTTTGTTTATAAAAATCTTTATTTGTGAAAAAAAATTTTATGAAAATCGTTATTATATTTCTCCATCACACATAATAAAATCAAAAAGTGTTTATTTATTTTATTTATTTATTAATTTAGATAGGTATACATTGTACAAATAAGATTTCTCTTTTTAAGTTGTACAAACATTAAGTTAACCTTGGAAAGGTGTGATAAATACAATAATGATTTTTGAATTAAAGTGAATTAATATAAAAAAAAAAACTTAATTACATACAAATGACTTAAAATTGACCTAAGCAAAGTTTACTCTTGAAGTATAATTAGATGCATAAAGCGAAAGTTTGAAGAAAGTGCAGTATAAAAAGAAAGAAAAGTTATTGAGATCTAGTAAAGTGTTGAAAAAGTTCTTGTTTGAAAGTGTTTGCGTTATCAAGCCGTCTTAAATTCGTTAGTAGCGTGTTCCACAAATTTATCGCATGAACAAAAAAGTGTCGGGAAGTGGTAAGATATTTATGTGATGGAACGATGAGTTGCGCAGTTCTTTGCGTCCTCGCGAATCTTATTATATTAAATAGATAATTTGGTTCCTTAGTTTTTATTATATTGTGGAGCATCAATATGGTGCGATAGTCCAAAAACCCGTTTAACGAGCAACCAATGATCTGATTAGTAAACGCGGAAATATGAGTTTGTCTGTTGATGCTAAATATAAATCTAGCGCAACTATTGAAGGCTACTATTAGTTTCCGGTTTGACTCCTGGTCCATATTCGAAAAGAGTTCACAGCTGTACATAATTAATGGTAAAATGAAGGACTTCACGAGTTTTAGCTTTACTTCGTTAGACAGATATTTGGACGTTGGGCTCAGACCGCGCAAAGCTCCATATACCTTCCCAACTACTCGGTTAATGTGCGTATTCCATGTAAAACTATTGTTTAAGTATACTCCAAGATTTTTAAAGTTTTCGACATACTCAATGGATGAGTTATTAAGAAAAAGTGGAGGTAGTTCTTCGAAGATTTTGCGCCTATCAATCAACATAGCTTTCGTTTTAATTGGATTGAGGCTTAGTCCATTTTCTGTTGACCATTGAAAAATTCTATTCAAAAATAAATTAACTTCATTTGCGGCAGAGTTTTTAGCTGGTTTAGGAAAAAGCTTATATAATTGGATATCATCAGCATATATATGATGGTTACATGTGGAGAAACAATCAACGATGTCATTAATGAACGTGGAAAATAACAGAGGACCTAACACTGAGCCTTGGGGAACACCAGACAAGATATTCAGACTTGACGAATATTTATTGTTAAGACAGACGAATTGTTTACGATCCCTAAGGTAAGAAGTCATAAGTGTACACAGCGAGCTATGAAAAAAGAACTGCGATCTGAGTTTATGTACAAGAAGAAGATATGGTTAATGCAGTCAAAAGCTTTCGAGAAGTCTAAGAAAACCATCAAACCCAGCATATCCTTATCCAAGCCGGACCTTATATCTTCACATACTTTAAGAAGCGCAGTGGTGCAACTGTGTTTTGCTCGAAAACCGGATTGATGATTAGTTATGAGCTTGTTGTTGTTAAGGTATATTTTCAATTGTTTGCTTATGATGATTTCAAATGCTTTGCTTAAAAAGGGAAGAATCGCTATTGGCCGATATTCTGTGTTGTTTTCAGATGATGATTTAGGTAACGGTAAGATTTTTGATATTTTCCATAAAGATGGAAATTGTGATGTCGTTATTATTGTGTTAAACATGTGCGTGACATGTCCAATTATTGTTGGAATAATTGTTTTTATGAAATTTGGATGAATGCCATCTGATCCTACCGCATTAGATTTTATTTTAAGTATTGCTAGTATTGCTAGTATTGATCTTCTAGGAACAGAGAAGTTGATGGTATTCAAAGAACACACTGGCTGAACAAATTTTCTATTTAGATCGTCGAGGTTTATACTGTCTGGGATTAATTGCAAGTCTTTGGAGAGCCCGGTTTGACGAATGTTTTTCCAAAATGACGAACTCGAGCGACTGTTACCAAATTTACTCTCATAAAAGGATTTTTTATTTCTACGTATTACAGCGGCGACAGCATTACGCACACATTTAAACTCTAAATATATACTATTGCATTTATAGCGTTTATATCTTCTATATAAAGTGTCCCGCTTCTCAATAAGATACTTTACCTCACGAGTAAACCAAGGGTGCTTGGATGGTTTAGTTTTCTTTTGTTTAACTGGGACATGGTTACAAAACAAGGTATTGACAATATTATTAAAAAGTTCAACTTGTATATTTGGATCGTTTGTTTCATAAATTGCGGACCAATCTAGATTCTGTCTCTCGAAGAACAAGTGATTTAGGTTGATGTTTGAAAAATCGGGATAATTGAAACAGACTTCATTGTTTATAGCTGGGGTTACGTCTATTGAAAGGAAAATTAAAATTTCCCTAATAAGTGCAAAGTCAGCAATGCTTGGAGCCATATATACGCAACCAATGAGCAAGTTACCTGAACCGAGCAAGACTTCAACAAAGATATACTCTAGATGATCATTATGATTAGACTTCTTAACTAGACGAAACTTATAAGAGCTTTTTACGTAAATACAAACTCCCCCTCCAACTTTACCTATTCTATCAGCTCGAACCAATTTATAATTATTTAATCTAAACAAACCATCACACATCTCCGCTCTAAACCATGTTTCAGACAAACAAATGATATCAATCATGCTACTGTTAACTAGTAACCGCAAATCATCTATTTTATGTTTAAGACTTTGAGCGTTTAAATGGCACATATTCAAGCCTCTATTATTTTTGCAAATCAAATTAAGTAGGGAATGCGATAGGTCAATGAGGCCGCCCCAAGCCTGCACTACATCAACCATTTGGGATATACAATAAGTAAAGTATATAACACAAACGCAATCAAGACGTACACAATTAAACACTGAATAAGCTGAAAGAAAGAGAGTGGAAGTGGAGAAAATTGAGCTAACAGATTAGTGTGAAAAGACTGAGAAAAACTGCTGAGCTGTTGATCTGTTGACAAAATCAAAAACAATAGAAACTCGGTCAAAAAATTAAAAAGAGAGTTGAAGTATTAGCAGGAGAGTAAACTGGAAGGAGAGAGTAAGAAGTACTAAGTTATTCGAGATAATTGAAGTTAAGTGACAAAATGACTCATTTGGTATTTCAATATAAAAATAAAAATAAATTAATTCTTTACTAGTTATTTTAATTTTAATTGTTGCCCAGTATATCACCACGAAAAAATTCTGCTGCATTTCCTTTTGAATTTTTGAAGTTTGTAATCATACTTTAATTATCTGCTGAAATAAAAATTTCGAGCTATGGGAAGCGCGCCACTTATTTTGAAATCATGCTATTAAAAATGTAATCTAAATTTTAAGTTAATCGTGAATTAGCTGTGTGCAAATTAAGGCTTTTAGAAAGAATAACACATTTCTAATACAATCAGATTTATCTAGAGCCATGTAGAGAAGATATCAAAAATTTTCATTGAACATGTTACTATAAAAAACACAATTTCGTCAATGCGGGCACTTGCAGCTGGGACATATTTTATTCTATAATACGTACATACTTTCCGCAATTTTAGGCAAAAAAATGTAGAATATACCTCGATATTACTTTTTTTATTTTCTTTTCAACTTTAAAAATCAGTTTTTCCATATGAACAATCACTAGGACTTTGAAAATAACCGTAAAACGAAAGTTGTAATCAAAACAAGCCCCAAATAATTTCAATAATAAAAACATATTTTTAAAATATGCTCTTTTAATTAGGTGGCGGCCGTGGCGCAGTGCGAAGAGTGAGTGGCCCATACGCCAGAGATGTTCTGTTCGGCCGTCACCTCTCTGCAGACAATGACAAACCTAAGAGAGTAAAAACTGCCATGACAAGCTTCTTGAGAACATAAGCCGTTCGAAATCGACATAAAACATGTAGGTTTCTCGATCATTTGTGTTCAAACATTTCACAACTCACATAACACAATTGATCATAAGAAGCTTGGTCAAAGTCCTTTCAAGAGCTGAGGCCATTTCTTTTTTTCTCTATTAATTAGGGTGTCATTTAAAATAACTACATAAGAGAATTCGCAAGTTGCACCAAAATTTATGGTTTTTTTTTTTTTTGCAAAATTATCAGTTTTTCTAACACTTGACTTCCAGAGCTCCATTTAACCAAACTAAATAAAAAAATTAAAAACCCTTTGGGCTTTTTCTAGTTGAAGTATGTTCTATCAGAAAAAAGTTTTTTTAGGGCTTTTTTGGAAATTAATATTTTCTATTTATGACAAAAAGAAAACACTGCGAGGTGTATTGCAAGTTTCGTAGATAACGGTATATTTTGAGAGCAAAACACAAGCAAATTCTTAGCACACCTATTAATTAGACAACAACCAATTTTTCTGCACACTTACATTTTACCGTTACCGAAATCTACACTGTTTTACGCTTAAAACGCTGTACGTTTCTAATGCACATATAATTACTTCCCTGACTGTATGGCAAAATCTCAAAATCAATTGTTCGGTCTCAAAATTCAAAATCCTCAAGGTTCAAAATCAAATAGTTTGCATATTTTTATTTAAAATGTCATAAAAATAACCTTACCGATATAATGATCTATATTATTTGGGTAAAATCTAATGTATAATAGGTCTGTTTTAGAGCTGGGCATTTTGCGATAACAATTACTTTCCGATTACAGTCTATAAAAATTAACGTTAACGGTTGCTGTAATTGTTATGTAAAAAAGTATTATTACGATGATTGTAATCGGTACATTCTCAAATTACATTTATTTGATATAATATTATTGATTACGGTAATCGTTATCAATGAATTACAAACTAGGATTACTGTAATCGTAATAATTTTTTTATTAAATTACTTATTGCATAAATGATGGCATCTCAAATAAAATAGTTCATGAGGATGTCTAATTTAAATGTTGTCTAATTAAGTTTAATTAAGTTGTTTCATTTAGTAGAAATGCAGAGTACAAAATAATTATGAGCACTTTCTACAATGTGTGCAGGGTAGGATTAAAACCTTTAATAACTAAAAACGTAAGGGCCCACCGCAAATAAAGATTCTGGAAAAGTATGTGTAATATTCTGCTTATACAAAAAATAAATATTATTAATAGCCCGACAAATATTGGCCATACTTTCCAACGTCAACATTAGAATTGAAATGAAATTTTCACATTCCATTTCTTTATGATTTACGCAATAATTCAATTAAAAAAAATTATTACGATTACGATGTTATTGCCTTGGGCTCGAAACTACCTTGAACTTTACTTGAAAAAGTTTTCAGATCAAAAGAAAATAAATTAAAATGGTGTCTTTATATATTTGTGGTAATGTTTTAAATATGAAGCATAAAAGGTTTTTTTTATAAGGAAAAAAGCATTAATTTCAATCAAATAATCAATTGTTTTCTATTACAAAACTCTGCGAACAGCTGTGTTGCTTGAAACTTGATTGAAGTCGTTTTCGTACTTTTTGATAAATTGTCTCATTTACATCGATAATTAAATTACTCTCCCAGCTTGAACTTTACTCGAACCTTA
This sequence comes from Coremacera marginata, assembly GCA_914767935.1. Taxonomy (NCBI): domain Eukaryota; kingdom Metazoa; phylum Arthropoda; class Insecta; order Diptera; family Sciomyzidae; genus Coremacera; species Coremacera marginata. The sequence continues at coordinate 101,563,059 of OU612047.1, forward strand.
CTTGAAGTTAGTACGGAAACTGACCTAACATTTATCCGTACAATCGGGCTTGAAATTTCGGGACTCAAAAATAATTTCGGAATTAATAATTAAGAATCCCGGGATTTACTCAGTATAGCAACCTTGACGCGGTGTATAGCATAGGTTCTCAAAGTGGTCATTAGCGCTGAAAGAAGGCGCGCTGGGGGGCGATATTGAACTCACGGAAATTTGAAAGACCCTGAGACGGTTTTAGTGGGCGGTAGGAAGATGGAAACAACTTATTATTTTAATAAATAGTTTCCGTAAAAATTAATTTAAGCAGTGCACACTATTCATACAATAATCAATTTTTTCCGAATATCAAATACTTTGTAATGTAATGTTTTCCTCAGTGGCTTGTCACTGTAAATAAGGAGAGAAAGACAAGGGATTTAATCATCCTGTCTATCAGATAATTTTAAATTGTAAAGCGAATAAAAGATTGAAGCGATATGAATAAATGTATGGACACCCCGAACATTGACTGCTACCCCGTTCTGACAGCTATGCAATCGGTCGGCAAATCAGAAAAAGTTAAAACTGGTTTTGCACAAGTAAAAATAATCCCAAATAAATGGACTGTTTGAAAAACCTAACTAATGAGGAAAAAAAACTAAGGGAAATTTGTTGCATATATGTATATAAAGACGAAATTTTTTCAAATTTCTGCCACGTAGCTTTAATGTAGCTTCGTCGTCGACAGTGTCATTTTCTGTTTGTAATTATTCAATGATGCTATGCAACACCCGCATTGCCCAACCAATTTGTATACGATGAGTATTTTGGGCTTATCTATTCTGCTCTGTCTCGAACATCAGAGGGCGCTGTAGTAAAAGTCTCTTAAGAAATCGTGAAAAACTCCAAAACCGCTCATACGATTTGGAAGAAAATTTTTTCATAGGGATTTTTGAATACGTCAAGTGGTTTGACACTATCTCGTTTGCTCTATCTCGAAATATCTTAAAAAAAAACTCTTAGCCTCTCATCGGATTAGCACGAGTTCTATAAGTGGTTTTTGGATACGGTCTGTTCTTGGCGCTATATACAATGCCTGAGGCACATAATCGGACAGAGGAATTTTTTTATTTTGATGGCACGGAATGCTCAGAAATTCCAGCCGAATACCCCTTATATTCACATCGATATTTAGTTTATTTCATTCTCTTTCAAAACATATTCTTTAAAACAACAACACATTTTTCTTATTTACAAAATTAACAAAAAAAAAAAAAGAATGTATCGCATATTCAGCTAAAACGTATAATCGGACAGAGTACGTAATAGAAAACCGTTACTTTACGATATAATTTGCACATATTTTATAAATTTTTAATGTGTATTAAAAAGAGCAATAATTTTAAGTTTAGCTTTAAAAGCTTATTAGTCATGGCACCAAAACAAGCGCATACCAGTGTTGAAATTAAACATTTTATTTGAAATCGGGGAATAAGTAGATCGGAGTCATTCAACTGTGTACGATATAATAAAGCGGTACAGAGAATATTTTTAAGTGGAATTCAAGGAAAATAAAGGGAAAAAAGTGGGAAATAAAGGGCAAGGAAAAACTTTAAATATTAAGGATGAAAGACGAATAATAAGTGGAGTTAAAAAATCCATTTTTTTCTGCAAAGGAACTAAAGAACTTTATACACAACCATATGAATAAGGAAGTCTGTGAAGAGGCTGTGCGTAAAGTGTTAAGGAAAAATTAATTTAATGGCAGAATCGCTCGGAAAAAGCCATATATAAGCGCAAAAAACAAATCTGCTAGAATTAAGTTCTGTAAAGAATACGTTTGAGACAAGCGAGTTTTGGAAAACGGTAAAATACCATGATAAGTGTATGATAAAAAAAGGAAATATTTTAAAGGTATTATTTACAGACGAAAGTAAGTATAACCTTCGTGGGCCAGATGGGAGGACGTATGTATGAAAGCAGCCAAACTCTGAATTCAACATAAAAAACACTCGGACGACTGTAAAGCATGGGGGTGGGTCTATCATGGTATGGGCCTACATGTACAGTGCGGAAGTAGGGAACATTCACTTTGTTCAAGGCAAAATGGACCGCTTCCATTTAAATATTATTTAAATATTAAAAAGAAAATGTGAAGCGGAGCGGCGAAAAACTTGGGATTTTAGAAAATTTTGCTTTCTGCCAGGATAATGCTCCTAAGCATACATCGCATGTTGCGAAATTATTGCTAATTTACAATTGCCCCAAGCTTCTACAAACACCAGCACAGTCACCCGGCCAAAATGTGATGGAGCATGTGTGGGAAGAATTAGCTAAAAGGTTTTATTATAAAAATTATAACAACACCAATGAACTGAAGGAGACAATCAACTAGGAATGGGCAAAAATACCACCCGATTTTTGCAAACATTCGGTGGCTTCGATCACAAGAAGGCTTACTGCCGTAATGGAGGCTAAACCGTATGCGAAAAAATATTAAAATAACTGCAAATTGTTTTTTTTTAAATCATATATAGCTGGCCGATTATACGTTTGAGCTAAAAACGCGACATGTGTTTTTTACTAATTTTTGTAAATGAGAAAAAAGTGATGTTCGTTTTAAGAATATGTTTGGAAAGAGAATAAAATAAACTAAACATCGATATACATATAAGGTGGATTCAATTGGAGTTTCTGTGCGTATCGTGTCATTTAAAGAAAAAAATTACACGATTATGCGTTTGAGGCGCTGTATGTTTTGCTATATGTTGAACCCCAGAGGACGCTGTCGTACTAGATACAATAAGGCGTAGCAAAGCGCGAAGGGTGATAACTATCTTTCTTCTTTATTGTATGTATTTCTATCAATTTTATTTTTTTCGCATATCAGAATACCTGATGTCGAATTCTGTCGAATTTTTAAAATATGCTCTATCAATTAGGTGGCAGCAGTAACGCAGTGGGTAGAGTGTGTGGCCCATACGCCAGAGAACCCTGGTTCGAATCCCACCAGACACAGAAAGTTTCTTCAATTTATTTAATTGTTCTGTTCGGCCGTCACCTCTCTGCAGATAATGGCAAGCCTCAGAGAGGAAAAACTGCCATGAAAAGCTTCTTGAGAACATAAGCCGTTCGGAGTGGACAAAAACCATGTAGGTCCAGTTCCCGATCATTTGTGTTCAAACATTTCACAACATACACAACGCAATTGATCATAAGAAGCTCGGTCAAAGTCCTTTCAAGGGCTGAAATGGCCATTTCGTTTTTTTTCTTTTTTTAAGAAACTTGCAACACGCCTCACAGTGTTTTCTTCGTAGATAACGGTATTTTTTGAGAGCAAAACACAAGCAAATTCTTAGTACACCTATTAATTAGACAACAACCAATTTTTCTGCACACTTACATTTTACAGTTACCAAAATCCACACTGTTTTACGCTTAAAACATTGCATGTTTTAACGGGGAACAGGGGGCGCACCTTCACATGGCAACGTGTCTGACCGCCTCAACCTGGCGAGGACAGCATTATCCATGTCGAAATCGTCTCAAGTCGACTCAAACCTCCTCGTGGTGTTCTTTGGGCAACGCCAAACTGGAATCCGTCAGTTTGACGGCTAATTTGAGCGGCGGGTCGCTTCATAGACCTTAAACATGAAATGTGCGCAGGGTTTGGGTCCCGCCACATTACTACTCGGATAAGAACCCCAATTTATTTATTTATTTACTTATTTATTTATTTATTTATTTATTTATTTATTTATTTACTTATTTATTTATTTATTTATTTATTTATTTATTTCGCCAAACAGAGAATGTACTCTTACAGACTACTTAACAATTTATATAATGTACTAAGTTATTAATAATTAGATTTAAAATTTAATAGAACAAATAAAGGCGTGATTGTACGAAAATAAATATATTTCAAAATAATAGGCAATTTGAAATCATGCTGCGCGAAAAAAAATGATTTGCTATTAATAATAACTACATAAATCATTACTATCAGAAATCAAGGCCCCTTAGGACAATATTAAGTTCTGTCTTGAAGTTGTCTCGAGAGTATGTTGCAAATATATCTATGGAGGAGAGGACAATGTTCGTTTCTCTAGTGCATCGAGATATTGGCTCATTATATGCATAAGCGGTCCTGTGATAGGCTTCATGGAAATGAAACTGGCCGCGCAGACACCTGACTGGTGCGTAGAAGTTGAGCATAGCCAATAAATCAGGACAATGTATTTTGTTATGAAGAATGTCTCTTATAAACATTATTGATGATGCCCTTCTTCTGCAATTTAGTGTGCTGATGTCAATTAATGCGCATCTCGTATTATAATGAGGAGACTCACGTAAATTCCACCTCAGTTGGTTAACCATGAATCTAGTGAATTTCTTTTCAACTTTTTCTATTCTAGTAGAATGCAGGTTGGACGAGGGGTTCCAAATAATGGAGCAATATTCAAGGTGTGGTCTAACGAGTGATGTGTGAAGAGTTTTAAGAGTGTAGGGATCGTTAAACTCTTTGCTGTTCTTCAATTACAAAAAAAAAAAAATTACATCCGTTTGCAAATGCTTTTCCATATTATTAATAATATGATTTGAAAACAAAGAGAGGTTAGTTACTGTTGATTTTCCGCTAAGAAACCCATGTGGGTAAGGGGAAATAATGTTTTTAACATGAAACATTAATTTATCGTTAACAATTTTTTCAAAGAGTTTTGGAATAGAAGCAAGTTTACAAATTGGCCTGTAATTTTGGACATTATGTTTAGGACCTGATTTATAGATTGGCACAATATTTGATATTTTTCAAGTATCAAGAAATATTCCATATACTAGTGATTGGGTGAAGATAAGCGTTAATGGAAATGCAATAGATTGTACACAATTTTTTAATAATATCGGCGCTATATCATCCGGTCCATCGCTAAAATTGATCTTGAGGCTATTCAATGCAGTAACGACGTCTGTTCTGTTGAGGCAAATAAAACCGATATCCAAAAGAAGATTAAGATAAGAGTTACCAGACGCATGCAATTCAGAAGTATAAACCGATTTAAAGTAATCAGCGAATAAATTACAAATAGTTTGCCTGTCATCGGAAGTGTTGTTGAGATAAGTCATCTGGATGGGCAGACCGTTTGACTTTCTTTTATTGTTTATGTAAATCCAAAAATATTTACTGTTCTGTTTAACCGTTGTGTCGATCGTAGAGCCCACGGGTACATTTGCAACTTTAATTTTCCTGTATCTTCCAAACGGTTAGTCCGATTGACCTGAAATTTCATGATATCCTCAACCATACACTTTTGCATCATGTGGAAAAGTTTCATCAAGATTGGAGCAGCAGTTCAGTCGATACCCAAATTCAAGTTAGTGGAATGGCGTCGACTGCTGATGTACCCGGGTACTTGTATGAAAATTCATACAAATATATAGAAATAAATGGCAAAGTTCACTTTATATTGCTATATCTTCCAAGCGGCTGGTCCAATCTTGATGAAACTTCGTATCATAGCTTGGAAATATGTAATTGATATTGGTGTGAAATTTCAGGTCAATTGGACCAACCGTTTGGAAAATATAACCCAGTTACTAGAAAATGACCTAGCGTCAACAGCTGATGTTCAATGAAAATTCATACAAATATATAGAAATAAATGGAAATATTTAGTTTATTTTATGGAAATTTGTTTATTTATTTATAGAAAATCATTATAATGAAAGTAAAAAATATATTTTATGAATTTTAGCAGCATCTGAGGCATTGTGGATGATCCTTCGAGTGCTCTGCGCACACAGGCTTATTACAAATTGCACCATCCATTTTATTTTCACTTTTTATATATTTGCCGCACAAAATAAATTTTTAGGTCTTTACACTTCAAAAATCGCACATAAACTGACTTATGCATACAAAACTACTCAAAACGAAACCTGCGCAAAAAATCATGTTTCTGCCTGCAAAATTGGTTGTGCAAGGGTAGGTAGGCAAGATATTCCCAAATACCCTTTTGTTCCTGTTAGTAGACGTGTTTTCCTACACATTCCAAAAAAAAAATGTTTACATTGAACAAATATTTTATGAGTTATAATTATTCTGCGCAGGTACTAAAAATAGCACTATGAGCAAGAGGGGTTGATTTTCAGTTCAAATATAACGGAATTTTGCGAATGAAAATTCAATGTTAATTATTTTTCTTGGTAAAAAGGGATCAAATTACAAGGATTAAAAAAGAATTTGGAAATTGTTAAATTTTTATGGATTTTGGCAATTCCCATTTTTGGTAAAAATGGATTATTTAGGTACCAAATTTTTTTTTTCCCAAATTATGATAAAAGTTTTGTTAACTAGACAATATTTCCAATAAATAAAAAAAAAAAAAAACCAGAAAATTACAAGAATCCAGGTAGTAGTTAATATTTGTATATCAAAAGCAACTATCTGCCATACAAAACGTATGAAGTACCCGGGTACATCTACTGTCGATGTGGATAAAACCCAACAGCTGTTGACACAACGGTTAAGATGTGATTCTGTTGAGACTATAAATGACCGATAAAGGAACTTATTTAGAGTGTCAAATTCAAGTTGATAAGTTAAATAGATGAATCTTAAAACGGGATCATCTTTATTATTTCTAAAGCGCCTTAAGGCTTTTTTTTTTTTGTTTTTTAGGTTAGATTATCTTTTATTGTACCATTGCGGGTTTCCATTTAGTCGATTCCGCTTGACAGGAACAAAACGACACCAGACACAGAAAGTTTCTTCAATTTATTTAATTGTTCTGTTCGGCCGTCACCTCTCTGCAGATAATGGCAAGCCTCAGAGAGGAAAAACTGCCATGAAAAGCTTCTTGAGAACATAAGCCGTTCGGAGTGGACAAAAACCATGTAGGTCCAGTTCCCGATCATTTGTGTTCAAACATTTCACAACATACACAACGCAATTGATCATAAGAAGCTCGGTCAAAGTCCTTTCAAGGGCTGAAATGGCCATTTCGTTTTTTTTCTTTTTTTAAGAAACTTGCAACACGCCTCACAGTGTTTTCTTCGTAGATAACGGTATTTTTTGAGAGCAAAGCACAAGCAAATTCTTAGTACACCTATTAATTAGACAACAACCAATTTTTCTGCACACTTACATTTTACAGTTACCAAAATCCACACTGTTTTACGCTTAAAACATTGCATGTTTTAACGGGGAACAGGGGGCGCACCTTCACATGGCAACGTGTCTGACCGCCTCAACCTGGCGAGGACAGCATTATCCATGTCGAAATCGTCTCAAGTCGACTCAAACCTCCTCGTGGTGTTCTTTGGGCAACGCCAAACTGGAATCCGTCAGTTTGACGGCTAATTTGAGCGGCGGGTCGCTTCATAGACCTTAAACATGAAATGTGCGCAGGGTTTGGGTCCCGCCACATTACTACTCGGATAAGAACCCCAATTTATTTATTTATTTACTTATTTATTTATTTATTTATTTATTTATTTATTTACTTATTTATTTATTTATTTATTTATTTCGCCAAACAGAGAATGTACTCTTACAGACTACTTAACAATTTATATAATGTACTAAGTTATTAATAATTAGATTTAAAATTTAATAGAACAAATAAAGGCGTGATTGTACGAAAATAAATATATTACAAAATAATAGGCAATTTGAAATCATGCTGCGCGAAAAAAAATGATTTGCTATTAATAATAACTACATAAATCATTACTATCAGAAATCAAGGCCCCTTAGGACAATATTAAGTTCTCTCTTGAAGTTGTCTCGAGAGTATGTTGCAAATATATCTATGGAGGAGAGGACAATGTTCGTTTCTCTAGTGCATCGAGATATTGGTTCATTATATGCATAAGCGGTCCTGTGATAGGCTTCATGGAAATGAAACTGGCCGCGCAGACACCTGACTGGTGCGTAGAAGTTGAGCATAGCCAATAAATCAGGACAATGTATTTTGTTATGAAGAATGTCTCTTATAAACATTATTGATGATGCCCTTCTTCTGCAATTTAGTGTGCTGATGTCAATTAATGCGCATCTCGTATTATAATGAGGAGACTCACGTAAATTCCACCTCAGTTGGTTAACCATGAATCTAGTGAATTTCTTTTCAACTTTTTCTATTCTAGTAGAATGCAGGTTGGACGAGGGGTTCCAAATAATGGAGCAATATTCAAGGTGTGGTCTAACGAGTGATGTGTGAAGAGTTTTAAGAGTGTAGGGATCGTTAAACTCTTTGCTGTTCTTCAATTACAAAAAAAAAAAAATTACATCCGTTTGCAAATGCTTTTCCATATTATTAATAATATGATTTGAAAACAAAGAGAGGTTAGTTACTGTTGATTTTCCGCTAAGAAACCCATGTGGGTAAGGGGAAATAATGTTTTTAACATGAAACATTAATTTATCGTTAACAATTTTTTCAAAGAGTTTTGGAATAGAAGCAAGTTTACAAATTGGCCTGTAATTTTGGACATTATGTTTAGGACCTGATTTATAGATTGGCACAATATTTGATATTTTTCAAGTATCAAGAAATATTCCATATACTAGTGATTGGGTGAAGATAAGCGTTAATGGAAATGCAATAGATTGTACACAATTTTTTAATAATATCGGCGCTATATCATCCGGTCCATCGCTAAAATTGATCTTGAGGCTATTCAATGCAGTAACGACGTCTGTTCTGTTGAGGCAAATAAAACCGATATCCAAAAGAGGATTAAGATAAGAGTTACCAGACGCATGCAATTCAGAAGTATAAACCGATTTAAAGTAATCAGCGAATAAATTACAAATAGTTTGCCTGTCATCGGAAGTGTTGTTGAGATAAGTCATCTGGATGGGCAGACCGTTTGACTTTCTTTTATTGTTTATGTAAATCCAAAAATATTTACTGTTCTGTTTAAGATGTGATTCTGTTGAGACTATAAATGACCGATAAAGGAACTTATTTAGAGTGTCAAATTCAAGTTGATAAGTTAAATAGATGAATCTTAAAACGGGATCATCTTTATTATTTCTAAAGCGCTTAAAGGCTTTTTTTTTTTTTGTTTTTTAGGTTAGATTATCTTTTATTGTACCATTGCGGGTTTCCATTTAGTCGATTCCGCTTGACAGGAACAAAACGACAAATGGATTCCTTAAAAATTTCGATAAATTTATCATACATTAAATGTAGTGCAATACTCCGAAATATCGAGTTCCAGGGAATTTCAGCCAGATAATTATGCATTGCAATAAAGTTTGCATTATTGAAATCTCTGGAGAGTTTAAGGTTAGTATTCAATTTTTGTAAATGGTATAACGAAAAATCTAATAAGATTGGTACATGATGTTGAGTACTATTGAAAATCGGACAGGGAGGTAAGTCTAAAACTTCCTGAAAATCTTTATCTATAAATATTAGGTCAAGATTCCGGTTGAGTTCATTACGTTGACGACCTCCGCAAACGAAAAACGGACAATGATTTACGGATATGCAAATGGAATGTACGGAATCTTTATAGGGAAGGTGTCATTATCCAACTGGCGGAAGCATTCAAAACAATAATATCTGACATCACCGCCATCCAGGAATGCGATGAAAAGGGCAAGGCTGCTCTAAACAATCACACTGCGATATCTACTACAGCTGCCATGCGGAGAAGCGCGAATTCGGATGTGGATTCGTCGTTAGCCAGAAACTACTCCACCTTGTTTCCCGGTTCACACCTGTGAACGAAAGATTGGCCACGATCCGCATCAAGGCAACATTTTTCTTCATCAGCCTTATTTGCGCGCAGGCCCCGACGGAGGAAAAGGACGAAGCCGTCAAGGACGCTTTCTACGCTAGTCTTGAGGACGTATGTGACCACCTTCCGGTCCATGACGTGAAAATAGTCTTTGGCGATTTTAATGCGAAAGTCGGAAGGGAAGGCATCTTTAGCCCACTGTCGGTCAGTTCAGTCTTCATGAGACCTCAACGAACAACGGTCTATGACTGATCGACTTCGCCGCGGCGCAAAACATGGTAGTTAGTAGCACTAGATTTAAGCACCTCGACATCCACAAGGCCACCTGGCTGTCCCCGGATCAAAAATGCGAAACCAAATTGATCATGTTGTAATCGACGGAAGGCATGCCTCTAGTGTTCTAGATGTGCGTACATTTCGGGGGGTCAACATTGACTCCGATCATTATCTTGTTGCAGCCAAGATTCGTATGCGATTATGCAATGCGAAGAACATACGCACAGGAATGCAACGAAACCTAGATGTCGCTAAGCTGCAATTACAACGAACTGCCGAGGCCTATTCCGATCAACTCTCGGTTAAGCTCAACCAACCAACCTCTGGACCCAACGACGCCGGCGGACTATGGGCGCATATATCCCACTCCATGCGCGCTGCCGCTGAAGAAGTCATTGGTTTCCGGCGCCCGCAACCTCGGAACCAATGGTACGATCAGGAGTGTCGCTTCGCGACAGCAGTAAAAAACTCAGACGCAAGAAAAGAGAGCAGGAAAAGCGTGAACTTGAGGAATACCACGGCAAGAAGGATGCACGAAAATTCTATCAACAGGTTAAGCGTCTAACCCAAGGTTTCAAGCCCGGAGCATCCACTTGTAGAGACGAAAATGGAGATCTGAATACGGATATACAGTGCGTGCTGAGATTGTGGAGACAGCACTTCTCCAATTTACTTACTGGCGACGATTCCACCAATGCCGCCCATAGAGAGCGCAGTTCAGAGCCACCAATCAACGATGACGGAGTGGAAGTATCACCACCTAGCCATGAAGAGGTTCGAGTTGCTATCCAACGACTCAAAAACAATAAAGCAGCGGGTGCTGACGGCCTGTCACCTGAATTGCTTAAAACCGGCGGCGATGAATTGATAAGGCACATGCATCAGCTCATCAGCAACATATGGCTACCAGAAAGCATGCCCGACGATTGGAACCTTAGCGTACTGTGCCCTATACTTAGCTTTTGTGTTTTGATTGGTGTCCAGTCCAGAGCTGTGATGGGCTAAAACTGGGAGTAGCCGGGGCTAGTGCTACGAGGTCTGACCAAGGACTTTAAAACTGGAACCACGGGCAGTCAGCGGCCCCCGGTGTATGTCTGGCTTCTGCTGGCATATACTGGGCTGACTGGATTGGGCTGGCCCTTCGGGGAGTCTTCGTGGTGGCTGTGGTTAACCACCCATATCGCGGGCAGAGCTATCTAGCTCGGTGTGGGTTGCACTCTCAAATCGGGCGCCATACCCCTTAGTATGGAAGAGGTTTTAGATAGGCCTCCACCCTCACCAAGGGTTGCGAGGTGTCATCACAACATGGAGCTAATTTGGTACCTTTGAATCCTCGAAGGGGCGCTGAACGACGCTTTGTATCGGTCCCAATTGTTATGGAACAACGTTGAATTAAGCCTTCACGGCAGGTGTCAACGTTAAACACAACAAATCTACTGTGCCCTATACTTAAGAAGGAGACCAAACAATCTGCGCAAGTTATAAAGGTATCAGTCTTATTTCTATCGCATATAAGGTTCTCTCAACCGTACTGTGTGAAAGATTAAAGTCGATTACAAAAACACTGATTGGACCTTATCAGTGTGGCTTTCAACCTGGAAAGTTCACCATAGACCAGATTTTCACGCTACGACAAATCCTGGAGAAAACCCACGAAAATCAAATTGACACACACCATCTCTTTGTCGATTTCAAAGCTGCGTTCGATAGTTCGGTATACCCGCAAAGTTGTTTAGACTTTGCAGAATGACGTTGAGCAACACACGCAGCTCCGTCAAGGTAGGAAATGACCTCTCCGAAACCTCCAATACCGAAAGAGACTCAGCAACTAAGTTTCAGAGCCCTCTCTCGATCGACAAAACTAACACTCTACAAGACGCTCGTTCTACCTGTGCTGCTTTATGGCGTTGAGGCATGGGTAGTTTCGCAAACTGCCGCAGCCGCTCTGGGAGTTTTCGAGAGAAAAGTTCTTTGCAAAATTTTCGGTCCTGTTCGAGTCGGCGATGACTATCGCATCCGAACGAACCACGAGCTGTATGAGCTCTACGAAGACATTGACGTAGTTTGGCGTATAACTGTGCAGCGGGTTGTTACGGCCACCTCAGTAAGTAATTATAAATATCTGGGCTTCAGCTAGAAAAAAGGAGAATGAATAAATAGTCTGAAGACGGAGTATGAATGACGAGTCTGAAGATAGTATGTTAATATTTCGAAGACACCAAAAAATATTTCTTTTCTTTTCTTTGGAGCGGACCAGTGCATATTAAAGTAAGTATAACGGGGCTGGTGAGCTTTAATGAAAAATACACACCAAACAAATGGGACATTTTAATGCTTCGACAGTCGGCAACGCCTTGCTGCAACCTAAACACAAAAGGCAACACATGAAGTATCCTTATGCTGCTGACTACATAAATATCATTCATGTACATAGGGAAGTAGGAACAAGCTTCAGAACATTTGTACAAAGAACCTACGGGTATCCTCATAGGGAGAATCCCAACAATTTTGGCGTAGCCGGATCCTTTTTGTTCACGGGAACATCAAGGATGTTTTAGAGGAAAAAAAAAATATTTTTTTTGGAATTTGAAAAATTTTGAAAATAAAAATTCAATTAATGAAAAATAAAAACTTAAGCGTTTTAGGGTTTAAGTTGATTTTATCACGCAAACACTGCAAACACGCAACAGAAACGCGAACAAGAACATTTTTGATATCAACTAAATACAAAAATTAAGGGTTGTTTCTTACGATTCAGGTTCACTGAAATTTAGTAGCGTTGATGTCCCAAAGTATAACTATTAAATAACTAATAAACAAAACCGAAATAAAAATAATTAACGTATTACTAACATAGAAATTATGAGTTCAGTTCATTACGAGTTGAGTCCAACTCAGGATTAATTGTTAAGAGAGTATTCCTGGTTGGAGCTGTTTTTGGACCCTTTTTGAAAAACGTCTCATTTGAAAACACAAAGAGTTATTTAAATTCTGTGTTTTATTGTATTAAGAATATATTAAATTAAATAAAAAAATGTTGTCTCCTTTGTACGAGGACTTTTCAAAAAGTTCAAGGTTGGGCGTCGAAAAAAAAGGTATGCTGCCTGCGGCCCGGATAACTCGAATTCGGATCATCTGAAATGGAACAAGTAAACGGCGTTAGATTCAGTACAGATGTAATTCTGTTCCCTATCTAAATCATAATTTTGCGATTATTTTTTACAAAATGGCGGTCATTGAAAAATGAAGAACCGGTTTTGGGTCTTTTGAATGGTGACAATTCTTCGTCGATTGCACTTTGTTTCATCAAAATCGGTTCAGAACTACGGCCACAATCTGGGCCGCAAGCTCGATAAACGTGGTTTCGAGATAAACGCGTTTAAGTTTGAAGTTATTTTTTTGCATAAGAACAAAATTGTAATGAAAAATTTGAGCAAGCAGTTTTAGAAATTCGGAAATTTTGCATCGATTGCACTTGGTTTCATCAAAATTGGTTCAGTAGAACCGGAGAAAAGTGCCTTCGAAGTTCAAAAACGTGATTTTGAAAAAACTCAATGAAAATTTTAGGCAATAACTTTTTTTTTTTGTGAAATACTTACATATATCAATCTGCAATGCCAGCCCCATCCTCTTCTCCAACTCCTTCCTCTTCTTAAAAAAATGAGGACTCAGGTCTTTGTGCTCTTCGGGCAGTTCTACATTCTTTTGATGCGGCCAGAGCTCTGGCTTCGGACTTTTTCAAACGAGACATGGCGAAATCATATGTGACGTTGCCAATCAGGATGCCCATTAGGTTCATTATTTGAAGTATTGGCAGAAAACCTTCGTTAAATATGACAGTTGCAGTATAATTGGCAATCTCAATAGTGCGTGCACCGGTGTGCATATGCTTCGGTGCCAATGACCACAGCACTACGTTGAAAGATTCGTTGCTGTTTTGAGTTTCGGAGCCAAGGCATCTGTTCAACAAATCATCGGCTGACAGTGCTTCGTAAATAGGTTTGATTGCTTCCTGGACTCTCTGATTTAGTGGTGCATACGTATACTTGAAGCGCGCGTGTCCGGTTCATAACTCAATTCAAAGTGAATTAAACGCTGCCAACATTCGAATACCTAAGCTCTAAAATGTGTATTCATTTATTTTTAAAATGCGTATACAAACAAGTTATTACTTACTAAAGAACGCGTTGAACGAAATTCGGTGGTTGTTTCAAACCGTTGCATTAAAAAAGTAGCAAAATTAAGCAAATTGCATTTTGGAAAACATTGCTGGACAAAAAGGCCATGTATCCTAAAGTATTTCGAATTTCAAACATTTTTAGGACGATATTCTCAAATATAAAAATAAAAATCTAAGCTATAAAAATATGCAAAAAAAAAATCAAAAAAAATGTTTGCCAACCAGGAATACTCTCTTAAGGGGAAAAATGTTTGGGAATTGCAATTTTGTCAGTAGGATCCACGTGCGTCCTGCTAGAAATAATTATCGATTTCGGATTCATCTCCCACCACCTCTCGGTAAAGAGGATGGCAGGGATAAATTTCTGTTAATATAAAGCGTTAAGTCTCGTTTAACACCTGTTGAGTTTATCACTTCAATTTTGTTTGAAGTCAAGCAATTTTTTTATATATATATATCTTATTATTTATCTTCATTGCCAACATTTTTTTTTTCTCTACGTGGCGGTCTGGAAGAAGTTACCTGTGAATGACGAAGCCGATACAAAAGGTTAACTTGGAAGCAGATTTCTATTGAAAAGGAAATATGTGTATTGAAAAAATTTTGTTAATCTGTATTTTATCAAATAAATAAATATTTGAAAAAAAACTAAACTTTTAACTAACTTAAAGAGAAATGGTGCGTTAGAAAGGGAACGCGGTAGTTTTAGTTACTTTCCTTTAAATGGATCACACTAGTGATATAGAGAGAAGGTATCTAGAATTCATAGGAGAATTGGAAAGGTTTTTGGAAAGATTGTGCAAAACAAAGATAGTTTCGCTTTGCTGCAGTCAATACAGTGGGAAAAAATATGACAAAGGTAGAAGAGGCAGACGTAGTGATTGATTTCATCGATAAGTATCACGAGCACAGGAATACGGCTAAGGCAAGGAAATTTAAGGAATATAAAAGAGATTTTGAGGCTCTGAGAACAAAGTTAAGTAAGGTGCATCAACTACGAATAGGATACCAAGGTAGAGCAGAATAGCTAGATTTGGAAAACAACAGATTGCGAGATCTTGCGTTGCAAAGAAAAGGCGTCTCGACAGAGTTCGAAGAGAAGTTAGTTGCCCAACAAGTTAGAGTGGATTTTGAGACAGTTGAACAGGCAAATGCTAGAACTAGAGAATTAGAGAATAACAGGTACAAAACAGGCATTTGCAGGAAGAATTGAAATTGGAAACAGAAAATTCATTGCATCATAAAGAGGCAACAAACTTAGGCAGAAGAAGGGGAAAATATATACGAGAATATAGAAATAAGAGATAGTACAATGAATTTGAAGTCAATAGCTAAGACAGTTAATAATCTGGTCCCCTTATTCTCGGGAACTGATTCGCCAACAGAGGTTTATAGGTTCATTCAAGGATGCGATCTCGCAATTAAAGCATTTAATGGTAACGAGTTACCACGAGTTATAGACTGTGTTAAGTTGAGATTACACGGAGATGCTTTTGAGTTATGCAGGAGCAGACAGTTTGCGAATATTGAGGAATTTTGCCTCTTACTCTAATCTAATTTCTCAGTGGATTAATTAAATTAAGAATTAATTAATTAATTCAATTTAATCTAATTTCGCAGTTCTCAGTGAACCTTGATCCAAGGCAGACGTGGTTATTTCTTGTTCTTTTGTGATAGAAAATAAAACTTTTTGCGCAAAGCGCGCTACCGAAATTTAAGCAGTTGTCAATAAGCGTGATTGCATAAAATGTGCATCGTTTTGTAATCGGGTTTTCCATATACAATGTTTTATTTATTTATTTATTTTTTTAGCCAAACAAGGCAATATACTTATTCTAACTTATTTTTCTAACAGGTTGTTGTTGTATTTATTTTTTTTTTTATTTTTTGTTTTTCTCTCCTCTTTCGTTGTTTTAGGTGTAGAAGATATGCAATTCTCAGTGGGCGTAATCCGCCCACATGAATCGACACATTTTCAAAAACACGTCAAAAAGAAAAGGCAAGAAGAAGAACGAAGGGGGAACTTATATACTAAGCTTACATACTAACAGATTTTATACACATAGTAAAAATATGTACTAATTTTTAATACTATGCTAAAATATTATTAAGATGGAAAGCTGAGTGGGAGAACAACTAAATTTTGTTTAGGTATGGGTTTAGGTAGACGGCAATGTAAGAAGAGGCATTTGGATATGGGAGAATAGAGTTAATATTACAATGCGGTGTTTTACTTATTTAACATTGAAATTTTTGATTTACAATTTTTCTACAAATGCTAGATCAAGGAAATAGAAAAGGGATCAGAATGGTGAAAAGGAATTGGAGAAGATTCTGAAGTGAATTGGTGTTTAATAAGGGGGTAGTTATGTAAAGGAAAGTGATTTTTAAAGAAAACGCTTGAATCTGAATTTCGATATTGGCGGTGTATAATGCTCGCTGATATTATTAAATATTTTACAACATCTATTCAAGGGCTCGTTCAATGCGTAAATAGTGTTGCGATGCGATTCTTTTAACAATTTTGTATACCTTGTTCGCCTTATTGGTTCATTAAATAGTACCTTGCTCGAGATGTATTCGCTATCGATGTTACCAGTAATAACATCGAATGTAAAGCATGAGCAAAGTAATAAGTATTCTCCTTGATGACAGCGACATTAAATTGAGGATTTTAAGTCTACTCTCGTATGGTGGTAAATTTGTATAGTCACGAGGATCGTATAGGTCTCTCAATGCAAAAAGCAAGAATTGTCTTTGAATAGATTCTAGCCTTTCACTATGCACTACAAAAGCTGGGTTCCAAATTATGCAACAGTATTCTAAGATTGGTCGTACTAATGTGCAGTATAAGGTTTTAGTTACCCAAAGGTTTTTGAATTCTTTTGCACGTCTTTTTATGAATCCGAGCATTTTGTTTGCCCTGGATATGATATGATCGTAGTGAAGGTTAAAGCGCATCTTACTATCAAGAATTATTCCACGATCTGCTATGTGGTTGACCCTTTTAAGTTCTACCTTATTTAGCATGTATCTGCTATATGTGATTACGTTTTTACGGGCAAAACTTATAACGTAGCACTTATTTATATTTAAATAAAGTTTATTTTTACTACACCACTGTTCCAGAGAAAAAAGCTTATTCTGTAAGAATACTGAATCCACTTCTGATCTAATGTTATAGTATAATTTTAAGTCATCTGCATATAAGAGATGGGGGACATCATGCAAAACTTCAGATATGTCTGCAATAAATATGTTGAAGAGAAGTGGGCCAAGATGGCTACCTTGGTACACCCGACGAGACAACAATCTTTTTAGACAAAGTACCCTGAAATTTTACATATTGGGATCTTTCACAGAGATAAGACTTGAGCCATTTCAGCACAGTACCTGATATACCAAATTTTTCTAGTTTCTTAGCTAGGATTTCGTGATCAACACGATCAAAGGCTTTACTAAAATCTGTATAGACTGCATCTATTTGGTGGCCCTTTTCCATTTTAGTAAGAATGTCTGATGCCATGATTGCAAGATATTTGGTTGTTGATCGTCCTTTACGAAAACCATGTTGATGCTCGTTTAAACACGGATTAATTATGCTCGTGAGTTTGGAACATATAATTTTTTCAAATAGCTTTGGAATTGCTGACAATATTGCAATACCCCTATAATTTTCAACTGATCTCTTGTCGCCATTTTTATAAATTGGCGTAAGATGACAAGATTTCCAAAAAGTTGGGAATATACCTGTATGCAAGGATTTGTTAAAAATCATATGTAACGGCGTAATTAATTGGTCTAAACATTGAACAAGTGAAATTGGTGGTATAAGGTCTGGACCTGGAGATTTATTTGAATCTAATTCTTTAATGGAATTGGTTATGTCACTCCATGTAATATTTATTTCACAAACCAATGTCGGTCTACTAGTTATACTGGCAAATGTAGGTTGATTTTGGGAAGTAGTTGAACAAAAGACTTCTTTAAAATGATCCGCAAAGAGATTACAAATTTCCTGTGAGTTAGATGAAGTAACATTGCACATAACATTTAAACATGAAGTTTGGGTATCCGGTCGATTTTCGTTTTACATTTACAAAATCGAAGAATTTTTTCGGGTCTTCAATAATCCTTTCTCCAATTAAATTGGTGTAAAGCCTATAAGCCCCTTCGGACTTAATGGAAAACTCCTTAGACAGCTCTTCGTATCTAACCTTTACCTCATCACTTACAATGACGCAATTTTTAATGGCTCTGTAAAGTTTATTTCTTTGATTTCTCAAATTTCTAAGATTTGAATCAAGCCACGGTTCCGATAGTTTATTTTTTTTCTTTATTTTTGGAACATGAGTATCAAATACAGAAAAGACTTTTTGATAGAAAGACGATACAGCATCGTCCAATTCTAGTGCAGACAAGTGGTTCCAGTCCAAACAATTTAAGTCATTTTTAATGTTATTGTAATCGGCATTGAGGAAATCGTATACAATAGAATTATTGAATGACTGTATAAAAGTTATGTTGTTAGTACATAACTCAGTAGTAAAAGCAGTATGGTGGAGGGTATTGGAAAATATCTGCTCAGCCTCACAGGTTGGACTAACCCTTACTCCGTCATATGAGTTAGTAAAAATCAAATCTAGCCAGCGATTGTTTCGGTTTGGAGCAGGAGCAACTTGCTGACAATCATTACTATAAAAAGTACTTAATAAATCGAAGTCGACCGCATTGGACAGGTTAATTGGAAGGAGATGGTTGTCATCATCATCGTGCACAAAAGTTATATTGGGACGGTTGAAGTCTCCAAAAATAATAATTCTATCATCTTCGTTTAACGCAGCTGTTATTGACGTTATGATTTCACATAATTCATTGTAGGAATTGTGGGTTGAATTCGGAGGATTATAAATAACACCTATGTATACGGAAGCTTTTTGATCTAGCCTTATTTTGATTATTTTGTGCTCAAAGCATTTGGAGGAGCAGGTTACAATCAATTCACTAGATAAGGAGTTATGTGTGGCAATTAAGACACCGCCTCCTCGAGACAGGCCGCAGCTTGCATAGTTTCTGTCATTCCGGTATATTGTCCAGTTGCTATCTAGAATTTCTTCATTTTTGATAGCGTCATTCAACCACGTTTCCGTAAAGACAAAAACATTGAAATGACAAGATTTAGCTTCAACAAACAGTTTATTGAGTTTGCCTCTCATGCCACCACAATTGTGGTAGGATATATTAAAAGACGCAATTGAAGGTAGTGTATTTCGGGAGGCTGGATAATCGGACATTGCTTTAGGATGAGAGTAAGGGACAATAAAAATTTTTGAAGTTAGAACGAGCTCTTTGTAAATGCCATATATACTTTGAGCTAGTATGCGATGCAAATGCCGTGAGGTCGTTTTCAACATCAGTGGGTGAAATGTTGAGGCTTTCATGGAAGTTAATGAAAATTTTTTTCAGCTCGACAGGGTCGGTAGGAAGACCTTCTTGTTGGATGGATACCATAGCACTTGTTCTTGTTGTACCTTCAATACAGACTGAGTCAGACTTATTATGTAAATAAGACAGGTATAATCGAACATTATCATACAACCGACGGTCTCTTAGACGAGACATAACGAAACGACCTTCACTACTAACGTCAGCGAGATTTTTTGTGAGCTTCGCATTAGGTGGCAGAAGAGGATCCAGAAAGGCTGGTGTAGCATTAGTGAACGTTTGAGTATTAGTGCAAGTAATTAAGGGAGGAGGTGTGTTATTGGAGGGTGTGATTGCTAGTGAACGTGTTGCAGTAACAGGTTGTGTAGAAGTAGGCTTAGGTATGACTATTGCGGGCTGTGGGGTTGGATTTAGTGTATGGGAATGGACGAAATTAGGATATTTATATGAATAAGTTTTATTTTTTTCGTCGTTATTGAGGTTAAATGAAACCCGTTTAACTTTAGGATAAGGGAGTTTCGACGATTGAGTAATAGGAAATTTAGAAGAAGATAACAGTTGAGAAGATAGTTTTGACTGTGGAGAAAACTTTGGGAATAAATTTGTTTTATATGACCAGTTTTGATCTTGAGCTGGCTTTGAGGGTGTTCTGGCAGGTGGGCTTATATTATTTTTATTACTATTAATATTAGTAGGCTTAATAGATTTAATCATAGGCTTAGTGATAAGCTTAATACTAGGTGCCTTAACTTCCGTTTTTGGTTTTTCCGTCCATTCAGTTATACGAATGTTTCCTTTCGTTCGCATACCTGCACTAGAAAACATCCACGCATATGCCTTGGGTATATTAAATTTAAAACTGCTAACCTTGGATCGTTTTGACGACTTTTTATGGCAGTCTGAGATGGTTAATTTGTACTTCTTTTTGAAGTAATTTTCTACCCAAGTTGCATCTGTAGTTGTGGGGAAGCCTTTAACGAACAAAGCAGTGCTATCACTTTGGTTTCCAGTCTTCAGTTTTTGAATTCTGTGATTCCATTCTGATGTGGTCCAAGAGGTTCCAAAGTGATTAATTATTTTTCGAGGTGCAGCAACAGGTGGTTGTATTAATGGTGTGGGTGTTGGTTGGCTAGGTTGCGAATCCGAGTTAGATGGTAAGGGACGCACTGAAGAGGATAGCACGGAAGCTTCCATGATTTTATCGAAGAGGGAGGATGAATTGTGTTCAATGGCTTCTGTCACATTGATTCTGTTGGTTCCAGTACTGATTGCATCAGATATTTCCGCAAGCGACTCTCTAAATAAGAAAAGATCGTCACTTATTTCATTTATTTTGTGATACAAAACTTCGATAAGTGGATCTGGTACAGTTGGTGATTGTGTTGTTTTCTCCGAGGTCGATTGCAGCAAGATGTCGACGTCATTTCTTAAGCACGCGATATTTTCAGTTACATTTTTTACTGAATCAACTGTGTTTATTTTCTCAAAGTTTGTGTCTATTGATTTATTTATAGCACTTATTGCGGTTTCAACACAGTTTATATCGTTTTGATGGTCTATGGCATAGTTTAAGATTTTGGTTAAGTTCTGGTTTAGTGTTCCGAGCTTTTTATTACTTTCATTTTTTGTCACTTCGACAGCACTGCTGAGGTCTTCTATTGATTTTAATGCCTCATCAAGTTTCGACACCAGATCGACTGTCTTTTTCAAACACTGTTTATTTTCCGACCGCACTGAGTTTGTTAAGTCACTAAGGCATTTTATCGCGAGTAGAACATGCGTGAGTGACAATTGTGCTGATATAACAGACAATTTTTTAAAAACATTAAATAGTTCACCAAATTTATTATGGCAGTGGAACTCATGTGCCTATTTATCTAATTCAACCGCCTTTAAAAAGTATGAACTTCTCTCTATTCAATTAAATGAGATGCAAGATAAAATCGCCTACTTCGACAATAAGCTCTCCGACGTTACTGCTTGGAACAAGAAGTCAACGACCTCTGCTCTGGTGCTAAAAAGTAAAAATGAGCAACGCAATGGTGATAGGAAGAGTGTGCCAAAAATTAATATTGATACTTCAGCAAATTTGTCAACACCGATTGTTGTCTCACCAGCTCTTTCTGCAAATAATGAGCAGTTCGATGATACGGTCGGCAAGGTGGCTGCTGTAAACGATTGGGTCACAATTGGCAAAAAACCGAAAAATCGCGCCAAAAAGAAGAGCAAGGGTGTATTCGGTTCAGCGGTGGATTGTGATTCTCTTCATGTAGTGCATACAATGAAATATTTGCATGTATCCAGATTTAATACTAAAACTGAGCCTGAAGCAATCTGTAAATATGTGGCTGGTAAACTAAACGTAAATACCGATATGCTTACTTATTTTAAGCTTATTAAAAGATATGCAGACGTATCGAAATTACAATTTGTTAATTTTAAGCTGTGTGTGGCATCTTCCTTATTCAGCAAAGCTTTTGACAAAGAAATTTGGGCTTTTTCTGTTAAGTCCGTTTATTATATACAATAAGCCAAAAAACTTAAACGATTTTGCAACGATCCCAATTACACAACATGCGGAGGAGTCTTCATTACATTCCTCCCAACCTGGGCTGAATCTTCATCAAACATCACCCCAACCAGAAACAACAAAGCGTTCTCTTCGTTCAAAAAACAAATAATTAGCTCTTCAAATTCAATCTCAGCGCAAGTGAACTCTTCATCTGCTTACGAATCTTCTTTGTTATCACCATCGCCGACGCCATGCTCGCAGTGTACGCTCTCAGCATCATCATTTACTTCAGCTATTCAAAAACTGGTTTCTGCTGCAACAACAAAAATAACATCAGCTGTAAACAACATCACCGTCGCTGCTTCAACTTCTCGGAGTTTTTCTAAGTCTTCTCGGAATCCGAACAGAAATAACTCAGCTTAAACTTGCACTGTCTTATAACAACAAAAATTTATACGAATAAAATTTTGAAGTATACCACTAAGTTTAAACCAACCAAATTATTTAATATTGTACAATTATTTAAAATAACATTGAAGTTATATTTTGTTAAATTATCTTTACCATTAATTATACTAAAATAGAATTTGAAAACAAAAATGAATTAATTTTACTTTTAGACTAGCTTTTACTTTTTATTGTTTACTGGGATAATACTTATATACAAACGCAGTATATACATAAATCTGAATATACACCACATGGTGAAACGCTAGTGAAAACCAGTTTTCGAGCGAGGAGCCACCTATCACACACACACACACACACATAAGCAGCATGGCTCAGACGATAGCTGTGAGAGGGAGACAACAAGTGCCGCGCCAACATAGTCAGTGCGGAACCGGTTTGTGCGGAACGTAGCTAGCACTGAAGGTATAAAATGCCGGTCACAGCATGGAATCGCTCTCTTGTCAATCGTGCAGTCAACGTGATCGGACGTCCCGAAGCATACGTGGTAAGTGAAAAATTGTAACCTTGAGGAGTCAGAGTTCTTGCGTTCATATGTAGACATATTATCGGTGATAAGTTTTCTTTCCCGATAATATTTTGGTTTCCACTCCTAGGGTACTTATGTAGACCTAATATCGGTAGTTTTGTCTCAATCATAACTCTGCCAGGTTTCGTAAGGTTACGCAAGGTTAATACAAGGTGACGCAAGGTTACCACAAGGTTACGCAAGGTTAATACAAGGTAACACAAGGTTAATACAAAGACGCACAAGGTTAACACAAGGTCACGCAAGGTTAATACAAGGTCACTCAAAGTTACTACAAGGTCACTCCAAGTTACTACAAGGTCACTCCAAGTTACTACAAGATCACTCAAAGTTATCACAAGAATACGGAAGGTTAACACAGGGTGACGCAAGGTTAACACAAGGTCACAAGGAGACGCAAGGTTAACGCAAAGGCACTCAAGGTAATACAAGGTGACACAAGGTTAATACAAAGGCACGCAAGGTCACTCAAAGTTACTACAAGATCACTCAAAGTTACCACAAGGATACGTAAGGTCAATACACGGCCACGCAAGGTTACCACAAGGTTACGTAAGGTTAAAACAAGGTCACGCAAGGTCGCAGGCCATCATCGTCGCGACGCCGAGTAAGACTTCAAGTTCATATCAGGATCCACCAGGAACCACAAGGACATCTCACTCACCACAAGGAAGTCTAAAAGTCATCGTAGCGGGTCACAACTGTGTGTGTATATCCAGATTAAGATTTGTTAATAAGCCAATAGAACTAAGGTGAATTTTGATTTAAATAAAGTGAAAAGATAAAACTTCACATAAGCGAAAGGGTATCTTTATTATAAATTTCTGCAACGAACGCTGGACACCGGCGAGTATACCCCAGCTGTAAAATCCGGAAAACGGATGTTCGTTACAGTATCTGCGTGAGTATGATGTTGTTGTTCTTTGATTTTTGATGTTGTTGAAATTTTTGATAATTTTTATCGTGTCTATCGTTGCGATCGATGCCCACTTGCAACAATTATTCAACTACCAATTAATGATGCTGGCGTTGAGAAACTCTGCGTTCACTTAAATTTCTCTAAACATCATTCCATATATATTTTTGTATCTTATATTCCTCCAAATAGTTCTATAAACTTAGGGAACAGGGGGCGAACCTTCACATGGCAACGTGTCTGACCGCCTCAACCTGGCGAGGCCAGCATTATCCATGTCGAAATCGTCTCAAGTCGACTCAAACCTCCAAGTGGTGTTCCCTGGGCAACGGCAAACTGGCATCCGTCAGTTTGACGGCTAATTTGAGCGGCGGGTCGATCCATAGACCTTAAACATGGAATGTGCGCAGGGTTTGGGTCCCGCCACATTACTACTGCCCAATGAAAACGAAACCAGCCTCGGATAAGAACCCCAATTACGTTGACGACCACCGCAAACGAAAAACGGACAATGATTTACGGATATGCACCTGGAATGTCCGAACCCTTTATAGGGAAGGTGCCATTATCCAACTGGCGGAAGCCCTCAAAACAATACAATCTGACATCACCGCCATCCAGGAAATGCGATGGAAAGGGCAAGGCTGCTCTAAACAAGCACACTGCGATATCTACTACAGCTGCCATGCGGAGAAGCGCGAATTCGGATGTGGATTCGTCGTTAGCCGGAAACTACGCCACCTTATTTCCCGGTTCACACCTGTGAACGAAAGATTGGCCACGATCCGCATCAAGGCAAAATTTTTCTACATAAGCCTTATTTGCGCGCACGCCCCGACGGAGGAAAAGGACGAAGCCGTCAAGGACGCTTTCTACGCTAGTCTTGAGGACGTATATGACCACCTTCCGGTCCATGACATGAAAATAGTTCTCGGCGATTTTAATGCGAAAGTCGGAAGGGAAGGCATCTTTGGCCCCACTGTCGGTCAGTTCAGTCTTCACGAGACCTCCACAAACAACGGTCTAAGACTGATCGACTTCGCCGCGGCACGAAACATGGTAGTTAGTAGCACCAGATTTAAGCACCTCGACATCCACAAGGCCACCTGGCTGTCCCCGGATCAAAAAACGCGAAACCAAATTGATCATGTTGTAATCGACGGAAGGCATGCCTCTAGTGTTCTAGATGTGCGTACATTTCGGGGGGTCAACATTGACTCCGACCATTATCTTGTTGCAGCCAAGATCCGCATGCGATTATGCAATGCCAAGAACATACGCACAGGAATGCAACGAAAGCTAGATGTCGCTAAGCTGCAATTACAACGGACTGCCGAAGCCTACTCCGCTCAACTCTCGGTTAAGCTCAACCAACCAACCTCTGGACACGACGACGCCGGCGGACTTTGGGCGCATATATCCCACTCCATGCGCGCTGCCGCTGAAGAAGTCATTGGTTTCCGGCGCCCGCAACCTCGGAACCAATGGTATGATCAGGAGTGTCGCATTGCGACTGCAGTAAAAAACGCCGCTTATAGAAAAACGCTGCAGTCAGCTGCAACGCGAGCCGTGCGAGAAAACTACCGCGAAAAGAGGAAGGAAGAGAGGCGCCTTTTCAGACGCAAGAAAAGAGAGCAGGAAAAGCGTGAGCGTGAGGAACTAGAGGTATACCAGGGCAAGAAGGATGCACGAAAATTCTATCAACAGGTTAAGCGTCTAACCCAAGGTTTCAAGCCCGGAGCATCCACTTGTAGAGACGAAAATGGAGATCTGAATACGGATACACAGTGTGTGCTTAGATTGTGGAGACAGCACTTCTCCAATTTACTTAATGGCGACGATTCCACCAATGCCGCCCATCGAGAGCACAGTGCAGTGCCACCAATCGACGATGACGGAGTGGAAGTATCACCACCTAGCCATGAAGAGGTTCGAGTTGCTATCCAACGACTCAAAAACAATAAAGCAGCGGGTGCTGACGGCCTGTCAGCTGAATTGTTTAAAACCGGTGGCGATGAATTGATAAGGCGCATGCATCAGCTCATCAGCAAAATATGGCTAGCAGAAAGCATGCCCGACGATTGGAACCTCAGTGTACTGTGCCCTATACTTAAGAAAGGAGACCCTACAATCTGCGCAAGTTATAGAGGTATCAGTCTTATTTCCATCGCATATAAGGTTCTCTCAAGCGTACTGTGTGAAAGATTAAAGCCAATTACAAAAACACTGATTGGACCTTATCAGTGTGGCTTTCGACCTGGTAAGTCCACCATAGACCAGATTTTTACGCTACGATAAATCCTGGAGAAAACCCACGAACATCAAATTGACACACACCATCTCTTTGTCGACTTTAAAGCTGCTTTCGATAGCCCGAGAAGGGATTGCCTATACGCAACAATGTCTGAGTTCGGTATACCTGCAAAGTTGATTAGACTTTGCAGAATGACGTTGAGCAACACACGCAGCTCCGTCAAGGTAGGAAATGACCTCTCCGAAACCTTCAATACCGAAAGAGGTTTCAGGCAAGGCGGTCCACTGTCTTGCGATCTCTTCAACATCATCATGGAGGGGATCGTACGAAAGGCCGGTGTGCATCGTAATGGCACCATTTTCTATAAAGGTGTCCAGCTCCTTGCTTACGCTGATGATATTGATATTGTTGGCAGAACCAAGAGAGATGTTACCGCTGCTTTCGCCGCTATCGAAAAGGAATCAGCCAAAGTGGGTTTGACGATAAATGAGGGTAAAACAAAGTATATGCTGTCTACAAACAAGGGAGCTCGGCGTTTAGACTCCCACGTTTCATCCGGCAGCTATAACTTTGAAGTAGTCAAGGAGTTTGTATACCTTGGCACCGCCATTAATACTAACAACGAAATCAGCCTGGAGATAAAGCGAAGAACAATAATTGCTAATAGGTGCTACTACGGGCTCAGTAAGCAACTAAGTTCCAGAGCCCTCTCTCGATCGACAAAACTAACACTCTACAAGACGCTCGTTCTACCTGTGCTGCTTTATGGCGCTGAGGCATGTGTAGTTTCGCAAACTGACGCAGCCGCTCTGGGGGTGTTCGAGAGAAAAGTTCTTCGCAAAATCTTCGGTCCTGTTCGAGTCGGCGATGACTATCGCATCCGAATGAACCACGAGCTGTATGAGCTCTACGGAGACATTGACGTAGTTCGGCGTATAACTGTGCAGCGACTACGCTGGCTGGGTCATGTCCATCGTATGGACGACGAAGCTCCAGCGAAAAAGGTGCTCGAAGCGAGGGTCGCTGGTCAACGACGACGAGGGAGACCATGCCTCCGATGGATGGACCAGGCTGAGGAAGCCCTAACCGCACTTGGTGTATCCGATTGGAGAAGGCGCGCGCAAAGCAGAGGCGCCTGGCGAGAGCTGATGAGGTCGGTCGAAATCCGGACACGGGTTGTCACGGCCACCTAAGTAAGTAAGTAAGTTCTATAAACTTATATGAAAAGCATTAAGATACGAGTAATATAGGATTTATAGCTGAGTCTTTAGATATAAATAATCATTGTATTGTTCTTGGGGATTTAAGGCGGTCTTCTCATTGAGCAACTTTTTTTTCGACTTTTTTTTGCATTTATTTATAGCTTGGGTAGTTGTGAATATGCCCCTAAAAGGATTTTTAGAAATTCGAAATACTTTAGACGATACAGCCTTTTTTATGAAGCAAGGTCTTCGTCAAAATGAGCTATTTGATTTGGTGATGGAGGTAATAAAACCAGCTTACGAAGCGCTGTCGGCAGATAATTTGCTTGAAAGATGCCTTGGATCTGAAACTCAGAATTCCAATGAGTCCTACAATTCTGTTCTTTGGTCACTTTCGCCCAAACACATCAACTCAGGCGCACGCACCATCGAAGTGGCCAATTTCATTGCAACGTGCCTCTTCAACGACGGTTTTATACCCATACTTAAAATTATGGGTTTGATGGGTATTGCGATTGGCAAAAACGCATACGAATACGCACTATCTCGCAATGAAGACAGATTGAACCGATCAGAGACTCGAGCTGCGGCATCATCAAAAGCTGGCAGAACGGCTCGCTGAGCAGAGAGGGCAGCAGAAAGCAGTTTCTACGAAAAAGAGGAAGGTGGCCTGTATGAAGCTGGCATCGCCGACTAATATTTATAAATAAAAATTGTCAGCTCTTTAAAACTGCATTTAAACATTTTTGATTTTTTTTTTTTCCCAAAAAAATTACTTCAAACTTTAAACGCGTTTATCTCGAACCCACGTTTTTCGAACTGGCGGCCATGATATCTCCAGTTCAACTGAACCGATTTTCATGAAACAAAGTGGAATCGACGCAGAATTGTCACCATTCTCGGGTGAACCTCGACCATAATTTTAAAAAATTTTTTACTATTTTTTTTTACACTAAACTACAAAAAAAAAACCCGAAATTGAAATATTTTTTTTGAATGGCCGCCATTTTGTCAAAAAAAATCACAAAATTAAGCTTGAGGTTCACCCGAGAATTACATCTATACTGATTATAACCCCGTTTTTTTTTCATTTCAGACGCTCCGGAGACCCGGAATCGTGGCCGCCGTGACGACACCTTTTTTTTCACCACCAACTTTGAAGTCTCATTACTTTTTGAACAGCCCACGTATCGAGGCAAAAAAATTTTTTTATTTACTTTGAACCTTTTGTAATACAATAAATAAAAAAAGTTTTCAATTATTCTTTGCGTTTTCAAATAAGAATTTTTTTAAAAAGGGTCCAAAAAACGGGTTTTGAATGAGAAGACCGCCTTAAATTTGGGAAATGTTTCATGGGCTTATGATGATAAAATTTTACTGCCATTTAATGTAAATCAAGATATTGAATCTATGGTAATGGGTTATTTCTTATCAAATGACTTTGAAAAAATTAATAATACCATGAATGATTGAAATAGAATCTTGGACTTAGTATATTTAACAAATGATTTGAAAGGTTCTTGCGAGGTAATTTGTCACCAATTTTAAGAAATGCATCATAAAGCGCTTACAGTAATATTCAAATTTTACAAATTTGATAGTAATGACGTTGCTGATGTTCTTGAACTTGATTTTTCGAAAGGGAATTTTATTCAAATAATCGAAGTTTTAAGCGCAGTTAATTGGTCGGTATTAGATTCTGACAAATTTTCTCAAGCTATTAATAACTTTGTTCCTAAAAAACATATAGCATTAAGGAATAAACCTCCCTGGTTTAATACGCGACTAGCTAACTTAAAAAATGTTAAAAATAAAGCATTTAAAAATATAAAAAACCTATTACTTTCTTGTTTAATCTCTGCATCTCTGCAACTCTATTGTTATTGCATGTTAAAAAAAAAAACTATAGAGCCATTGTCAAACAAAGCACTTTCGCAAAATTATTTGATCATATAATCAAAAACAAGTTATTTGCTCACCTAAAGACTGCAATATGCGACTGACAACATGGATTTTTGCCTGGGAAATCAAATTGTACAAATTTGGCACTGATTTCAGGCAATATTGTTAATGCATTAGAAAGTCATGAGCAAAATTAGATGTTATATATACTGATTTTTCGAAAGCTTTCGATAAAGTTGATCTTAACATTTTTCTTCTGAAATTGAGAAAAGTTTTTTAATAAACAGAAAACTTGTTGTGAAAATAAGAACAACAACTTCTGAGGTTCGTATTGATGTCTCATCTGGAATTCCTCAAGGCACTCACTGGGGGCCATTACTCTTTCTAATTTTTATAAATGCTTTAAATTCTCTAAATGTTTAATGTTCGCCGATGATGTTAAACTCTTCTTTAAAATCTCAAAATCGTCTGATTGCCTTAAGCTTCAGAATGACCTTTCGCGACTCCATGATTGGTGTAATCTAAACAACCTTAGTTTAAATTTTTCTACATGTTCTGTTGTGACATTTTCGAAAAGCATAAATCCCATTCTTTACAATTATGATATAAGTGGGCACGTCATTACGCAAGCAAGAAATGAAAGACTTAGGTGTAATATTCCATTCTAATTTTAGTTTCAACTGTCACATTGATTATATCATCTCAAAATCTTACGCTATGGTCGGATTTATAAAGAGAAATACGCAAAACTTTAGAGACCCAATGACAATCAAATCACTTTATGTAGCACTGGTTCGCAGCGTGATTGAATACTGCTCCATCATTTGGAATCGTTTTTATATTGAGCATTCAAATCGTATTGAACGAGTTCAGTGGAGCATAACCAGATATGCGCTTAAAAAAATGTATTGGCCTAATGGTCTTCCTTCCTATAATTCTCGACACAAGCTCCTTGGTTTTATCAATCTTTAAATGACAGAAGAACCTTGTATGCTCTGTTATTCGTATACCACATTCTTTCTGGCAAAATAAATTGTAGTGGCTTACGAGATCGTTTCGTTTTTTATGAACCTCCAAGATCATTGAGAGTAGACTTTTTGAAGCTAGAACTCATAGAACAAAGTACGCAGCAAATGAGCCTATTAATAGATGCATTTTACTTTGTAGCAATTATGAGAACGTCCTTGATTTCAATTTAGTTGAACACCGCTTTAAATTAAATCTTTTTGCGTTATTTAATTGATTGTGTATTAGTTAAGATATTTAAGACACTTTTGTATAGTCTGTAAGATATAATAATCCATAGACTGAATTTAATAAATATATAAATAAAAAAAATGATTACCTAAGAGAAACAACATACAATTCAATCCTAATGGAATTGTCGAAATATGTTCAAAAGCCAGGAGAAAAATTACAAAAATACGCAAGAAGATTAAGCTCGAAAGAAACAAGAGGGAAGGATTGTATAGGGGAAGAGACAGGTTTGTGGAGTCAGTTAAACAAGGCGGTGGTGACGTGCTTTAGGGTAGGGTTGAATGACCCGAGCTTAAAACCAGTAGAGTTGACTTTGGAAGGCAAGAATTTAGCCAAGCTTGTGACTAAGCCGGCCGAAATAAATTTAATGTAGAGGAGCACTGTCAATATGGATCCGGGGTCACAATGCGGAAACAGGTGTATGCTGCAGTGGACGAGACAAGCGAGGTTAACAGGCAGGCTAGGCAAAATCGAGGGGTTATAGATAGATTCTATACAAATAATAATAACAGAAAACAAAGTTTGCCGAAAAAAGATGCTGGAATCCGAGTTTAATGCTCGTTCTGTGGGAAATTGGGTCTTACAAGAAAAAGCACTCCATACTACGAAAAATGTCAGGAATATGGTCATGAAAAAGGGTGGAATTGTGCCCAAGAATTCAGGCCTAGAAATAGGCAAATGCAAGAGAAGAATTATGAGAGTAAAAATAATAGAGGAGTCAATACAGGAAACCTATTCAGAAATAATGGGGAGAAGAGTTTCGGTAGGGAGCAAAGACCGGTTATGCAATGCAAGTGGATAAAATCGGACACACGGAAGGGGATTGCTACGCGAAGAGAAATCAGGGTTACAGGCAGAGAAACTTCCAAGGGCCCACCAAAGGTCATTAAGCTGGGAACCCCGAGATAAGAGAGTAACACGGCCGTTAAAGGCAGTAACAGAGAATCCGACGTCTGAAAAGATTGTGAATATCTGTACATCTAAGCTAACAGAGAGTGTAGTAACAGAGAATTTGACATCCGGAGAGATTGCAAATATCTGTACACCTCAGCCAGTTGAAGTAAAGGAAGAGGTAACCCCCGAAGAGAGTATAAAGGTCTGTATATCTAAGCCAGTAGAAGGTGGAGTATATCTAAGCCAGGAGAAGGTGAGTATAAGCCCAGAGTTAGAGGAAATAATTAGGTTGTTGAAAACAACAGCAAAAAATTATTTTATAACATGATAACCACATGCAAATTATTCTGTATGTAATTAATATGGTAAACGTGGGAGAAACATGAAAGAAACAGTGGAAAATAAGAAAAGAAGGGTTAAAAATACTTGAAATGACGATAGGACAAGTCGCAGGGATGTTAATAAAAAAAATAAAAATGTTTAGTAAAAATAAGCCAAGTTGTTGTTGGCACAAGAGCTTGATAGTGCAGGAGAATAAAATGGGTGAATGTTTTTGCGTCTCCAAGGTTAATGATGTTTTTGTAGAAATTCCTCGCAAGAATGCTACAAACGATCAACTCATTCTACTTGTAGATTCCGGGGCAGACACAAGTTTAGGTAAACAGAGTGCGCCAATCCCAATTGAAAGTGAAACAAAGAATAGTTTTGAATACAAGTAAAGGAGGGGAAAATTAATGATGAAAAAAGAATAAAAAAAGAATAAAATAAAAGAAAAAAAAAAACAGAAATTAATTGGAGGAAAGAAAATAATTGTGAAGAAAGAGAGAGAGAATTATGATAAAAGAAAATGAAATAAAGTTCTGCGAAGAGAATAATTATGAAAAAAAAATAAGTAAGAGAGAATAATGGTGAAATGAAGATAAATAAAGAAAAAAATCAATGAGGAAATAAAATTAAATGAAAGTAAGACTCAGAAAATTAAATATACCGCAACAGGGTAATTGTATAAGTGAAATAAGGTCGAAGACAAAGAACACGTAAGGGAAAATAAAGAAAATGTAGGAAAAATTTAAGAATCTTTAGGAAACAAAACAAACAAACAGTAGTTCTTACCGACGAAGAAGAAATAGGGGAATTAGAATATTATGAAGAGAAAGGTAACAAATAGGTGTGTTTCCGTAGTCTACACTGTGTAAGATTTGTGTAAGTTCAAACTGAGAGAGTAAAAATGAAATGTGAGAATAGTTGCAAAAGTACGGAAACAGCTTCTAGTAAGTTTCAAGCACAAAACAGCTGATTTTGACTGCAGACATGTCAAACGTAAATTGCGCCAATTAAAATTATCGTCAATTTGTTTGTGAAGTTGATGCTTGTTCTTCTTGATGCTTGTTCTTACTTTACTCGGAGTCTTGAGTTCTAGCACTCTCTGTGAACTTTGTGTGCTCGAGAGAGCGGTTGTATGCTTGTTCTTCTTCTCCCATTTTAAGCACAGAAAGTACGGAAACAGAAAATAGTGTCCCACAAGTTACACAGTGTGAGTACGGAAACACACCTAATGTCAGATAAATAATATTTCCAACACATGGAAGATGCAGAACAATTTAATAAATTACAAGAGAAAAAAAAATTATTTTTTTAATAAAAAATGAAAAGAAACCAATTTAGGAAAAAATGTATTTCAAAGCCAATTTTAAATTGTGCTTACATAGAAAAAAAATTTTTTTAAAGAAAAATTAAGAATAAGAATAGGAATAGAGTAAATGGAACCATTCAAATGGATAAAGAAAATATAGGGGAAAACACGAAGTGTTAAATAAATTAAAATTGAAAATAAAAGAATAAATTAATCAATTTGAATCAAGACAAAAAAAAAATCGAACTTAGAATTTCAAAGTTAAATTAAAATAAAACAAAGTTGGTGTTGTTGCTGCTGCTTCTGTTGTTGTTTTTGTTGTTGTTGTTGTTGTTGTTGTTGTTGTTTTTGTTGTTGTTGTTGTTAGTCAGTGTAATAATGCATGAATTATGTTTCGGGAAACTTAAAGTAAAAGAGATTAAACTCTACTACTAAACTGATAGTAAATAAATATCAGAATAAAAAAAATATCGGTTAAATAAATTAGAATGAAATTAATTCTGAAGGATGCGACTTTCGTTTTTAAGTTGTTTTATTTTTGAAAAATAAGTGCGTTCCACGTAATAGAAAACCTATCATAGATGTAAGAACCAGCATTGAATTGTCAAAGAGGTCAATAAACGATGTTTGTTCTCTTCCTATTCATTATGATTGTTAATGATTAACACTTCTTTGGAGCTCAAAAGCACATGAACTGTGAATTCTTTCGCGAATATTGCTGCAACGAATCTACGGCACTTGAACCGTGACTCACAACGAAGAAAATATCAACGCACTGTTATGTTGTTGAAACTATTCTGCTTTATTAATTAAATTTGCCTATATTTATATTAAAATAAGTAGTATGCAAAAAAATGCTTACGCTATTATAAATTACAATTTTACTATATTGTAACAGACAGAATGTAAGTAAAAAACAAACTGCTTACGCTACACATGACAGTTTTACTTCCTAGTAACAGACAAAATATCGAGTTCAATGCATAGTTTATAGAATTACAACTTATAGAAAGAAGTTGAAGAAAATAGAAAGTTAATTACAACTGCTGATGCGACCAAGAACAAATATAAACAAAAAGAAAAATTAGGTCAAGTGCAGTGTTTATGACATTGTTTGAAGTTGATTTCAATAAAGTATATGTGTGAACAATAATCAAAATGAAATTAATACAAAAGAAATAAATCTTCTAATAAAATAAAAATTACGTAACGGTACGTAAAAATAAATAAACATGTAAGAAGGTCGATTAAATTTTAAATTAGAGCATATTTGTATTTATAAAAAATGTAGCATTTAAGAAAATTGATATAAGGATTAAAATAGAAATTTATGAATAAATTTATTAAAATTATTTCGAATATCAAACAAAATATAATTCGAAGGCAAGGTAGCGAGCGACTGACCAGAACATCGTGGGATATCCAATCCTGATAAAGAGATGTTGACTCGCTGGTAACAATATAGTTGAAGTAATAAATGTATTGCTTACTACATGAACGAGGAATAAGACGTCCATCAGAAAGTTTCAAACCATCTACATAAAATTTGAAAGCTTCGGTGACCTGATAAAATTTGTGAGATTTGGATTATATTGCGGATCAATATAGGGCTGTAGTTAACTAAACAGTTGATTTACAATTAAATAGTATTGAAACCAATCTGCTTTAAATAAGAAGCAATAAATTGCAGTAAGTTTCGACTTAACCTTAGGTGCATCTACCCTTATTTGACAGAAATCTAAAAGAGGTATATCGCTGTTATGATAAAACTGAGAAATCCTTCTGTTAAGAAACATGATGAACAAATGTAACGAGTTAACTGAGCGAGAGAGAAAGTAGCAAGTCAGTCTGGATATTGAAATCGCGGTGAACGGACGTCTAACGCGAGTGCTGCAACAAGTTTGACAATATATATATATATTTCTTTCCTCTTACTGTTCTAAATATTTTCGTTATGCATTCATGCAACATTAAGTAACTTTTCGTTCAATAAGTCAAATTCATTCAATACCTTTTCACTAAACATATTAAAACTATTAAATAACTTTTCATTCAATTTATTAAAAAAAATTAAATATATGTAAACCAAACTTAAGCATTCTTGACAAAACGTTTTCATGAGTTTTAGCAACTCACACAAAAAATAAAAGCAGGTGACTTTTTCTATAAATGCCTGTTAAATAGTAAGACTGTTGTTTAGCGGAAGTAAGCAATCAGTAAGAACCTATTGAAGCTGAGAAATATACTCTTTGATGTGAACCCTTAATATAAGGAAGCTTAAAAAAGGGGGCTGCTTCTCTTGTATATTTTCAAGAGGAAGAGAAAAATTTTTGCAATAAATATAATGCAACTGAGGATAGTGAGTGAACTTACGCCCAAAACAATATTCGGTTTAAGTAAGTTATACGCTCCTATCATCAACAGACTGCACACTAAGAACTACTACCAAGATACAGTTAAAATCAAAAATTCAATTAACTCGAAAGCAGTTAAAATGTTCAACACTGTAGCCAAACTTCACAACTTTTTGGCGCAGCATAAACTATACGACAAAAATGTTCTAATGATAATAACATTGCATGATCATCATGACCGCAGGCCGAAAATGTTAACCACGATGTAAACAATGATCAACATGACAAGACTAGATTTGTTGTTGTTTGTAGCTACTAAAATTAATCATCATCACCGCCGATTAGAAGACAAGTTCCTGAAGAACGGGGTAGCTGCTCAACATTCGGTTGCTTACCTTAATGATTTGCTATTTTTTAATGTTATTTATTGAAAATATTGTAGAGAAGATCTGTTGATAGTTATTTAAAAAGAAAGAAAAACAAGACAACGGAAAATTTTAAAAGTATTAGTTATAGAACGTATGTTATATCGACTTTCCAGAAAAGATTAACGACCCTACATATGAAAAAGAATAGAGAGAAAAATAAGGGTGGCAGCACAACTAATTGAAGTTAGTATATACAGAATATAAAGCATAATTACAATTAAACTATTAAAATTTTACAAGAAAAAAGGAATCATTTAAAGAAAACTAACTAAGCTTATTGAAAATTAAGAAACTATGATTACAAGCTTAGAATGAAACACGTTCAAGCAATACAAAAGCAATTTGATAGATACTTACTTACTTACTTAGTTGGTCGTAACAACCCGTGTCCGGGTTTCAACCGACCTCATCAGCTCTCGCCAGGCGCCTCTGCTTTGCGCGCGCCTTCTCCAATCGGATACACCAAGTGCGGTTAGGGCTTCCTCAGCCTGGTCCATCCATCGGAGGCATGGTCTCCCTCGTCGTCGTTGACCAGCGACCCTCGCCTCGAGCACCTTTTTCGCTGGAGCTTCGTCGTTCATACGATGGACATGACCCAGCCAGCGTAGTCGCTGCACAGTTATACGCCGAACTACTTCAATGTCATCGTAGAGCTCATACAGCTCGTGGTTCATTCGGATGCGATAGTCATCGCCGACTCGAACAGGACCGAAGATTTTGCGAAGAACTTTTCTCTCGAACACCCCCAGAGCGGCTGCGTCAGTTTGCGAAACTACCCATGCCTCTGCGCCATAAAGCAGCACAGGTAGAACGAGCGTCTTGTAGAGTTTTAGTTTTGTCGATCGAGAGAGGGCTCTGGAACTTAGTTGCTTACTGAGCCCGTAGTAGCACCTATTAGCAATTATTGTTCTTCGCTTTATCTCCAGGCTGATTTCGTTTTTGGTATTAATGGTGGTGCCAAGGTAAACGAACTCCTTGACTACTTCAAAGTTCTAGCTGCCGGATGAAACGTGGGAGTCTAAACGCCGCGCTCCCTTGTTTGTAGACAGCATATACTTTGTTTTACCATTTAGCACTTATCGTCAAACCCACTTTGGCTGATTCCTTTTCGATAGCGGCGAAAGCAGCGATAACATCTCTCTTGGTTCTGCCGACAATATCAATATAATCAGCGTACGCAAGGAGCTGGACACCTTTATAGAAAATGGTGCCATTACGATGCACACCGGCCTTTCCTACGATCCCTTCGCAAGACAGTGGATCGCCTTGCCTGAAACTTCTTTCGGTATTGAAGGTTTCGGAGAGGTCATTTCTTACTTTGACGGAGCTGCGTGCGTTGCTCAACGTCATTCTGCAAAGTCTAGTCAACTTTGCAAGTATACCGAACTCAGACATTGTTGCGTATAGGCAATCCCTTCTCGGGCTATCGAACGCAGCTTTAAAATCGACAAAGAGATGGTATTTGTCAATTTGATTTTCGTGGGTTTTCGTGGTGGAAAATCTGGTCTATGGTGGACTTTCCAGGTCGAAAGCCACACTGATAAGGTCCAATCAGTGTTTTTGTAATCGGTTTTAATCTTTCACACAGTACACTTGAGAGAACCTTATATGTGATATAAATAAGACTGATACCTCTATAACTTGCGCAGATTGTTGGGTCTCCTTTTTTAAGTATAGGGCACAGTACGTTGAGGTTCCAATCGTCGGGCATGCTTTCTTCTAGCCATATTTTGCTGATGAGCTGACGCATGCCCCTTATCAATTCATCGCCGCCGGTTTTATACAATTCAGCTGACGGGCCGTCAACACCCGCTGCTTTATTGTTTTGAGTCGTTGGATAGCAACTCGAACCTCTCCATGGCTAGGTGGTGGTACTTCCACTCCGTCATCGTTGATTGGTAATTGGCCAGTAAGTGAATTGGAGAAGTGCTGTCTCCACAATCTCAGCACACACTGTGTATCCGTAATCAGATATCCCTTTTCGTCTTTACAAGTGGATGCTCCGGGCTTGAAACCTTAGGTTAGACGCTTAACCTGTTGATAGAATGTTCGTGCATCCTTCTTGCTCTGGTATACCTCTAGTTCCTCACGCTCACGCTTTTCCTGCTCTCTTTTCTTGCGTCTGGAAAGGCGTCTCTCTTCCTTCCACTTTTTGCGGTAGTTTTCTCGCACGGCTCGCGTTGCAGCTAACTGCAGCGTTTTTCTGTATGCGGCGTTTTTTACTGCTGTCGCGATGCGACACTTCTCATCGTACAATTCGTTCCGAGGTTGCGGGCGCCGGAAACCAATGACTTCTTCAGCGGCAGCGCGCATGGAGTCGGATATATGCACCCAAAGTCCGCCGGCGTCGTCGGGTCCAGAGGCTGGTTGGTTGAGCTTAACCGAGAATTGAGCGGAGTAGGCCTCGGCAGCCCGTTGTAATTGCAGCTAAGCGACATCTAGCTTTCGTTGCATTCCTGTGCGTATGTCGTTCGCATTGCATAATCGCATGCGGATCTTGGCTGCAACAAGGTAATGGTCGGAGTCAATGTTGATCCCTCGAAATGTACGCACATCTAGAGCACTAGAGGCATGCCTTCCGTCAATTACAACATAATCAATTTGGTTCCGCTTTTTTGATCCGGGGACAGCCAGGTGGCCTTGTGGATGTGGAGGTTCTTAAATCTGGTGCTACTAACTACTATGTTTCGTGCCGCGGCGAAGTCGATCAGTCTTGTTCGTGGAGGCCTCATGAAGAATGAACTGACCTACAGTGGGGCTAACGATGCCTTCCCTTCCGACTTTCGCATTAAAATCGGCGAGGACTATTTTCACGTCATGGACCGGAAGGTGGTCGTACACGTTAAGACTAGCGTAGAAAGCGTCCTTGACGACATCACCCCTTTTTCTCCGTCGGGGCGCGCAAATAAGGCTTATGTAGTGGCCAATCTTTCGTTCACAGGTGTGAACCGGGAAACAAGGTGGCGTAGTTTCCGGCTAACGACGAATCCAAATTCGCGCCTCTCCGCATGGCAGCTGTAGTAGCTGTAGTGTGCTTGTTTAGAGCAGCCTTGCCCTTTCCATCGCATTTCCTGGATGGCGGTGATGTCAGCTTTTATTGCTTTGAGGACTTCCGCCAGTTGGAGAATGACACCTTTCCTATAAAGGGTCCGGACATTCCAGGTGTATATCCGTAAATCATTGGCCGTTTTTCGTATGATATCCGTAAATCATTGGCCGTTTTTCGTATGCGGTGGTCGTCAACGTAATTGGGGTTCTTATCCGAGTAGTAATGTGGCCGGACCCAAACCCTGCGCACATGCCGTGTTTAAGGTCTATGAAGCGACCCGCCGCTCAAATTAGCCGTCAAACTGACGGATGCCAGTTTGCCGTTGCCCAAAGAACACCACGTGGAGGTTTGAGTCGACTTGAGACGATTTTGATAATGTTAGCCTCGCCAGGCTAAGGCGGTCAGACACGCTGCCAATTGGAGGTTCGCCCCCTGTTCCCTAAAATTATTATATAATAGCCCGACAAATATTATCCATACTTTTCAACGTCAACATTAGTATTGAAATGAAATTTTCACATTCCGTTTCTTTATGGTTTACGCAATACTTCTGTAAAAAGGCGGCGGCTATTAAACGTGAAGCAAATTTTAACATTAAACACAACCGGAGTTATAGCAAATTAACTTAAGATTTATTAATATTTGTAAATGATAAATAAAAATGTTTACAAAGAACGTTTAAGGAAATGATACAAAGAACGTTACAACTTTGTGTTGATGTGGTGTTGGCGCTGGTTAAATGAGAACTCGTGCAATTGACGAAGTTGAAACACGAAGAAGTCAATTGCACTCAATGTGTGTTGAGCGAAAAAACATGAGCGCAGTGGCGTTTTCGACAGAGGCGTGTTTCACTCTTTAACACCCCTCCCCCTGTGAATCGTCCAAGGATTCACCATTTAAATTCAAAGTGGCTAGCCTGGTGACTGGTCGACGGATTAAACCTGTTGACGTGTGTACCTCGACGAATCAGATTTGACCATCCTTGGCAGGAAAAGCTTTCGTCACACGACCTTTCTGCCAATGACTGTGTGGCTGACTGGGCTCACAAATAATCACAAGATTGTTGACTTAAATTGGCTGTGATTTATTTTATTTATTCGTTTCATCAAACAGAGAACAGTACCTCTTACAGACTACTATAACATTATTATAACATCTTATAAACTATAGAAATAATTTAAACATTTTATACACTCAATATTAAACATTATTTACAAAGCACAAGAATTAAGTAGGAAAAAGCAAATGTAAATGGAAGTAAAACATTGTGTCGATCGATTATTGTGCAAATGAATTGTAAAACATTGTGTCATATAAAAAAATCAAGATTACCATAACATATGGAAAAAAATTATTGAACGTAATCGATACAATTTACTTACAGAGAATGAGAACTAGAATGAATTTTCAAAGTAACGATGATTGAAAGTAAGACTTAAAACTTAAGAAAGTAAAACTTGGCTAAGATTAAGTTTCATTTTAAATTGAGCTCTAGAGATTGAGTCGAAAATGTCAATCAACGGCAAAACCCTGTTAGCTTCTATAGTGCCCGTAGTTGGCTCATTTCGAGCATATTCCGATCTGTGAAAAGGAACGCGAAAGATAAACTGGCTACGGAGGTGGCGGGGTGGGGTTACGAAATCAAGCATACCGAGTAAAGTACGACATTGGATATGATGAATAACCAGGTCACGGGTAAAAGTAACGGACTGCATCTTGCGTCGTGATTCTAGGGAACAGATATCGATTAAGGCACATCTGGTAGAGTACGACAGAGGTTGATGGAGGTTCCCGTTGAGTTTGGATACCACATATCATGTGAACTTTTTTTGGACTCTTTCAATTCGCAGCGTTTGTGTGAAGGAAGATGGGTTCCATAAGACTGAGCAGTATTCTAGATGGGGCCGAACTAGTGAGGTATACAAAGATTTGAGGGTGTAGGGATCATTAAAATCCTCTGAGAATTAATAAAATATGAATTCATTAATGGTGATGGTGATCTACAAAACGAGAGGCATTGGCATTTGGAAATGTTAAGTGGCAATTTATTAAGCTCGCACCATGCGAAAATTGAGTTTATGTCCGTTTGAAGAGGACTAGCAACCGCGTTCGATTTAATAGGCCTGAATAATTTAAGGTCATCGGCGAAAAGAAGGCACTGGGAGTGCCGTATGACTGTAGGAAGATCGTTAATGAAGATTAAAAATAGAAGGGGAACGATTTCCGAAAAATCAGGAAGAGAGGCGTCGCCAGGGCAAGGCCACAATTTTTTAAAGCAATTTGGGGTAAACTATCAGGGCCCGATGTGGGGCTATTTTTGAGACTCGATAGAACAGTTATGATATCTTCGATTGAGAAAGAGATATCACCTAAGTCTAGGGTAGAATCAGAGGGGCCACTAGACAATACAGGATCAGAACTAGAAATAGGGGAATAAACTGATTTAAAATAGTCAGCAAATAAACTGCAAATAGTTTCGATGTTATTAATAAATATTTGTTATTAATAAATATCCAAAAGTACTTACTATTTACTTTAAGAGTTTGTTCTGTGGATGAAATAAAAGAACTGTAGAGGAACCTATTGAGGACAACGAATTGATTTTGAAGGGATAAGTAGATTGATTTAAGATTTAGGTTAGACGTGTCAAGTCTGAAACGCTTATAGGCTTTATTCTTTTTGTTTTTTAGTGTGCCACTTTGTTCGATGTAGTAGTTGTGGTAAATATTCCTTCGTCCAGCGCTTCCTTATATGATACTTTAAATTTTGGGCTATTTTCCACTACTTTTTCTTACATATATTGGTGTTTTCTAGATGTGGCGTCTGTGTTGAGTTCACGCAGCCCAACAAAAAGTGGTTGGGTGTCAATGGTTCTTCTTCTTCTGATGTAGTCGGAATATCTGTTAGTGGCCGCAAATTGATAATATTCTCTGCTTCTATTAATACACTCCTCAAAGTCTCGACCCTTGGTGCCACTTCATGTAATGTTTTAGACAGCATACGTTTGACAACAGGAATAAGGCGTTCCCAGCATCCGCCTGAGCTTGGGTTGGCAGAGCAATTGAATATCCATTCAATATTGTTTTTTGTAGCTTCGTCGTTTATGCGTTTTATATCTAACACACAGTCTGCATCCTGTAATTCCTTTTGGGCAACAATAAAATTTGTGCCATTGTCACTCCAGATTCTAACCGATTTATAAAATTTCTAAGGCAAACGATTAAAGCGTCGGTTGATAGATTTTCCGCTAACTCCAAATGGGCTGCTCTGATGGTTAAACATGTAAAGATGACTGCCCATCATTTTTTTTTTCTACGGCGACTGATAGAAACGTTGAAAAGCCCAAAAAGGTCCACCTCTGTGTATGTGAATGGACGTTAGGCGATCGGCTGGAAGTTGACCCATTAAAGGTGGGATGGGCTTGGCACTGTCAATCTTGCAAACGACACATTTTCATTAAACAGCTTTCAACCCTGATTTGACATGAATGATCCAAAATTTCTGGCGGACCTCATTTACTATAACGGCATGTTTTTGGTGATAAAGTTATTCACGCATGTGGCGCATGATGAGCTCAGAGACGATATGTCTTTGTGGCAACAAAATAAGGCGCCTGGCAGCTAGAGGCAAATAAACAACTTCTTCAATACGCCCCTTTACTCTCAAGAGGCCATCTGCGTCTATGTACGGTGATAGTTCATGTAGAGAACTTTGTTTGTTAACAGCTTTGCCACAGAGTAAAGTGTTGATCTCCTCTGTATAATGCTTCTTTTGAAAGCGTTTGCATATACATTTTTCCGCAGCAACAATTTCTGCAGCGGTAAGCGGACCCCTTGACTGCAGTTGAGTTTGGTTGCGTAGGCATAAAAATATTTTGGTGAATCGTAATACCCATGCTATACGAAAATTTAGTAAACTGAATTAAATCGTTACTTGCCTGGTGTTGCAAAAGAAAACTAGACTGCACTTCTTCTAAACGTGGCGGTGGTTGAATAACTGGTTTAGGCCAAAATTCTTCTTCATGTTGTAAAAATATTAGTCCGGTCAACCAGATACTATCGTTCAAAAATGTTATCGGAAATGTTGGGCGCGTTGCAGCATCTGCGGCGTTTTGGTTTGTTGGGGTCCAACGCCATTGTGAGGCGTCAGATAATCGTAGTATTTCGGCTACTCTGTGTCCAACAAATGGCTGGTATTTACGTTTAGATGAATGTATCCAGTGTAAGACCGTGTATGAATCGCTCTAGAATATAATTCGGGCGACGTTTATATCGTGATTGCTGCTCACAACTTTGCTGAGGCGAACACCAAGGATTGCAGCCTGAAGTTCCAACCGGGGAATCGGTAATAATTTTTGTGGCGCAGTACGTGTTTTCCCAGCCAACACGTACTGTTAAAAACAAACATACACAACAACAACAACATAAAACAGCATCAACTCCATGGGCGTAAACATTCCGAATATAGCAGAAAGCAGCGAATGCGATTTGGCTAGCGTCCACGAACAAATGAAGCTCAACGTTTTTTGAATTTTGAAGATTCGGTGAATAGCATCTTGGAATTTTAAATTTAATTTATTTACTTTCTGGAATTCTGTCCACCACCCATTCCATTTTTTATGTAATTCCACTGGAATTGGATCATCCCAACAAATATTATGCTTCCAAGTTTCTTGAACTAACACCTTCGAAAATATCAAAAAATTT
The DNA here is from genome assembly GCA_914767935.1 of Coremacera marginata. Taxonomy (NCBI): domain Eukaryota; kingdom Metazoa; phylum Arthropoda; class Insecta; order Diptera; family Sciomyzidae; genus Coremacera; species Coremacera marginata. The sequence goes on from OU612047.1 coordinate 101,606,796, forward strand.
GCTAATAAGCCATATGGATCAAAGATAGCCATTACAATTCCGAGCAGTTCTCTTTTACTTGGTGGGCGTGTTCCTTGAAGTACCGGTTGTGGAATTCGAATTTTGTTTCGAATATGAAGATATCGTTTGGGGTATTCCAGAACATTCCTAATATTTTATCAGCATTAGCGTTTCGGTCCATATTCAAAGCTTCATCGGATGCTTCTTTTCCATTCATTATTTGTTGTACTTTTTCTGAATTCGAGATGAAGTTTCTTATCTCAAATTTCGCTTTATCATGTATGTTGACTACTGCTTTGCAAATCTTTAAAGCTTCTTCCTCTGAATTAAAACTGCAAACGAAATCATCCACGTAGTGTTTCTCAATAATGGCTGCAGTGGCTTCTGGGTGATGATCTTTAAATTTATCGGCGTTATGATTTTTGATGAACTCTGCGCTGCATAGAGAGCATGCGGCTCCAAATATCATTGATACTAATGCGTAATGTTGTATCGGTTGGCTCATGTCTCCATCTCTCCATAAGAAACGTTGTGCATGTTGATCTTCTGGGCGTATTTTTATTTGTGAAAACATTTCACGGATGTCGGCGGCAACTGCGACAATACCTTAGCGAAATTTGAACAGAATACCTATAAGCGATTTTGCTTGTTGTGAGTCTTTGAGTAACATCGAATTAAAAGAGGTTCTAGCAACGGTGGCGTCGAAAACAATTCTTAATTTGTCTGGCTTATGTGGGGTTGGCACAGCAAGGTGAGACAAGTACCAAACTGGAATACTTTATCTGAAATTTCGCTATATGAGAGTTTTTTGGCGTATTTTTTATCGAAATATTTGTTCATCTCCTGGCGGTATTTTTTGGCAAAAACTTGATCACGTTCCATCTTTTTCTCGATACCAACTAGGCGTCGTTTTTCCATTTCAAAACTATTTGGCAAATCCGTTGGAAACTTCTTCCAAATGAGTCCCGTCTCGTATCGATTATTAATTTGTTTCGTGGTACTTTCCATAATTTCACGTGCTGTTTTTTCTTCATCTGACTCTAAGGGTGCGAATGCAATGTTGACCTCAAGACTATCACCAGCATAGTAATCAATCAGCCACAAGTGAATGTAATTTTTTCAATGATTGCTCTTCTCGAACATGTAGCACGACTGAGCATGATGAACTTGGTTCTCGGGTTGGACCTTAGGCAACCCAACCAAGTTTTGTTTTGACTGCAACAGGATTTAGTTGGCCAGCTTCAACAACAGTAGCAGAGACCCCGAGGTGGATATTGTCCAAGCCAAGCAGCAATACGTAAAGGTCTAATATTTTCATAGGATTCGAGTGGCACACATTCAAATTGACTAAAATTAGATTTGTTAAAAGATTGAACTGGCAAGTTTAAATTTTTAATTGTGCGTATATTTTTTATGGCAAACCGATTTGAATCACCATGTCCTTCTATTTCAAGACTAACACTTGAAGACATTTCCGTAGTCACCTTCTCGCGAAACCATTGCAACGTCAGCGGGAGCTTTTGGCCTTTGAGCCCTAGAGTTTTAGCGATGTCGTCTTCCAGAATGGAAATGGCAGAACCCTCAAACAGCGTCAAACAGCTTCACAGGCAATATCTTAAAAAGTTCACTTTGTGTGTCTTTCGGCGTGCGACAATTTAAAAGTGGCTGCATTTCGGATGATGTTGAAGACTTGTTGAGTTTCTGCGTATCATCATGAAGAATTTTATGATGGTAACGTCGGCATCCATTAACGTCGCAGGATTTTTTGAATCTGCAATCAATTGCTCGATGGCCCTTTCGTTAGCAAGAAAAACAGATTTGTTGGCGCTTCACCTTTTCCCAGCGTGCATCGGCACTAAGTGCTTGGAAAGTCTTGCAGTCCGCTATTATATGATCTCCACCACATTTTAAACATTTCCTGATCTGGTTCTTTTTATCTGCTTCCACGTGCATAAGTGTCCTTGGTTGTTGTGACTGCGTATTATATTTTTGTAAAACAGAAACAGGTGGCATAAAGCAAACTCTCTTGGCTAAGGCACTCAACCAAGTCGAAAAATCATTCACTGATGGAAATGACTCTAAAGTTGCAGCGTGGCGAGCCCACACGTATTGCTTATGCGTTCGCAGTTTTTGAAATGCATAAATTGCATCAAAGCAAAAGAAAAGTTGTATCTCAACGATTTGAATGTAAACCATGATTGCAGAGACAGTATATGCAGCACATTACAGAGAAAATTGAGAGTAGAAGCCGAAAAAGTAATGTACTAGCAATCAAATTTAAAGTGACTGTGCTTGAATATTGGGGGAATCCGCGCAAATAGTAATCAACTTGAAATAATAGTCGCAGAAAACAAATTTGATTTTATCTGTGTAACTGAAACGCATTTGACAGAATCCATACTTGATTCAGAAGTACAGTTAAATTTTTATAACTTGATAAGGTGTGGGAGTATATCTAATCATACTGGTGGAGTGGCCTTTTACACAAGGCACGAATGGCATACTCAAACAATAAAAGTGATTTCAGTTGGAAAAATGATCTGGTGGCTAGTTAAAAAAGTTAAACTAAAAAATATAAATTTAGTGCAAGAGGAGGGTACTTTTTGCGAATTTTTTAAGTCTCAAATGGAAGAATACGAACTTTTAGGCGATCACGTGATAGTAATGGGTGATTTTAATGTTGACTGGTTTGAAAATAATATATATAAAAGAAAAATTTAAGAAGTAATTAATGATAATTCCTTCAGACAAATTGTTACTGAACCAACCAGAATAACGAGAACTTCGTCTACTCTAATAGACAATGTAGTGTCTAATAATGCAAGTGGTAAAGAAAATATAAGAAAAGAATTTAAAGTGAGTGACCATGAATCAATTGATATTGATATCAAAACTAATGCATTGAACGAAAAAAAAAAATCATTCAGACTATAAAGTATAACCATGAGACTTTCCATCGAGAACTAGCTCAGAGGTTTAGCAATGGTAAATTATTCTACAAGTTGCAACCAGTCAGCAAATTCTTTTAGTCGGATCCTAAGTGATTCCTTGAATAGAATGGTGATTAAAAAGGAAATAACTGGAGGAAATCAGTGTAGTGCATGGTTCAAATCAAGACTTTACAATTTAATGAAACAAAAAATTCGACTATATCAAATTGCAGTAAGGACAAACAACTTTAATGATTGGCATAGCTACAAATGTTGTAGAAACATATACTTATCCGAACTAGCTTTGGCAAAGAACAATTATATAACAAGGAAGGTAGACCAGGCATACGACCAAAAATCAATGTGGAGAGCAATAAAAACATTAGTTTTGAACGAAGACAAAAGTGAAATAAATAAAATTGTAATAAATGGAAGAAATATAATAAACAACCAAGAAATCGCAAACATTTTTAACAAATTTTTTATAGACAGTATTGAATGTATAAATGCAAGTATTCCTAATGTGCAATATGAAAATCTCCTTGAAAGAAGTGAACATAATTTTAAATTTGAGTTGTTAAATTTAAATGGCCTAAAAACTACATGAAGAATATGAATAACAAAAAGGACTCTAAATTTCTTTCCGTGAGGATGAAGGTTGACGCGTTTAAAATAATTGGGCCAAGATTACTGAAGATTATAAACGAATCTTTACGTTCTGGAATCTTTTCTGACTGCTGGAAGGAATCAATAGTGGTACCGATCGAGAAAGTGAAAAATACTACAAGCCCAGAGAATTTTAGACCCATCAATATGTTAATGACAGAAAGCAAGATTATTGAAAAAATTGTTCATTCACAACTAGAAAATTATATGGAAACCCATTCATTGCTCTCTGATTACCAATCTGGCTTTCGGAGAAAACATAGTTGTGAAGCGCTGCTGAATCTTGTTGTTGGTCAGTGGAAGTCGGAAATACAAGACAAAAAATCATAGTAGCCGTTTTTCTTGATCTGCAAAGAGCGTTTGAAACTATTGACAGAGATATATTACTGCATAAACTACAAATGTATGGCATAAGCGGAAACGAACTTAATTGGTTTAAAAGTTATCTTTCGGGAAGGACACAAAAACAAAATTAGCAGAGTACGTTTCTGAACCAGCGATAAATACTCTGGGTGTACCGCAAGGTGCAGTGTTGGGTACACTTCTTTTCATCATTTACATAAACGACATGGAAGAGGTAAATCGAAGATATGCATGTTTGCCGATGATACCCTATTGTATGTCACAGGTGACTCTGTAGAAGAATGTATTAGTCAACTTAACTCTTATTTAGAAAACGTTGGAAAGTACCTTAAAATTAACAAACTGAAAAGTTTGAATTTTTAAAAATTCAAATTCAGAAAATTTTAAAAATTTGTACTTAATACAAATAAAACAAAAGCCATTATATTTAATGGTGGCTCTGTAAATAAAATTGTTGTAAACAGTGAAGAAATTGAATACGTAAAAGAAATTAAATACTTAGGTATTATGTTAGATAATCAGTTGAAATTTGATGTACATATTAATTACATATGCAAGAAAATAGCCAAAAAGATTGGATTTTTTCAAAGAATACGCAAAAAAATATCAATTAGTAGTGCATTACAAATATATAATGTCTTGATTAAGCCACATTTTGAATACTGTTAAACAATCTTGCTTTTAGGTTCATTGCAAATGATAGACAGACTTCAGCAATTGCAAAATAGAGGAATGAGGTGTATTTTAAGATAACGTCTTTTAACGCATATCAAGTATATGTAACTTACTTACTTAGGTGGCCGTAACAACCCGTGTCCGGGTTTCGACCGAGCTCATCAGCTCTCGCCAGGCACCTCTGCTTTGCGCGCGCCTTCTCCAATCGGATACACCAAGTGCGGTTAGGGCTTCCTCAGCCTGGTCCATCCATCGGAGGCATGGTCTCCCTCGTCGTCGTTGACCAGCGACCCTCGCCTCGAGCACCTTTTTCGCTGGAGCTTCGTCGTCCATACGATGGACATGACCCAGCCAGCGTAGTCGCTGCACAGTTATACGCCGCACTACGTCAATGTCTTCGTAGAGCTCATACAGCTCGTGGTTCATTCGGATGCGATAGTCATCCCCGTCTCGAACAGGACCGAAAATTTTGCGAAGAACTTTTCTCTTGAACACCCCCAGAGCGGCTGCTGCAGTTTGCGAAACTACCCATGCCTCAGCGCCATAAAGCAGCACAGGTAGAACGAGCGTCTTGTAGAGTGTTAGTTTTGTCGATCGAGAGAGGGCTCTGGAACTTAGTTGCTTACTGAGCCCGTAGTAGCACCTATTAGCAATAATTGTTCTTCGCTTTATCTCCAGGCTGATTGCGTAGTTAGTATTGATGGCGGTGCCAAGGTATACAAACTCCTTGATTAGTTCAAAGTTATAGCTGCCGGATGAAACGTGGGAGTCTAAACGCCGAGCTCCCTTGTTTGTAGACAGCATATATTTTGTTTTGCCCTCATTTATCGTCAAACCCACTTTGGCTGATTCCTCTTCGATAGCGGCGAAAGCAGCGGTAACATCTCCCTTGGTTCTGCCGACAATATCAATATCATCAGCGTACGCAAGGAGCTGGACGCCTTTGTAGAAAATGGTGCCATTGCGATGCACACCGGCCTTTCGTACGATCCCCTCCATGATGATGTTAAAGAGATCGCAAGACAGTGGATCACCTTGCCTGAAACCTCTTTCGGTATTGAAGGTTTCGGAGAGATAATTTCCTACCTTGACGGAGCTGCGTGTGTTGCTCAACGTCATTCTGCAAAGTCTAATCAACTTTGCAGGTATACCGAACTCAGACATTGTTGCGTATAGGCAATCCCTTCTCGGGGTATCGAACGCAGCTTTAAAATCGACAAAGAGATGGTGTGTGTCAATTTGAATTTCGTGGGTTTTCTCCAGGATTTGTCGTAGCGTGAAGTGGTGTTCCCTGGGCAACGGCAAACCATCCGTCAGTTTGACGTCTAATTTGAGCGGCGGGTCGATCCATAGACCTTAAACATGGAATGTGCGCAGTGTTTGGGTCCCGCCACATTACTACTGCCCAATGAAAACTAAACCAGCCTCGGATAAGAACCCCAATTACGTTGACGACCACCGCAAACGAAAAACGGACAATGATTTACGGATATGCACCTGGAATGTCCGGACCCTTTATAGGGAAGGTGCCATTATCCAACTGGCGGAAGCCCTCAAAACAATAAAATCTGACATCACAGCCATCCAGGAAATGCGATGGAAAGGGCAAGGCTGCTCTAAACAAGCACACAGGGATATCTACTACAGCTGCCATGCGGAGAAGCGCGAATTCGGATGTGGATTCGTAGTTAGCCGGAAACTACGCCATCTTGTTTCCCGGTTCACACCTGTGAACGAAAGATTGGCCACGATCCGCATCAAGGCAAAATTTTTCTACATTAGCCTTATTTGCCCGCACGGCAAAGGACGCTTTCTACGCTAGTCTTGAGGACGTATATGACCACCTTCCGGTCCATGACGTGAAAATAGTCCTCGGCGATTTTAATGCGAAAGTCGGAAGGGAAGGCATCTTTGGCCCCACTGTCGGTCAGATCAGTCTTCACGAGACCTCCACGAACAACGGTCTAAGACTGATCGACTTCGCCGCGGCACGAAACATGGTAGTTAGTAGCACCAGATTTAAGCACCTCGACATACACAAGGCCACCTGGCTGTCCCCGGATCAAAAAACGCGAAACCAAATTGATCATGGTGTAATTGACGGAAGGCATGCCTCAAGTGTTGTAGATGTGCGTACATTTCGGGGGGTCAGCATTGACTCCCACCATTATCTTGTTGCAGCCAAGATCCGCATGCGATTATGCAATGCGAAGAACATACGCACAGGAATGCAACGAAAGCTAGATGTCGCTAAGCTGCAATTACAACGGACTGACGAAGCCTACTCCGCTCAACTCTCGGTTAAGTTCAACCAACCAACCTCTGGACTCGACGACGCCGGCGGACTTTGGGCGCATATATCCCACTCCATGCGCGCTGCCGCTGAAGAAGTCATTGGTTTCCGGCGCCCGCAACCTCGGAACCAATGGTACGATCAGGAGTGTCGCATCGCGACAGCAGTAAAAAACGCCGCATACAGAAAAACGCTGCAGTCAGTTGCAACGCGAGCCGTGCGAGAAAACTACCGCGAAAAGAGGAAGGAAGAGAGGCGCCTTTTCAGACGGAAGAAAACAGAGCAGGAAAAGCGTGAGCGTGAGGAACTAGAGGTATACCAGGGCAAGAAGGATGCACGAAAATTCTATCAACAGGTTAAGCATCTAACCCAAGGTTTCAAGCCCGGAGCATCCACTTGCAGAGACGAAAATGGAGATATGAATAAGGATACACAGTGTGTGCTTAGATTGTGGAGACAGCACTTCCCCAATTTACTTACTGGCGACGATTCCACAGTTCAGTGCCACCAATCGACGATGACGGAGTGGAAGTATCACCACCTGGCCATGAAGAGGTTCGAGTTGCTATCCAACGACTCAAAAACAATAAAGCCGCGGGTGCTGACGGCTTGTCAGCTGAATTGTATAAAACCGGCGGCGATGAATTTATAAGGCGCATGCATCAGCTCATCAGCAAAATATGGCTAGCAGAAAGCATGCCCGACGATTGGAACTCAGTGTACTGTGCCCTATACTTAAGAAAGGAGACCCTACAATCTGCGCTAGTTATAGAGGTATCAGTCTTATTTCCATCGCATCAAGTATATGTTAGACGCTGTAAATTGGTTGTCAATTATCCAAAGAACTATGATGAATGTGATATCATTTATATTTAAGATAAAGCATAATTTACTCCCAAAATATTTAAGTTATCAGATAGTTTATGTTGCGGATGTGCAACCCTATAATTTAAGAAATTATTCAGATTTCAGAGTAGGGTACTTTCCAACGAGTAGAGCACAAAACAGTTTATGGCATAAAGGCTTAAATTTATTCAACAGTTTGCCCAATAGCTTGAAAAGTGAGGTTTATGAGGAAAAGTTATAATTTATATAAAAAATAATTACAATTGGGAAAACATAGATTTTAAGATTAAGAATAATATAAATTAACTTTATGTTAGTATGTAAGTTTCTTTTCTTTTTTCCTTCTTGTCTTTTCTTTTTGACGTGTTTTTTTAAATTATGTCATTCAGGTGGGCGGATTACGCCCACTTAAAATCGCATATCTTCGAACACCAAAACAAGGAAAGGGGAGAAAAAAAAAGAAAAAAAAACAATGGAAATAGATAAGTAAAAAGGAAAATATCTACTGTTTCTTTAAATAGCTATAAGCTAAATACATAAATAAATAAATAAAAATAAATAAAAAGTAGTAAATAGAATGATTGATTAGAGCGGTGCTCCCATATGCCAGGCTAGACGGACGAGATCGAGCTTATAAATGTGCTAGGCAAGACAGACGAGGTCTTGCTCTGGATAATAAAAATATATCCATATCTGTATATCTGTATATCTGTATAAATATGGATTAGAGCAGAGCTCACACATGCAAAGCTAGTCGTACGGCGTCAAACTGGCATATGCCAGGCCAGACGGACGTGGTCTCTCTCTGGATAATCATATTAAACTACACAGCTAATTGTATAAGTTGTTACCAAACATCACAAGGAAAATATTAAGTTTCCTTGGAAAGCATGATCCAGATTAGTGGCGGTACTTTAGATAATCTAAAATAATGCATTTAATTGAGTAAACGTATTCATTTAAAGCAATTGCATCTGAAACAAAATTATAGGCCCCACAAGCGCTTCTGAGTGGTTCGTTTTGCAAGTAATTAGTTCTACAAAAGTTCATGTCAAGTAACTGAAAAGATCTTCTAGGTCGGAGAGGAATATTAAAGTAAATTTTGCTCAGTAAATATTGACTGTCTACATATCCATGTAAAAGCTTGAAAACCCAAGTAGCATTTAGCATAATTCTCCGATTATTTAAAATAGGAAGATTTAAAAGTTGCAGACGATATTCATAAGGTGGTTGGTGATAATTAAAATTGCAGTAAAAATGGCTTAAGCAGAACAAAAGAAACTTTTTCTGAACTGATTCTATGTCGTCAATGTAACAACTATATCGAGGGCACCAAACAATTAAAGCATATTCTAAAATAGGTCTCACTAGAGAGGTGAATATGGTTTTTGTTATATAAGGATCACTAAACCCTTTTGCACATCGTTTAATAAAACCTAAAGTACTATTTGCTCGATTTATAATTTTATTAATATGAATATGAAAGCAAAGTTTAGTGTCCATAGTTACTCCAAGATCATGAAAGACATCTAAAGACTCTAATGTATGATCACAAATTTTATAAATACATGTGACAGGAGATTTTCGAGTGAAAGCCATGTGCTTGCATTTCTTCATGTTAAGATTCATACGATTCCCGTTGCACTAGCTATAAAGATGGTCTACGGCATCATTAGCATTTTTGAAAGGAAGAAATAGTTTCACGTCGTCTGCGTACATTAAAATACTCGAATGCTTTATGACAGATCGCAAATCATTTATAAACAGTAAAAAAAGAAGAGGCCCGAGGTGGCTTCCTTGAGGTACACCAGAAGTGACAGGAAACTCATGAGATTTCACAAGAGTTCTATTGCATACATAAGATTCAATCCATCTTACAAGTGTTGTGGGAAATCGACCAAGAGATAGCTTTAAGAATAAGAGTTTATGATTAACAATATCAAAAGCTTTACTAAAATCTGTGTATATCACATCAGTCTGTAAACCTTTTCCAAAATTCTTAATGGTGTTGGAAGTAAATTCAAGTAAGTTTGTAACCGTAGATTTTCCTGAAACGAATCCATGTTGAAGTGGAGACAATAAAGATTTAACACTATGTGATAATTGTGAAGTAATGATTGCCTGGAAAAGCTTCGGCAAAGCGTTTAATTTTGCAATTCCACGATAGTTATCGATTAAAGACCTGTTACCAGACTTGTGCAACGGAATAATAAAAGTCGACTTCCAGGCAACTGGAAAATAGCAAGATTTTAATGAAGAAGATAAAAGCAAAGTGATTGGAGTTACTAATTCATCACAGCAATATTTTAGTATAAATCACGGTATATTGTCGGGACCACTTTTATATGACGTTTTAAGAGCTTTTAAGTATGATTACACCGTGTTAGTATCAATTATTGGGAGACAAATATCCCCGGATTGAACACTAAATGGATAGCTTAAATTATCATAGGAAGAAGATGAATAGGTCGCTTTGAAAATGTCAGCAAAAAAATTACAAATGATATTCTCGCTATCTGATTCAACAGTTTTATATTTCATAAAAGAAGGATAGGAATCAATCTTGCGTTTTGTGTTAACAAAGTTCCAGAATGATTTAGCATCAGATTTGATGTTTAATTTTACTTTTATTAAATAAATATCATAAGATTGCTTGCACAATTGACGATACTTGTACTTAATAGAGGTATAAGATCCAAAATCTGTAATGCTATGAGTTTTTTGAAATTTTTTATAATGGATTTTAAGTTTCTTAATTTTCTCAGTTCTTCAGTAAACCATACAGGACCAGATGCTAAACGGGCTTTTCTCTGTGGTGCTGATGATAGAGACAGCCGAATCAAGGATTTCTGGCGATGTTTTTGTATTAACGATATTAATATTAGATCAGTTAATATTAGATATATAGTTTTTTAACAAAACATAATTGGTTCTTTTAAAATTTAACTCAGCAGGAGGTTGAGCAATACGATTCTTTACAGATTGTTTACGAAAATTAAGAGCAATTTCTAAAGTTGGATGGTACGGATCTTCAGGGAGTACGAGTGGATCTGTCCTTGAAACTGAAATAATATTGCTGTCGTCAAAATATAAAAGATGCTGGCTGTTTAATTGAAAAAGTCCTTGACTTGAAAGCTCATTTAAAAATTAATTAGCAGATGAGCATTCAGACGAAGGCAATAATATTGCAGGGTTTTCGGTGCAGCAGTTCCAAGCAACACTTGGAAGATTAAAGTCACCCGTTATTAGAATGTGATCATGAGGCTGAAGTTTTAAACACACTTTTTTTATCGAAACCAAATGTTTCAAATATACCTCTACGTTGGAAACAGGAGGAATATATGAACATGTTACATAAAGATTTAACGCAGCATACTTTACAAGAACACAACAAAATTCAATATCAGATGCCTCAGGAATTATTATTTCTTGTGAGAAATAAGAAGATTTAACGGCAATTAAAACTCCACCGCCATTAAAAGCATTGCCAGCAATAGCGTTTGTATCTTTCCGGCAAATATTGAAATTATTAGATAGAATTTCATTATTTAGGGTGTTAGGCTTAAGGCAAGTTTCTCTGAAAACAATTATGTCAAAAAGTAGGTTGTGGCTTAAAATATGTAAATATTTTAACTTTGTATTTAATCCTCGAACATTTTGGTATAAGATAAGGAATGCAAGGCAACAATCTAGTTTTTTTGTTTACTAGTACGAACAGGTAAAGTCCAATAAACTAGGAATATATTCATGGGTCAACGTATTTTCAGGCCAAAAACCTTGATCTAATACTGTAGAAGAGATTCCCAGGCAAATTTATTTTGAAAGAAGATACAGTACGCTCATATGAAGACTTGAATTTGTAAACCGAAATATTCTTGTTAATAATATTCAATTTAGAGTTTATATGATGTAAAACGTCTTCTTCGGATGTATCAAGAGCAAAACGAGATACAAATATAGATCTAGAAGGCTGGACAACCACAAGTTCTTTACAAGACAGCAGAATAATGCCGTCCAGTTTAACCGTTAAAACCGAGCTCATAACGGAAGTTGATGGAATAGTATTAGTAGCAGTACAGGCTTCGGCATAAGTTTTTTTTCTTACCAGAATTACCCAGAGAATCATCACTTATTACTATAGTTGGTACTACTTCAGAAGACTCAACCGGATGTAAATTCAGATCAGCTGATGCAGCCTCATTAGTAGGGACAATATATTCAGTATTTTGATCTTTATTTACAGGCTCAGTTGATTGCGCTTTGGAAGGTGAGTTCAAAACAGGTGAAAGTGAAATTGAATCATTATTATTAACAGGCGGAGGTATGGATATAGCGCCAGGCTTAGCAGATTTAGCAGAACTTCGAAGATTCATGGGTGGTCGTTTAGGCGTATGGGAAACAGAAGCTTCATCCATGATTTTAAATTTTTTTACCAAATTTTCGAAATCATCCAATCTGGCTTGAGCCGCCACCAAGTCCATAGACACCTCTAAAAGCAACAAAGTCCTTATTTTCAATATTTATAAATGATATTTTAAGTATTTGCTAGCATGCATCTATTCATGCATATGCTGATGATGTTCAGCTTTATCTTTCACGACAAACAGGGTATCTTGACGAACTCTGTTGTAGAATGAATGAAGAACTCAACAGCATCAATGAGTGGGCTAGTAACAATGAGCTGCAATTAAATGCATAGTCATTTGTCCTGCCTATTTGTAAGCACAAAATCTGTATAAATGATATCCCTGATTTGTTTATTGGAACAAATAAGCTAACTGTTGTGTCAAAAATTGTTAATCTCGGCTTTTATATAAATTCTTCTTTGTCCTGAGTTGATCATGTGAACAATGTAGTGAAAAAAGTTTATTATGTCCTACGTAATTTGAGAATGTCTGCTAGTGTAACTCCTGTTAATATAAAACGTAAGTTGGTGATACAATTAATTTTACCATTGATAACATACTTTGAAATAGTGTACAGTAAGCTCAACTTATCTTCCCAATTAATATTGCAAATTGCTTTTAATTATGCCACATGTTACGTTTAACAAAAATATGAACATTTATCTAGCTTTAGAAATTCTAAACTTGGTTGCGACATAACATCATATTTCAAAGCAAGAAACTTTATATACCAGCACAAACTTATTCACGAAATAACGCCTTGTTCCCTTATGATAAATTACGCTTCTGTATGCCTAGAAGAAGCCATATTCTAATTGTACCCAGGCATAATTATTTAAACACCTCTTACTTGTTTTTCATTAACGCCATCAGACTTTGGAATGCACTACCTAGATGGTTGAGAGAAATAACTAGGAGAGGTACTTTTAGGCAATAAATCTTAACTTTTTTCTGTACTCTATAGTATCTGTAATTTGCTTAAACTTTCTCAAAGGTTATGTTTTTTTCTTTTCTTTAATTATGTATTTATTCTTTTTTATTAATTACAATACATGACATTTATAGTCCTACCTTTTAATCTTAAGTATTGTTATATATCAATAATTAAATCTTAATCACGGTTGTTATAATTGTAATCTAATTAAATTTTATAATTAACTAAACTAAACGACTTTGTACTATAAAAAAACATAGTTCTAAGTGTACTGATGTAAGCCTTAATTTTATATAAATAAATAAAAAATAAATAACTAATAATCTTTTAAAAGTTATTTGTTCAAGGAAAAAGGACCACATATAGGCACTGCGATTGGAATTTGCCGAGCGCTAACTTCTGGTATAATACAGCATAGCATAACTGTTTATGGTTGGACGATGTCAGCTAATATTAAAAAAGTAGACACCGCTCTTAGAAAATGTTTCAGAACAGCCACTGGGATTCTTAGAACAACGCCCATCGGCTCCTTAGAAGTTGAAGCACGTCTTCATAATTTTAAGTGGCTACTTGAAAATAGGGCGGGCAGACTCGCGGCTAAAACACTTACAATAAGATCACACGGCCTGCATGATGCTTTTTGGGAGAAATTGGAAGATGGAGAAACAAGTGTAAATTTTGCTAAAAAGTGGTGTGGAATCAAAAACACGTTTTGCCCTGCTTTTCGACAGCAAAACTCCAATTCCCCAACGTCCCATACAGACTTCAACCAGAAACTCTGCTCGCAGAATTTGCATTGATACACATTTGTGTCAATATGCAAAAAATAATACCAATCCTGAGGTGTCCAGGCAACTTTTTTCCGAGGCAGTATCTAATTTTTCTCCAGAGATAACACTGTATACAGACGGATCTTTTTTTGAGGGTGGAACTTCTTATGCTATCGTGCAACATTTTTCAAATGCAACCTTCAAAATTCTAAAAGAAGGACTATTGCATTTACACTCAGGTGTGTTTCATGCCGAGCTGGAGGCAATCATTTTTGGAGTTACTCATGCAGCTGTACGCAACAAGACGCTTATATTTTCTTAAAGCTTTGGCAAATGGATCTGGAAGCGCGTACAATTATTTTTGTAGACAATTAGAACCTGAAAACCTTAATATTAAACTTATTTGGGTACCGGGCCATATAAGAATACTTGGAAATGAACTCGCAGATTCAGCAGCAAAGCTGGCCATGTTTCTCCCCCTAGTTGCTGAGATTCCGTGCTTAGATACTGTTACCGCCACTGCTCAAAATATATTTTCTTGATATTTAATCTTTTACAATATCCGTTTGTTTTATTTTATACATTGCGAATGTCTAGCTTGGCAGAAACAGTTTAGTTGGCGGAAGTAAAGCATAAAAAGAAAAGAGCGTGAAGATTGACATTGCGTCATAAAGAAAAGTAAAGTAAGGTTTAAAGCTGAATTTTTAAGTAATAAATTTCAATTTATTTATCTACTCTTCTTCACTAAAAAAGTATGTTAAATTGTAATACAATTAATTCTAAACAAATCTGTAATTTAATTGATTCTTAGGAATTTTAATATTCGAGAAATCATTGTAAAAATGGAAGCCAATAAATGCTTATTCTATACCAATGATTAATAAGTGTTTAAAATCCACGAAGATTAGCAGACCTAACGCAGGAGCAAATTCTTGCAAACCATCTAGCCTTGTCGCACGCGGTGAGTACAAAATGAGTCTTTTTCGAAGCAGGGTCAACCTACCGACACCAAACTTACCGATCCCCTTCCACCTAATTGACATGAATGCACAAAACCTTTAAATACAGATATAATAAAGTCTGTGAAATCCCTTTCGCAATATCATTTATTCTGTACAAACCAAGCAATTGCATCGACAGACGCTATCCGTATCTGCCACAGCTGTCAAAATACTACTAGCGAACTTTCGCTTTTTCCATGCCGCCAACATAATGTTTCTTCTATAGCCCCATCTATTGCGTCGAACGCATCGCGAACACGTATCCAGAGTAGCTCTGGAGCTACAGCGCTTAAAGGAAGAGCGTGCTATCCAAATTAACTTACTTACTTACTTAGGTGGTCGTAACAAAACGTGTCCGGGTTTCAACCGACCTCATCAGCTCTCGCCAGGCGCCTCTGCTATGCGCGCGCCTTCTCCAATCGGATACACCAAGTGCGGTTAGGGCTTCCTCAGCCTGGTCCATCCATCGGAGGCATGGTCTCCCTCGTCGTCGTTGACCAGCGACCCTCGCCTCGAGCACCTTTTCCGCTTGAGCTTCGTCGTTCATACGATGGACATGACCCAGCCAGCGTAGTCGCTGCACAGTTATACGCCGAACTACGTCAATGTCATCGTAGAGCTCATAAAGCTCGTGGTTCATTCGGATGCGATAGTCATCGCCGACTCGAACAGGTCCGAAGATTTTGCGAAGAACTTTTCTCTCGAACACCCCCAGAGCGGCTGCGTCAGTTTGCGAAACTACCCATGCCTCAGCGCCATAAAGCAGCACAGGTAGAACGAGCGTCTTGTAGAGTGTTAGTTTTGTCGATCGAGAGAGGGCTCTGGAACTTAGTTGCTTACTGAGCCCGTAGTAGCACCTATTAGCAATTATTGTTCTTCGCTTTATCTCCAGGCTGATTTCGTTTTTGGTATTAATGGCGGTGCCAAGGTATACAAACTCCTTGACTACTTCAAAGTTATAGCTGCCGGATGAAACGTGGGAGTCTAGACGCCGAGCTCCCTTGTTTGTAGACAACATATATTTTGTTTTGCCCTCATTTATCGTCAAACCCACTTTGGCTGATTCCTTTTCGATAGCGGCGAAAGCAGCGGTAACGCCTCTCTTGGTTCTGCCGACAATATCAATATCATCAGCGTACGCAAGGAGCTGGACGCCTTTGTAGAAAATGGTGCCATTACGATGCACACCGGCCTTTCGTACGATCCCCTCCATGATGATGTTAAAGAGATCGCAAGACAGTGGATCGCCTTGCCTGAAACCTCTTTCGGTATTGAAGGTTTCGGAGAGGTCATTTCCTACCTTGACAGAGCTGCGTGTGTTGCTGAACGTCATTCTGCAAAGTCTAATCAACTTTGCAGGTATACCGAACTCAGACATTGTTGTGTATAGGAATCCCTTCTCGGGCTATCGAACGCAGCTTTAAAATCGACAAAGAGATGGTGTGTGTCAATTTGATTTTCCTGGGTTTTCTCCAGGATTTGTCGTAGCGTGAAAATCTGGTCTATGGTGGACTTACCAGGTCGAAAGCCACACTGATAAGGTCCAATCAGTGTTTTTGTAATCGGCTTTAATTTTTCACACAGTACGCTTGAGAGAACCTTATATGCGATGGAAATAAGACTGATACCTCTATAACTTGCGCAGATTGTTGGGTCTCCTTTCTTAAGTATAGGGCACAGTACGCTGAGGTTTCAATCGTCGGGCATGCTTTCTTCTAGCCATATTTTGCTGATGAGCTGATGCATGCGCCTTATCAATTTAAACAATTGGTTTTAACAATTCAGCTGACAGGCCGTCAGCACCCGCTGCTTTGTTGTTTTTGAGTCGTTGGATAGCAACTCGAACCTCTTCATGGCTAGGTGGTGGTACTTCCACTCCGTCATTGTTGATTGGTAGCTCTGAACTGCGCTCTCCATGGGCGGCATTGGTGGAATCGTCGCCAGTAAGTAAATTGGAGAAGTGCCGTCTCCACAATCTCAGTACACACTGCGTATCCGTATTCAGATCTCCATTTTCGTCTCTACAAGTGGATGCTCCGGGCTTGAAACCTTGGGTTAGACGCTTAACCTGTTGATAGAATTTTCGTGCATCCTTCTTGCCCTGGTATACCTCTAGTTCCTCACGCTCACGCTTTTCCTGTTCTCTTTTCTTGCGTCTGAAAAGGCGCCTCTCTTCCTTCCTCTTTTCGCGGTAGTTTTCTCGCACGGCTCGCGTTGCAGCTGACTGCAGCGTTTTTCTATATGCGGCGTTTTTTACTGCAGTCGCAATGCGACACTCCTGATCATACCATTGTTTCCGAGGTTGCGGGCGTCGGAAACCAATGACTTCTTCAGCGGCAGCGCGCATGGAGTGGGATATATGCGCCCAAAGTCCGCCGGCGTCGTCGAGTCCAGAGGTTGGTTGGTTGAGCTTAACCGAGAGTTGAGCGGAGTAGGCTTCGGCAGTCCGTTGTAATTGCAGCTTAGCGACATCTAGCTTTCGTTGCATTCCTGTGCGTATGTTCTTCGCATTGCATAATCGCATGCGGATCTTGGCTGCAACAAGATAATGGTCGGAGTCAATGTACGCACATCTAGAACACTAGAGGCATGCCTTCCGTCGATTACAACATGATCAATTTGGTTTCGCGTTTTTTGATCCGGGGACAGCCAGGTGGCCTTGTGGATGTCGAGGTGCTTAAATCTGGTGCTACTAGGTACCATGTTTCGCGTGGCATGGCAGCTGTAGTAGATATCACAGTGTGCTTGTTTAGAGCAGCCTTGCCCTTTCCATCGCATTTCCTGGATGGCGGTGATGTCAGCCTTTATTGTTTTGAGGGCTTCCGCCAGTTGGATAATGGCACCTTCCCTATAAAGGGTTCGGACATTCCAGGTGCATATCCGTAAATCATTGTCCGTTTTTCGTTTGCGGTGGTCGTCAACGTAATTGGGGTTCTTATCCGAGGCTGGTTTAGTTTTCATTGGGCAGTAGTAATGTGGCGGGACCCAAACCCTGCGCACATTCCATGTTTAAGGTCTATGGAGTGACCTGCCGCTCAAATTAGCCGTCCAACTGACGGATGCCAGTTTGCCGTTGCCCAGGGAACACCACGTGGAGGTTTGAGTCGACTTGAGACGATTTCGACATGGATAATGCTGGCCTCGCCAGGTTGAGGCGGTCAGACACGTTGCCATGTGAAGGTTCACCCCCTGTTCCCCCATGTTAGGGAAAAATATAAGCTTCTTGAAGACGACAATGAATTAACTGATGGTAGCAGTATTCACAATGAAACCGTCCGCGAGTGATTAAACTCGCAGCCAACTCCTTCAAGATCAAGCATCTCGCACATTCGATTTGAAGACGAAGTGACTCCAATAACCTGCACAACAAGCCTACGTTATCCATTAGCAGCACCGCGTGAAGGAATTCCAGTGCTCCAATCCGTGTCAAATATCACGGGCGCGACGTCGTGCAATGATGTCTCATCGCTGCAAATTCAGCCAATAAATTCAACAAGGAATGTTGCTCCCCAACAATCGTCCATGCTACCGAATTATTATGTCAATGCACCAATTATGGCCACCTCCACCATTCAAAATAAAGCGTAGTCGCTGTATACACAAAAACTGCAAATTCTTCCAGATAATGTAACACCTAGAAATGTCTCAAATTCTTCATTGTTCGCCACTTCTGGAGAACAGTCACTCACGCGTCCAAATTTGACAAGTGAACAAGTACATGCGCGTCAATCAGTGCCAAAAGAGCTGCTCATTTTCTCTGGATTGCCAGAAGAATGGCCATTGCTTAGCTCAACGTTTGACTGGTCAACCAAAGTTTGTGGACTTACTGACGCAGAAAACCTTATTTGAATACAGCGATGCGAGAAGCGCTCCAAGCAGTACAACATATTTTAATTCATCCGTCGTGCATATCTACTGTTATGGCCACGCTAAAAATGCTTTTTGGCAAGCCAGAAAAGATTCTACAATCTATTAAAAATAGAATCAAATCATCTCCAATAAACGCCAACAAGTTGGAAACATTTACTGCGTTTGCTGTTCACATTAAAAGCCTTTAGGCAACAATAGAGGCGTATGGTCTGCACAATGATCTAAACAATTCTTCATTGCTGCAGGATCTTTTTGATAAACTGTCTCCTTACAATCAAATAATTTGGGGCACACATAAGCTGAGTCTGACAAAAATTAATATGAAACCTAACCTTCAAGAATTTGTTAATTGGTTTTATAAAGTCGGGCTATCTGCCAGCAGTGTCAATGTGTCAAATAATGTTGCCAGAAACGATGAGAGGGATTTTTTCAATTATAAACACAAGAAGGCGTTCATCCACACACATGCAGAGTAAGAAAAAAAAATTTTGCGTTTGCAGTGGAGTCTGCAACAATGTTGCTAGCTGCTAGCAGTTTCAAACTGCAACTCGTGATGATAAATGGAACTTCATACGAAAATATAAGTTATGTAAAAAATGTTTACGACAACACAACGGCTTATGCATAGCCAATAAGGTTTTTGGAGTGGATAGCTGTCAGTTTAAACACCTTCATCGCTACTCTCAAAATAACACACTGTCGAAAACAGCTGACTTAAAATTAACATCTCAAGACTGCAATGCACACAACGTAAAAAACAAAAATATTCTTTTTAAAATAATTCTGATAGTAGTGCATGGGAATTTTGGCCGGAGTATACAAATTTTTGCTTTTATCGACGAAGGATCGTCTGTCAGCCTAATGGACGAAAAGATTGCTAAAGAACTTAATTTGCAAGGCAGCCCACACCCGCAGTGTCTCAAATGGACCAGCGAAATTGAAAGGATGGAAAACTCCTCGCAACAAATTAATGTGAAAATTTCCGGTGCCAACGAGAAGGAATTGTCCATTTGCGTGCACACAGTGCGCCAGTTATCGCTACCTATACAATCACTAAACTATGCAAAGTTAAGTCAGCAGTTTAGCTACTTGAAAAATTTGCCAATTGCAACGTATTACCTATTGCCATTAAAGGAGGTCCCAACGAACCAGTAGCTATTGGCACGCGCCTAGGGTGGCTTGTATATGGTCTAGTAAAAAATGATACAAATACATTTGGCTATGGTAACTACATCTGTGAGTGTAGTATTGAAACTTGTTACAAATTACAAGAAATTATTAAATTGCATAATTCTATTGAAAATTTAGGTGACGTCCCGTCGAAAGGCAATCTGATAGGAGCGGAGGATGAACGAGCATTATATATACTAAATCGCTATTCCAAACAGCGGTCGGATCCTCACTTTGAGACAGGGCTCTTGTGGCGATTCGATAATTTTAATTTACCTGATAGTTTCCAGATGGCAAAAAATCGGCTAGTATGAGCTCAATGCGGAGCCACAGCAACGTGAAATTTTTAAATCAATTATTTCTAATTATATACAAAAAGGCGTTAACTCAACTCAGAGGAGCTGCATCACACGCCTGGTCGAAACATTTAGTACTTACCAATTTTCATTGTTTAAACACAAATAAGACTGGTAAGGCGCGCATCGTGTGGGACGCAGCAGCAAGATCGCAGGGCACATCTTTAAAATCTTTGCTGTTAAAAGGCCCAGATCTCTAGGTATCGCTGCCAGCTGTCTTGTTTAGGTTTCGACAAAAAGCCTTTGCTGTTTGTGGAGACATCGAGAAGATGTTCCACCAAGTTGTTATCCGAAGAGAAGCCCAAAATATGCACTGTTTTTTATGGCGTGACAGCAGCGATACAGAACCGGACGTCTACGTTATGAATGTTTTACCCTTTGGACCAAACATGTTAAATTCCAATTAGAATTAGCAATTGATGCAATTGGTTTATATTGTCTAATTCATCAAACAATTAGAATTAGCTCAACTAATTCCCATTAGATAATTGAAATTTTTATTCCAATGGTAAAACTAATTGCAATTAGTTGCCATTAGCAAAAAAAATTGGTTTACCATTACAATAAGGAATCTAATTGAATTCTGCTAATGCAATTAGATATTCAATTAGCTCGAATTAGAATCAATTATTTTGATATTTTCAAAAACAAAAAAAAACTAAAATATTCATAATATGAATTTCACACATATATATATTACTTATGTACATTCGCAATTTTCTACGCGTTATTTTGTACTAGAATTTCAAAAGAGAATCATAAAGAATTGCGGCAATTATAATTGCCAATGTAAAAGTAGACTTACGGTAATCGAATAACCACATGTTTCCACATACAGTGGCTTACATCATTATTCGTTCACTTCAATAATTTTTTGGAAAAAATTTATTTTTATCAAAATAATTGATTCTAATTCAAGCTAATTGAAGATCTAATTGCATTAGCACAAGTTAATTAGATTTGTAATTGTAAAGGTAAACCAATTTTTTTTGCTAATGGCAACTAATTGCAATTAGTTTTACCATTGGAATAAAAATTTCAATTATCTAATGGGAATTAGTTGAACTAATTCTAATTGTTTGATGAATTAGAGAATTTTACAAAAGAAGGTTAATTAGCAATCATTAGCATTATCTAATCATTATTTAACATCTTTGCTTTGGACTATGATGTGCACCTTGCATATCTGAATTTATTTAAAATTTGAATGCAATGTAATTCAAAACTAAATTCCCACAAGCGGCAAATGCAATATTAGAGAACCATTACGTGGACGATTTATTGGATTCTGTTGACACCATCGAGGAAGCAGTTAAATTAGTTTCAGAGGTGAGATATATTAATTTTGAAGGTGGTTTTAATATAAGAAACTGGTATTCAAACAATTCTGACGTTTTAAGATACCTCAAAGAGATCAAAAACTCCAACGTAAATATCTTAAACATAAACGGAGAGGCTGAACTGGAAAAGGTACTTGGCGTATTTTGGAACCCTTCCAACGATTTTATAACCTTTAAAATATCAGCAGCCACCAAGGAAAATGCAATTTTTCTGGGCACCAAAACACCTCCAAAAAGAGAACTTTTAAGAGATTTGATGTCGATTTACGATCCTCTCGGATTAATTGGTAACTTTTTAATGAACTTAAAAATCTTGCTACAAGAAATCTGGCGTAGTAAAGTTGGTTGGGATGAACACATTCCTGCCAGTCTAACACTCTAACTTTGCACACTCTCGAAAACATCAAGATCGCACGTTGCTATATTCGGCATTTAATCAATTACAAGGACGTTGATCTTCAACTACACACCTTCGTAGACGCGAGCGAGAGTGGTTACGCTGCTATAAGCTACTTCAGAATCGCGAGAGGTGATGACATTGTATGCTCTTTGATCGGGTCTAAAGTTAGGGTGGCTCCGCTCAAACTATTGTCAATCCCTCGGCTCGAGCTCATGGTGGCGCTGATCGGCGCAAGGTTTGCAAATATATAGCTTAACATCATACGATTCCGATAAATAAAATGAATTTTTGGTCAGACCCCAAAACTGTTGTTAGTTGGCTGCACTCTGACTATCGAAAATATCATCAATTCGTGCATTTCGTGTGAGCTAAATTCTCGATTTATCAGATTTATCTGATTGGCATTGGATTCCAGGCAAGCTTAACGTTGCCGACGAAGCAACTAAATGGGCGAAGCAGCCTGATCTCAGTCCGCATAGTCGATGGTTAAATGGGCCTAAATTTTTACAACGTCACAAAAGTGAGTGGCCTAGCAAGAAAAAGTTTTCAATCCGGTAACAGAAGAGTTAAAGCTGCATGTGTGTGTGACAAATTCGGAGGAGCCAATTTTCGACATGCAACGTTTTTCAAAATGGAAAAGACTACTTCGCACAGCCGCATATGTCGTGCGCTTTATTGCTAACCTTAAACTAAAAGTGCAACAAGAAGCTATGCAACTAACACCAACTGAAATGCAGAGTGCTGAGGTGATTGTGTACCGCTTAACGCAGAGCTAAGCTTTTAAAGAAGAAATTGCCAGTTTAACGTCGAGTAACAAATAATTTTTTATATAAATTATCCCCGTATCTAGATCCAAGCGGAGTCTTGCGTTTCGATAAAAGAATTGACGAAGCCAATGTGCCGTGGGAACAAAAACGACCTATTATTCTTCCAAAAGACAGCTATGTCACCAAGTTGATTATTATGCACCACCACGAGAGGCTTCATAACGTGAATAACGAAACAGCTATTAACGAATTGCGGCAAACTATTTATGTCCCTCGATTAAGATCTGTCTTCAAAACAGTCGCACGAAGTTGCCAAATGTGCAAAATCAAAAAAGTTATGCCGCAACATCCTCAAATGGCTAAGCTACCGCGAGCACGACTTTCAGCATACGTCGCACAGGACTCGATTTCTTTGGGCCAATAACGGTTATAGTCAATCGTCACCAAGAGAAAAGATATGGTGCATTATTAACGTGACAACAGTAAGGGCTATTCACGTCGAAGTCGTAAACTCACTTAACACAAGCTCCTGCATAAGGGCCATAAGAAATTTTATCGCACGACGAGGGACACCTATAGAGTTTTTTAGCGATAATGGTACAAACTTTATCGGTGCCGAAAGAGAGCTACGAGAAGCGGTCGAGGAGGTCGCCAAAGACGAACTAGTTCGAAGTTTTACAACAGCAACAACAAAGTGGAGCTTTAACCCTCCAACAGCACCCCATATGGGAGGGGCCTGGGAACGCCTCGTGCGTTCTATCAAAGTCGTTCTGTACGCCATAATGCCAACTCGCCGACCAAGTAACGAACTGCTTCGAAGCATGATGGCTGAAGTCGAAAACATAGTGAATTCGCGGCCGCTGACGTACGTCCCTCTAGATGATGATACTCAAGAGGCTCTCACACTGAATCACCTGCTTCTAGGATGTTCGAATGGTATGAAGCCACTGTCGACCTGTAGCGACCTGTAAGTCACAACAGTATGCTCAACGATTTTGGAAAAGGTGGGTGGCAGAATATCTACCAACATTGAGGTGCAGATCAAAATGGTTTGAGAAGGTCAGACCACTCAGCGAGGGTGATCTGGTAATTATGGTTGACCCCTATAGCCCCCGCAACGTTTGGCCTTTTTTATTTCCTGAAAGGAAAAAACGCATCGCAAGCTCACAAAAAGTTATGTGCTGTTTATGGTGACGAAGCTTTAAAAGAACGGCTGTGTCAAAATTGGATAGCCAAATTTCGTTCTGGTGATTTTTCACTCAAAGATGAAAAACGCTCTGGTCGTCCAGTTGAAGTTGATCACGACCAACTCAAAGCAATAATCGATTCGGGTCGTCACAGTACAACCCGTGAGATTGCAGAGAAGTTTCATGTATCACATATATGCATTGAAAATCGCTTAAAACAACTTTGCTATGTACGAAAACTCGATATATGGGTTCCTCATGAACTGAAAGAAAATCATTTACCACAACGCATTAACATCTGCGATTTGTTAAAGAAACGTAATGAAAATGATCCATTTTTAAAACGATTGATAACTGGTGATGAAAAATGGGTTGTTTACAACAATGTCAATCGGAAAAGATCGTGGAGCAAGCCAGGTGAACCAGCTCAAACAACATCAAAAGCTGATATTCATCAAAAGAAAGTTATGTTATCAGTTTGGTGGGATTACAAAAGAATTGTCTACTTTGAACTTTTACCACCCAACCTAACGATCAATTCAGATGTTAACATTGAACAACTATCTAAATTGAACAATGCAGTTGATGAAAAGCAAGGCCACACACATCTTTGGTCACTCGGCAAAAATTATTGGAGCTTGGTTGGGATGTTTTGCCACATCCACCATATAGTCCTGACCCTGCACCATCTGATTACTTTTTATTTCGATCTTTGCAAAACTCCTTGAATGGTAAAAATTTCAATAATAATGATGATGTCAAATCGTACCTGGTTCAGTTTTTTGCTGATAAAAACCAGAAGTTTTATGAACGTGGAATTATGATGCTGCCTGAAAGATGGCAAAAAGCCATTGCTCAAAATGGGCAATACATTACAGAATAAAGTTGTTTCGTTCCATGAAGAAATTGTCTTTTATTTTCTAAAAAGAATCCGCAATTACTTAGTTGCCAACCTGATATATATTTTCTTGATATTTAATCTTTTACAATTGTCGTTTGTTTTATTTTATGCTTTGCGAATGTCTAGCTTGGCAGAAACGGTTTAGTTGGCTGAAGTAAAGCATGAAGTAAAAAGAACGTGAAGATTGACCTTGCATCATAAAGAAAAGTAAAGTAAGGTTTAAAGCTGAGTTTTTAAGTAATAAATTTCAATTTATTTGTCTACTCTTCACTAAAAAAGTATATAAAATTATAATACAATTAATTCTAAACAAATCTGTAATTTAATTGATTCTTAGGAATTTTAATATTCGAGAAATTATTGTAAAAATGGAAGTCAATAAATGCTTATTCTATACCAATGATTAATCGGTGTTTAAAGTCCACGAAGATTAGCAGACCTAACGCAGGAGCAAATTCTTCTGTCTACAGATACATTAATCATGAGTTGCTTTAATGCATTCCAGAAGAAAGTGACATATGGCAAATGGGAATCTTCAGATTCTTTCTTAAAGACCCTCAACCCTTATCCAGTTCGACAAATCTACAATAATTTTTTCACGAGGGAAGAATGTATTACTTTAGCCAGAGTTCGACTAGGCAGAACTTTATTTAGCACCCAACATTATTATACTCAAACGACGCCAATGCAATGCACGGCATGTGCAACTGGTTTGACAGTTTCGCACATCTTGATTGACTGTCCGTTATCAAAAATTAATCATCCGCTTGGAGTAATATTGGACTGCAGAGAAAAAGACGCAATGAAATTTGTTAAACAAGCCTTAAGAAAACATGATTTGTTTAACTTGATATAACTTGGATCATAATGCTTGAAATAAAATTTTCTGTTTAACGGTGTAAATGGCCCAGTTGCCTTACACCATTCTATATTTTATTTTTGTTTCTGTTATATAATTCTGTAAGTTATATCAACTATCAATCCTCTCTTTTTCTATAACTTTTTCATGCGACGTTTTCTTTTAGTTACTCTTTATTTATATTTTTTCATTCTCTATCATGCTCCCGGTTGTGTTTTTATATCTTTACTTGCATATCTTTAAATGATTACCAATTGTTTACGCCGAACCCGGTTAGGCACCCTGTTTTTTGGTTTGTCAATTTAATATGGCGCTCGGGTTCTGCTTATTCCAGGAGAGCCCGAAGTTTTTGTTTTTTTAAAGCGAACATCAATGCTATTGATGCTCGCCGCCGCCATTCCTTGGAATACCGAACAACTGGTAAGATCGCCCCCCAAGAATTATTAACTTCTATAATAAAGATATTTTTAAATAAACATCTACTTTCTTTCCTTTTCTTTTTGCTGTGCGAGCCTTATATTAATTGGCATTTTTTATATCTTTTGGAGAAGAAAAGTCCTCCACCCGCCGCGGAAATATTTATTGGTCCAATCGAATCGGATTAGCAGAGATTTGCAGAGCAAAAAATTGGAAATCGCAAGCGAACATCGCCAGATTTATTGGAAAAAAGGTACGTTACATTTTGCAATTTATGTGGTGATCCCTAAAATCGGTGCCAATTTAAAAAATAAATAAATTAAATAATAAAAGTGATAAATTCATGTTCATACGAAAACACATAGAATTTACACAAAAATTGTGTTCGCTCTAAGCCACTCAAGGGAAACCAATAACAAATTACTTGCTACTTGTTTGCAGTATTTGTCAAACTTTACGATTCTCTGTGCTCTTTGCTTATATACTCGTACTTGTCCGTCCGCCTGAGATTTTGCAAAAAATTAATTTGCAAAGACAGACATTTGCGAGCAATTAATAATAATTTATAATAAATTAATAATAAAATAAACGTAAAGCAACGCGAAAAATTGTGTTAAAAGTGTGTTTCTTTTCAAAATAAATCATTATGTTTTTCTCAAGAGTGCACAATATTTTCAAGCACATTTTCAAATATCCAGAAACGTAAACAAAAAAAATAAATATATAAACAAGAATTACTGGGATATAATCTGGAAAAAAGTGCTAAGTGAGTGTTTAAAAAAAAAACAGAAAAAGTTTGTTGTGAAAAAGTGCCAAAAATAATTGAAAAGTTTCAGCAAGCAGCCAACAGCAAAAAGCCGTCGGCAAGCAGTGCATACAAAAGGTGGTGGTTTTTAGTTGCCATTGTTGTTGTTGTTGTTGTTGTTGTGAGCGCACATTTAGTGTTGCCTCTCATTGCACTTTTCTATAGGGTGCGCGTGCTACGACTTTGGTACTTTTTCATAAAAAGGGTTTGCGTGAACCATTTTCGTACTTATTCAACACTACTTTCTTGCTAATATTTTTTCTAATTCAGAATTTGGAAAACACACATTTTAACACAATTAACACACTGTGTTAGCACATTTTTAATAATAATAAATTAAGAGAAAAAATATTCAAATAAATTTTATTGGTACCTATTATTAAAAAAAAAAAAAAAAAATTATTATTTTTTTGGGTAGAATTATTTGTAGAATTGATTTTATTCTGTTTTTTCTCCAAGATCAATCCGCTTTTGAGTTTGACATAGAAAACCTGATCGGTTTCGTACATATTTGTTGGCTTTGAGATTAAATACATTTTTTCACAACTTGCAAAATGTCATTAAAAGCGTTTACCCGGGCAGCTGATGAGCTGTTGGAGTTCGAAGGTCAATTTAACGAAATTGATGATTCTGAACACTCAAAATTTACTTTAGAAGTTCGCAAGGAGGAACTAAAGTCACAATGGGCAGTTGTCAAAGGAAGTTTTAGCACATGCATGCAAAAGTTAGGTAGTTCAAGCACTGAGGCGAACGATGCCGATATTTCTAGTGTCAAAGTGAAGTACCGCTTTTGCTATGACGCTTATGTCAGATGTGCAGGAAAAATAGGTGAATTAACTGAGAATCTAACTCAAGCAAATTCAACAGAAAAACAATCAAAAATTGACAACTTCACGAATATGCCCACGAGTGGTCAAAATATCAATCTGCCTCCTTGAGACACAGAAATATTTTAAGGCGACTATGTGTCTTGGCCCTCATTTAGAGATATGTTTTCCGCAATATACATATCTAATATACGCTTAACTCCTGTTGAGAAATTATACCATCTGACCCAAAAGACTAGAGGAGAAGCAAAAGAGATTGTTAAGAAATCTCCTCTCACTCATGATGGGTTCACTCAAGCATGGAAAAATTTAAGTGATCGCTATGACAATAAGCGAATTTTAGTCAATAGCCAGTTGAAAGTTTTATTCAACCTCCCGTCAGTGACTTCGGAGTCCGGGAGTGCTATTAAAAAATTACAGCGCGATATAAATAATTGTATCTCCGCTTTGGAGTTACATAACATCGACATTAGCAATTGGGATGCCATTTTCACTTATTTGTGCTCGACTCGTTTGCCAGAAACTACGTTGTCGCTATGGGAACAAGGCATAGTCAACAAATCTGAAATTCCAAAATGGAAAGATTTGGACAACTTTTTAACAAGCCGGTTCCAAACTTTAGAAACCGTTTCTGACATTCGAAACTCCGGTAATGCGAAGCCTCCCAATAATAGAAACAATTCACAAGCTAACCAAAGTAGTCTTGTGAGAAAAGTGAATTCTAATCATGTCTACGTGAACAATAGTTCCCAATGTAAGCTTTGTCCCAATCAACATGTTTTTAAAGGTTGTCCCAAATTTTTAGCCATGAGTGTGTACGATAGATCAGCTACCGTAAGAAGGCTTCACCTATGCATAAACTGTTTGGCTTATTCTCATGAAGTCAAAGATTGTAAAAGTCACTTTAATTGTGCGTCTTGTAAAAAACGCCACAATTCCCTGCTTCATCGAGAAGCCTCGCAATCGACAGTTCATGTTGGGCCCTCTACTAGCTCTCAATCCACCACCACAAATGCACACTCAACTCAAATACAGTCCACCCCTGTAGAAGAAAATGTTCTTTCCTGTTTTGCAATCAGTAGGAAAAGTGTACTTCTCGGTACTGCTATGGTGACCATATGTCACTTAGGTACTGTTTACACTGCTAGAGCCCTGATTGATTCGGGCTCGGAAGGAACATTTGTTTCAGAACGCCTGCAAATGATTCTGAAACTACCCACACATCCAGTGAATGCACAAGTCGCTGGTTTAAATAATGTAGTTTCAGCAAGGGTTTCCCGAATGTGTAGATTTGTCATAGGGTCCCCTATTAACCCTAGTCTGAGAATTGAAGCGAATGGCTTAATTCTCCCCCAACTCACAGGGAATCTTCCCACTAGCTCTATCGACATTTCTTTATTTCAATGTCTTCCTGACTTAGATCTTGCTGACACTAATTTCTACAAGAGTAACCAAGTAGATGTAGTTATAGGAGGCGATATATATCCTAGCATTCTTCTAGACGGCATCCGCCGCAATATATTGGGTTCGTTGATTGCCCAAGAAACCGTCTTTGGTTGGATTATTACGGGTCCAGTTCCAACTGAGAAGCTGTCTTCCTTCACGACCTGTCTTTATTTTTTCGCTGATGTTTCGCTAGATCAGCAGATTGCACGGTTTTGGGAGTTGGAAGAGATTCCAAAGAAAAAGTTGTTGACTCGCGAAGAGCAACTTTGTGAAGAAAATTTTAAAAATACCACCCGCCGTAGCAATGACGGTCGATATATTGTAACTTTGCCTTTCAAGATAGATTTTCCTCATAATCTTCACCTAGGCCATTCTCGATCGAGCGCGATTAAACAGTTCTTACGAACAGAATCAGTACTTAACAAGAAGCCCGAGTTCAAAGTTCAATATGACCAGGTAATCAAAGAATACGCAGATTTAGGGCACATGCATCAGGTTGGCCCCCCTAAATTTGAATATGCTCCTTCTCATTACTATTTGCCTCATCATTCAATCATAAAACCCGATAGTACCTCCACTAAGATAAGAGTGGTTTTCAATGCATCGTCTTCCAGCTCCAATGGAGTGAGTTTAAATGACGTTCTGTACACTGGACCCGTTCTTCAAACGGATCTTACTCTCTTAATTTTGAAATGGAAGTTTTTTAAGTATGTTCTCAACGGTGACATTGAGAAAATGTACCGTCAGATCTGGGTTGACCCCAAGCATACCCCTTATTAACGCATTTTGCACAGAGATGCGTCAAATAGTGAAGTCAAGGATTACGAGTTAGATACCGTCACCTTTGGACTAAACTGCGCTCCATTTCTGGCAATTCGAACTCTTCTGCAACTCGCAGAAGATGTTCATAAGACACACCTCTTAGCCGCGTTAACATTAAGAGAGTACATGTACGTAGATGATGCGTTGACTGGAGCTCATGATGTAGAAACACCAAAAAAGACTCGAGACGAGCTTATTGCGGCTCTAAAATCCGCTGGGTTTTTGATGCGAAAATGGACCTCGAACTGCAACGAGATACTTGAAGATTTGCCAAAGGATCACCTGCTCAATGAAGATTTTTTGAAGTTCGAAGATTCAAGTGCTGCAAAAACATTGGGAGTTCGATGGAAACCCAGATTTGATCATTTTTATTTTGTCACAAAACCAGTCGAAATGAAAGCTAGTTTTACCAAACGAGAAGTTTTGTCTACAATTGCCCAGCTTTTTGACCCGGCAGGGTGGGTAGGCCCGATTATTATTGTAGCAAAAATTATTATGCAACAAATTTGGTTAGATAAGATTGATTGGGATGATTATCTAACGGGTCAGAGCCTGTATTCCTGGACACAGTTTCAAAAGAATTACCATCATATCGATTCATTTAGAATCCCTAGATGGATACATTTTTCCCCTTGGAGCAAGGTGGAATTTCATGGCTTTTGTGACGCATCCGAGAAAGCTTACGCAGCTGCAATCTATATTTGTGTAGAAAATTCCAATGCCGCGGTTTTTACTCATCTACTGACCTTGAAAACAAAAGTCGCTCCTATAAAAACTGTTTCTTTGCCTCGCTTGGAATTGTGCGGAGCAACCCTTCTTGCCGAAATGGTTGATTCGTTGCTGCCGCTGCTAAATCTTGATCAATTCCGCGTACAGTTGTGGACGGATTCTACTATTGTCCTCGCTTGGCTAAAAAAGCCACCCTGCACCTGGACGACTTTTGTTGCCAACCGCATCGCGAAAATCATTGAAAAGGTTGGTGATCGCAACTGGCTCCATGTTGACTCACATGACAATCCAGCGGACTTAGGAAGTCGTGGAGTCATGCCGCAAGATCTAATCAATAATAGTTTATGGTGGGAAGGTACCTCGTGGCTAAAGAAAGAACGATCTGAATGGCCTCCTCAATTGAAAAATTCAGATCAGGACACTTCTCTCGAAAGCAAGCCTGTAAAGTCTCTTTTCTCTTATTTCGATAATTATGAGGACATTCTCGATAGGTTTTCGTCACTCTCTCGAGCCTTGCGAGTTCTGTCGTTTGTATTTAGGTTTTATCAGCGAACGCATCCAATATTTAAGAAAGAATTCAGCTATAAAACCACGCAAGTGACGAGAGATGAAATAAGTTTTGTTAAAACACGATTAATCGTTCTCTGTCAAAAGGTTCACTTTTCTAATGAGTATCGTGACATTGAAACTAAGCACCCTATAAGTTCCAAGAGTCCCATATTGACTCTGAACCCCTTTTTGGACGCCTCAGGTATTTTGAGGGTAGGTGGGCGTTTAGCCTCCTCAACTTCCCTCTCATATAATGAAAAACACCCCACTATATTGCCATATAAGTGCAAAATCTCCAAACTATTAATTTTATTCACACATCTGATTTCCTTACATGGTGGTAATCAATTAGTATTGCGCTTAATCAGGATGGAGTTTTGGATTTTAAAGGTGAAAACCCTTATAAAAACTTCTATTCACAATTGCAAAGCGTGTGTGATTCATAGAAAGAAGGAATGCACGCAAATTATGGCAGCATTACCCTCCTCTCGAACGACACTTTCCCGACCACTTGCCACCACTGGGATAGACTTTACCGGTCCTTATGAAATTAAAAATTATACGGGTGGAGCATGCCTAATAACCAAAGGCTATGTGTGTGTTTTTGTGTGCTTTGCCACAAAAGCCTTACACCTTGAAGTGACAAGTGATTTGTCAACCGCAACTTTCATGGCAGCCTTTGCACGATTTGTGGCGTGTCGAGGATCACCCCACTTCTGAAGAAGATAGCGATGAGCCCAGACCTCGTCCTTCTACGCCATCGCCCCCGTCAGAGGTACTGGAGAGTGACACTGCGGTTGAGCTCAGACCTAGTCCGTCTACGCCAACCGTGAGAATAGAGCGTTCGCTTGAGCATCCATTCCGTCCAGCATTAAGTTTTAAGCCCAGACCACGCTCGTCTATGCCAGAACGAAGTCGACGACACCGAAGGCGGCAAGGGAAGAAACCGAAGACCCATGTTGAGCGGTATGCGCAATCGACGAATGCGAGGAGCGAGGACGCGCGCATGCAAATAACCAAAAGGGCTCCCCCAATGCTGACTCAGCAGCTGGATCCGCTTAACCCCACTGCGATGGTCAAAATTTTGACGAACGGTGAAATGCGTTTGGTGCGAGCACTTATTGATCCATGCTGCGACATGTCCGTGATCTGTGGGTCATTGGTATGTCGCATGGGGTTGAAAACGGCACGCATCAACTCACAGGAAACTTGTTTTCTTACCATCCGTGGCCGGTTTGAGCGCAGTGAACCCATCACGGTAAACGCTCGAGTGCAGAGAAGCTTGTCACTCGTCACTCCAACTCGAACGTTGGATGCTAGAGTCCAAGACGCGTACTCCCATATTATGCTGGCAGATGAGAAGTTTCACCAGTCGCGGCCAGTACACGTCATATTAGGAGTAGATGTCTATGCGCGCATCATGAAACCGGGACTCCTTCCAAGTGCAGTCGGACAGCCAATCGCGCAAAATACCATGTTTGGTTGGGTGTTGTCGGGATCATGCCCTATTTAAAAATAAGTCCAAAAATCACACCAATTTTGTATTTTTTCTTTCCTTTTTTTTATTATTTGTTGTACTCAGTATGAAGTAAACTGTAGCTGACGACATAATTTTCAATATTAAACGCACCCTGGATCACCAAAAGCATATGTAACGCCTTTTTACTTAATTTTATTGTATATAGATATGGATTTTACTTAATTTTATTGTATATAGATATGGATTTTTCTTAGTATTATTGTATATAAAAATGGATTTCAATTTGTATGATCTTTACCAGTCAAGCTTTCTTGCAGTGATGCTGCAAGGCGGGCGGCAATGTTTACGCCGAACCCGGTTAGGCACCCTGTTTTTTGGTTTGTCAATTTAATATGGCGCTCGGGTTCTGCTTATTCCAGGAGAACCCGAAGTTTTTGTTTTTTTAAAGCGAACATCAATGCTATTGATGCTCGCCGCCGCCATTCCTTGGAATACCGAACAACTGGTAAGATCGCCCCCCAAGAATTATTAACTTCTATAATAAAGATATTTTTAAATAAACATCTACTTTCTTTCCTTTTCTTTTTGCTGTGCGAGCCTTATATTAATTGGCATTTTTTATATCTTTTGGAGAAGAAAAGTCCTCCACCCGCCGAAGAAATATTTACCAATAGTGAAATCCAAAAGATTATGATAGGTGTTCTTTGTAAGCAACATTCTGGTATGAACATTGTTCACTTTAATGCCAGAAGTCTTAACGATGTTAAGCTTGATATTGTTCGACATTGCTTCGAAAATTCAGCCGTGGATATCATTTGTGTCTCTGAGACCTGGTTTCACAAAGACATTAATGATTTCTGCTTAAATATTAATAATTATACGCTTTATCGGAATGATCGAACAGGTAAAAAAGGCGGGGATGTTGCAATTTACTGCAAGATTAATTTAAATGTTAATTTGTTGGGCACGTCCAGTGGGTCCGATGTTGAATTTCTCAATATCGAAATCCGTGTTAATTGTACTAAGGTCTTTGTGTCATGCGTATATAATCCATATCGTAATTGTTGTTTGGATCAGTTGTTTTCTGCTCTGTGAAATTATTCAATTAGGTACGACCATTATGTAATGTGCGGCGATTTTAACATTAACATGTTATCTAACGACAATCTCGTCAGTCATTTTACTGATAGACTTACCGGAGTGGGACTTCAAACAGTTAATACTAGTATACCAACGCGTTTCGCAAATAATTCTATTCCGAGCTTATTAGATATTTTTGTAGTCTCAGATATTTCTTCAGTTTTGTTTTTTAAACAATTGTCGTTAATTTCAGATCATGATCTTATCTTTTTGTACTTTAAATGTAATTACTTCGCCAGCTTTTGTTGAAAATACTATCTTGTTTCGTGACTATAAATCTGTTGATTATGACTCTTTGCTTCGGGACCTATCAACTATAAATTGGTCAGAATGCTGGTTATTCAGTTCTGTAAATGAGAAGCTAAGATTTTTTATGAACACAATCTGTGAATTTTTTGACTCTCATGTTTCAATAGTCACTCGTCGACTAATTAACAGCAGTTGCCCCTGGTTTACAAATAATGTCAAATTAACCCTCAAAAATCGTAATAGAGCTTACAATCGATGGAAAAAATTCCAACTGCATCAAATTGGGAACAGCACAAAAGACTAAAAAACGTAGCTAACGCTACAGTCAAATCAGCAAAGCCTGTATTTTTTATGTCCAAGCTGAGCTCAGCTCAATCATCTAAAAATTTATGGAATAATTTAAAGCAAGCGGGAGTTTGCAGAGCGAAATCTGAAGACTGTGAGCTTGAAGCCAATATTCTTAATGACTATTTCATTTCCAACTCTACGTCTTCTAGTAATGTGCTAGCCTTTGACACAAGATTGTTCCCATCTGACTCTCTTTTACGTTTTGAGTTTGTTGCTGTAATCGAGTATGATGTTGCCAGAAGTGTTAACAAGATTAAACCCAACACAATGGGTGAGGATAATATATCCATCAAATTTATTAAACTGATTTTACCGCACGTCCTTAGCCCGCTTACTCATATATTTAACCACTGCTTCACAAGTTCTTACTTTCCTGATGTCTGGAAAGCAGCCCCAATCATCCCCATTGCAAAGTAATCCAATGCTTGTGTTCCCTCCGACTATCGTCCTGTAAGTTTGCTATCATCATTACCTAAAGCATTTGAGTCTCTCATTGTCGTTCAAATCTCAGAACACATAAGAAGATTCGACCTTTTGTCTCCGTTTCAGTCCGGTTTTCGACAAAGTTACAGCTGCTCCACTGCCATATTAAAAATCTTAGATGACATCAGAGTGCCATTCAATCTTGGGCACATAAGTTTGTTATGTCTCTTAGACTTCTCGAAAGCCTTTGACTCCGTTGACCATTCAATACTGTGTCAAAAATTATATGTAAACTTTGGTTTTTCAAGCACGGCGGTCCGTCTATTATATAGGTACCCAGTCGGGAGGTCTCAAAGAGTCGGGGTTGGAAATAGTCTGTCCGCGTTGTTACTTATCTTGGGGGGTGCCGCAAGGCTCAGTTCTTGGCCCGCTTTTATTTTCAATGTTCATGTTACCATGCATGCTTATGCTGATAACCTTCAACTGTACTTGTCCAGCCCGTTTAACCTAGTTGATAGTTTATGTTTTAGAATGAATGAGGACTTACGTGAAATAACTGAATGGGCTAGATCTAATAAGCTTAATCTAAATCCTCTTAAGTCATTTGCCTTACCAATTTTCAAAACTTGTCTGAATACGACTGAGTTACCAACGATTTATCTAAATGGCGAAGGGCTTGTTTGTTGAAAAAGCTAAAAATCTTGGATATTATATCAATTCTACACTTTCTTGCGAAGATCATATTAATACTGTTGCTTGTAAAGTTTACTATACCCTTCTATACCTGAGGTGGACGGCATCATTTGTACCTGACGATACTAGGAAAAAGTTAGTACTCCAACTCATAATGCCAATTTCATACTCAGATGGTGTATATAGTAAACTTGATTCCAGGTCCCAACTGAAATTACAACATGTTTTTAATAGCGCTGTTAGGTACGTTTATGGCCATAACACGTTCGACTGCATCAGTCATTTGAGTAGTCAAATACTAGGTTGCGATAGTTTCAATCATCTTCACGCCAAAACTGCATATTTTTGCATAACTTAATTAACACAAAAACAACTAAATATTTATTTGAAAAAATACAATTTTGTAGATCGAACAGAAATCTGAACCTCATGATCCATTTGTACAATTTTCTGAACTCTAACAGACTTTTCTTTGTTAACGCAATCAGAATCTGGAATTCGTAGCCAGTTAGAATAAAATCAATTAAAAATAAACGCAACTTTAAGCCTGCAATTTTTCAATATTTTTCTTAATACTTTTTCTTCCTTCTTAAGCTGTTTTCTTTCTTCTTTTCCTTAGAATAAGATTAATTCCTGTTTTTTATATCAAGTTAGTTTTCAGCTAAATTTATTCATTGTTGTTTATTACCTGTTGTTATTATATAATTCGTATTGCATTTAACAGACACTGTCTTATATGTTAACGTTATCTCTTAAATAAATAAAAGAGGGCAAAGGTTAGCATCAAGTCAACCACAGTGGACGAAAACCCAACAACCAGCCAACACGCCTACAGTGAGGTGGTAAGGGACCATATGCAGGTAGCGTTGATGTATGCAAATTCCAACAACCCTAAACCGATTTCGGAGGAGTGGGGCAACATCGAAGCCAAGTTGTCCGAGATGGTGATAAAGCACCTCCTCGGCAATAAGGAGGAGCGCTTCCCTCCTTCGATTCCGCGGAAGTAGTGCAAGGATTACGGATGATCAAATGCGAGAATCAATTTTCTAATTGTCTTCAATTTTAACCTGGAAATAGAGGCTCTATACCTTTTCATAATCCAAAACGCACATACTGGACTAAGTATGCCAGAATGTCGCGTCCTAAACTATATGATTTAACATACAGCCACATCTCAAGAGCGAAAGAACTTATGAGGGTGATCCCAAAAGTATCCGACCTAACAAGGAAAACAATAAATTTGGGAAAAAATATTTTTATTTTCCAACATAGTCTCCTTTCAGCTCGAAACACTTTTCCCAGCGATGCTCAATAGCTTTGATACCCTGTTTAAAGTGAGAACTGTCGAGCACCTAAAAAAAATTGTCATTTACCGTAGATTCCACCTCTTCATTGCTGGTAAATCTTTTACCACCAAGCAATTTTTTCAAGTTTGGAAAAAGAAAATAATCCGAAGGGGCTTAATCTGGTGAATAGGGTGCGTGAGGAAGCAATTCGAACTATAATTAATTTATTTTGGCCACCGCGATATTGGATGTGTGAACTGGTGCATTGTCTTGATGAAACAACACTTTCTTTTTAGCCAAATGCGACAGTTTTTTCTTGATTTCATCACTTAAACGCTGCAACAAGTTAATACTCGCCGTTGATTGTTTTTTCTTTTTGAAGATAATTAATGAAAATTATCTCACACGCATTACAAAAAACTGACGTCATGACCTTGCCTGCAGATGAAACTGTCTTAGCCTTTTTGATTCTCCGATTCTCCCCTTTCAATCCATTGTTTTACTGTTCCTTCGTCTCAGGTGTGAAGTGATGGACCCATGTTTTATCCCTGGTTATGAATCGACGCAAAAAATCGGCTTTATTGCTGTGCAACACCGCTAAACAATCGATTAAAACATCCTCACGACGCTGTTTTTGTTCCATTGTGAGCAAACGTGGCACCCATCTTGCGCACAGCTTCTTATGTTCAAATTTTCAGTCAATATGCGATGTACAGCACTTTTTGAAATGTCTACCATGTCTGCTAGCTCGAGCACTATTAATAAACTTAGAATAGTTTTAAGCCATTTTGTACAAAAAATTAATTAAACCAAAAATCGGATAAAAAGTTTTAGGTGTTGAAACTTGACTCAAAAATTCTTAAAACGCCCTTTTCTGGCATATCGAACACAGAAAAAAACAAATAACATAGATTTCTTATTTGAAATGACTTCGATAACTCTTAAAAATCTATCTGATTTCCTTTCAAAAAATTTTTAAATTCCAGGGCTGCCTTTAATTTAGATTTTTGGGATTTTTTTTTTTTTTAATAGAAAAAAAAAATATTTTCTTTCCAGAATAAAAAATCATAACTCTAGTAATTTAAATCCGATTTTTATGTTTGATGAGTCATTTTAAGAGAAATTAAATTGTCAACGAAGTGCGTACCAGTATTTTGAAAGTTTGAACTTATAAAAATGTTATTGGGATTTTTTTTGGGAAAACAGCACTATTTTACCATATATTTCAGATTTTAAAATAATCTCAGAATTTCAAATAATACCTCTTCGGTATTACCACGGGAAACGTATGAATTAAATTAATTAAAACGTATGAATTAATATTAGTTAAACGTATGAATTACGTTGGAAATAAATTGAAAACGAAGTGCGTACCAGTTTTTTTACACTTTGAGCTTATAAAAATGTTATTGGGATTTTTTTGGGAAAACAGCACTATTTTCCCATATATTTCAGATTTTCAATATAGAGGTCGCCGAAGCTTTTTTTCTTTTTTCCCCTATTTTAAAATAATAAAATAACCACAATTTTTCAGTGAAAATAGCGTTTTTACTTCAAAACGCTACAAAAAAAAAAGAAACATTTAAAAAAAATCCTCTTCGGTATTATCTCGAGAAACGTAGTACCATTTTAAATAATTTTAAATTTTTTTTTTTTTTAGATGATCCTCTGGAGCATCGCTGCCACGGATTTATTTATCGATAATTTAAAAAATTTTTTTTTTTAAATATACTTAAGAAGTCAAATAGTAGTCATTTGGTAGTTTTGCCTAGAAAGTTTTCCTGGAGTTTTGAAAATAGGTGCATTTTATAGATTTCGATGTGCTCTTTCCGAATTTCAACTTTGCCACCTCGTATTGTTGCCGCTTGCGCCGCCATATTGGGAAAATGGAGGCTAAAAACACTTTTTGCTAATATCTCCTTTCCAACTCATTTCACGATAATAACATATATGTACCAAACAGGCCCGTAGCCAGGATTTACCTTAGGGGGGGGGAGGGGTTTTGATAAAAAAATATATATGGAAATTTTTCTTAACAAATCCGTTTTCTCTTAAGACTACTCGTGAATATTCCCGTTTTTAAATGACCATTAGAGAGTTGGTAAAAGTTTATAGAATTTTTTATCAAATTAATTTTAAGTACTAAGTTTTCGATTTTTGCGTATGTTTTTTTTTTTAAATAGTCCAAATTGAGAATTTGTAATTGCCTTTTAAAAAGTATTATTCCGAAAATTAGCACAAAAAGTAAAAATTTCTATGACAAAATTTCAGTTATACAACAATATTAGTTTGAAAGATAAAAACAGGTAAGATTTCTTCCAGTGTATTAAAATCAAAATTAAAAGCTATTAAAAATTAAAACTTTTTTTTAATAAGTTCACCTGTTGAAGCTTGATTCACAACCTTTACGGGACATTTTACATAAACGGGAGTACAAAAAAGAGTTTTTCTTTTTGGCTATCTTACGCTTTTATTGATCCCCAGCTTGTGTGCAAGTATTTGGACCTGTGTGAACCCTAGTTCGAGTTATCATTAAAGGCCAAAATATTACTGCTCTCGAAAACGATTTCGACGATTGAAATTATATTCAAAAGAAAATATTTTAAAATCCTTAGAAATTGATCTGTTCCATTTCCTCACAAAAAATTGTTATCATGACTGACAAAATCATTTAATTCCAATAACAATTACTATATATTTTTCTTATTAAAATTTTTTGAGCAGAGAATCGACTCCGATAAAAGTCATATTTAAATCTGATTATTTTTCAAAAGCCGTAATTCGAAAACTGGTTTTTGCACAGCACCAATATCTTATACCCAATATATTATTTAAGTTATCGGATTAAAATAAGTCTTTCTTTGAAAACTTGATAAATTTTTATTAAACTGTTACTTTTTTTTTATTATTTAAGAAACTAATCAGTCGTGGATTTAAATTTAAGCTATTTGCAAATTAAAAAATTAAAAATACATTTCTTGAACTTCCAACTTGTTTTTTAATTTTTTAACATAATAAAAATTATTTTACAAATGCCGAAGTTTAAAAAACTGTAATTGTTAATTTTTCTTATGAGAATTTGGTAAAATGCTTAAAAAATCACGAAACCCCCTTAGAATTTGGCGGTATGAAAAATTTTTTTATCGAGAATTTTTTCGAAAAAAACGATATTTAGATTTTAGGTGATTTTTCGAAACTGAATTTTTGTGCCAAGTTTGAGATTTTAGGTGTCTTATATACCAAGAAAGCAACAAAATAGAATGGGCAAAGTTTTCAGTCATCAGCTTTACGCGATGACGAACACATTATGGGGTATTAATGTGTTAAATTTCGTGGTTAATTTTTTTTGCATTACATAGTTTTTAAAAATTTTTAAAAGAAATCCATTCACACAAATGCTTTCTCAAAGGTTTTGGGTCCAATAAGCTTAGAGATTGCATAAAAAGTGTAAACCTTAATTTTTTATAATTTATGATATTATATTCGTTCTAGTAGGTATAATTTCAAATATACATTTTTCCGGATATCAGGGTCTTTTTGAGCATCAAAATCCACAATTGAAAATGATTCTTTAATACACAAGCCCATTGCAGCTAGATTCCAATATGATTATTCCTTTAAAAGCAAAGTTAATTTTTCATTTTGCCAGACAAATTTTTCATTAATTAAGCAGTTTTTTAAATTGGCTTTGAAAATGTTTAAACTTTTGCATCTCCAAGTAAATTAACACCATTATCTCAGTTTATCTTAAAAAAATTACATTTTGAATTTAACAGTCTCATTTGTGTTATTTTTTCATACTTTCTGGACCCTAAGGGGAAAGGAGGGTGTTTGAACATCTAAAAGCCCCCCCTTGGTTACGGGCCTGGTACCAAATTAAACTAGAGAAATTCCCTACAATTCATGTCATACCCTTTTTTTTCGTAAAATCATTAGTTTTGGCGTACCGCCAAAGTGGAG
Organism: Coremacera marginata; assembly: GCA_914767935.1. Lineage (NCBI taxonomy): Eukaryota > Metazoa > Arthropoda > Insecta > Diptera > Sciomyzidae > Coremacera > Coremacera marginata. Next base: position 101,647,704 of record OU612047.1, read on the forward strand.
CACCGCAAAGTGTATTTCAAATAAAATAAAAATTTTTTATATTAAAAATATACAAATTGCTCAAAATGCTCAAATATTTGGGATTCTGCGTGCCCCCCGGAATTGTAAACGATGGGTGCAAGTAAATGAGGGTAAAACAAAGTATATGCTGTTTACAAACAAGGGAGCGCGGCGTTTAGACTCCCACGTTTCATCCGGCAGCTAAAACTTTGAAGTTGTCAAGGAGTTCGTACACCTTGGCACCGCCATTAATACCAACAACGAAATCAGCCTGGAGATAAAGCGAGGAACAATAATTGCTAATAGGTGCTACTACGGGGTCAGTAAGCAACTAAGTTCCAGAGCCCTCCCTCGATAGACGAAACTAACACTCTACAAGAAAAACAAAACTAACACTCGTTCTACCTGTGCTGCTTAATGGCGCTGAGGCATGGGTAGTTTTGCAAACGAACGCAGCCGCTCTGAGGCTGTTCGAGAGAAAATTTCTTCGCAAAATCTTCGGTCCGGCTCGAGTCGGCGATTGACTATCGCATCCGAACGAACCACGAGCTGTATGAGCTCTACGATGACATTGACGTAGTTCGGCGTATAACTGTGCAGCGACTACGCTGGCTGGGTCGTGTCCATCGTATGGACGAAGCTCCAGCGAAAAAGGTGCTCGAGGCGAGGGTCGTTGGTCAACGACGACGAGGGAGACCATGCCTCCGATGGATGGACCAGACCGAGGAAGCCCTAACCGCACTTGGTGTATCCGATTGGAGAAGGCGCGCGAAGGGCAGAGGCGCCTGGCGAGAGCTGATGACGGGTTGTTACGACCACCTAAGTAAGTAAGTAAGGTTGCAAATTAAATAATTTGAGCTAATTTGAGAAAGTCCGATTTATTTTGAGATTTTTTATATGATATTTTTAAAATAAGAAATTATGCATTTGAGATTTGCGGAAAAAAACACAAACCATCTATTTCCATGTTAAATTTGATGAAGAATCTGATTCTGGACCTGGAATTACTGAATAATTTAATCCGGTGCTACCAAACTCACTGCAAAATTGAGATTTTTCGATTATTTTCATGCTATTTTTTTCATGCATACCCATTAGGTCGATCCTGATGATTTTTCAAAAACTTTTTATTTTAGTTACTGTGTACACAAAATGGCCTTTCATGCATAAAAAGTTGGAAAGGAGATAATAGCAAAAAAAGTGTTTTTAGCCGCCATTTCCCCAATATGGCGGCGCGAGCGGCAACAATACGAGGTGGCAAAGTTGAAATTCGAAAAGAGCCCATCGAAATCATAAAATGCACCCATTTTCAAAACTCTCTAAAAAATTTCCAGGTAACCACGTTTTTTTTCCCCCAAATGACTGTACTAAAACTATAACATGTAAATGAAATAAATACACCAACATTATTCACGTCTCCAAAAAAAAATCATGAAAACATGCCTTTTTAGGCTTTAAAACAGTACCATGCCCTTAACCAGCTGATTTAAACTTATTCCTCGCTGTTTATAGTCGAGTACAGCTTTTTATTTGAAATTCTGTTAGTTTTAATTGCTTTAATAATGAATGTTGAATAGAAAAAAGTGCAATATTTCAATTTGTGCTCCCAACTTTTATCTAATACGTAAATATTTTAATCTCTTTCAGCCTTATTCATAATCTCATTTAAGAGCATGCGTTACATTAAATCAGCTTCAAGGCCGACAATACATTTAGAGGAGAGTAAAAAATAGTGATATTGAGGTGATTTTTTATTAGAAGAAATTTGTTTAGTTTTAAACTTCTCAAATTTGGTAAAATATACATTATGCTTAAAAAAAAGTTATTTTTTTCAAAAACAAAGATGGCGCTGGCTACAACGATTGCTGTAAAAGACCTCTTTTCGCACTGCGTACACTGCGTCCAATTTTGAAAAAATAGTTTTGAGAAAAACGACTTCAAAATTATACGAAACAAATAATACGAAGACGTTAGTGTTCAAAACTTAATTAAATCACTATATATACACACAAAATAATTATTGTTACCATTCTTTGGAATTTTCCTCTTCTCAAACATACCGGTTTGAGCAGATAAAATAAATTATATAATAAAATAGCAGCAGTTCAGGCATGTTGTGAAATCCCGCGCGATTTAAAATCTGTACCGGAATAGTAAACCACGCAATTTGTATTTGGGTGTTCTGAAAATCGTGCGATTTGGTTCAATTCGAAGTTTACTTCGAAACAGCTGCTTGGCACTACTGTGAATAGATGTTTCAAATGTTTAAAATATCTCAAAAATAAAATGAATTAAATTTGAAAAAATGAGCTTAAGAAAGAAAAAATTAAGAGACGGGTGCTAAGAGACTATTTAAACCCTCTGGACATTCCCGAATCGTGTAAGTGATAAATATGTAGCCAACATAATTTTTTGTTAAATTAATGCTTTTAGTTTCATCTCCGGCGTTTCAGTTTGTGGCGACCGTGGCGCAGTGGGTAGAGTGTATGGCCTAAACGCCAGAGAACCCTGGTTCTCTGAATTGAATTCTCTGAACTGAATTAATTTTTCTGATCGGCCGTCACCTCTCTGCAGACAATGGCATACCTCAGAGAGTAAGAACTGCCATGAAAAGCTTCTTAAGAACATAAGCCGTTCGGAGTCGGCATAAACATCTCAATCATTTGTGTTCAAACATTTCAAAACACACACAACACAATTGCTCATAAGAAGCTCGGTCAAAGTCCTTTCTAGGGCTAAAATGGCCATTTCATTTTTTTTTTCAATAAGGAGGCCTTTACAGATATTCTGGATGATATAGAGCACTTGGTAAAGAAACATCCATTCCTGTGCCGCTGCAACTGGTTTTCAAACTTAGATTTTTGGGGTTGGGGAATGTTGGTGAGTTCCGCCCCCAAAGACTCGGCGTTGATTCTATCTTCTTACACAAAATTTTTGGCTAGATCGTGGTGTTCTTCCATAAGGTCCAAAAATAATTGTTCTTGGGAAGACTTCTTGTGTTTCCCCCTTAAGTTGAATATTTTGAAACATTTTAAGATTATTTTTAATGAAATATTATAAAATGTATTTAAACAGCAAAATAGACAAAATACCAAAAAAAATGTTGCTTGCTTACTTGCGATTTCAACTTCACGACCAAACTGCTCAGCGATATCAAATCAGAAAAATCTTTATTTTGTGATTTTATGTTCAAAAAAGTTAAGCCGCTACGAATTACCGAACAGGGCAAATCGATTTCGGCATAAATTCGATACGAAAACGACTTTCAGAACATTCCTGGTAGTAACTTGATTTTTATATTATATCGAACTCACGGTCTCTTTTCAAGTTTATAACTTTCTTAATATTCAAGATATCTACATTAGATTTTTTTTCATATTTTTGAAATGTTTTTAAGTCACTTAAAATGAAAAAAAAAATTTCGATTCTGGGATGCCTCTAAATCAGTGAAGGGACCCAATGCTATCACACCTACGCTATAAGCAACTTTGTGAAACGTATGAACAATGAAGGAACAATGGCATACTGCCGCACTTTAAGATCGATTCTCTCAGCACGAAGCATGTCAGCTGACGATGAGCATCCAAGAAGGCAAGTCCTCGCTGCGCAACTTTTTCACACGAATGTTTTACGTACAAAAAAAAAATTGAAGCAGAGCTTTCGCGCTCTCTCGGGCACACACACACAAGTATGCATGTTTATGTGTTAGTTTGCCCATCACTGCTCTAAATGTATTGCCGGCCTTAAACAATACTTTGTTATTCATAAAGGTTTTTCCTTCTTGTTTAAGATCTGCGAAACTTAAACGCCAAAATTTCCGTTTAAAGGCTACGTAAATTTAACCTAAAATTTTTAGTCGTCTTTCCGATTAAGGTTGATGTTTACGATAATTTATCATAGACATGCTCCATATCCGGCCTTTTTGGTACTTTTTTCAATAACAGATTGGCAAATGTACAAGAATTCTTAATTTTTGTAAAAGATTTTGGATTGTTTAGACACAAACCTTACAGAATTAAGCAATGAATAAACAATGTTTATGAATAACAATTTAAACAAGGTTGCGTAGCGGATGCGTTAAGCCTTAAACAGTGCGTAACTAAACAAACGTTGAACGATTGTTTAAGAAAATGTATTGAATAAGGCTGTTTATGTTTATTTATAATAACTAATGGTGTTAACTGGGGATCAGGAGGCAAACCTTCACATGGCAACGTGTCTGACTGCCTCAACTTGGCGAGGCCATCATTATCCATGTCAAAATCGTCCCAAGTCGACTCAAACCTCCACGTGGTGTTCCCTGGGCAACGGCAAACTGGCATCCGTTAGTTTGACGGCCAATTAGAGCGGCGGATCGCTCCGTAGTCCTTAAACATGGAATGTGCAAAGGGTTTATGTCCCATCACATTATTACTGCCCAATGAAAACTAAACCAGCCTCGGATAAGAACCCCAATTACGTTGACGACCACCGCAAACGAAAAACAGACAATAATTTACAGATATGCACCTGTAATGTCCGAACCCTTTATAGGGAAGGTGCCATTATCCAAATGGCGGAAGCTCTCAAAACAATAAAAGCTGATATCACCACCATCCAGGAAATGCGATGGAAAGGGCAAGGCTGACCTAAATCATCAGAGTACGATATCTACTACAGCTGCCATGCGAAAAAGCGCGAATTCGGGTGTGGATTCGTCGTTAGCCGGAAACTACGCCACCTTATTTCCCGGTTCACACCTGTGAACGAAAGATTGGCCACGATCCGCATCAAGGCAGCATTTTTCTTTATTAGCCTTATTTGCGCGCATGCCCCGACGGGGGAAAAGGACGAAGCCGTCAAGGACGCTTTCTACGCTAGTTTTGAGGACGTATACGACCACTTTCCGGTCCATGACGTGAAAATAGTCCTCGGCGATTTTATTGCGAAAGTCGGAACTGACTGTCGGTCAGTTCAGTCTTCATGAGACCTCCACGAACAACGGTCTAAGATTGATCGACTTCGCCGCGGCGCGAAATATGGTAGTTAGTAGTACCAGATTTAAACACCTCAACATCCACAAGGCCACCTGGCTGTCCCCGAATCAAAAAACCCTAAACCAAATTGATCATGTTGTAATCGATGAAGGCATGAAGGCATGCCTCCAGTGTTCTAGATGTGCGCACGTGTCGGGGGGTCAACATTGACTCCGACCACTATCTTGTTGCAGCCAAGATCCGCATGCGATTACGCAATGCGAAGAACATACGCACAGGAATGCAACGAAAGCAAGATTTCGCTAAGCTGAAATTACAACGGACTTCCGAGGCCTATTCCGCTCAACTCTCGGTCAAGCTCAACCAATCAACCTCTCAAGAAGTCATTGGTTTCCGGCACACGAAACCTCGGAACCAATGGTACGATGAGTAGTGTCGCATCGCTACAGCAGTAAAAAACGCCGCTTACAGAAAATATATTATAGAAAATTATAGAAAAAATCGCTAAAGAACAGGTGGAAAATTACATGGAAGAAAATAATATATTTTCAAAATATCAAAAATAAATATAACGGGTTTTAGAAAAAAATTCTCATGTGAAACAACAGTTACGTATGAGACAAATAGATGGAAATATCGAAATGCATGAACTAAAATAATGGCAATTTTCTTAGACCTCAAAAGAGCATTCGAGACTAATGATAGAGTTATTGGTTCAAAAACTTTGTGTGTATGGTATTAGAGAAAATGAATTAAATTCGTTTAAATCTTATTTGTCAAATCGAAAACAAACTACGAAAGTAAACGGCGTTAAATCAGATAAAATTGATAATAAGTTTGGGGTTCCACGGAGTTCAATATTAGGAGCATTGTTGTTTATAAACGATATGCCCGCCCAACATAATAAATAAATGTGAAATAATATTATATGCCGATGATACATTGATTTATGCCAAAGGAGATACAGAGGAACAATGTAAAGATAATTTAAAATACGATATCAACAACGTAAACAAATGGCTGAAAATTGACAAATTAAAAATAAATGAAAGTAAAACCAAAATAATGGAAATAAACATTAACGAAATTTTTAAAATAAATAATGAAATAATTGAAAAAGTTAAACAGCTAAAGTATTTTAAACATCATATAATAAAGTATATAAAGTATATAAAGTATAATTTAAGCATCACGTTGAACATATATGTAAAAAAATTGACAAGAAAATTGGATTTATGAAACGCGTGCGTAATCAACTATCGACAATAACAGCAATAAATATATACAACACAATAATAAAACCAAATTTTGAATTTGGCTCCACAATCCTATATACTTGCTGCACAACAACTCAAGTAGAAAGACTGCAAAAACTTCAAAATAAGGATATGCGTTCAATATTAAAATGCAACAGATATACTTCGATACAAATAATGCATGATACACTGAAATGGTTAATATGGGCATTTCCGTGGTGGCGCACGTGACGATCGTACGACTTTAATGAGTGAAAAAAGAATGAAAAATTTAACTTACAAGTTCCTTATTTTGATTTTCCAATAGCTTACTAAGCACACTATACAAAGTGTAAAACCTAAGAGTTATCAAAAGTTCGGCCACCAAAAATGATACGTTACGTGACAAAACATAGAAGTGGTTTTTGACTTGGATCACAAAATTAATAAAATTCTGTAAATTGCAAAACTTTTTTAGAAGGATTTGAAATAGTTTAAGTTTATTTTCAAAGTAATCAAATTTGAAAAACTTTTCTCGTTTTTTTTTTTTATTGGGCTTAGTATGAAACGTTACGTGACATGGCGTTACGTGACATTTTTTCCATTTTAATTCATTTGGGTAATTAAGTAATTAGGTAATTAAGTAATTATGTGAGTTAGTTATTAAAAAACAAATTTAATATATTCTGCCTCTCCTTGCCTCAACCATTTTTCATTATTTATAGCTAATGCCTTCCATTTTTACTAAAACAAAAACGTTTACGAAACATTTACAAAACATTAACTAAAAAGAAAAATTAAATTTCTGAAACAGTGCAGACGATTTGATCATCATGGTAAATGAATTAATATTTAAATTGCTTAACAATAAAATAAAAATGTTTCTCTAAGATAATATTATTAAATAATAAGGTTTTAATAACTTTTAATTTGAATGCCCATATACAACAAGGACTGGAAATAAATACGTTAAATTCAAGTTCAACCGTCGTGCCGTTCGGACGTGTTTATTCAGCTCCGCAAGTTTATTACACCCAAATATTCGCTCCCTGACCTACCTCAGTTTTTTAAAAAACCATAACTCAAATACAGTGCATATAAATATCGTGAAAGTGCGAATATTGCAAGTCAGCAACACAATCAAAATATAAAAAAAAAAAATAAAAAAAAAAAAATATAGTAATAAAACAAATAAAAAAAATAAAAAAGAACAAAAGAATTTAAATAAACAAATATACGCAAACTAGCTTCGATAAAGTGCTATTATTGTAATTTCTTAATAATTAAAAGAACAACTGGAAGAATTAACTTATCCCATTAACTTATATCCCACTCCATGCGCGCTGCCGCTGAAGAAGTCATTGGTTTCCGGCGCCCGCAACCTCGGAACCAATGGTATGATCAGGAGTGTCGCATTGCGACTGCAGTAAAAAACGCCGCATATAGAAAAACGCTGCAGTCAGTTGCAACGCGAGCCGTGCGAGAAAACTACCGCGAAAAGAGGAAGGAAGAGAGGCGCCTTTTCAGACGCAAGAAAAGAGAGCAGGAAAAGCGTGCGAGTGAGGAACTAGAGGTATACCAGGGCAAGAAGGATGCACGAAAATTCTATCAACAGGTTAAGCGTCTAACCCAAGGTTTCAAGCCCGGAGCATCCACTTGTAGAGACGAAAATGGAGATCTGAATACGGATACGCAGTATGTGCTGAGATTGTGGAGACGGCACTTCTCCAATTTACTTACTGGCGACGATTCCACCAATGCCGCCCATGGAGAGCGCAGTTCAGAGCTACCAATCAACAATGACGGAGTGGAAGTACCACCACCTAGCCATGAAGAGGTTCGAGTTGCTATCCAACGACTCAAAAACAACAAAGCAGCGGGTGCTGACGGCCTGTCAGCTGAATTGTTTAAAACCGGCGGCGATGAATTGATAAGGCGCATGCATCAGCTCATCAGCAAAATATGGCTAGAAGAAAGCATGCCCGACGATTGGAACCTCAGCGTACTGTGCCCTATACTTAAGAAAGGAGACCCAACAATCTGCGCAAGTTATAGAGGTATCAGTCTTATTTCCATCGCATATAAGGTTCTCTCAAGCGTACTGTGTGAAAAATTAAAGCCGATTACAAAAACACTGATTGGACCTTATCAGTGTGGTAAGTCCACCATAGACCAGATTTTCATGCTACGACAAATCCTGGAGAAAACCCACGAAAATCAAATTGACACACACCATCTCTTTGTCGATTTTAAAGCTGCGTTCGATAGCCCGAGAAGGGATTGCCTATACGCAACAATGTCTGAGTTCGGTATACCTGCAAAGTTGATTAGACTTTGCAGAATGACGTTGAGCAACACACGCAGCTCCGTCAAGGTAGGAAATGACCTCTCCGAAACCTTCAATAGCGAAAGAGGTTTCAGGCAAGGCGATCCACTGTCTTGCGATCTCTTTAACATCATCATGGAGGGGATCGTACGAAAGGCCGGTGTGCATCGTAATGGCACCATTTTCTATATAGGTGTCCAGCTCCTTGCGTACGCTGATGATATTGATATTGTCGGCAGAACCAAGAGAGATGTTACCGGTGCTTTCGCCGCTATCGAAAAGGAATCAGCCAAAGTGGGTTTGACGATAAATGAGGGCAAAACAAAATATATGCTGTCTACAAACAAGGGATCGCGGCGTTTAGACTCCCACGTTTCATCCAGCAGCTATAACTTTGAAATAGTCAAGGAGTTCGTTTACCTTGGCACCGCCATTAATACCAAAAACGAAATCAGCCTGGAGATAAAGCGAAGAACAATAATTGCTAAAAGGTGCTACTACGGGCTCAGTAAGCAACTAAGTTCCAGAGCCCTCTCCCGATCGACAAAACTAACACTCTACAAGACGCTCGTTCTACCTGTGCTGCTTTATGGCGCTGAGGCATGGGTAGTTTCGCAAACTGACGCAGCCGCTCTGGGGGTGTTCGAGAGAAAAGTTCTTCGCAAAATCTTCGGACCTGTTCGAGTCGGCGATGACTATCGCATCCGAATGAACCACGAGCTGTATGAGCTCTACGATGACATTGACGTAGTTCGGCGTATAAATGTGCAGCGACTACGCTGGCTGGGTCATGTCCATCGTATGAACGACGAAGCTCCAGCGAAAAAGGTGCTCGAGGCGAGGGTCGCTGGTCAACGACGACGAGGGAGACCATGCCTCCGATGGATGGACCAGGCTGAGGAAGCCCTAACCGCACTTGGTGTATCCGATTGGAGAAGGCGCGCGCAAAGCAAAGGCGCCTGGCGAGAGCTGATGAGGTCGGTTGAAACCCGGACACGGGTTGTTACGACCACCTAAGTAAGTAAGTAAGGAAGAATTAACTACAAATTGTTATTTTTTTTTTTTTTTTTTTTTTTTTTAATTATTTGCAATTCTTAGTGTTACAAGATATAATATCTCTAACTAGCACTAATCACTAAATTAAGGAAATATGGCAGTGAATTTAGTTACAAACATTTATCAATTACTTACATTTAATATGAGCAATTTTAAAAATAAACATTATTTACTAGTTATATCAGAAAACCGAAAAACATACAGTAAATGCTTTAAGAGGACTTATCACTAACAGAGAAAATATAAAAATTTAATTAGGGAATTACAATGACGACAACAGTTTCTTTTTAAATTTGACTGCGTTGCTAATTTGTTGCGTGTTATAATCTAAGGAATTCCAGAGACGTAGTCCATATATGAAAAATTGCCTATCGGAGACGAGGCAAGAGTGTCTAGCTAGAATAATATTGTTGTTACGGCGCGATTGCGTAAAGCGAAGTCTCTCGAAAAGATAGATGGGTTCAGCGGTGAAAATTATTCTGTGAACAAACTGAAGGACTTTTATTTTGACTAAATTTTCGAAAGTCGTGTTATTTATTTGGTGTGCAAATTCCGAGACATGATCATACCTACTCAGACTGTATACATATCGAGCGATATTGTTATAAGTTACTTTTAATTTATGCTTATGGGCAGAGTCAGCGTTTGCAAATACTTCACAACCATACAGGAGAATAGGTATTAAATATGTTTTTGCTATAAGTAGTCTGATTCTTAAAGGCGTAAAGTATTTGGTAGGCCATAAACTCCGTAACATACCATTTACCTTACCTGAGGAACTGGTGACGTGCTCATTCCATGACAGGGTATTATTAAAAATAAAACCTAAGTTCTTAACCTTAAAGACATATTCAATAATCGAGCCATTAATTACGATAGCAGGAAGAGTATTACAATTTATAGCTTTTTTATAGACCATCAAACACTTAGATTTTCTAGGATTAATTTCAAGTTCATTTACAGTGGCCCAATTCCCAATTCGTTGGAGTTCTAGATTCAAGATATTCACACCACTACAGAGGTCAGTTTTGTCACATGAAACATAAAGCTGTATATCATCAGCGTACATATGTGTAGAACATTGATTCAGGATTGACGGAAAATCATTCACGTAGATGGAAAATAAAAAAGGCCCTAGAACTGACCCCTGTGGAACACCTTTGCTAACTCGAATAAAGTCCGACGACAAATCACCAGAGCAAACACACTGAAAACGATCGAACAGATAAGACCAGATCAATTTTATTGCTGGTGGAGAAAATCCATACCAATTTTTGAGCTTATAGCAGAATATTACGTGATTTATAGAATTAAAAGCTTTTGAGCAATCCAATAGAACCATGAACGTGGGTTTGTTTGCTTCAATATTTTGGCGAATAGTTTCGGACACATCTGTGATTGCGGTTGTACAGCTACGTTTCGGTCTAAATCCAGACTGCCTGTCCGTTAGTAGTCGATTGTTGGTAAAGTATGAACTCATTTGCTTGTAAACTAGGTTTTCGAATGCTTTTGAAAGAAAGGGTAAGATAGCTATAGGACGATACTCATCTCCTGATTTCGGAATTGGAATTATTTTTGCTAGTTTCCATTTTTTGGGAAACACAGATTTAGTAAAAATTGTGTTAAAAATATGTGTAATAACAGGTACAAGTTTAGGTAGAAATAATTTAAGAAACTTAGGAGTTATACCGTCAACACCTGTCGAATTGGATTTCACATAAATCAGACTAGAGAGCACCTCACTAACATTAACACACGTAAAACTAAAACTAGATGTTGTAGATATTGCACTTCGAGGAAGGCTATCACAGAAGGAGTTCATGTCAGACTCGAGTATATCACAGATGGGTTGCCTTGTTAGCTCAATATTATCACAGTTTTGGTTTCCTACAAAGTTATTATTAAGCATATTGAGATCAGTGTTTACTTTGTCAGTACAAGCTTTATTTAAGCCTATTTCTCTAATAGTTCGCCAAGTAGCCTTACTATTAGCTGCATTTGAAAATTTTTCAGAGAAGAACTGGGATTTTGCCCGTCTTATAGCACTGACAGCTTGTTTGCGCAAATTTGAAAAGACCTCAAAATGTGCTGACGTCCTGTATCTTTTCCACTTAGAGTAGGCTTGATTACGTTTTTGGATGAGGGAACCAACCTCGTGGTTAAACCATGGCTGACTTGATTTTTTTATTATTCTCGTTTTTAAAGGAACATGCCTTTCGAAAAGATTTAACAGATTATCGTTTAAAAAATCAACTTGTTCATCTACGGCTGTCATAGAAAGTACTCTTTGCCAATCTATTCTGTCAAATTCTGAGTCAAGAATTTGAAATTGTATACTTTTAAAGTCCCGGTATTTCATTATTTTGTCAGATGAATGTTGAAAAAGATCAAAAGTTAAGAAAATTAAGTCATGGTTAGAAAATTGAGGAACGGAGAGTTGATTATAAAACAAAATATGGCTTTTGTCACTTACAAAAAAAACATCTAGTAACGTACTGGAGGTGGACGTAAAGTGCGTTGCAGTCGAATCATTTACTGCAAAAAGTCCAAGGCTATGAAACTTGCTTTTTACGGTGTTATCAGTGAGCAGATCACTATTCAAGTCTCCCACGATTATTACTTTTGCATACCTTATAGAAACCTCTTCGATAAAATCAACGAGTGGAGTCACGTCAATTCGTCTATTAGGTCTATAAGCTACACCTAGCAGAGATTTTTGATTATTAATTGCTATTTCCAAAAATAAATATTCCATTGTTGAATTTTCATCATTTTTTATGATAACCTTGCAATGAATGCAATTTTTGACAAATATGGCAACCCCACCTCCGTGACTTTGGCGATCAGAGCGATAAGCACGATATCCCCGCAAAGCAATGAATGAGTCTAGCAGGCTGGTACTAAACCATGTTTCGGAAATGCACACGATATCCACATCTGAACCTTCAAATATTTGTCTAAACTCATCTATCTTGCAGAAGAGGCTTTGCGCATTGATATGACATATATTTAACCCCTGCATTAAATTTGTGTCAAAATTACGTTACACAAAAGTTCCAATACTCAAACTTGCTGCCATAAAGTGCTATTATTGTAATTCATTAATAATAAAAAGAGCAACCGGAAGAACTAAATATAAATTGTGCTAGTGCATTAAATCTGTGTCAAAAGTTCGTTGCGCTTGATTACTTGCAAATTTTAAAAATGGAAATGTTTTGTGCCAAATCCAATTGCACAATCGATGACAGAAATACCACCAAGATAGCCTGCAAAGGACTATGTGGTCAATTTTTTTTTTTTTAGTTGCGTCGGATTATCAAAAAGAAGCCTCACCTATCTTCAAGAATATTTCAACAATTTCGTGTTTCTCTGTGATGAGTGTCGTGAAATATCACTCTCTCACGTAATGCTCGCGATAAAATTTTTATGTGACTCCCTCAATGTAATGTTATTAGATAACAAAACATTTTTCAATAAAACATCAAAATCAACCAATAAAAATACAGAGTTGAAATTGAAAACAATTACAAATAACATAAATTCGCTAAGTGAAATAATAAGTGCTTCTTGTAAAAGTTCGACCGTCGAATCTGCGATAAATAAACTTAGCAACGACATAAACAAAAACTTTGATAAGCTAAAATGGCTTGAGCTCAACCATGAACTAAACGATAATCTTAATGCTATCCGTAGCGATCTAGACACTATGCTCCAGTCAACATCTAATAAACCAGCACAGTTACCCCAACTGCCTGATCCGCTTATGGAATTAGTGTTCCACAAAATGAATGACATCACCGATGAACTAGGTGTTTTTCGAGCAACACTAGAGGAAATCGTAGACGCTGTGAGTCAGCCAACAAATATAATTAATGAAATTACTCAGAACGATAACTCCTCTTCCATCTTTGATGAAATAATGGATGCATCTCTAAACGCACCTTCAATTGGACCTCCTTCATTAGCAGCACCCACAATTACGGTGGATTCACCAACTCTTCCAGTAGCAGCTCCTCGTCAGGTAATTGAATGTTTTGGAACATCGTGGACCAGATCTAAATCGGAAAAAAAGGCCCAAAAGCTTAATAGCGGTAACCAAAATAGTAGTACTATTCTATTCATTAAAGGATTCCCTTCAAATGCAAAAACGTCATGGGTACAAAACTATTTTAAAAAAAAATATAAGATCAACATTCACGATTGTCAAAAGACGTCTTCTAGATACGCAAAGTTCAGCAGTTTTAAATTAAGCATACCCACTAAATACTCATGGTTGTTTTTGAATTTTCCCGGTGGGATACTGAGAAATGGAAACATTCGCATTAGTGAGTGGATCGCAGTGCCTGAATGGATGCCGAGAATATCTAGCAATAATCCTATTAAAAACAATATTATTAAGACACCTTCCAGAATTCCAAAAAAACCCCCCCAGATTCTAACTGGACTTTCAAAACTAACATCTTTCCTACTTTCTCTCCTCTCAGACAGCAACCATCCACTCACAAGCTATCGGTTCCAAATAACTCTGTCACATATTCTAAAAATAAGCGCGTCTCATTTAATCTGTCACCCTCAACCAGTCCTACAAGTCATCACACATCAGAAAAAATATCTTCCTCCAAAGTAGTTTACCCGAACTTTATTCACTCTCATACATTAAACCCTTCAAAGCCTCAGTCAGCGGTCACACCAAAAAATACTCTCAATAGAGATGCAGCCACCTTCACTCCAAACAGAGCATTTAATCCCTCTCATACTACTGCAACCGTTCCCCCTTTAGATACGTCTTCCAGAACACCATCTTCAGTTGAAGCACCCCCAAGCTTTCTTGATCCTCTTCTTCCACCCATGGCTAAATTAACAAAAAATCTCGTGGCTACAAGTTCTAAAGGCCGCTTTGTTATGTATCGTCTTAGAGACCGTAGGTAATATGAAAATGTGCGCCTTTACCTTGCATACCTGCACGATAAATCTGATTCGGTATGCATCTACGGATCAACAAAAACAAGTGTAATGGTAACGATACAACAAGAAGGTCTTCCAACAAATCTAACTGAACTCAAGGAAATCTTCATTCGTTTTCACGAAAGCTTTAATATCTCCCCAGCTGATGTTGATAAGGGCCTGGCAGCATTCGCCTCACATACCTCATCAAAGCGTCTTTGGCATCTAACGAAAACTCGATCAAATTTCAAAAACTATTATTGCTCCCAACAACATCCGTCAAATTAAACCTAATAATCCATGCCAGTCAGCACCCTCTATTAAGTCTCTAAAAATATTTTATCACAATTGTGGTGGTATGCGTGGTAAATTAAATAAGCTTTTTGTAGACGCAAAAATGACGAAATTCTCGACAGCAATTGGACAGTCTACCGAAATGAACGAGATTATTCCCACACAGGTCACTCCCGTGGAGGTGGTGTTTTAATCGCAGCACATAACTCCCTATCAAGTCAGATCGTAGAAACCATCTCCCACAAACTCTACGAACACCAAATAATCAGAGTATGCTTACATAATAATCAACATATTTATATTGGTGTTATCTACATTCCTCCAAATTCTATCAAAGATACATACATTCAAATATGTGATACAATCTCATTAATAACTTCGACCTTGAATGAAGAAGATACAGTGATTATCTTTGGCGACTTTAACCGCCCTAATATTTCCTTTGTCATTGATGAAAATGACAACTATCTTCTACCGGTAAACCTCTTTAACTCGATTGCTTTTACTTTACTTAGTTTCTTTTATGGCAACGACTTACAGCAAGTAAATTGGACTCCAAACCAGAATGGCAGATGGTTAGACTTAGTCTTCACTAATGCCTACGATGTTATAAATGTTAGTCGGGCTATTGAAGCTGAACACCTTTTTTCTAACAGTCCTCACCACACAGCCTTATCTACGGAGCTATCCGCCTCCAATATAACATTTGTCCACTCATTTGGTAACTCCATTGTATATGATTTTCTTAATGCAGATTACGATAGCATTAAAATCGGTCTTAATACTTTTAACTGGAGTGATCTCTATCTTCACAATTTTTGATAGACATGTCCCAAAAATAAACTTTCCGAACCATGGCTAGATCACAATCTCAGAAACATAAGAAACCAAAGAAATAAATTATACAAAATAATCAAAACCACAAACAATGTAAGTGATGAAGTGAAGACGAGATATGAAGAATTGGACAATGTATTCTCTACTAAGTCAAAAGAAGCTTACCAATTTTATATTAATATAATATAATAAGTCGAGGATTGGCCGAATCAGAATTTTATATTAACCTTATGGGTGAAAAAATTGTTGATGAACCCAAAAAATTTTTTGATTACATTAATGTTAAACGTAAGTCAAACGGATATCCTACGTCCATGTTAAAAGTTGACGTAATTTCTTCAAACATACAAGAAATTTGCAATCTCTACGCAGATCATTTTAAAGAGGTATTCTGTATACATACCAACGAAACTCACAATCTCCCTCCATTTCCAAACACACCACCCATAATTAATCATATTCAACTTACGCCCAGGACCAGGCCCAGACCTCATACCCCAATCTTATTAGTCCAATGTGTAGACCCACTGAGCATGCCTTTATTTATAATCTTTAATAAATCCCTGTTTCAAGGTGCTTTTCCATCGTATTGGAAAACATCACACCTCACACCAATTTATAAAAAGGGCGACAACAGGTCGGTTGAAAATTATAGGGGGATTTCAATACTATCGGTCATTCCAAAACTATTCGAAAAAATGATATCTGATAAACTAACATGTATTGTAAATCCTCTTCTCAATGAACAGCAACATGATCATGGTCTCTGATGTTTTAAGTAAAATGGAAAAAGGACATCAGGTAGATGCAGTATACACCGACTTTAGCAAAGCTTTTGATCGTGTTGATCATACTATTCTGGCTTGCAAATTGAAAAAATTTGGCTTCTCTGAATCTGTGCTTAACTGGTTGAAGTCCTATCTCTGCGGCCGTTCCCAATTCGTAAAGTTTCAAGGTACCTTATCTAAACAGATCTTAGTCACATCCGGCTTACCACAAGGTAGCCACCTTGGTCCACTTCTCTTTAATATTTTTATCTCTGACCTATCTGATATACTTTGCGATATCCCTCATCTGATGTATGCTGACGACCTAAAAATATACCATGTTATTCAATCGGAAACAGATGTAATGTACTTACAGTCGAAACTGTTATCTCTTGAGTACTGGTGCAATCAAAATAAGCTGTATCTAAATGTTAACAAATGTTACGTAATAACTTTCTCACGTAAAATTTCTGTTGTAAATAACAACTACTTCCTTAATAGAATTGAGCTTAATAGAGTCAATCATATCGTTGATCTTGGAGTAGTCTTAGATAATAAGTTGCGATTCAATTTACATTATGATAAAATTGTATCTAGGGCCAGTAAACAACTTGGTTTCATAAAGCGACGTGCAAGAGAGTTAAAAAATGTATGGGTAAGTAAGACATTATTTTGTGCATTAGTGCGCCCTCTTCTTGAGTATGGATGCATCATTTGGAATCCTGCTTTTGAATCACACAGTGAAAGACTTGAGTCTATTCAAAAACAATTCTTGCTGTTTGCACTTAGAGACGCTTATAACCCCCGTGATTACAATATCTTGCCACCCTATGAATATAGGCTTAGCCTCCTTAATTTAATGCCCCTATCATCACGAAGGTCGTTACTTAGTTCATGTTTTACCTTCGATGTTATTAACGGAGTTATTAGTAGCGCGCATATATGAAATAGGATAAAATTCAACGATCCATTGAGACGTACAAGGCATACAAGACTATTAATTGAATATCAGCATCACACTGTCTACGCAAATAATGAGGCGATAAATAGATGCTGTACTATTTACCACCAATGTCTATATTCACCTTCAAGAAATACCTTTCTAAGTCGCTATTTCAGTCCTAATCCCGTACTACTTTCTCTATTTACCGTCTTAATCTTAACCTTATCTTGTTCCCTGTCCCTTTACATTTATAATTTAAAATTTAAATAAGTTATATAATATACGCCACACCCCCCCCAATATGGGGGGAATCATTTTACACAAAAAAAAAAAAACGTAGCTTCCCTCTCCCATTTATACTTACATTAAGTTAAAATTGTAATTGTAACTATAAGATTACCTTGATTGGTTAATAAATAAATAAATAAATAAATTTTATCCAAAAAATTAAGATGGGAAAGGTTCCAGACTATTTAATCAAACAAGTAAATTATGTGGGAGAAATACAACCATATAATTTAAGAAATGCGGAAAACTTCAGATTGCAAAGAGTAACAACAGCTAAACAGACTAAAAATATATATAATGAACTACCTAATTATGTTAAGTTAGAAATACTAACGTGTTTAAAAGAAATATCGCAAAATTTGTATGAAATAATAATAATTAATAACACCATTCCAGACAGCTTGTAACAAAAATTGGTAAACGATAATTATATGTTTAATTAAAAGTATAATAAATACTACTACTAAAAAAAAAATAAAAAAAAAGAAAAAAAAAGCTGCAACGCGAGCCGTGTGAAAAACTACCGCGTAAAGAGGAAGGAAGATAGGCGCCTTTTCAGACGCAAAAAAATAAAGCAGGAAAAGAGTTAGCGTGAGGAACTCGATATGTACTAGGGCAATAAGGATGCACTAAAATTCTATCAACAGGTTAAGCGTCTAACCCAGCGGTCAGGGTAAATTACCCCAAATGGGGTAAAAACCAAATTATTGGGGGTAATAAGGACATATAAAAAAATTTATTTTATAAACCCGTTAGCTTTTTCAGGAGTAATAAAAAACAAGAATCTGTGTATTAATTCTAAACCTACTTCATTTACGAAAATGCAGCCCATTATTCCTTGGATTGTAAGAAATACTACGCATATACTGTTTTTTGTATATTCTTTTCGGTTGCACTCTGCCTCCACACGTATTTAAGCACACGTACGATGAGATCTCGTGGAATTGATATGTATAATAAGGTTAATGAATACTTTAATGCTGAAAGCATTAATCTAAAATGGGAAAATTGCATTGCCGTGTCAGTCGATGGTGCAGCTGCTATGTTGGGTCATAAAAATGGTTTTTTTTTCCCGCGTGAAATCAAATAACCAGAAAAATTTAAGTCAATCATTGTATGATCCATCGCCAGGCACTTCTTGTGAAACATTTGAAACCTACACTCGAAGCCGTCATGCATGTCATCAAGATTGTTAATGCTATTAGAGGGCATGCACTGAACACGCGGCTCTTTCGCGAATTATGTGAGAACAGTGAAGCTGAATATACTGACCTATTGTACTATACAGAAGTGATAGCTTTTCCGGGGGAAATTTTCTAAATCGAGTATGGGCTCTCAAAACAGACTTCATGGGTTGCATATCTGGCATATTTAGCTGACATTGTTGAGAATATTAATAAGTTGAACAAAGAATTGGAAGGGCAAATATTAACCCTTGAGTACTAACCTACGTAAAATTTACTCACTCCTTACGAGTAATATAAAGTGTAGTGAACGGAAAATTAGTATTCAGGGTAAATATCATTCAGCCAGGGAAAAGATGTCAGCATTTGGAGCAAAGCTTCTGTACTGGAGACAGAAAGCAGAACAGAACAAGATAGCTTCTTTTTCAAAATTAGCTTTATTTTTGGAAGATTGTGACAATATTAATTTTAATGACGTCGGATACAGTTGACGGGTACAGTTATCAGGCATATAACCAAACTCAGAGAGCGGTTCTCTGATTACTTTCCAGATTTAGACCGCAAACTACCAGTTGGATTGTTGATCCTTTCAAATGTAAAGTATTTAACATACCAGAAAAGTCTGAAGGCTTGGCAGAAGCATTTCTTCAACTCCGCTGCAATAATGATGCTCGCATACAATTTGAGAGCAAAGCAGATCTGTCGTCATTTTGGATGTCAGAAGCTGCAAATGCTTTTAAAATATCCCATGAGGAGGCGATAAAAAAGTTGTAACATACCTTTGCGAACAAGGATTTTCCACTTTAATGAACATAAAAACAAAGAACAGAAATCGCCCTTACTTCAAAAAGCCCCAATTTTGAAGTTTTCTCTCAAAAATGAAACAAGATAATTTTTCCAAAACGAGTAGTCGTTTGGGGTGATACTGTTTATAGTTTTTATTTACTTATAAAGAGTTTGCATGTCAATTGCAATAAATTTAATAAATAATAGATAAATCTAAATGTATCTTGCTATATTTTTTTGCTTTTCAGAATGTGGGGTTAAATCGACTATTACCCAAAATATTTTTGGGTAATAGCTAAAAAAGTTCCCGAACGCTGGTCTAGCCCAATGTTTGAAGCCCGGAGCATCCATTTGTAGAGATGAAAATGTAGATCTGCTTACAGAAACGCAGCGTGCGCTGAGATTATGGAGACAGCATTTCACCAAACTACTTACTGGCGACAATTCTACTAATGCCGCCCATGGAGAAAGCAGTGCACCAGCACCAATCAACGATGACGGAGTGGAAGTACTACCACCTAGCCATGAAGAGGTTCGAGTTGCAATCCAACGACCCAAAAACCAATAAAGCAGCGGGTGCTGACGGCCTGTCAGCTGAATTGTTTAAAACCGGCGGCGATGAATTGATAAGGCGCATGCATCAGCTCATCAGCAAAATATCGCTAGCAGAGAGCATGGCCGACGATTGGAATCTCAGCGTACTTTGTTCTATACCTAACAAAGGAGACTCAACTATCGAGGTATCAGTCTTATTTCCATCGCATATAAAGTTCTCTCAAGATTGGACCTTATCAGTGTGGCTTTCGACCTGGAAAATCCACCATAGACCAGATTTTCACGCTACGACAAATCCTGGAAAAAACCCATGAAAACCAAATTGACACACATCATCTCTTTATAAAGCTGCGTTCGATAGCCCGAGAAGAGATTGCCTTTACGCAACTATGTCTGAGTTCGGTATACCTGCAAAGTTGGTAAGACTTTGCAGGATGACGTTGAGCAACAAATGCAGCTCCGTCAAGGTAGGAAATGACCTCTCCGAAACCTTCAATACCGAAAAAGGTTTCAGACAAGGCGATTCACTGTCTTGCGATCTCTTCAACATCATCATGGAGGGGATCGGACGAAAGGCCGGCGTGCATCGTAATGGTACCATTTTCTACAAAGGTGTCCAGCTCTTGCGAAGGAATCAGCCAAAGTGGGTTTGACGATAAATGAGCGTAAAACAAAGTATATGCTGTTTACAAACAAGGGAGCGCGGCGTCTAGACACCCAAATTTCATCCGGCAGCTTCAACTTTGAAGTAATCAAGGAGTTTGTATACCTTAGCACCGCCATTAATAACAACGAAGTCAACCTGGAGATAAAACGAAGAACAATAATTGCTAATAGGTGCTACTACGGGCTCAGTAAGCCACTAAGTTCCAGAGCCCTCTCTCGATCGGCAAAACTAACACTCTAAAAGACGCTTGTTCCACCTGTGCTTTTTTATGGCACTGAGGCATGGGTAGTTTCGCAAACTGACGAAGCTGCTCTGGGGGGTGTTCGAAAGAAAAGTTCATCGCAAAATCTTCGGTCCTCTTTGAGTTGGCGATGACTATCGCATCCGAATGAACCACGAGCTATATGAGCTCTACGAAGACATTGACGTTGTTCGCCGTATAATTGTGCAGCGACTACGCTAGCTGGGCCATGTCCATCGTATGGACGACGAAGATCCAGCGAAATAAGTGCTCGAGACGAAGTCTAACCGCACTTGGTGCATCCGATTGGAGAAGACGTGCGCAAAGCAGAGGCGCCTGATGAGAGGTGATGAGGTCGGCCGAAACCCGAACACGGGTTGTTATGGCCACCTAAGTAATGGTGTTAACTTTTATAGAAAAAATAAAAAAAAACCCTCATGAAGGAAGAAAGCCGCTTCCTTAACTGGTTGAGTAAATAGTGAAAAATATGTATTTAATTATTTTTCATTTAAAAACATTTGATCAAAATAGCCCAAAACAAATGAATTGGTCAAAAGCTACAAAGATTCAAGATAAATATTGTTGTCAATATTTGCTGTGAAATAAAAAATTCCCTCACAAGGCAAAATATAAAAGTTGTTTTCGGGAATTCATGCGCAAAGAAAAATGTAATGCGTCACCATTAAAGAATAAAGAGTTTTACATTAGTTGAAATCTGTAACATTTCAATTCCTGGCAAGTCACTTTAATGCCAAGATTATAATTTACTACTTATATGATGTTTTGCACGATAAGCGATTCGTTATTATTATTAGATAACCAAAACTGAGTGATTTTTTCAGTGTCATCGATTTATGTAAGGTCTGTTTACAAGTAGAGTAGCTATATTGTTTTTCTTTTAATTTTTACGATGGGTACAGAGCTAAATTTACCTTCCAAAGAGGGGATGCCATAGTGCTGCATTTGAATCAGTTTTCTCTGTTGTAACACCATTTACACTATTATGAGTACAATTTGTACTAACAGATAATGGTGATGAATATCTTTCAATACGATTTAGTATATTTTCATGTTCAATATCACCGTATTTGCAGAAATACTTATTGTTTGAAGTAATAAGATTTACTAAAGGAACTGTTGTGTGTTTGTTATTTTCTGGATATATTAAATTGGAAAGCGATTTACAAGTTAATTTTGGTTTATATTCGATATTTTTTTTATGTTCCCTAAGATTTTTATACAAAGTACTATTGCTTAAATCAACATTATTATTAATACTGTTTACAAAAGAAGATTTAACTGTAAAGTTGCATTTTGACCTCACATTTGATAACAAATTATTTTTTATCATTGATTCTTTTATAATTTTAAAGTCTTTGTGACTGGTCAACACTGCAAACGTTTTTTGATTTAAACAAGGCTTATTGGAAGATGCGATTATATTTTCATCGATTTCAGATATTATTTTATTAATACTATGAAAGCGTTGCATTTTCGATTGCAATAACTGTTCCAGCATTGGAAGTTCTATTGACGGCAGTAATTCTCTTTTTCGGTTTGGATTGTGTAGCCTCGCTGTGATATGATCATTTTGTTTCAAATACATAGGTATGTTTATATTTTTATCATAAGCTTCATTCTTGGTAGCTTTTGGGAATTGTTGATTATATAATGAAAGAAAATAAGGATTACTTAAATTTGTTTGACCAATTGCTTCTCCTTTGATCATTTTAAGCACATCCGATGACATATGAGCATATGGATATGGAAGCAATAACATCTTATTTAATATTGCTAATCTTGCAGTATTTAAGTTTGATTCAAAACATGTACCAGTCTGGCTGCAATTTATGCTGTCAGATTTGTTATAATTTGAAAAATTATAATTTTCGATCCTTTCAAAATTATTTTGGGTTTTTTCCTCAGGGGGTTTAGTAGAAAATGAGCGAGTGAAAACATTTGTTGACTCCTTACTTTGTATTTTCGATTCCATATCAACTCTGAGAGTTGCTTCGAGTTGGGCTATTGAAATGATAAATATATTAGGATTTTTTAATATTTCTGGATGTGAGTACGCTCCAGGCAGTGTGAGTTCAGGACGTGTTGTCAATAACAGCGGTATTTCACGAGCTGGTGATGCCAAAATTGCTCCCAAACGTTCTCTAGGAACAAGAATTGGATCAGGTAGTTTCCATTTACAATTATGGATGAGAATTTTAAGTTGAGTTAATGGATCTGGATCATCCTGCATTTTAATTTTGAATTTATTTTTGCTTTCATGGCTATTAACACAGCCACGTACTCGTTCCTGAATTGGTTCTTCTACATGAATACCTTCTGAAATAGTATCAAAACAATTTGAACAAAAATCGTTAGAACAATTTGATTCCTTATTTTTTTCCGTTTGATGTGTTCGAAGTGTGTTAAATGAAGTTAGCTTTGAAAATTCTTTAAAACTATTTGAGTTTGTCTCAGAAGTGGGTTCAAAAATATGTGCAGAATTTGAATAAGATTTTAAAACTTTAGAAGACAAAATTGGATATTTATTTGGTAATTGGGAGATAGAGCACATTTCTTCCAATTTTCTGTAACTTAAATCTTCAGGGGCCACCTCTGTAAAACTTCTAAGAGACACATTTGATGCTATGTGGTACTTTTTATGATTAGATAAAATATTTGTGACAAATTGAGGTTTTTTTACAATTTCCACATTTGTATCTATATTTACATCTACAAGAGATACAGTTGGAAGCATATCTGCATTTAGACCTTTTAATTTTCCAGCTTCACAAAAATTATGAAATTCTGAAACTCCATTGAAACCTTCTAGAGCAGGGCATTCTTGAACACCGTTCTGAAGTAGATGTACATTGAGATCTTTTCTTTCACAAGCTTCATTAACGATCCGACATTGTGACACTTCATTCTGAAATGTGTCACAATTTAGACCTTCAATTTCGTTACTTTCACTTAAATTACGAAAATCTGGTAAATCGGTTATTGATTTCCTAATATATGATAGGATTTCCGAAACGGATCCGTGTTGCAGAAATGTTTTTGTTATTTCATTTAAGTCGTCATCCTCTTTATCATAGCAATTAATTAAATTGTTATCACAGGTATTTTTAACTAATGAATTTATCAATTCAGAACCATTGCTCGCGTCATTCGAATAATTATGTACAAGCAAGCTGTTTTTATGTAAAGAACTTATTTTTTCAGATTCACTGCTATTATTGTTTGAACAATTTTTAAGCAAATTTGCTGCATCCAGCAGATATGTAAAGTTTTCTGTTGTTTCCTCCTTCTCGCTGTTATCTGTTTGTTCTTTAAAACCTAATATATCAGAATCTTCCAAATCTATTTTAAACAATTCTTTCCCAAATCCTTTTATTATTTTTGGAATAAACAGGCCAGTCTCTGCACATAATTGTAGTTCTGGTGTATCAAGTTCATGAAAAGATGTCTGCAACTTGTTGTTTTCTATACTATTGTCAATATTTGGAGAGTCCGCATTTTCAGCAGCAACTTTCATTGTTAGTTTGTAATTTGATTTCTTAGAAAAATGTGTATTAGTATTGGCAAAGGCTGTTTGGATTTGTTTCTTTATTATATCGTTTTTAAATCTTTTAATATTTTGAACCGAATCATTTGAATTATTACAAATATGTTTATGTTTTCGTAAAAAATGTAGCTTTTTATCTTTCTTTTTGTGATCCGAATGTTGAGTTTCAAAAGTCACTTTTTGCAGAGTTTTCGGAACCAATTTTACAACTCGTGATGAAGAAGGATCTGTTCGTGGAGTAGCATGCCAACCATTCAGAGTTTTAGTTAAGCGTATACGATTTCGTTTATCATAGTCTTCACAACGAACTTCTACAATTGTCGTATCATCCTGTTTAACCCACACAAAAATTGGATTGACTTTGGCAATTGGTAAATTACTGACTGGGAATTCCATTTGAGAACCATTGTACTGTTTACACGCCTTTTGGTTTTCTGAGGATTTAGCATTTACAAAACAGTTTTCCATATTCTTGACAGAGTATAAAATATTCCTCGAATCATATGTACAGTTTTTATGTACTTCTCCGACTTTTAAATGACTAAATTTTGATTTGGATTTAAATGAGCCTTTTATCTTTGAGCACTTCTTTTTACATTCTTCGAAAACGAAAAAAACATCTCTGGCCATTCTTCGTCGTGCAGACCTTCTGTCAAGAACTTTGTGAGGAGAAGAATCAAATTCGTTTTTTACCATTTTATTAATAGTAATCTTCGATTATTCAGATTTTGAAACGTATGCATTACCTAGCATTATTATTCTCCGATTTTTTATCCTAGACCTTAAATTCAATGTGATTGTCACATTTTTAATTTGTTTATTTTTTGATGAGTTAATATACAGAGTCAAATTATCTTTACTATTCCATTTTTAAACGTAATACCGTCAAAATTTGCTTTTACTACTTGGTTGACAAAATCGATAAAAAATTTGTATATGATAACCAACATAATACTGCGTCTACACCAGACAATTTATGCTTATTTTCGTACACATTACCCCCTAACCACACGTACCAGTTCGAAGACAGTAACAGTTCGAAAAACTCAATACACTCTCACTTTTCACTAATAGTCTCACACATTGACATCACTGGCAGTCCACTGGCAACAACTTTTACTGACGCTGCAGCCACACGTGATAGTACTGGCATGCTAATAAAGAATATGTATTTACTTCGAAAAATTTCCGAAATAATCAACAAAAAAATCAACAAAGCCAAAGGTTCGACCACTTTTTTATTCCGTTTGCTTTTATTCAGTGATGCTTTATATGCCAACACAGCACCAAACTTAAACGGGATAAAAATGGGGAAGTAATTATGTTGTAAAATGTGTTCATCAATATTTTTCAAAATGAAATGCAACTTATTCATATGATATTTTATGTGTCAAATGAGGGCAATTAAAATAATTGCACTACAAGACATGAAAGAAAAGTGCATATTTAAAGTTCGAATATTTTAGGGAGAAAATACAACACTGTTTTCTTACTTCGATTTCGCACTGGCTGTGGTTGTCGAAATTCACTGTCTCCGTAAAAGTTGTTGCCAGTGGACTGCCAGTGATGTCAAGGTGTGAGTGTATTAGTGAAAAGTGAGAGTGTATTGAGTTTTTCGAACTGTTACTGTCTTAGGACTGGCACGTGTGGCTAGGGGGTGAGACACTGAGTTTTGACAACCGCAGCTAGTGCGAAATCGAAGTAACAGGCATGCTACACAGGCCAGTACACTGGCCCTGTAGTTCGAAAAACTCAATACATTCACACATTTTTACAAACACACTCACACTGGATTCACTTTCACGGCAATTTCATCGCTACTAGCAACGAAATTTCAAAGCCAGTAGATTTTGACAACAGCGGATTTTGTCACAGGCCAGTGACAGTGAAAGTGCGAAAGAATACGTGTACTGTTCGAATGATTCGAAGAATTTCGAACTTTCATGCTTTCATGCAAGAGGTGCTACACATGCTAGTGAAAGTTCATTAAAAAATTTCATCGTATGCAAAGGTTCTCGCTGCTATTGAATCAATTTAATTTAATGATTTGTTTTTGAGTTAATTTTCTTTCCATTATATATTTTTTTGTATATTTATTGTATATAAAATTGTATATTTTTCTCTTATTTATAACTTTTCACATTTGTTTTATTTGATTTGTAAATGTTTTAAACAATAATTTTTTTTTAAATTTATTTATAAACTTTTATTTTTTAAGATTACTTTTTACATATGTCCGTGTTTGGTCAAGTGCCGAAAGTAAGTGAAACCGGAAGACGCCATTGCTGCCATTACCCTTGCCATTCAAAGTGCTTGAAGTTGGCAGCAATATGTCGGAAGTTTGAAGTTGGCAACGATATGCTTGACAGTGGCTGTGTTCAGGGTTCACATTATTCACGATTGATGCATATTGGTACATATTGGTACATAAATAAAGCTTACATCTCGACCATCCTGACAATTTGATCGTCTCGATCAATATACGAATACAAGTTACATTAGATAAAGATTATAATAATAAAGGATCAGTGTTGCCTTCCTCACCAGTCACGTGCTTTTTTCTGTTTATTGTATCGTCATCCTTGGGAAGAAGCCACATTCGTAAATACTTTGCCTCAACTACTCCATCGTATGGAATTTGTGTAATCTGGCAGGTTCCAATATCACGGAGTACATATCTATCATTGGGCAGTACTTTACCTATCACATAAGGCCCCTTATATTTAGGCACAAATTTTTTGTTTATTCCTACAGTAGTATCAACATGCCTCATCATAACATAATCTCCCACTTGATATTCTTTATCTGGAACACTATGCTTTAAACTGTACTGCAGATTATAGTTTTGTGCTCTTTCTATGCATACTGATGCATCAGATCGCTCTTTCTCTAAATCGGGTTCCTCTAAATGGATTTTGCTATCTAAATATTCACTAAGCTCATCCACAATCCTCCCTCTCTGTTCTACACCAAACAACAACATACTTGGCGATTTCTTTGTGGCTGAATGGGTAGTATTATTTATTGCGAACTCCACATGGACTAACTTGCTTACCCAATCTCCATGATCTATTGGGTCTGTAATTTTTGCCATCATTGTCTTCAAAACCCTGTTAACTCTCTCTACTTGCCCATTCGCTTGTGCAGAGGCTACCGCAACTTTAACGTGTTCAATGTTATTTTCCTCTAAAAAGGTTTTAAATTCTTGCGAAGTAAAACATGTGCCCCTATCACTGATGATACGTCGAGGCCGACTAAAGTTATCAAAATACTTTTGAAGGGAGGCCCGTACTTCTTTAGTACTGGTAGTTCTTACCGCATATAACTTCACATGCTTAGTAAAGCCATCTACAATTACTAACACATGTTTTCTTACTGATTTCACCGAAGGCAATGGTCCAAAGTGATCTATGTGAATAGTATCGAAGGGAACAGGTCTTTTGGGTATGTTATGTAAATTATATTCATTAGCCCGGGCTGCTGGTGAGTATGTTATACATTTAACACAGTTCCTGATAAATGTCATCACCTTCTTTCGCAATTTAGGAAACCAATAGTGTTTTCTAAGTTTATCTACAGTCTTGTCTACGCTCATGTGACCAATCTTCTCATGAATTACCCTGATTATGTTATCTTCCATTTCTAAGGGAACATAGAGCTGAAGTCGGTCTCTATCTTTCTTAAACACAAGTCCATCCTTTAATTCGAAATTTTTGTCAGTACCTATCTCAAGTTTTGCTCTTAGGGCTTCTAACTTCTTATTTCGATTCTGCGTCACCTGAATATTGAAGTCGACATCATAAACATTGTCAGTACTAATAAGATGACAGCGGCTTAATGCATCTGCATGCATCATAGAGGCCCCACTTCGATGCTTAACTTTGTAGTTATAATTCTCAAAACTGAACGCCCATTTAGCTATACGCTGATTCACCTGTTTTTTACTCAAAGCTAATGTCAACGCGTTGCAATCTGTCACAATCGTGAAAGGTATTCCTTGCAACTGAGTCCTAAACCGCTCAAGTGCATAGACAATTGCCAGGGTTTCTAATTCGAAGCTGTGCAACTTCGATTCTTGCTCGGAGGCGGTCTTTGAAAAATATGCAATTGGATGAAATCTGCCATCGTTTTGCTTTTGCATCAACACAGCCCCGAATCCTACTTTGCTTGCGTCCGTGTGTAACTCTGTTTCTCTCGCGGGACTATAAATTGCCAGCACTGGTGAGGATAACAATAAGCTCTTGAGCTCCTCAAAAGCTTTCATACATGAGTTGTCGAAATTAAATGGTACGTCCTTTCTCAATAAATTAGTTAAAGGATTTGCTAATGCAGAGAATGAGGGAACAAACTTCCTGAAGTAAGAAAACAAGCCTAAACACTGCTGCATCTGTTTAAAGTTCTGTGGTTGAGGAAAGTTTTTGATTGCTTCAAAGTGTTTTCCATTAAGGCGGATTCCAGCCGAATTCACAGTGTACCCCAAGAAATCTATTTCCGAATATCCGAATTTACACTTATCGATTCTTAACTCCAGGCCCTTCTTATACAAGCATTTTAAAACTTCTTCCACTATTTTGACATGAGTATCAAAATCCACGGTTGCTATGGTAACATCGTCCATACGTACAACAACTTTTCCTGCCTCTATAAGTCCCTTAAGTGCACCATAAATAAACCTCTGAAAGAAGGCAGGTGCGTTTTTCAAACCAAATGGCATTTTATTGTATTCGAACTGGCCACCAGGAGTTAGAAATGAAGTGTATTTAATCGAATCTTCATGCATCTGCACCTGATGAAACCCATTTTTCAGATCGAGAGCCGTAAAAAACTTTTTACCTTCCAAAAATTCCAAGCAATCTTCGATTAAAGGCATTGGAAAATTATCCCTAATGGTCTTCTTATTCAGAAATCTATAATCAATGCATAACCTTCCTTCCCCATTCTTCTTCCTCACTAAGACTGTTGCCGAAGCGTAGGGTGAACTGCTGTGTCTGATAATTCCCTTTGCTAATAATTCATCAACTATATTCTGAACCTCCAGCCTCTCAGCATAAGAAAGCCTTCGGGGTCCACAATGAAAAGGCGTATCATCAGTTAGATTGATCTTCATTTTAGATTCATCAGGCTCGACTTTTATTTCATTGGAAGGTTTAAAATAACTTCTTTCAATAGCCTCGCGCAATTTTTGACTTTGCCCCACTTCTAAAGCAGGATCAATTGACACTTCATAGCCCTGATTTATATTCAGAATTAATTTTTCAGGGTAGCTAAACACATGCACCCCTCAACATTTGTACCAGTTCTTTCTACTAAATGAATCTGTAAAACAAATTCACTCTCACCTAATTCAGCATAGGTTTCATTTAATAAGTCTACCACTGGTTTTACCTGCTCATTCATCACGGTGGAATTTCTTCCCAAATCAAACTTAAGACACAAGTTATTAACGCTAGCATCGTTGTAAAATATAGATTTACTTAAATCACTTTTTTGTAAATTATTTTTAATGTTTATTAATTCATTTTTAGAGTACCTTCTCTTTCTCTTCATAAAACATAAATATATATTCAACTTAAGTAATAAATCTCTACCGATTAACATTGGCAATTTTATATTATAGTCTGGAATGACTAAAAACGAATGAAATACAAATTGTTCATTTAATTTAAGTTTACATAAGACGGAACCGTAAGTTTTTAATTGCTGATTACCAAGAGTGTAATATTGTGTTGGCTGCAGCGTTGTTCCAACGTTAAAAGGTACAGCGGATTTTCTAAGAAAACTCCTCGGACTGCCCGTATCAAGAAGAGAAAGGAAAGGTTTAGAGTAAGTGACTGAGTTATTTGGGTGATAAAAGGCAACACTTACCATTTGCATTTCATTTACAGCCTTAATAAATTGCGAATCAACACCTTCATCAACAGCAGCTACCACGTTGGACCCTTTTGGACAGGCCTGATGAAAATGGCCCATCTTGCCACACTTGAAGCAGGATCCCGGAGCCCTCTTTGGCTTTGGGCACTGCGATTGATAGTGCCCATACGATGAACAATTGTAGCAGCGTATGGCAGCAGATTCGGCAGCAGTTTTAGCAGAAGTTGAAATCGGTGAAGGCTTCGGTTGGACACGAGGAATGACGGGGACGTATTTTGGTTTCAACTTTTCGTAGCGTTCAAGTTGAATTTTGAGTTGGCGCAAAGTGGTTGCCTGGTATAGCATCATAGCTAACGATGATTTGTCATTCAGACCATTTATTATTGCGTCAACCAGGTCCCTTTCCGGCACGCTGGCTCTGTCCGCGATCATTTTCATCTCCAGAACATAGCGCTGCAGACTTTCATTGGGCTTCAGCTTCCGATTCTTGAGCATGTCGTAAACTTCTATGAGAGTATGGCTACGTCCAAACTCCTCGAGTAAGTTGACCTTAAGTTGCCCATAATCAGCTGAAAAATTGGTACGAGCGACTAGTTGAGCAGATCCGTCTAGTAGTCGGCGAGCACAAATAAATTTTGTGCGATCATCGCATCGAAGCAACTCAAATGTGTCTTCGAGATCGGCAAACCACTTTACAATGTCGTACGTATCGTCACCAGAGAAACGATTCATCATCGTGTCGATCATACCCGTGTCCATAGGAGCATAATGATTGTTCTGGAGCCGCAATGAATCCACCTCACGCATCAACAGCAACAATTCACGTTCTTTGCGTAAGTTTTCTATTTGCGCTTGCACGCCATTGTCACAGGGCAAGTGACCTTCTGTAGCAGCGCATAGCATGTCTTCACTAGGAATATTCGTGTTGAAAAACTCATCCCTAGTGGCAGCAGCAGCGGGAGCACAAGGGCACAACTCTTCCGATTCAGAAGCATTCGCTGAAGTTGTTCCACTAGCCACTTCCAATCCTGGCAGAATAGCGGACTTGCTTGCCGCAGCAACAGAAGTCGGTACATCAATGGTGGCAGCGGAGATGGCAGAAGTGTTGGCAGAAGTAATAGCCGAGGTGGAGGCAGCAGCGGTAACAGCAGCGGTGACAGCAGCGGTGACAGCAGTGGTTGTAGCTTTGGTAACAGCGGTGACGGCGGTGATAGAAGTAGTAACTAAAGTGTTAGGTCCGTTTTCCTACTCGATTGTAATAACTTGCAATGTGCTAGAACTTGTTTCCGTACTTTTTGTAGCTAGAAGAACAATCATAAAATCGCTCTCTCGAGCTCGCAAGTTACTCGAAGTGTGCTAGAAGAATTTGTTCCATCTACATAAGAACAAGCATCAAGAAGAATAAGCATCAAGAACAAGCAAATGCCAATTTTTCGTTTGCTTATGTCGTGCGATAAAAAATTATTTACTAAATGTTAATTATCTATATATATGAAAACATATGAATAAATATAAAATATCAAGTTAAAATTGGCGCCGTTTGCGTTGGTAACTAGTTAAAATCGGCGTTGTTTACATTTTGATACCCTGCAAGACATGCCTGACCGAAACACCAACACATTGATACACTTTTCAGTGAACACAAACACAAGCAAACCTACTTATCGAGTATTTTTTTTACTTTGATGCATGTAAGAAAGTGAAGATACAACAAACCTCATGAACTAGGCTTAGCTGTGTTTGTGAGAAAGAGACAACCCATACCAACAATTTATGGCGGCGTATGGCAAATGAAAAAAGCTAAAAACTAAACAAAAGCGCGAACATCCCTATTTATATCATAGCATAAATGAATTTTATAGCAATTTTAAGTTTTCATAATTTTGTTTAGTTTTACGTATTCATATGTTTTCAAGTTCTTTACAATGTACCTTTAATTTCTTTTAGTTTTTTCAAAGTTTACTTTAAAAATGAATTTTATTATAACTTTTAAGTTTTCCTATTTTTGTTTAGTTTTACGTATTTATAAGTTTTAAAAAAGTACCTGAATTTACCTATATTTTGTTCAGTTTTACGTTGCTTAAAAACTGTTGTTCTTTTTATTTTATATTACTTTTTTATATTATTTTGATTAATTGTTTTAATATAATAGTAAAATCAAAATAAAACATTTTTTATATCAAATATTTTGGTTTCTATTATGACTGACTGGAATTTTAATTAGGTGTATCTCGTCATAACTGACTAATAACTTAGTCAGATCTAACTGGTCTGCACTAACTGACATTTTCGTTATAGCTGATGTGAGTGAGTGAGAAACTATATGTTCGGTGGGGCTTAAAGTATTTGCGTGAGAATGTGACAAAAAAATCACTCGTTTCTTTTAGGTGTAACTGACATTTTAGTTAGAGCTAACATGATTGAGCGAGTATGCTATACAATCGGCGGATCTTCCAAATTCTTGCGTAAGAAGGTGAGAGAAGATCACACACATACATGAGTTTCAGTCAGATTTTGCACCTTTCGCTTAAGAAACTGATAGAAACTCTGTTCTGCAGACTAACCAAAATTTGCGTCAGCACTACGGGTTAAATAACCAACCAATTAACCAGTACTTGTCTTGCAGGGTAGGCAATTAGCTGTTTTACGCCTGAGCTTAAAAAGTGTAAACGCATTTACTATGTCCTCTTTCACATTAGTCAAGAATTGAAAGCAATTTTTTTTGACGTTCGCTTTTGGACTTGGCGAAAGCTTCTAAATTAGTCAAGAATTGAATTCAATTTCATATCTTATTTGCATGTTTTCTTTAAATTTAAAGCAAGCAAACGTAAGCGACTGAAGCCAACAAATTCATAAGAGAGAGAGAGAGAGAGATGCACGACGATATACAAAAAATAAAATGAAGTAATCTGAGAAAAATGCGAAAAGAACAGAAGGGAACACGAAAAAATTGACGGTACAGAGACATCGAGACCGTCAACTTTTTCTCCCTTTCGTCGCTTCCGATTTGTTTCGAATTGCCCACAAACTCTGAAAATTGAATTTAATTCTTGACCAATGTGAAAGGGGTCTATGAAAACCTGAGCTTACCCCCTAGCCACACGTGCCAGTTCGAAGACAGTAACAGTTCGAAAAACTCAATACACTCTCACTTTTCACTAA
Organism: Coremacera marginata; assembly: GCA_914767935.1. NCBI lineage: Eukaryota > Metazoa > Arthropoda > Insecta > Diptera > Sciomyzidae > Coremacera > Coremacera marginata. Next base: position 101,681,401 of record OU612047.1, read on the forward strand.
CACACTCACACCTTGACATCACTGGCAGCCCACTGGATACAACTTTTACTGAGCCAGTGAATTTTGACAACCACAGCCAGTTCGAAATCGAAGTAAGGAAACAGTGTTGTATTTTATCCCTAAAATATTTGAACTTTAAATATGCACTTTTCTTTCATGTCTTGTAGTGAAATATATGCAATTATTTTAAGTGCCCTTATTTGACACATAAAATATCATATGATTAAGTTGCATTTTATTCTGTAAAATATTGATAAACAGATTTTACAAAATAATTAGTTCCCCATTTTTATCCCATTTAAGTTTCGTGCTGTGTTGGGATATAAAGCATCACTGAATAAAAGCAGCCGAAATAATAAAGTGGTCGAACCTTTGCCTTCGACGACATTTTGCAAATGAACATTTACTATCACGTGTGGCCGCAGCGTTGATTTGTAGATTATTTCGAAACATTTTCGTAGTTAATACATATTCTTTGCTGGTCTGCCAGTACTATCACGTGTGGCTGCAGCGTTAAAAGGTGTGAACGCCTTTACTATGAATACCCTGTGCTTAAAGAGTGTGAACGCCGTTACTATGAATACCCTGTGCTTAAAGGGTGTGAACGCCTTTACTATGAAAACCTGAGCTTAAAGGGTGTGAACGCTTTTACAATGAAAACATGAGCTTAAAGGGTGTGAACGCCTTTAATATGAGATCCTGAGCTTAACTGACCCATGATACAATAATTTACTTTGTTTTTGATAACTCCAAATCACCAACAGAACTGTCACTCCTACCTTGTAAATCATAATACCATGAACTGACCTAAGTCTCTGCACATGTGCATGCTTTGCACTGTGCTCTGTTCAGGACTGAGTTTACTATGCTAGCGCGCCGCTTTTTATTTTCTTGTGCTGTTTTTCTGTTTCATTGTTCGGTTGTTTTGTTTACGTGCATGTGTATGCATGTATACGTGTATGTGTATATTTATTTGTTTTTGAATGTTATTTTAACAACAGTTGGCTATATAATACAAAGCATGTTCGAAAAACTCTATACATCCAAACATTTTTACTAACACACAAACATTTTCGGTCGGACTTGCAGCCTACTTGCAAGGAAATTGCCTACACTCTCCAAAATTATTGTAGAAATTCAACAATAACGATTGTTAATAAATTTAACAATTGCGTTGCTAAAATTTTGTATTGATTTTGAGTATTAATTTTCTTTTAAAAAAATCGTCAATTTTTATTGTACGATTGCTAAATTCATTGTTGTTTTTTTATGGTTGAATTGAACAATTTGATTGTTAATAATTTCAATTCGATATTTTAATGTCAAATCAATACGAAATTCAATTCAATATAAAATTTATTCATGTTCTGCAACATGTGGCCTGACTGCAACATAAAAAAATAATTGCGAAAACTAAGGGTGAGCATAACAATTGCAACTAGTTTTATTAATTAATTAAGTGGTTTAAATTCTTGCAGAAAAATTAGCAAAAGCAACAAAAAGCTTGCAAGAATTTTGGATTTCAAAAAAAGAAAAGAGCAGAGCGTTATCTAGGAGCAATAATACAGGTGTAAAAGCTAAGACATACGACTATTTGTGTGTCTTTTGATTACATACATGCCTTTTTTTCTTTTTCAGAACGCGCCCTGACTATAATAGCCATCTGCACCATTGCAACAGGACTGTGCATAAAGCACGAGCTTATTTTTTAAAAATATTTAATAATTTTATATAATTATATTCTGTTATGTATGATTCCAAAATATTTTATATTCTGTTGTTATGCATTGAAGGATATAATAAAATTCCTATTTCAAATTGGAAAATTTTAAATTCTCTTTTTTTGACAGTTAATTTAATTTTTTGACACTTAGTACTTAAATTGAAAATTTTCAAAAGTTTTGATTTTGACATATTAACATTTCTGACGTTGCATTTATGATATTTAATTTTTGAGTTTTTGGCTTTTATAAATGGCAATTTATTTTTGTAACCATCAAAATTAAATTACGAAAAATTAACAATTTCAATTGTTATTTCTTACAAAAAATTAACAATTGTCTATTTCTAATGTTATTTTAACCAAGAGCATTGTTCTTTTTTTGTTAAAATTAACAATTTTTTTCTGAGAGAGTAGGCAGTGATTTTTTTCACTAGCTGCAAGAGAATGTCAGAAAAGGGGAAAAAGTAAAAAAAGTGAAAAGCACAAAAGTGCTTTTGTGGATTTTTCCGGAATATGTAACGTCAGTTACACCTTTTTCTTGTTTTCTAACTTCTTCATTTCAAGTAATACTGCAATTGCGGGGAGAACCTTCACATTTTACATTTTTAAATGATAAATTAGTGAAAACATAAAAATTGTTGAAAATGTTAATGTGCAGCAACAGAACAACCTTAGCAGCAGTAGTATTAATGGTGACCACTCATGGAACATGTTGTGTGAGCGCTTTATGCTACATATCATTCAGCCCGAAAGTTGTTCAGCAGCTACGTAGCAAATTTCTCGCTGCATGCAGGCAATGTTTGTATGTTCATATGCTTCACTCTTAGCTGTGTTGCATGAACAGCTGTTTTTCACAACTAATGGTATGCCTTTTGAAAAAAAAATCAACACTTATTAATGCTACATGGGTTTTTATGTCATGGCCATGGTGTAAATTGGTAAATTGCCCCAGGTCTGTCAAATAATTCTGACAGGGAGAGAGCAACTGTTGATTAGTGTCAAATTTTTCAGATATTTGACGTCAACTCACAAGAATAACAGCTTAAACACATTAACGACGACAACAACATTGTCGCATGATTCAATTATTATAAGGTTGTCCAGATATTTGACGTCTACTCACAAGAATGTATACTCTTATTTGAAGAGGTGAGCAAAAGAGCAATTTTGTAAGGACATAAAAATCACGTAGTTGCCGGAATATCATACTTTTTCATAGTACAAACTAATAAAGATACATTTGATTACTACTTTTTGAAATATTTGCTTTTGTTGAACCAAAATATTATTAGCTTTAAAAATGTTATGGTCACATTTTAGACGTAAAATAATGTTGGAAAAATAAAACTTCTGAATGTTGTACACATTTCAATACAGAGTTTGTATGAATATTTTTATTACATATATGTTTTTTTTATATTTGAGTAAAAATAAGTAAAATTATATAGTCAGTTTATATGTAAAATTTATTGGAATAATGTTTTCAAAATAGTTTAAAATAGTTTCTTTAACCAAAAGTATAAAAATAGTGATTTTTACATTTGTATTTGGGAAAATCAAAAATTCTTACTTTTTCCTCTTTTTTCCTCTACAAAAGATAGATAGTTTTGTTCAGTCAACGCAGAACTTTTTTTTATTTTTATATATAAAACCATGGCATAATGATTTACAAGGTGGGAGTGACAGTTCTGTTGGCGATTTGGAGTTGTCAAAAACACATCGAACAGAGAAAACAAAGAAGCAACAAAACAGCTGACAAGTTAAATTTTGTATTGATTTAGCAACTCTCGATCGCCGCTCTTGACAAAAAGGGTGGTTGTCAAGGCTACCTTGTAAATTATTGTATCAAGTATAAAACTATATTTTATAGTTAATGGTTGTGTTAATATGCCTTCTAAGTGTTCCGTGATATTTTTTTTTCCATTGTAATTTTTTCAAGAACGTAAAAATATTTTTGACGTAGAATTACGTCTTACAGCACGATTGTCATTTTTGGGGGTCTTTTTCACAAATTTTTTCAAGCACATCCTAACGTTTTTGGAGGACACTTTGGAATATACTTTCAGCTTTCAATATTCATCTTACAAAGATAAAATATATGTCAAAAATCAGTTATATTTTATATCTATAGAATAAGAAAAATCATGCAATGATGCTTCAGTTGTTGCTGACTTCTTATGGCTGTTGCTTTTGTTCATGCCGAAACCACGAACGCAACATCGTGTTATTTCTTGGAATGAATTGTTTTGCGAATATTTCTTAGTAACGGCTTGTATTGTTGTTGTTATTAATACGTATGTAAAATTTACATTTATGTTATATATGCATATCAGCTGTTTTAATTTTTATCGTTTGTTATTGTTTTTGTTTATCTTCAGCGAGATAAATACAATAAACAATACAGATGTATTATAGAGATGTGCTGTAGAGTCAGAATGTAGCTACAAAAATGTGTATTACTACTACTCAGGTTTACATATACAGAGAATGCGCATGGTCATTGTGCTATAAAAACTCTATTGATTCTTTAAATATCATAGTAAATTCGAATTATTTATTGAACTAATTTTATACTTATTACACATTAAAAATATATTTTGTTTGTTAAAATTTTAAATTTTCAAATTAATTTAAGATATAAGCTCTTCACTTGGGAAAAATAAAAAATTCATATTTTTCCGAAATATTTATTTCCATTTATTAAACCTAAGATTAAAATAAATTTATCAAAAAATATAGCAAACAAAAAATTGTACGTCTACAATAATATCTAACTTTGTCTTTTGTTTACATAACATAAGGGTATGTCAAATATCTGGATGACCTTATAATGGCTGCATTCTATCCGAAAGAGCGCTCAGGTAGCGAAGTAGCATAAAGTCATGGCAGAATTATAAGGTAGGGCCGACTCGGAGAGGAATGAAGTAAAAAGCAGAATAAAGCGGGCTAGATGTCAAAATCAGCTGTTCATCTCAAGTTTCTTTATGTTCATGTTTCGCAGTCGATTTTAGGTTAAAATTTTTTTTGAAATTTTAAAATTTTTTAAAGTTTGTTTTGCCAATTTAAGACTCTTTCACATTTTAAAGTTGTTATTACACAGTTTTAACAATATTTTCACTTAAATTATCACAAATGTAACACACGCGACCGCACTACTTGCAACTTGGAAACATAAAATATTTTCTTCATGTGATATTCCTAGTAAATTCGTCGTTTTGACAACTTACCACCCTTTTCATTATCCACTATTCGTTGACGCGTGAGGACTGAGCCAACCGGCCCTACCTTATAATTCTGCCATGCATAAATTGATACTTTCTGCTGAACTATTTTTTTTTTCGAAACGTCAAATGGCAATCAGCTGTTCGACAATAAATGCTATTTGTCACAAATTTATTTATTTTATGTCCTGTGTGCACACGTTTCAAACAAAGAGTTTTAATTAAAAGCACTACTAAGCAATTTAAATATTAAGTAATTAATAAATTTAATATTTGGTATATTTATCTGTCAAAATAAAGTAAGCGTAGGCCGCTCAACTGAAGTAGCATAAAATATTTTCGCTACCTAAAATGGCGACCGCTCAGGGAACGTGTTGTGCGAGCACTTTATGCAATATACCATTCAGCCCGAAAGTTGTTCAACAGTTACGTAGCAAATTTTCCGCTGAATGCAGCCAATGATTGAAACATGATTGTACCTGCTGAACGCAGCCATTTATTTCTGCTGTTTTTGACAGATGCGGGTACAATTTTTGTGAGAGAGGTGAAAAAACGCTTTCACCTGTGGCGACATGTTGTAACTTCGAAATTTTCGAAGTTGTCGAAATTATCGAAAGTCGGTATGTGATAGCACTATCGACAGGCGATAATTACGATAAAATATCACTTGAATTTGGCGGCTGTGAAGCAAGAGAAATGTAAGTATTTATTCATTTAAAAATGGTTTTGTTAATTAAATATCAAAGAATTGTTAATTAATGACTTAAATTTATTGAAAAAATAAATGTATATGCTTTAATAACAATATATGTTTCAAGTTAAACTTAACTAACTACACTTAACCTTACTTTCAGGAGTTCTACAAAAAAAATTACTACTTCAAAGCAGTTTGAGCTGTTGGTGGAGTTTTTGGAGCGGCACCCCGATATGGTCGGTGGGGCGTCCATGCGTACCAACAACAACCAAACAATTCATAGCTTATGGCAGGAGATTACGCTTACATTGAATGCTGAAGGGCCGCCTACAAGAGATGAAGATAGTTGGAAAAAAGTTAATAAATATTTTGAAGACTTAGATAACATTTTAAAGCCTAATTTTTTTTCGTGCAGGTGTGGGCTGATTTAAAAAATAAAATTTTTAAAAAAATGAGGAAGTCATACACAGAGAGTAGAAAAACGGGAGGTGGAACTAACTAACCAACATAAAAAATATGTGTGCAGCAGCTGTCAAACTTTCGAATATAACTTCGAAATCAACCAAATCGCCTGTCGAATGAAAATGTTACAACATACTGCCAGAGCGAAAACTTCGCTTCGATTATCGCTTCGATAGTGAAGTTATAACATGTCGGCACTGGTTTTCTTACACCATGATCATGGGTACAAGAACAAATTAGGTTTGTTTCCGTACTCGATTGTAGTAACCAGAGATAAAGAGATAGGAAACTTTGACTTTTTCAAGGCCATTTGCGCTCTTTTACTTTTCTACCTCACTTTTTATGCATAGTGGTGAAACTCACATATTGTGTACGTGAGTTCACCTCATATCTGTCAAGTTTTGTTTTGGTGCAATTTACAATTTAGTTTAACTTTATTTTGGCTGCACGTGGAAATTTGAAATATCAAATAAGAAAATCTCCAAAGACAAAATATCCAAAATCATAATACTACGCTCAAGATAAAGGTAAGCGTTTGTATTTTGTGGAACCAATAACCAATCAATGTAATCTTCTGCAGATGCTATTAAAACATTCCTCTGCGAGTTTTTTAAACAAGATGAGGATGGTAAGAAGCATTTTATCTACGCCAATCAATTGGTGAAGCTTGCTCATCGTGAGCAAGTTCTAATCACCATAGATTTGGATCATCTGTCTGAGTTCAGCGATGGAAACGCCGAAGCTGTTAATGCAAATTGTCGCCGTTATGTGTCTATATTCAGCGATGTCATTGCTGAGTTACTGCCGAACTACAAGGAGCGCGAGTGCACGCAAAAGATGCACTAGATGTCTACATCGAGCATCGCTTGTTGATGGAGTCGCACACACGCAATCAAATTTAGCCGCACGATCAGTGTAACGCCTTTCCACCAGAGCTGATGACGCGACACAGCCACAGAAAACAGCCACAGAAAACAGCCACCCACTCGTATTAAAGCTTTGGACATGAATCTGATGCGTCGCTATATTAATCTTTGCAAACGTAAGAATCCAACCATTCCTGATGATCTCACGGAATATATTGTGGGCGCTTATGTCGAGCTGCGTCGCGAAGCACGCAATCAGAAGGATATGATATTCAACTCAGCGCGTAATCTGCTCGGTATATTGCGTTTATCCACTGCTCTGGCGCGTCTGCGCTTATCTGACAAGGTTGAAAAGGATGATGTTGCCGAGGCGCTGCGTTTATTGGAAATGTCGCGTAATCTGCTCGGTATATTGCGTTTATCCACTGCTCTGGCGCGTCTGCGCTTATCTGACAAGGTTGAAAAGGATGATGTTGCCGAGGCGCTGCGTTTATTGGAAATGTCGAAAGACTCTTTGAATCAAATTCATGACCATCAGCGTGGACAGTAAGTTGCTTAAACTCATTTTTTTTTTTATATTCTGATTTAAATAAATGTTTACCTTGCAGCGTGCCTAATACTTCGGACAAAATCTTTGCGTTGTGCGGGAACTTGCGGGCACAAATAATACCGTCAAAATTTCCGACGTCATGGATCGTAGCACAATAAAAGGCTGCAAACCCGATCAGGTGGACAAATGCATCGAAGACTATGAGGAGCTCAATGTGTGGCAGGTCAACATGGCACGCACAAAGATTACATTTATGTAACCAGCATTTCCTTTTTCAAGTTTTTACTTACAAATATTTTTCACTATTTCTTAAGTATCAGCAATTCCGTTTTGCATAGTTATTTCATGTATCAACAATATTTTGAGTTTTATGCTGCATTTGAGCTTTTGAAAAAAACTCATAAATCACTAAAATAGGAAAAACGGTAGCTGGATTAAATTTAAACTTTCTAGAGCTTGTGGCTTAACCCTAGATTCATGTTTTGGGCGCTAGGTGCATAAAGCAAACTTAAAATACAAATTCAGTGTAAATAGACCATAAAGGCATAACTTCAGCTATATAGTTTTTAAAATTGCCATTGATTTGTATTCATTGATAAGCCATGGATTTAAAAAAAGGTTTTTTTTTCTTTTATTGTTATTAAACTAATGTTAATAACTGCTTGACAGTTTTTGCATTATATTTACATCCATTAACAAATATTTATGCAAATTTCACTTTGGAAACTATGAATAAGTGCGTTAGGTAATGATACAATGAACCAAGTAGATGCAAAGGAAAGAGTAGATTCAAAACTGTTTTTCTTTTAATTTAAGTTGTTACCATACCATTAGAAATTTCATAACATTAATAAAAAAATTAACTATTAAATTTAAACTAATCGGTGTTTATCCTTGGTTATTCCAAAAGCTAAATAAGAAGACTTACAAAATGTTAACAGAAATTCGGGAGTGAAGGTGATGAGAAACGAGTTTGAATACTCAATGGCTCGGTTACCTTCGGTCGCCAAATATCTATAGGCACTATTTGGCACTTTAGTGCGTTGAGTGGCTTAGGTCGATTGCAAATTTATGCTTAATAACTTTAAATATAACGCGACTAATTACTAAACACCTATTCCATGATATCTTTGGTGGCAATATCAGTCGTTCAAAAAAATTAATATATAAATTAACGGTATTTTTTGTCGAAATTAATTTTTTTAAAAATGTTTTTTTTATATTTTTAACAAAACAGTCCAGCATCAAAATTATTTATTAAAAAAAAATTCCAATATTCCTTTCCAATTAGAAGTTATTATTAAAAATATATTTTCATACCATGTCTGTATTAGCAAAACTTGTTTCTGTTCATTATTAAATTTCCTTTGCTCATTTTTTTTTTTAATACTTTTATTAGGCAACTGAAATACAGAAAGGTATGTTAGTTACAATATCTTTAGAGATTTTTCCAATTTGTGGTATTACGAGTAAAGCTCCAAAGTGTAAAGAGAAAGTTACAAAGATTGAATACGTAAGCAAAATTTCCGATGCAGTTGAAAAAAATGTATATGTTCCACAAAGTAGGGTAAAATTTTCCATGGCATAAGTATAAAAAAACAAATCAGTGCAAAAATATTTGATTCTTTTAAAATTTTAAAAATGAGCACGGTTATTCTAAAAATAAACAAGGGAAGTATGAATTATAGAAATTTAATAATTAACAAAAAATGAGTTGTGTTAATATATGTAGATTGACATGGTATGAAAATAGTTTTTTAGTAATCTATAAACTATTTAAAGCTAGACTATTTTGTTAAAAATATAAAATGAAGAACCCTTGTTTTTTAATGAAAGAAACAGTTAATAAATTTTTGTGTAAAACTGCAACAGTTTTTGCAAATAAGTTTTAAGCTATTAGACGCATTTTTTTGTATAAATTATTTCTACAACGAAAGCAAGTTTTATTGAACTTTTTGCGAAAACATTCAATATTTCAAACTGCTAAGGTTTTTCTTTCAAATTTATAGAAATGATTGGAAACTTAATTATTTTTTAAATGTATTTTTTACAGTTTTATTTGTCTAGTTTATTTTGCGTTTGAATATGATAAAGATTAAAACGAAATTAATTCTAAACTTATCTCAAACTTAATCAGATCAATCATTTTCTCCGGCGAATTGTAAAAGAGTTTCTGTTTTTAAGATAAAGTGCAAAAACTTTTTGCAAATTTGTTCATCAACCGTCAATATTCATGAGTGTAAAATAAAAAAAAAGAGATGTCTTCATATGCATCTTAAAAACGGAAAGTCCCTTTTACAACACCTAGGAGAAAATGTTTTATGATTGGGATAAATAATAATTAAATCTAAATTACAAAATAGCGTTTTTCAATAAAAATTTAATAAACAGCATTTCAAAATTTATTTGTAGAAATTATGGTTCATAGTAGTGGAGTGACTGGATATAGTTGATTAAATATTGTATAGTTCATTAAATATTGTATAGTTGATACATAGCGTTGGTTTGCGTAATCTAGAAAAAAATAAGATGAATGAAAATAAGAGTACAAAATATGTTGGATATATTAAAATAAGAAACATACCTGTCACTACTTTCGAGCCTATTGGGAAATTTCTCTTTTTGTGTCACTTCTTTATAGGCTTCGATATTCGGTGTCACACCATAAGACCTGTGCGAGTACCTGTGATGTACTAAAATTAAATATTAATTTTTAAGTTATGTGTTTATATAACTGCAATAATTGTTCAATTATTAAAGGTTATATTTTATCGAGCTCAAGGTCAATGTTGCTTTCCGAAGAAAACAACTGAAGGAAAACAACTAACAACAACAATACCTTATAGAGTATCAATCACATAGCAGACTAGACAGCTGTTTCGTTGGCCGCTACACCAGCTCATCAGTAGCCTTTTTTCGTGATTCTTGCTGTGATCCACTAAGCTCTTAATTTTCTACTGTTTCACGAATGCAATTAGTAAATTACCCTGAATTGCGGTACGAGAATACAAATGATATGAAAGCAGCTTAAAGTTCTTCTAATTTGTGAAGCATGCTTTCTGAGAAAGTATGTTCTATTATTCGAAGATAGATCAAAGCTTTTCTAAATACTCAAAGATTTTGTTGTGCTAGTTGTTGTTGCTCTTCTATTTCACAGTCGATCTTAGCTTCAGCAGTTAGCTGATATTAAACTATGACGACATGAAGATTTGTTTCTAGTCTGCTATGTGATTGATACTCTATAAGGTATTGTTGTTGTTAGTTGTTTTTCATTCAGTTGTTTTCTTCGGAAAGCAACATTGACCTTGAGCTCGATAAAATATAACCTTTAATAATTGAACAATATATAAACACATAACTTAAAACTTATGAAAGAAGGTCGTAATTAATTTACAAATAAATTAAATATTAATATTATTATATTATTTATTAATATTATTTATTATTATTAATAAATAAATTAAATATTAGCTGTGTTTTTTCCCAAGCCAATTTGTAAAAAAAGAATGCTATTGTATGAAAAATCGCTTCATACTCGCTTAAATAAAACATGATGTTGCTAGTTGTTTTAACATTTTTCATCCAATTCCAATTTCTATTTAGTATTAATTTTATTTTTTATTTAATGGAGTATGAAGGGGCTTTTCATAAAACACTGCTATTATTATATATCGATGCCTTAATATAGAAAGGACGTATCTCAAAAGGCGATAGGAGAAGGGAAAAAAGTGAAGTTCTATAGTTTAAAATTTTATTTTTCAAACGCATTTTTTTATTAAAAACTATAAGTAGTATGATGATGTAAAAATTTTTTTTTCTAGTTTCATATTCTCCTATAAAGTGAAAAAAATTGAGATATTCAACCTATTTTTCTTCAATTTATGAAATTATATTCGTTCAAGGTATAATTTCAAATATATATTTTCCGGATATAGGCAGCTTTTCGAGCATCAAAATCCACACTTGCAAATGGTTCTTGCAGTATAATTCCAATATAATTATTATGTCTTTTATAAGCAAAGTTAATCGTTCATTTGGCCAAAAAAATTTTCATTAACCAAGCGAAGTTTTTTAAATTGGCTTTGAAAATATTGAAACTGAAATTAATATCATTATCTCAGTTTATCTTAAAAAAACAAAAATTACATTTTGGATTTAATAGTCGCATTTGTGTTATTTTTTCATACTTTCTGGATCCTAAAGGGGAGGGTTTGAACACCTAAAACTCCCCTTGTCTACGGGCCTGAACTCAATACTCAATTATTCATTCTTGGGCCAATATTATGAATTACAACTCAACTAAGTTGGCTAGATTTAACTACATTTTTTTCGTATAACGTTTTACATACATTTCAGTTAACGATGTAGTTTACCTTAGTTTTCAAACTACATAGTTTAACTCAAATGTATGTAATATGTTATAAGAAACAAATTTATTTCAATTTAATCAACTTAGTTGAATTGTAATTCATAATAGGGGCCTTAATGCAGTCACGAGAAGTTTGTGGACAAAAATTCAGAGCTCTAAATAGGCTTGAATATTCAAGTAGAAATGGATATTTAAGAAATGATATTAATCGGGGTTGTTGTAGAAGCCAATAGCTCTTGGAATCAGAATTGAAACCGACAAATATTTTGCTTAGGTGACATCGGATAACATAGGTTCCGTGGCATCTAAAAGAGACACCAAATCCGATTCGAATATAATACCGCCAACTTAGATTCCATGACACCTAAGCGAAATACTTGTCGGTAAAGTTTACAAGGCAACGCACACCACCAAGTCAGCAGCAAAGCTCACACCTATTAAGTAGCGCGGCTTTTCTTTGGGCAGCAGATAGGTGCAGGTGTCCACTGTGCCCCAGAATTGTTGGCTCCACCGCCACTAAAACCGCCCACAGCAAAGCCACGCTTATAATAAATATATTAATTCACTAACCTTTCTAATCCAATTGAAATCCTGAAGAAAGTTTCTGATTTTTGGCATCCAGCCACGCATTTCCTCCACTCTCTTCTCTTGGGAGTATCCATGAATTTGATGACTAAAAAAGAAAAGAAGTATTAATATTTATATTGAATATAATTACAACAGTTTTAAGAAAAACTTTTATAAACTTATCTTGTTCAGAAAAACCTGAATTCTGATTAGATTCTTGAAAACTGATTAGATTGCAGCTGTGGTCACAATTGAAGCAATTGAGAGCAATTTTGGTGAATTTACGAATACGTCACCTTTTGCTACAAATTTCATACGAAAGAATCTCAATTTGGCTGTGGTGAGTGCAACCTCAAATCAGCTGACAGCCCCGCCCAGATGATTTCCTTTTGTGTTAGTATTGAGCTCAATTTGACATAAAACAGTACATAAGGCTATCCCTTTCGCACAGTCCAAAATCGAAGTTTCCTATCTCTTTATCTCTGGTAGTAACTTGCAATGTGCTAGAACGTGTTTCCGTACTTTTTCTAGCTAGAAGATCAAGCATTAACGCTCTCTCGAGCTCGAAAGTTGCTCGAAGTGTGCTAGAAGAAATTTGTTCCAGCTACATAAGAACAAGCATCAAGAAGAATAAGCATCAAAAAGAACAAGCAAATGTCAAATTGTCGTTCGTTGTTTGGTTATGTTGTGCGATAAGATACAAATTTACAAATTGTTAAATATCAACAAATATCAATAAATATCAATACATATAAATTAATATATAATATCAAGTTAAAATTGGCGCTGTTCACATTTGATAGGCAATCAGCTTTTTTCGTGCTTGAAACTAACTAGAAGTCGGTTCCGTACTTTTGACACTATTCTCAAATTTCATTTTACTCTCTCACATTGAACTTTACTCGACTTTTACTCGAAAATGTGTACTGAAACACACCTATTAGCTCCATGGTGTAAGAAAACCATGAAAGAATTATAAGGTAGGGCCGGTTGGCTCAGTGTCCTCACGCGTCAACGAATAGTGGATAATGAAAAGGTTGGTAAGTTGTCAAAACGACGAATTTACAAGGAATTGCAAATTAAGAAAAATTTGTACGTGCGGTCGCGTGTGTTAAATTTGTGATAGTTTGAGTGAACTATCCTTATAATTCTGCCATGACTTTATGCTACTTCGCTACCTGAGCGCTCTTTCGGATAGAATGCAGCCATTATAAGGCTATCCAGATATTTGACATACCCTTATTTTATGTAAACAAAAGATATAGATATTATCGTAGACGTAGAGTTTTTTGTTACCTATATTTTTTGATAGGGGAACAGGGGGCGAACCTTCACATGGCAACGTGTCTGACCGCCTCAACCTGGCGAGGCCAGCATTATCCATGTCGAAATCGTCTCAAGTCGACTCAAACCTCCAAGTGGTGTTCCCTGGGCAACGGCAAACTGGCATCCGTCAGTTTGACGGCTAATTTGAGCGGCGGGTCGATCCATGGACCTTAAACATGGAATGTGCGCAGGGTTTGGGTCCCGCCACATTACTACTGCCCAATGAAAACTAAACCAGCCTCGGATAAGAACCCCAATTACGTTGACGACCACCGCAAACGAAAAACGGACAATGATTTACGGATATGCACCTGGAATGTCCGGACCCTTTATAGGGAAGGTGCCATTATCCAACTGGCGGAAGCCCTCAAAACAATACAATCTGACATCACCGCCATCCAGGAAATGCGATGGAAAGGGCAAGGCTGCTCTAAACAAGCACACTGCGATATCTACTACAGCTGCCATGCGGAGAAGCGCGAATTCGGATGTGGATTCGTCGTTAGCCGGAAACTACGCCACCTTGTTTCCCGGTTCACACCTGTGAACGAAAGATTGGCCACGATCCGCATCAAGGCAAAATTTTTCTACATAAGCCTTATTTGCGCGCACGCCCCGACGGAGGAAAAGGACGAAGCCGTCAAGGACGCTTTCTACGCTAGTCTTGAGGACGTATATGACCACCTTCCGGTCCATGACATGAAAATAGTCCTCGGCGATTTTAATGCGAAAGTCGGAAGGGAAGGCATCTTTGGCCCCACTGTCGGTCAGTTCAGTCTTCACGAGACCTCCACAAACAACGGTCTAAGACTGATCGACTTCGCCGCGGCACGAAACATGGTAGTTAGTAGCACCAGATTTAAGCACCTCGACATCCACAAGGCCACCTGGCTGTCCCCGGATCAAAAAACGCGAAACCAAATTGATCATGTTGTAATCGACGGAAGGCATGCCTCTAGTGTTCTAGATGTGCGTACATTTCGGGGGGTCAACATTGACTCCGACCATTATCTTGTTGCAGCCAAGATCCGCATGCGATTATGCAATGCCAAGAACATACGCACAGGAATGCAACGAAAGCTAGATGTCGCTAAGCTGCAATTACAACGGACTGCCGAAGCCTACTCCGCTCAACTCTCGGTTAAGCTCAACCAACCAACCTCTGGACTCGACGACGCCGGCGGACTTTGGGCGCATATATCCCACTCCATGCGCGCTGCCGCTGAAGAAGTCATTGGTTTCCGGCGCCCGCAACCTCGGAACCAATGGTATGATCAGGAGTGTCGCATTGCGACTGCAGTAAAAAACGCCGCTTATAGAAAAACGCTGCAGTCAGCTGCAACGCGAGCCGTGCGAGAAAACTACCGCGAAAAGAGGAAGGAAGAGAGGCGCCTTTTCAGACGCAAGAAAAGAGAGCAGGAAAAGCGTGAGCGTGAGGAACTAGAGGAATACCAGGGCAAGAAGGATGCACGAAAATTTTATCAACAGGTTAAGCGTCTAACCCAAGGTTTCAAGCCCGGAGCATCCACTTGTAGAGACGAAAATGGAGATCTGAATACGGATACACAGTGTGTGCTTAGATTGTGGAGACAGCACTTCTCCAATTTACTTAATGGCGACGATTCCACCAATGCCGCCCATCGAGAGCACAGTGCAGTGCCACCAATTGACGATGACGGAGTGGAAGTATCACCACCTAGCCATGAAGAGGTTCGAGTTGCTATCCAACGACTCAAAAACAATAAAGCAGCGGGTGCTGACGGCCTGTCAGCTGAATTGTTTAAAACCGGCGGCGATGAATTGATAAGGCGCATGCATCAGCTCATCAGCAAAATATGGCTAGCAGAAAGCATGCCCGACGATTGGAACCTCAGTGTACTGTGCCCTATACTTAAGAAAGGAGACCCTACAATCTGCGCAAGTTATAGAGGTATCAGTCTTATTTCCATCGCATATAAGGTTCTCTCAAGCGTACTGTGTGAAAGATTAAAGCCAATTACAAAAACACTGATTGGACCTTATCAGTGTGGCTTTCGACCTGGTAAGTCCACCATAGACCAGATTTTCACGCTACGACAAATCCTGGAGAAAACCCACGAACATCAAATTGACACACACCATCTCTTTGTCGACTTTAAAGCTGCTTTCGATAGCCCGAGAAGGGATTGCCTATACGCAACAATGTCTGAGTTCGGTATACCTGCAAAGTTGATTAGACTTTGCAGAATGACGTTGAGCAACACACGCAGCTCCGTCAAGGTAGGAAATGACCTCTCCGAAACCTTCAATACCGAAAGAGGTTTCAGGCAAGGCGATCCACTGTCTTGCGATCTCTTCAACATCATCATGGAGGGGATCGTACGAAAGGCCGGTGTGCATCGTAATGGCACCATTTTCTATAAAGGTGTCCAGCTCCTTGCTTACGCTGATGATATTGATATTGTTGGCAGAACCAAGAGAGATGTTACCGCTGCTTTCGCCGCTATCGAAAAGGAATCAGCCAAAGTGGGTTTGACGATAAATGAGGGTAAAACAAAGTATATGCTGTCTACAAACAAGGGAGCTCGGCGTTTAGACTCCCACGTTTCATCCGGCAGCTATAACTTTGAAGTAGTCAAGGAGTTTGTATACCTTGGCACCGCCATTAATACTAACAACGAAATCAGCCTGGAGATAAAGCGAAGAACAATAATTGCTAATAGGTGCTACTACGGGCTCAGTAAGCAACTAAGTTCCAGAGCCCTCTCTCGATCGACAAAACTAACACTCTACAAGACGCTCGTTCTACCTGTGCTGCTTTATGGCGCTGAGGCATGGGTAGTTTCGCAAACTGACGCAGCCGCTCTGGGGGTGTTCGAGAGAAAAGTTCTTCGCAAAATCTTCGGTCCTGTTCGAGTCGGCGATGACTATCGCATCCGAATGAACCACGAGCTGTATGAGCTCTACGGAGACATTGACGTAGTTCGGCGTATAACTGTGCAGCGACTACGCTGGCTGGGTCATGTCCATCGTATGGACGACGAAGCTCCAGCGAAAAAGGTGCTCGAAGCGAGGGTCGCTGGTCAACGACGACGAGGGAGACCATGCCTCCGATGGATGGACCAGGCTGAGGAAGCCCTAACCGCACTTGGTGTATCCGATTGGAGAAGGCGCGCGCAATGCAGAGGCGCCTGGCGAGAGCTGATGAGGTCGGTCGAAATCCGGACACGGGTTGTCACGGCCACCTAAGTAAGTAAGTAAGTAAGTATTTTTTGATAAATTTATTTCAATCTTAGGTTTAATAAATGAAAATAAATATTTCGGAAAAATATGAATTTTTTATTTTTCCCAAGAAAAGAGCTTATATATATCTTAAATTAATTTGAAAATTTAAAATTTTAACAAACAAAATATATTTTTAATGTGTAATAAGTATGAAATTAGGTCAATAAATAATTCCAAATTACTATGATATTTAAAGAATCAATAGAGTTTTTATAGCACAATGACCATGCGTATTCTCTGTATATGTAAACCTGCGTAGTAGTAATACACATTTTTGTATCTACATTCTGGCTCTACAGCACATCTCTATAATACATCTGTATTGTTTATTGTATTTATCTCGCTGAAGATAAACAAAAACAATAACAAACGATAAAAATTAAAACAGCTGATATGCATATATAACATAAATGTAAATTTTACATACGTATTAATAACAACAACAATACAAGCCGTTACTAAGAAATATTCGCAAAACAATTCATTCCAAGAAATAACACGATGTTGCGTTCGTGGTTTCGGCATGAACAAAAGCAACAGCCATAAGAAGTCAGCAACAACTGAAGCATCATTGCATGATTTTTCTTATTCTATAGATATAAAATATAACTGATTTTTGACATATATTTTATCTTTGTAAGATGAATATTGAAAGCTGAAAGTATATTCCAAAGTGTCCTCCAAAAACGTTAGGATGTGCTTGAAAAAATTTGTGAAAAAGACCCCCAAAAATGACAATCGTGCTGTAAGACGTAATTCTACGTCAAAAATATTTTTACGTTCTTGAAAAAATTACAATGGAAAAAAAAATATCACGGAACACTTAGAAGGCATATTAACACAACCATTAACTATAAAATATAGTTTTATATATAATATAAAAAAAAGTTCTGCGTTGGCTGAACACAACTAGCTATCTTTTGTCAAAAGAGGAAAAAAGTTAAAATTTTTGATTTTCCCAAACACAAATGTAAAAATCACTATTTTTATACTTTTGGTTAACGAAACTATTTTGAAAATATTATTCCAATAAATTTTACATATCACTCACTATATAATTTTAACTTATTTTTACTCAAATATAAAAAAAAAACATATGTAATAAAAATATTCATTCAAACTCTGTATGAAATGCGTACAACATTCAGAAGTTTTATTTTTCTAATATTATTTTACGTCTAAAATTTGACCATAACATTTTTAAACCTCATAATATTTTGGTTCAACAAAAGCAAGCATTTCAAAAAGTAGTAGCCAAATGTATCTTTATTAGTTTGTACTATGAAAAAGTATGATATTCCGGCAACTGCGTGATTTTTATGTCCTTACAAAATTGCTCTTTTGCTCTCCTCTTCAAATAAGAGTATATATTCTTGTGAGTAGACGTCAAATATCTGGACAACCTTATAATAATTGAATCATGCGATAATGTTGGCGTCGATAATGTTTTTAAGCTATTATTCTTGTGAGTTGACGTCAAATATCTGAACAACCTAATAATAATTGAATAATGGGTACAACATGTTGTGTCTGATCAGGTATCAGTTTACGTTCCTTTTCCATTTCTGTGAACACAATTGTTTTAGAAGTGATCAAATAGGGGAAAAAAGGTGTTTCTCGTTATATTTTGCGTTATTTATTTCATTTGTTATAAAAGCACACTTATTCTAAAAAACCCAAATTTTTAACTGGAAATACTCAATACGTTGAGCAAATGTATCAAAAATATAAAGTGCGGCGAAAGCCAGACATTTTCACATGTTGTCATTAGACACTGTTATTTTTTCGTTCAGCAGACACACACTAGCCGGTTGCACAAAAGTTGTACCTGCTGAACGCAGCCAATAAAATTTGGCACTAATCATGATACAATAATAAGGTAGGGTAAGGAGATTCACCACACCGACTTCGAATGTCAAAATGTGTTTTAGCATTGCCACTTTTCTGTTTTAAAAATAAATCGCTGTTTTGAGATTTTAAAGCTTTGTTTTCAGTAAATTATTGCATATTAGTTTCAGTTTAGTTTTTGTGTTCTTTATTTCTTATTAGACATTTTTATTCTAATGTCCACTT
Source organism: Coremacera marginata (assembly GCA_914767935.1). Taxonomy (NCBI): domain Eukaryota; kingdom Metazoa; phylum Arthropoda; class Insecta; order Diptera; family Sciomyzidae; genus Coremacera; species Coremacera marginata. The sequence continues at coordinate 101,700,516 of OU612047.1, forward strand.
TAAATGTAATACATAATTTTTTTATTGCCGTTTGAAGGAGAAATTGTTGAACATACATCAAAAATTAGAGTTTGAAAAATCGACACATTGCTTTTGTTTCATCTTTTTAATCTTTTTATTTAATCTGCTGGTTGTATGAAAGATGATGAAGAATATGACGTTGTATGAAAGATGACAGAACTTCTTTTTGGCAGTACTAAACATTTTTAAATTAACTAGTAATACATATATACTTACTTAATATATTCACATATTACAAGAACTGAGGTGCACTGTTGTATCAGAACGATTTTATAGCGAATGGCCTATGGGCAAATGGCGAATGAAAAAACCCAAAAAAAGACTTCAAAACTTTTCTAATAAAATAATGTTCATTCCCGATTGCCAGTGGCTACATTTAATAACTTCACTTTCGAAGCGAACGTCGGACCGAAATATCAATATTAAAGTATATAGACCATTAAAAAAAAAATATAAAATTGTCTGAAAAAAGTAAACAAAGCGATATTTTATCAAAATTATCGCGTCGAATGTGTTACACATTCCAATATTTGACGAATTGCCGAAGATCGAAGTTAACGAAGTTATAATATGTCGCCACAGCTAAGACATTCATCAAAAATGCAAAGAACAATCACGGATTTTTGGTACATATTTTGTAAGATACGGCAGCACAGTATTTTATGATTTTGACATTCCAGGTCGGTGTGGTGAATCTCCTAACTCTACCTTATTATTGTATCATGCCCGGGGCAATTTAAAGTGTTGTGAAAAATTCGCTTCCACCTGGTTTTCTGACACCATGGCAAAATCGAAAGTCGAAGCAGCATCAGTTGTTCAACTTTCAACAGTCGTAGCAGACTGTTTTGCGCTTATTATTTTGCTTAAAAGCATTATCTTTTATTTGACTGCTCGCTTTGTTAAATTCTTTCAATTTTGTTATGATTATGATTGCATTATTATGCACGACTCGCTGTGGGGTATTTGAGCCCAAAAGCTGGCCAAATATGAAGGAGTCGCCCAATTCACTTTAAATTTTGAACATAAGAGGTTTTGGTGACGCTAAACACGAATATGAAGTCGAAACCATGGTGTAAGAAAACCAGGTGGAAGCGAATTTTTCACCACACTTTAAATTGCCCCGGGTCTGTCAAAAAATTATGACATGGAGAGAGCAACTGTTGATTACCCCCTAGCCACACGTGGCAGTCCGAAGACAGTAACAGTTCGAAAAACTCAATACTCTCTCACTTTTCACTAATACACTCACACCTTGACATCACTGGCAGTCCACTGGCAACAACTTTTACTGAGATAGTGAATTTCGACAACCACAGCCAGTGCGAAATCGAAGTAAGAAAACAGTGTTGTATTTTCTCCCTAAAATATTCGAACTTTAAATATGCACTTTACTTTCATGTCTTGTAGTGAAATATATGCAATTATTTTAATTGCCCTCATTTGACACATAAAATATCATATGAATAAGTTGCATTTCATTTTGAAAAATATTGATGAACACATTTTACAACATAATTAGTTCCCCATTTTTATCCCGTTTAAGTTTGGTGCTGTGTTGGCATATAAAGCATCACTGAATAAAAGCAAACGGAATAAAAAAGTGGTCGAACCTTTGGCGTTGACGACATTTTTCAAATGAAAATTTACTATCACGTATGGCCGCAGCGAAATTTGTTGATTATTTCGGAATATTTTCGAAGTAAATACATATTCTTTATTAGCATGCCAGTACTATCACGTGTGGCTGCAGCGTTAGTGCCAAATTTTATTGGCTGCGTTCAGAAGGTACAACTTTTGTGCAACCGGTTAGTGTGTGTCTGTTGAACGAAAAAATATCAGTGTCTAATCACAACATGTGAAAATGTCTGTCTTTCGCAACATTCGCAAAAAAGACAAAAGTTTTGTGCTTTACAAAAACTATCGTATCTCATTTACAAACGGGTCGATTCTGTTTTTTTTTCAATTATTATTACCATAAAATGGGCTGAAATAATGCATTAATTAATTTTGGAAAAATGTCTTAGATCAATGCAAAGGACAAATGAATAAAATTCATATTCATGCCCGTGGGGGGGAGGGGGACGGAGGATCCCACATACGTTAACAAAATCCATACAAATGTGACGTGACCTAATATACATGTCTGTATCGCTCTCGATAAAACTATGTTGAATAATATCGCACCCCATCTACAAAACTTGGGCCTGTTTTGTTCAAAATTTACAAGTTTTTGCAACATAAAATACGATGCAAATCTTGTAACGAAAAAAGAATCAAAATTTTTAACTGTGTACGCACGGTAAAATAAACCCAAACAAGTATGCGCGATAGCATAAGGTTAGAACTTCTGACCACGAAGCGAAGGTTTATTGGTCCTAACTGCAGTTGAAATTTTGTGTTCTTTTTAAATTAAAAATATTTACAATCATACAGATAGATTTTGTTTTTTTTTTAAGAAAAATTTAAAATAAATTATTTAAATAAAGCCCAAATTATATTATCGATTAGTGATTATTTTGGATAAACAATAAATTCTTTTTGGCATCAATCCTATGGAATAAATTAAAAGATGTATACTATGCTTGCTTTTAGGTTTGTTCGTATTTTGTTCGCTTTGATGCAAGGGAGGCAATGGTGAGACGATAGCACGTTCAACTTGCAGGCGAATTGTACGCGGTTCGATGCGAGTACGGAAAAGGAAACTGCATTATTCTCGACACAAGTTTTTCGACAAATTTTTTCTTTTTAATAATTATAAATAAAAATATAATTAAAGAAATGAAACAGCATAATCTGTCGTCTGTGCTATGAGGATCGAGCCTGGTGTTGTCAATTGAATATGGTCAGCCTATCTGATAACATTTTGTAATGGATTTTATTGTTTATTTTATAATCTGGCAACACGCCATTAAACGTCAAAATCGATGTCGATTCAAATTTCCTTTTCTACTTATTCATTTAGTTGCAAGCAAGATAGAGGACACACGAAAGTGTGAGTTTCTTTATATAATTTTAACATTAACTTTATTTCATTTAATATATTCTGGAATCATTTTCTTAGGAAATAAAACAACATTACGTATTCACCATTTGCGGTGCGTTTTATTTAACTCCTCTGCGGAAGCAACAAACTTTTATTTCACTTTCCAGAAAAGTAAGGCTACTTGTTAAATTGCGCCAGGAGAGCGCTAGAAAGCTAACTTCGAAACCACTTGTTAAGGTTTGCCAGCGGAGCGCCAAAGAACGGAGTTTTATAATTTAACAAGTACCGCTTAGGAAAGTTGGTACGAGAACACGCAATAAGCAACAGTCTGCGTTGGCAGAGCATTGAAACGCTGAGAATTGCATTTGTGTGAGTACATTTGAAGTCTACGTCGACGTTGCGTCGCTGCAGCAATAATTGTGTGAGTAGAAAGCTGCTATTAAAGTGCTGCAAAGGAACGGTTTGTGTAAGCGGAAGATCGCCGTACTAAGTAGAGCTCGTGCTGGTAGTGACAGTTATCGTGTCAGCAGAGCGTCGGCGCACTGAAACAAAGCATTCGAATACTTACAGACGTAGAAGAAAAAAGAGGTTGGTGAACAACTGGTGAGCTCACCGAAAGGAAATTCACCGTTTCTAACGGAGAGAAAAGTGAGGTTGTGTAGCAACCAGTGCAGCGCACCGATACCAAAGTCACCGTGTCAAGGCCAGGTTAGTAATATTAGAATTTGATTAGGGGTTTTGATTAGTTAAGGGTTGAGAATTGTTCAGTTGGTTTATAAATTGCAAAATCGTAATGCCCGGGACAAGAGCTAGTAGCAAAACTGCTGTAAACCCGCCAGACGAAGACAGTGATCGGGAAGACTTAAATAACACTGTAACTTCGCAAAATGATAGGTTATTTCAAAGTTCGATCGAAGCTAGGATGGCAGATATGATGAAGCAAATTCAGAGCCTTCAAGCTGAAGTGGTAAAAAGCAATCAAATGTTGCTCCAGAGTGAAGCTGAACGCGAAACATTAACTGCATCTGCTGCTACGAGTGACGATACTTCTTCGTTGACGACAGCTTTGCATCAATTAAATCACACGCTGGCGCAGTCTAGGCCAGAGCAGATGCATCGCCTTTACGATTTACCAGAATTTGATGGTCGCCCGGAAGACTGGCCAATGTTTCGAGAAGCTTTTCTAATGACAACGGAGGAGCAGCGGTATAATGACAGGCAGAATATGTTGCGGCTCCAAAAGGCTCTGAAAGGAAGAGCAAGAGAGACTGTTGAGTGCCTGCTCATTCACAGCGCCAATGTGCCTCGAATTATAGAAACTCTCAAAGACAACTTTGGCAGACCGGAACAGCTAGTCAAAAGCCAGATCACACGGCTGAGAAGCGTAGCCCCGATAGCAGAAAATCGCATCGAACAGATTGTTCCTTTCGCTACTAAGGTTCAAAACTTAGCATCATTTTTGGAAGCGGCGGATTGCGAACACCACTTATGCAATCCAACTCTGATGGATGAATTAGTACATAAGCTGTCAGTACAAAGAAGGTTGGAATGGGCACGGCACTCTATAGAAATCAAACCAAGGCCTTCAATAAGACACTTCAGCGACTGGCTTCAGGATTTGGCGCGTTTAGTAAATTCAGTTAGCGCGAATTTTAATGATCACCCTCAACAAACCGAAGCCAAAGGTAACGGGCGGTCAAAATTCTTTCATGCCAATGTGACACCCTGTGAGCGAAATAAAGGCGGCTGCATTTTATGTTCTGGTCAGCATGGTGCTGCAAAGTGTAAACAGTTTTTAGATATGCGTCTCGCACAACGTTGGCGCTTGGTTCGTCAGAGAAAATTATGTTTTAATTGTTTGAAAGGTGACCACAGAAGCAGCAGCTGCGAACAACAGAATGAATGCAGTGTTAAAGATTGTAGCAAAAAGTTTCATACACTCTTGCACGACCATAGGGAAAAATTTGATCGTCAACATGGCACGCTTCATAAAGAGCAAAGCGGGCCCCAGACTGCTCACTCGGAAGGTGAACGTGGACAACATTGTGGGTCGCAGCAGGAGCGAAGCGTCTTTACTAGCAGAATCACGGAACCATTGCAAGCGAAGGTTTTATTTAAAATAGTGCAAGTTAAACTATTTGCTAACGGAAAAGAAGTTTTATGCTATGCTTTCCTTGACGAGGGGTCAGCGGTTTCCTTAATTAACAATAGTCTTGCAGATCGCCTTGGTTTAGAAGGCGCTAAGGAAAATTTAACGTTACAGTGGTTCGGAAATAAAACTGTCACCGAAGCCTCCACCCGTGTGAGCATGCAGATTTCTGGAGTCTTCAAAGGAAGCAAAAGATACGATTTAGTGAATGTGCGCACAGTGAAAGACCTTGAGCTGCCAACACAGACGTTGGATATAAGTAAACTCGATGCAAGATATCGTCACTTGAAAAACCTTCCTGTTCAAAAATACAGCTCAGCGGTTCCAGAAATTTTGATTGGCCTGGACAACGCTCACTTAGGAGTTGGACATAGAGTAATAACAAATAAATGGAAAGGTCCGATTGGAGTTCGAACTAAGCTGGGCTGGATTGTGTACGGAACGGAAATTGAGAATAATGAAAGCATAAGTAATTGCTCCTTCTTTGCACAATGCGTTTGTGAAGACGAATTGGATCAACTCGTTAAAAATTATCTCGCTGATGATAATTTGGGAGTTTCTACTTTCGTAAGGTCCGTGGAGTCCAAAGAAATGGTGAGAGCCAAACAAGTTCTGGAAAAAAACAACAACTCGAGAAGGAAGTAGATTCGTAACCGGGCTGCTTTGGAGATGTGATGAAGTGAAGCTTCCTGAAAGTAGAGCCATGGCTTTAACGAGACTCTTCGCACTAGAAAAGAAATTCCAGCGCAATCATGATTTCTATTTGGAATAAATATAGTACAATAATGAAAGATTATGAGATGAAGGGCTTTTCAAGAAAACTAAGCGATCAAGAGGTGTCTCTCCATTCAGGTCGCAATTGGTACCTTCCACATTTCGGAATCTACAATCCAAATAAGCCCGGGAAGCTACGCTTGGTGTTCGATGCCGCTGCGAAAGTGCAAGGCGTTTCGCTGAATTCGGCTCTTTTAAGTGGACCGGACATAAATCAGCCGCTAACAACAATCGCCTTCCTCCATACCAATACTACTTGTACATTTTTTGAGAGATTTTCGGACTTTAATAGACTAAAAAGAGTAATAGCATGGATTCTTCGTTTTCGAGATAACTGTGTCTTGACTAAAACGCAAGCAGCCTTTTCTGAATTACAAATAGCCGAACTCGAGAGAGCAGAAAACATTATCATTCGTTGCATTCAAATGGAGTCGTATCCGAACGAATACCACGCGTTAATCGCTAACAAAGCCGTAGATCGCAGTAGCAGTTTGTGGAAGCTGACGCCTTGTCTTGATGAAGCAGGCGTGATTCGTTTGGACGGCCGAATTAACAACGCGGTAGAAGTGCTTCCTTCAACTCGAAATCCAGCTATTCTACCAAAAAGCCATCACGTAACGGATCTGGTCGTGAAATTTTATCATCAAAGCTGGAAGCACAAAAACGAACTGACAGTTATTGCTGAAATACGGCGTAAGTACTGGATACCCAGCATAAGAGTAGCCGTGCGTCGAACAGTTAGAATGTGTCAGACCTGTAAAAATAGTACAGCAAAGCCAACGATTCCTATAATGGGGCAGCTGCCTGAAGATAGGCTGACTCCATTTGTAAGGCCTTTTACTTATACGGGACTGGACTTTATGGGTCCGTTTTCTGTTACAATTGGACGGCGGTGTGAAAAACGATGGATCGCGCTCTTTACATGTTTGACAACGCGCGCCATACACTTGGAAGTCGCAAGAGATCTTTCCACAGATACTTGCCTTATGTGTCTTCGAAATTTCATGAACAGGCGTGGATGTCCCGTGCGCATAAGATCAGATAACGCAACTAATTTTGTTGGCGCCAACAGGGAACTCAAGAAAAATAGTATCGAGTTCGATCAAGGAAAAGTTTCGGATGTGCTGTCAAGTAAAAACATCGAATGGATATTCAACTGTCCGCTTAACCCTCACGCGGGTGGATCATGGGAACGGTTAGTTCGCAGCGTAAAAACAGCAATGGGACATGCTCTGAAAGATGGTAGCTTGCAGGAACATAGCCTATACAGCTTGATGTGTGAAGCTGAAAACATTATCAATTCGCGACCTCTGACACATATTCCGCTAGATTCACCCACAGACGAACCCTTAACCCCTAATCACTTTCTTTTAGGTACGGCCAACTCTGAGCAAACACCTCACCCACACGAAGAAAAGCTGCAGGTGACTCGAAAGCAGTGGCGAAAGGTGCAGCAGATACAGCACAGCTTTTGGAAGAAGTGGCTAGCGGAGTACCTTCCGGACTTATGCCGTAGGACAAAGTGGTATCAGCCAGTGACTCCTCTTTCTGTTGACGACATCGTCCTAGTTTGTGACAGCAGTGTTCATCGCTCTATGTGGCCTCTGGGCAGAGTAGTCAACGTGTATCCTGGCAAGGACTCCCAAGTCAGAGCAGCAGATGTCAAAGTAAAGTCAGGACTTCTTAAGCGGCCAGCCTGCATGTTGGCGAAGCTCGATGTTGGTGAATCAAGGGTCTAGATTCACGGGGCCCGGGATGTTGTCAATTGAATATGGTCAGCCTATCTGATAACATTTTGTAATGGATTTTATTGTTTATTTTATAATCTGGCAACACGCCATTAAACGTCAAAATCGATGTCGATTCAAATTTCCTTTTCTACTTATTCATTTAGTTGCAAGCAAAATAGAGGACACACGAAAGTGTGAGTTTCTTTATATAATTTTAACATTAACTTTATTTCATTTAATATATTCTGGAATCATTTTCTTAGGAAATAAAACAACATTACTTATTCACCATTTGCGGTGCGTTTTATTTAACTCCTCTGCGGAAGCAACACCTGGGATGACTTAACAGTGCGTTCAAAGAGTCCATAGGATGACACATAGATGGCGGTACTAGATTTTTTTCCATATGATTTTTATTTAATACCAACCTTCAAACGATACGTATAAAAATTTGACAACAATCTGACAATTTATTCGGGAGTTATAGCATTTTGTGTGCAACTATTGTTATTGAAAAAAAAAATGGGAAAAAGTGAATTACGAGTTTTAATAAAGCATTGCTTTTTGATGAAAAAAATACAGTGGAAACCAAACAATGGCTTGATAAACATTATCCATACTATGCTTCATCGAGACAAATGGTAGAAAAGTAGATTGCTGAATTTAAACGTGGTCGTATCAGCACAAATGATGCAGAGCACAGTGGACGCCCAAATCAGACTCTTATTCCACAAAACATCAAAAATATCCACAAATCGGTTATGAACGATCGCAAATTGAAGGTGCATGAGCTAGCTGACATTGTAAAGATATCATTGTGTTTTTACCATTTTACACGAAAATTTGGGTATGCGAAAGCTCAATGCAAAGTGGGTGCCACGTGAGGTCACAGTCGACCAAAAACAACAACAAATTGAGGAGTGTTTGGCGCTGTCAAACCGCAATAAAATCGAATTACATCGTCGATATGTGACAATATGAGATATAGTGAGTGGACAGTAGTCGACGAAGCGAATCCAAAGCGAGCAAAGACCCAGCAGTCGGCTTGTAAGGTGATGGCGTCTGTATTTTGGAATGCGAAAGGAATAATATTCATCGATTATCTATAAAAAGGAACCACCATCAACAGCGACTATTAATGTGCACTTTTGGATTGATTGAAGGCTAAAATCGCCAAAAAAACGGCCACATTTGCAAAATAAAAAAGTGTTGTTTCACCAAGACAATGCACCGTGTCACAAATCGATGAAAACGATGGTAAAATTGAATGAATTGGGCTTCGAATTGCTTACCCACCCACCGTATTCTCCAGATTTGGCCCCCAGCGACTTTTCCTGTTTTCAGATCTTAAGAGAATGCTTGAAACTGAGGCCTATTTGATGAGAAAGAGAAATCGTACTATTAAAGTGATATCGAAAAGTTGGAAAATCTCTATACTCGTTGTATCGCTCTCAAAGGCAACTATGTTAAATAATATCGCACTCCATCTACAAAACAGGCACAACTCAAAATTTACAAATTTTTACTTTTTAATGTTAAACTAATCGTAGTGAGTGATTGATTACCTCCATCAACTATCAAAATTGTTCACTCCTCTTCTTACTCTTTATTTAAAAAAAAAATATTTTATTTCTTTGTTTTGTATGGAGTCCGTTGAAAAAAAAACACAGGTGCGTCGTTGGACACACGAGAGAAGCGAAGCTTTTTCGCAGTTACATAGATTTGATAGCTTAATAATTTTTGTCTTTTTAATAAATTAACTTTTAAATTCAAAAATTTTAAATAACATAAAATTTATTACATATATACAGAAAACATATTTACTGCTTATTTTTTATTGTTGAATGTCAAATTTCCACGCCAATTACATAAACGGGCATAAAATGCCAGCGACTCTACATTTCAACTCTCCACACATGGTTGTGAACTTGGCTGCACTGAACAAATTTTTTCCTTCAACAGCTTACTGCGTAGCGAAAAATCTGTCAAAAATTTTTCAGATTTCACTCCAAGCAAATCACAGAACGAGGCTTAAAAAGCTTCGCTTCAAAAATATATATTAAACAACGCACACGAAACAAAATTTAACAAACATTTTAGATACCTTGCCGTCATGCGTGCGTTTGTTTATTCCATATTTATTGATATCATCTATTTTTTTTTTGACGCTTAAAACATAGAGTGTAATTTATTATCTAGAGATTGCATCAACTCTGCTAACAGTGTTAACAGAGTTATTTCACTTAAAAACATGAAGAAAAAAAACTCTGTTAACCTCTGTTAACACATGCCAGAGATTTAGCAGAGTTGATGCAATCTGTACATAATAATTTATAGTCTATGCCAACAACACCACAAACGCATTCACAATACAAACACACCGATGCTGGAGACATCTTGTGGCAAATAAAAGCAAATTTTTGTAGCATAGCAAATACACAATCCTCTATCTATTGATAGAGGGTGACGATTTACTGCGATCTACTGCTTCTGTTATAACTAAGATTAAATTAACAACATTTTCTCAGAGGTCTTTGTGGCCTAGTGGGTAGTGTGCTGGGTTATAGTTAAGAAGGGCACTGGTTCGATCCCCACGGGAACCAAAAGATATTTTTAGTACTTAATATTAAAGTATTAAATTTTCTTGTTGTAATAAGCGCTAGCAACAAAGAAACCATCAAAATTCCAAGAAAAAATCTGTCGAAAATTTTTCAGATTTCACTCTAAGCAAATCACAGAACGAGGACTAAAAAGCTTCGCTTCAAAAATTGTTTTTTGCTTTTCCTAAAAATTTTAAAATTTTGAGTTGTGTCTCTCTTTTGTAGATAGTGTGCGATATAATCAAGTTTTATCAAAATTTTTGTTTTTTTCTTACTTATCTTACGGACTTATTGAATGACCTGTTAAGTCATCAAATTAAAATAAAAAATCCTCTTGATAACCACCTGTGTCACGAAAGTAAAAAACTGATCTAATTCTGTACGTGAATATTAAACTTTTCAGTAACTGTTCATAAACAAAAGAGACAATTGATATTTCTCATGATATCACTATGTTGAAAATACTAGTTGGCTGTATGAAAAAAGACAGTTCCTGAACTACTTCTGGTATGAAGGCAGACTGCTTTTTAACCAATTGGTTGCACTGAAGGAGGGAATGTTAATAAAATAAATTAGCAATATTCCCAGAAATGCCATTTTTGGATAAAAGTTTCACTTCTACCGTTCGTGGCAGCCACACACATATTTTTTTTTCATTTGTACGGTCTTTAAGATAATGGTCCTTGTGCTTTCTCGAGAGATCATTTTATTCAAATTAACTTGCAGCTTAAACTACTTGCCCGATATTGCAAGGTAGCTATCGGTACCTGCAAGGTAGCAAGGTAATCATAATCATAATCATAATTATAATCATAATCATAATCATAATCATAATCATAATCATAATCATAATCATAATTATAATCATAATCATAATCATAATCATAATAATAATAATAATGATAATAATGAGGTGCTCGCAAACCTTGGATAACGAAGATAATATGCTTATTGGGCGGTAATCAGCTAGATCGCTAGCATTTGATATTTTTGGAATTGGTAAAACAGTTGCCATCTTCCATATCTCTGGATATATCGATGTCGTAAAACAGTAGTTAATTATATGAGCAAGAGGACTAAGAACATAAGGTAGGATATATTTAATAAACTTGATGGAGATTCCATCAACTCCAATAGCATTAGAAGAAATTTTTTTTATACAACGTTCTAGGTTTACTTCACTCACTGCCATAAATTGAAACTCAAAAGGAAGGAGACCTTCGACTCTGTTTTCATATTCAGTCAAAGAAGTTGCTGTTGATGAAGGGCTTGCCACAAAATAATCATTTAACAAATAGGGGTAAATTTTACATACTTCAGTTACTTTGTTAAATACACCTAGATTCTTAAGGTTCCTCCAGAATGTTTTGGAAGGTAAAGAAGGATCAACTTTTGACATAAAGAACGTCTTTTTCGATTGGTTTATGTAACTTGTAGCTTCGTTTCTTGCTTTTGTATATTCCTCCCAGTTCGAGGAATTAGGATTAAGTTTCCACCTACTATATAACCTATTCCGCTTTTTAAGTGCTAATTCGATTGACTGAGTAAACCATGGACAGCTGTTATTAATAAAACGGGTACGCTGTTGGACATGCATATCAAATAAATGGCTAATATTGCTTATGAAAAAGCTTAGTTTTTGATCAATAGAGTTTAAAAACCAACAATCTGACCAGTTAATAAGTGACAAACAGTACGATTTGGGTTATAGGCACATGATACTAACACTTTATTGTTGTTACTGATACTGTAATATTCAGATATTCGACTTCAGACCCCCTAGATTTTCCTAATACTGTAACATTTAAGTTTTCTCTGCAATATATTGCAACACCGCCGCCTCGACCATCCAATCTATCATTTCGAGATAATTTAAATTTCTGTAGGTTGAAAAAAGAATAATTTAAGTCTTCATGAAACCAAGTATCTGAAACACAAATAATGTCAACGCTAGATTCTAAAAGTATATGTTTAACGCAACCCATTTTCCAGCCATTAAGACTTCTGGCATTAAAATGGAACCCTTATAGTCCTGAGCGTTGCTTGCATAAAATATTAATTAGATTTTTCGTTTTATATTTTTCGTTAGTATGACTACTAGTATGACTACTAATTGCTGCTATAACTCAAGCACGCGCTCCGAAGTGCTTCTGTTTGTCGCAATTGGATAATGGCTGGTATCATGAATTGAGGTAGGTCGGTGCTTAAAGCAATTTGTCCTGCGTTTTATTTTACTAACTGTTTATGCATGCCGATCGCCCACTTCATCGCTCAATTCATGATCAAGGTTAGTCGATATTTGATATCAGCATTAAAGGAGTATTCCTAGTTGGAAGGCTGTTTTTTGACCCTTTCTGAAAAACTTCTCATTTGAAAACGCAAGGAGTTATTTAAATTTTGTTTTTTTATTGTATTAGAACAATTTAAGAACATATTAAATTAAATAAAAAATTTTTGTTTTCCTTTGTACGAGGGCTGTACAAAAAGTTGCTGGCCTCCAAAGTTGGGCGTCGAAAAAAAAGGTATGCTGCTGCGGCCCGGATAACTCGACTTCGGATCATCTGAAATGGAAAAAGTATACGGCGTAAGATTTAGTACAGCTGTTATCCCAGTCCCTACCTAAATCATAATTTTGCGATTATTTTTTACAAAATGGCGGTCATTGAAAAATGAATAACCGATTTTGGATATTTTTTTTGTAGTTTAGTGTAAAAAAATAGTGAAAATTGTTTAAAATTGTGATTGAGGTAGGAACTGGAATGGTAACAATTCTGCGTTGATTGCATTTTGTTTTATCAAAAGCGGTTTAGAACTACGGCCGAAATCTGTGCCGCAAGCTCGAAAAACGTGTTTTCGAGATAAACACGTTTAGGTTTGAAGTTTTTTTTGCGTTATAAAAAAAATTGAAGTGAAAAATTTGAGCATGTAGTTTTAGAAATTCGACAATTCTAAGTCGATTGCACTTGGTTTCATCAAAATCGGTTCAGTAGAACCGGAGGAAAGTAAGTCACAAATTCAAAAACGTGATTTTGAAAAACTCAAGTAAATTTTAGGCAATAAAACATTTTTTTTTTTGTGAAATACTTACATATATCAATCTGCAATGCAAAAAATGAGGACTCACCGGCTCTTTGTGCTCTTCGGGCAGTTATACCTTCTTTTGATGCGGCCAGAGCTCTGGCTTCTGGCAATCGGGATGCCCATTAGGTTCATTATTTGAAGTATTGGCAAAAAACCTTCGTTAAATATGACAGTAGCAATATAATTGGCAATCTCAATAGTGCGTGCGCCGGTGTGCATATTAGAGTGACCGTATGTTGTATGAGAATTTTTTTTTTTAATATCCAAATGTTAAACAGCTTAAAAATATGCTATTTGGTGCCAAATTTAGGTTCCTAAAATTTCATCCCGATTGAATTTGGACTAATAATTGGAAATAAAGACCATTTTTTGGCTTATTTGTTCCATAGCATCTATAAAAATGGAACAACTTCATTGTAATGTACTAAACATTTGTAGGTTATGATAATACAAATATTTTGAAATATCGTTTTATTATCTGAGATATCTAAATTTTGAGATATACATATTTCAAGGAAAAATTGAGGATACACTCAAGTCCCCATTTTTCTCGGTTTTATATTTTTACTAAAAAAGCGATCGCAAAACGGTAATGAATTGCTCTGTTTTAATTTTCTTTAGTTCATGGCGCGTCTTTTCATACATGAGACTTTGCTCTACTGCCTATCCTTAACCCATACAGGGCCATAATTGCCAAAACTTACGATTTCATCAACTAATGACGTCCCAATACATTCGCAAAACCGTTAGTTGTCATAATTTTACCAATGAAACTAAAGAAATCTAGTATGGCGAATCCAACATGGCGTCAGGAAAAAGTGTGATAAATGGGGCACATAATGATATCATAATCTTTTTAAATCATGCGCTCCCCAGTTAAATAACCCATAAGTTAAAAAAATACGTTAAAAATAGGTCCTTGCTACCTCGAATGAACACAAGAGAGGTCAAATGTTCCAACAGGTCCAAAACGAAGCAGATAAATCAATGTATGATTACTTTTATTGAAATAAATTAAAATTAATCCATAATAAATTAAATTAAAACCATTTTTCGATGTATATAATAATTTTCATCAGATTACTACATTCATTTATGAAATTGTGAATTCATTTTGATTAAAATACATAAAAACTGTAGTCTATAATTGAAATTATAAATTAATTTGTATCAGCATACAGAAAAATTATTCTTTATTGTGTAGCTTAGATTTCATGTGTGATGGGAACTCTTTTCTATACCACTCAACACTTGGCATCAAATAATGTCTGTCCTTTTCATCATGAGTCAATGCTCGATTGTAGTCGGTGATCAATTTCATCGCTCTTTCAGCTGCATCATTCACAACCATTCCATTTTACGTTTTTTTTGTTTTTGCCAAATTGACGTCAATCCCAATCATAGAGCCGGGCCTACCCATCTTTTCTGGTTGAGTAGGAAATCATTGTCCTCTTTGTTTTTGATAATGTCTAGTGCTCCTGGGGACGAAATATCGAACAAATCATTGAGCTTGCTGCTAAATTCACGCTCTTTCCACAGCTTAACTTCAGACGTGTTAGAGCGATGTTTTCTAATATTTTTCCATTGTTCGTAGAGTTTTAAAAGTTTTTTGAACAAAATTGCTTGCCGCACCTGCGAGCTTTCAGTTAAACATCTTTTTTCGATACGTGTTTTATGGAAGAATATTTCAACACCAGTTCCTTCGACAGTAGTTTTGCACCCACAATATTATTTTCAATTGTTCCAATAAGAAACACTTGATACTTTGCACGCACTTTTGTCCTAGTTGATGTTGAAGCCATTTATTTTATATTAATTGCACTTGTCAAATTCTGATACTATTGATGATCACCTTTAAAATAACGAGGTAATTCAATAAAAAAACAGAAATTGAAAATCATTATATAATTGCCAGGTAGCATTGGCAATTAGTTATTTTCTCATGAGAAGTGAAACTTGCTTCTATCAAAAACAGCTATTATTGAAACTAATCGAAATTAAAGCAAATGAACATTCAAACAATCTTAAAATAATTGTGCGTTTAAATAAACATTTAAAATCGTAAAAGTAGTAAAACAATTATGTGTGGCTTACGTGGCGGCCGTGGCGCAGTGGGTAAAGTGTGTGGCACATACGATAGAGAACCCTGGTTCGAATCCCACCTGACATAGAAAGTTTTTTCAGTTGAATTAATTTTTCTGTTCGGCCGTCACCTGTCTGCAGACAATGGAAAACTTCAGAGAGTAAAAACTGCAATTAAAAGCTTCTGGAGAACTGAAGCCGTTCGGAGTCAGCATAAAACATCTCGATCATTTGTGCTCACACATTTCCCAAGTGGCTATTTCGTTTTTGTCTAATTACGCGAAAAGTTTTTCAGTCCGTAATGTTAAAATGTATGCAGTGTCTAAGCACGAAATTCGTCGCCAGCGGTTGATTTCAAATGCGTCTCCTGCTTCTGAGGTTGTTCTGTTGCTGCACTTAACATTTTCAACGTTTTTTATGTTTTTACTAATTAACACAAATGTTTTCCGTTCTAATAATAATAATTTACAATGAAATAAAACATAGTAAATATCTGCGCGTTAATAAGAAAAAGGTTTGCTTTAAATTGCAAGCTCTAAAAAATGAACAATGGCCGATTGTCCACGCTCTCCTCTTTGCTATATTTTCTGACAGATTGAAGTTTCCAAAAGAACTGTCAATGCTGCCTTTCTGTTATTCTACCAACACTAAAAACAAAACATGTTTCACAAGTAGCCTACTTTTCATTAATTCAAACAATTTAAACTTCTATCATGTACGCATAACGATTACTTTTGAAAAAAGGCAGCCATTTAAAAAAATTCATACAAAAAAAGAGAGCATGTTTTATAAGAAATTTTGAAAAAACAATTACAATCGCGCAAATCTTCTTCGAAAGCCTTCTTAGATCTCAAATTTTTCAAACCGGTTGACCAAATCGTATATTTTAGCATTTATGGGCCTGTATGAGTTAAGGATGGGTCGTAGAGCAAAGTTTTATGTATGAAAAACACGCCATGGACTAGAAAAAATTAAAACAGAACAGTTCATTACAATTTTTTGTTCTTTTTAAAAAAAAAAAAATATAAAACTGAGAAAAATGGGAATTTGAGTGTATCCTCAATTTTTCCTTAAAATATGTATATCTGAAAAACTAGACATGTCAGATAATCAAGCGATATTTCAATATGTTTGTATTGTCATAGCCTACAAATGTTTTGTACATTCTAATGACGTTTTTCCATTTTTATAGATGTTATGGAACAAATACGCCAAAAAATGGTCTTTAGGTCCAACTATTAGCCTAAATGACGGCGGGTTGCGACCATTCAATCAGGGTGCAATTTTAGGAACCTGAATTTGGCACCAAATGGCACATTCTGACGCTGTTTAACATTGAATTTTCGAAAAAAAAATTATAAGGGCCACTCTAGTGCATATGCTTCGGTGCAAATGACCACAGCACTGCGTTGAAAGTTTCATTACTGTTTTGAGTTTATTTCTATTAGTTTTTCTATCCATTGTTTTAAGCACAAACAAAAATTTTTATCAAAATTGTACTTTTCAAAATTGTATGCGCGCGCGTGTCCGGTTCATATGTCAATTCAAAGTGAACAATTTAATTTAATGATTTGTTTTTGAGTTCATTTCTTTCCATTGTATATTTTTTGTGTATTTATTGTATATTATGTATTGTATATTGTATATTGTATATTGTATATTGTATATTGTATATTGTATATTGTATATTGTATATTGTATATTGTATATTGTATATTGTATATTGTATATTGTATATTGTATATTGTATATTGTATGTTGTATATTGTATATTGTATATTGTATATTGTATATTGTATATTGTATATTGTATATTGTATATTGTATATAAAATTGTATATTTTTCACTTTTATTCACTTTTATTTGCAACTTTTCACATTTGCTTCATTTGCTTTGTAAATGTAAACAAGTTATCAGTGTTGCTTCCTGTACAAAATCGAGGAAAACCCCAAATAAAGTACGAAATCGAGGAAAATCCCGAAATAAATCCACCAAAAGTAATTAAAAAAACACTGATATCCCCCTTTCTGACATTCACTAGCCGCTGCAGTCATAATCCACTGGCTCTGAAATTTCGTTACTAGTAGCGATGAAAGTGCCGTGAAAGTGAATCCAGTGTGTAAAAAAGTGTGAATGTATTGAGTTTTTGACCTACAGGGCCAGTATACTGGCCTGTGGAGCATGCCTGTAAAGTATTTCGAATTTCAGAAACCCTTTTAGGACGATATTCTCAAATATCCAAGCTATAAAAATATGCAAAAGAAAAGTCGAAAAAAATATTTGCCAACCAGGAATACTCCCTTAACAACAACGTTGTTACTGTCTGTAGTTAAGACCAGGCCAAAAAGTCTCTCAAGACTATTATAAATACAACTCACTTGTTGTCAGTCAGAACATACATTGTTAACAAAAATATGTTCTTGTATCATCGTCTGAAGAATGCCATTTTATGTCAGGCAGATTGAAATCGCCCAACAATACAATGTCGTCATTTACGTCAAGTATATTTATAATAGTGGAATTCAATGAACGACTAATTTGTGATGAAAACTGCGTATATGTGGTAAGTTGTATGAACTTACGGCATATACGCTATTTACATCACAAATACGGTGTTAATTGAATACCACTAATATATTCTATGCAATCAGCAAGGTTTCCATAGACCTCTGCACAACTTTTTGGGGGAATATATGCATCAATTACATATACATTAGAACTACAATATATAACATTAACGCATATGAGTTCGATATTAGCGGAGCAGGGAATACCAATAGAATAACTTACAAAAGAGTTCCTTACAGCTAATTGGACTCCACTACCGACAGAAGAAGTATTGTCAGCGTGCCTGTCTTTTCTATTAACTTGAAAACTATTATCAAACAATTCTAAGTCAGTAATGATTCCACTCAGTCAATTTCAGTTTATTATCAATTTTTTTTTTCATGAACAGAATGCATTTCGATTTAATGGATTATTTTGTTTGATAAACGTCAATACATTTTCAATTGCTGTGTCGGGCTGAAGATGTGAAATAAAAATATTTTTCTTCTCGACACTGCCCTTAAATTGAATTGATTAGTGGGCTTCGTTGAAATCGGATCGGCGTGCGAGTATATGGCAATTGAGGAATAGAAGAGATCGGTGTAGAAATAACAATTATTTTCTTAGGTTGGCATAGCAGAGGGCTGCTTAGCCTGAGAAGAGCTTCTTATTTTTCCTCTTTAATTTAAAATTTCCCTGGTCATCCTGAATTGAAATTGTTTGAGTGCCGGTACAAGTAGTCTCAAATAATGGAAGCGTCATATTTTCCGTTAAATAAATATTATCAGAAACGCTAGTACTAGGTGCAGCGCTAACCTTGCAAAAAAACAATTTCTCTAAAATTATTATTTTGCGAGTTAAGACTTTCCCCAAAAAGCTTCACTTTTGAATAAAGTTTATCTGGGGATAGCTCCGCAGGAAGCACAATACTAGCGGAGACCAGATCGTACAGACATTAAATCGTCGAGGTACGACTTAGAAATACCGGCACAGGATTCATAAAACATCTGCTCGCATGGGCCAGAACAACTAATCATAGGGTTCAAAATGTTTTGGTTTTTAAATATCTCATTCAACGAACAAGCAGCAATACTTTCTGCAGAAAAATAGTCCATGTCTTGTAATTCTTAATTAGAGCAAGTAACTAAATAACTTAAATGTGCTCTCAGGCTTTAAGTCTATAAACTCTTTGAATTTTTTTATTTCAAACAAATCTCGTTTTTTGCCATGCTATTGTTAGGCCACCTACGTCACTATCGGCAATTGTCTTGGTGACGGCAATAATTTGGCAAGTAATACAAATTTTAAAATTGTTATGACCTATTTTTACGTGTGTTCGCAGCGTAACACACACACACATTTTCTCAATCGGTAGCTTAATTATCTGAATTGTCAGGCAGAAGCAAGAAATTTGCGTTCCACTTGCTTCTGTTGCTGATGGTGGCACTTGGAGGATGTAAAGAAAAATTATGCTGCACTGACTTGTGCTGGTGGTGATGGAACTTTGCGGCACTTGCTGATGCACCGGGACATCGTTGGCCAGCGAAAAAAATTAAATTTGGTGCGGAAAACTACTGTTTTGAAGTGCGTTTTTTCAAGTTTTTTAACATTTCTCAGACATTTTTCAAAGGAAACGTCAAAAATTCTCCTTAAATACGTAACGTCAACGATACGTCAAATCGTTGTCTGAATTATCAGTACAGTACTACAATTATTAGCGAAAAAAGTTATACAAAGCCTCACATTAGCGGCTTTCAGACGAACGTACATGTCAGCGGATTTGGGAATGTCCGACGACAAGTACGATCAATCGAAAGCAGAAGAGACGGTCGGGCGGACATGTCCTATGAAAATCAAAAAATTTTGATTTTTCTGCCGGTTCGACCGACATGTCGTTCATGTGTTAGCACGTCGAACCGACTCGGTGCATTTTCCATTTTATTAAAATCGTCAGCGAGTGAACAACAACGGAGCGGATAAAAATAATGAAAAATATAAACATGGCAAACGTTCCAAACACTATGCTTTGGATAGAATTCATTACTTTTCGCTGTAATATGAAAAATTCAATTTAAAGCATACAAAAATAGAGTAAAAATGTTGGTCAATTATAACGGCATCCAAAAATTATTTAGCCATTACACCGATGTGTTCTGCGTGAGAATCTGCAAAGATTGAAGTCGTCATACATGTCCGATACTTTGACAGCTCAACAAAATATTCGCTGTACGCTGACATGTACGTTCATCTGAAAGCCCCTACTAATTTCATAAGTTTCTTATTGGAGATATATTTGGCGCAATCCGATTGTCAACTGAGTCTGTTGGTGCTCAAATCAAAACATGTATGGCTTTGTTAATTGATTAGTACGGTCAAATTTTTTTTGGTTAACTGTCAATAAAAATATTTTTTTGACAGGTTATTTGTGTGCCGGCTTACATTAGCCTCACTTCACCGAATCCTTTTGATGTGAGGCAGCTTCCAAATGTTCACGCACATCATTTGCCTCACTTTGACCTTGGTTAATTCAATGAAAAAATCTTCTCTTTTGGAGTTTTAACTTTTTTTTTGCGCTTGAATTTGCGTTCTACTGCACTTAAATATATTTATTTTTATTTGAATCAATTATCACTAAGCCCAGAAACCAACAAACGACGAATGTCAATGCAAAGAGAAGAAGAGTGAGTCTAGGAATTTTTGAAAATTTTAAAAATCTTGCTTCCCACTTCCTCAACTCTTCTGTTGACGTCAAAGTGAGTTGGTTGAGTGAGGCTAGTGAAGACAGGCACTTGTGAAGAAAGTGTTAAATTTGTTTAGACTTTTCAGTAATTTCATTGAATTTTAAATAATAAAGATCCACATGAGCCAATTAAAAACACATTTTTTCATTCAGTGTATTAGTGATGCCAACTACACGGATATTGCGGATTTCTACGGAAATTTAATCCTTGCGCAGATAAACGGATAAGTATAGCAAAATAAGGTAAATCTACGGATTTTTAAGAGTTTCGCACAGAGTTTTCGTAGATTTTGTTTTTTTTTTTCACCAAATTTTATATCTAAATGAATTTGAATCTCAAAAAATGTACTAATCACGCAAAAATATGTTTACATAATTTGTTAAAACTTTGCGTTTATCAACACTTTTTAGATTACAGGTAAAAAAACTTTTCAAGAAATGCAAATAAAATGACTCACAGTTATCAAAATTTTCGATCATTTAATATAATTTATGTTATAAATGTATGTTTATGTTATCTTTTGTTATAATTTCGAGATAACATAATTTTGAACAGATGTTTCTAAAGGATATTGACTCATTTTGTTATGATTTTCAAAGGGAATAGATTCTGTCAATTTTCTTTACAAAATATCACTCTAAAAACTGGTTCCTCGAGATTGTTCTCTAATTTAAGCATGCTTTAAAAAAACGCATTGTTGCTAAGTAAAAGAATGCATCATTTATATTAGGAGAACAGGTTTCATCATAATTTATGGCCTTAGCTTCTTAAAATAATATTCTAATTGCTGAACTCATCTCAAGGAACCAGTCTGTTTGAGTGGTAATTCTAATGACAACTCAATAGAATTTATTCTCTTTGTAATTTCATGAAAAATGTTATTTTTGATTTGATTTTTTACGAATAATCTGTACGATTTCATGGTCATTGAAATTAACCGTTTTGCACTTGCAGCGTCAGCATTTTTTGACCAACATTCAACTCCAGCTAACGGCGGCCAAGCAAGCGGAGTCATATTCTCTTTTTGCAGTCATTGCACTTTTGCTGTTTTTTATGTTAAGCTTAGTGCAGTGCCAAGGTTGTTTGCTGTTGACGTATCTTGTATGTATGTATGTATTTATGTAGTATATATTAAATAATAATGTAGTAAATATTAATATTATATTAAAAGGCAATTTCATTGTCTTTATAAGGAAGAAAACTAATAATAAAAAGATCAGTAGAATTCTAGAGTGTGATAAAATAAGCTCCAATTGTGTTTTTTTATTTTACTCTTAAGGTGTGCAAACGGTTCAAGTGCCGTTCTGTACAACAACTCTTTTCGGTTAGTCCAAGTTAAAGTGCTTGGGCTACAACCAAACTCCCGAAATCCAAATTAGGATTTAACATTTGGTGAGCCCGACGTGATTCGGCAAGAATCACATATCAACCGCAGCCGTCAGGACAATAGGAGCGGCCTACGGCCAAACAGCAGTGTGTGTCAAGAAAAACAATGTCTATCTTTGACGAATTGGTAGAGCTCCAAAAGCAAACTGGCAGCGAAATACAAGCTGTCATTAGAAACTACAAAAAGGATCCATCCAATCGCAAAAAGACAGCATCCTACTTCGAAAATCATATTCATCGCTTAGACGAAGCCTGGGCACGGTTTGAGGATCAAGACAACAAGCTCAGAGTAGTACCCGGATTAAAATTAGACCACGATTACTTCACTGCAAACTATTATAATGAAATCATGTCTGTAGTGGACACTTTAAAGGAAGAATTTGAACAACAGATGACAACAACCCTTTCAACAAAAGCCGCCCCAGAAGCCACTCCACGTATGGCAACCACAACCACTGATAAAGGCGCTGGCAACTTTAGTTTAGTGAACGTTTCTGGAATTATACGAAAGCAAGTAGCAGCCATATCTTCACTAAGTAGAATTTGTGAGGGTCTGATTGACAACAATGAAGACCAGCCACCACAATTCTATGAATTAAAAATAAACACAATTAATCGTTTGTGGCGCCAAATCGAGACCATTAATGCTACGATTTGTTAACATTGTGATACTCCGAGCTCTCAAGGATATAATATAGATGAATATTATAATATGGAAGAAACAGTTCAGCAGGTGCTCGTCCAACTGCCAATCAAATTGACCGCACACCCATCAATTGAGGTCCAGCCAGTTACCACACCGATTACACAAATGGCCATGAGCCCACTTCATTTGCCAAAAATCACAATTCCAAAATTCAGCGGTGATTATCTGCAATGGACACAGTTTCACGACTTGTTTTCATAAGTTATTCATAAGCAGCAGGTACCACCATCGCAAAAAATGTGGTACCTTAAGACAAGTGTTACCGGCGAAGCAGAGAATCTTATTCGACATCTTGCATTGAGTAGTGAAAATTATGCCACAGCATGGAAACTACTGCAAGACAGATATAATAACAAAAGCGTCATTGTATCAACAGTAATTAAAAAATTGTTAAATCAGTCTGGAGTGCCAAACAACCCGTCAGCGGCAGATGTGAGGTCCTTACACGATACTACACACGAAGGACTTCTGGCTCTAAGCAATCTGGAAATTGAAACAAATTCTTGGGGTCCATTGCTACTTCACATTTTATTGGCTAAGCTCGATAAGCAAACTCGATTGCTGTATGAACAATCACTGGAAAACTCAAGAGAGATTCAACAAGTAAATCAATTCCTGAAATTCCTGGAAAACAGATTCCAATCATTGGAGGCAGTGGGCAACAAATTTTGCCCAATTAAAACAATAACAACAACTGTGGTCCAAACGCAATCAAACAAGTGTGCGTTTTGTAACAAAGAACCACATCTACTATATTATTGTAAAGCCTTTCTACAATCAAACATTCAAGATCGCATAAGGTCCGTGCAGAAACTTAAACGGTGCATGAATTGTCTCCGGTCTGGACATATGGCTCAAGAATGCAGAAGTCGCCACTGCAACATAGGCAACAAAAATCACAATTCGTTGCTTCACGTGAAAAAACTATCAACTTCAGCCAAACCATCGCGCTGCATGGAACCACAAACGAGTGACATTCCAGTGGCAGCCACATTAAATTAGTCAGATTAAGCTTCATTAATCACTACATCAAACAGTGGTTATGTATTACTTGGTACTGTAAAAATAAAAATATCATCAACAAACGGACAGATTAACTGAAAAATTGGTCAAAAGGCTAAAATTGCAGAAGGAACCAAGTCCCATATGGATAGAAGGCGTCTCTAGAGGAAAAAAGAGTTCACAGTATAGTGTCAACACAAAAATACAATCACGAATAAACAACTTTAACATGTGTCTTAAGGCATTTGTGGTGCCTTCAATAATTTCCTATTCCACAAAACATTCAATTGGCAGACCCAGAATTTGGTACACCAGGACAAATTGATTTACTAATAGGTGTTGAATACTATTACTCTTTCTTGTCCGTTGGTCAAATCAAGCTGTCAAATCAAACGACTTACCAAGCCTTCAAAAAACTGTGTTTGGATGGCTTTGCAGCGGTAAGATAGAAGGTGGTGGTGACAACATACCGTCATGTGGAGTATATTCAACAGATGAAGATCTTAACAACGCTCTGGAAAAATTCGGGCAACTTGATGATGTGAAGGCTCTAGAAACTAACCTCACAGAACCAGAACAAAAATGCGAATCATCTTTTGTTCAGCATACTCGGCGTGATAAAAACGGACGATTTATTGTAAGAATCCAATTCAAGGATGACCTGTCAAACTTAGGGGAATCGAAGCAGATGTCAATGAATCGATTCTTTTCTTTAGAACGAAGGCTGAATAAAAATCCAGATATCAAATCATCATACACAAAATTTATGCAGGTTTATGAAGCACTTGGGTACATGGAAAAGATTAACGAGGAAAACAGCAGCACGACTAAATTAAGAGTCGTATTTGACGCTTCAGCTAAAACATCTAGTGGAGCATCACTAAACGATATAATGTATAATGGTCCTGTGGTACAAAGTGATGTTACATCTATACTTATGCGCTTTAGATCTCCCCGCTTTGTGTTTACCACCGACATTGAGAAGATGTATCGCCAGATTCGTATACATCCACAAGATGAAACATTCCAGATCATAATTTGAAGAGAAAACTGCAGCAACAGTTACAGTTCTATCAACTTAAGATGGTCACTTATGGTACATGAGCAGCACCATATTTGGCTACAAAAGGCCTTGCAACGTTAGCAAGAATGGGAATTTTATGTAGACGATGACTTATGCGGTGCAAACAAATTGAACTACGCCTTAGAAATGAAGCAGCAATTCATTAAAATATTGGATTCAGCTGGTATGAAACTTCGAAAATGGTGCGCCAATCACGCTAAATTACTGCAAAGAATACCCGCTGACGATGAAGAAGTAGACCTGGACTTCGATAACGATTCCGACAAGAGCGTCAAAACACTTGGGGTCACTGAGCTCCCAAAATCAGACGAATTTTGTATAAAAACGAATGAATCCTCGAGTACAAAATTTACGAAGAGGTCTGTAACATCCGATGTAGCACACATTTTTGACCCGCTTGTACTAATGGCTCCAGTAGTTGTTAAAGCAAAGATTTTCGTGCAAAGATTGTGGCAACTAAAAACATCATGGGATGAATCACTTCCAATTGAAATGGACACTTCATGGGCAAAATTTCGACAAAACCTTAAGGCTCTCAATGATATAAGACTTTCTCGAAATATAGCAGCTCACAGAGAGGCCAGATACTCTCAAATGCACCTATTCACCGGCGCTTCAGAGCAAGCATATGGAGCTGCGGTATACATCAGATCTCTAATATACGATGGAACAATAACAGTCAACTTATTGTATTCAAAGTCACGCGTCGCACCACTGAAAACTCAAACAATTCCTCGGCTAGAGCTGTGTGCTGCCTTATTAGGGGCACAATTGATCTCCAAGGTGAAGCAGGACATGTCTGTTGAAGATTACACAACCTTTTTGAGGACTGATTCTGAAATTGTCCTGCACTGGATAAACTCGGAGCCATCATCGTTCCAAACATTTGTATCCAATCGCATCAGCAAGATTCAGGAACTCACATTTGTGGAACAATGGCGACATGTTAGTTCTAAAAATAACCCTGCAGATTTACTGTCCAGAGGAGTGGAGCCAACAGACATAAAACGTTGCTCAATATGGTTTTATGGTCCTCTCTTTCTTCATGCAAAGGAGGATTCATGGCCCAAACCATTCAGCAAGAAACTCACCATAACAGATCAGACGGAGCTGAAAAGAAGGATTAATGTTCTTGCTGTATCAACTAATGAAGATATAAGTGACATGGCTTACAAGATAAATCATCGTAACTCATTTTCGACATTGCAACGAGTAGTTGGATATGTGCTGCGATTTATCAGGCATATACGTCAAGGCAACAGAGCAATTAATGTGACACTTTTACCCGAAGAACTTAATAAAGCATTAATTGTCATAATCAAAACAGTACAACTTAGCGATTTTCGTGAAGAAATACAACAATTATCACAGAAGCAAGAAGTAATGAAGACAAGTGTGCTTCACGGACTATCAGCTTTTCTCGACAATCAAGGAATCATCAGAGTGGGAGGACGACTTGTTGAATCAAATCTTCAATATAATGCTAAACATCCAATGGTATTACCGTACAATGATCCAATCACAAAGTTAATAATAAATTAGTTGCACACCAAGAACCTTCACTGCGATCCACAAGCACTTCGTGTTCAAACAAGACAGCGGTTCTGGCCCATAAAAGGCAAAATTATGGCTAGATCTATAGTTCATCACTGCGTACGTTGCACATATGCCCTCATACGTTCAAACAAATCATGGGCAACCTTCCACATGACAGAGTGCATCCAGAGCGTCCGTTCCCGTTCCGAAATTGTCCTGCACTGGATAAACTCGGAGCCATCATCGTTCCAAACATTTGTATCCAATCGCATCAGCAAGATTCCATTTAATCCATTCCAACCCTGCAGATTTACTGTCCAGAGGAGTTGAGCCAACAGACATAAAACGTTGCTCAATATGGTTTTATGGTCCTCTCTTTCTTCATGCAAAGGAGGATTCATGGCCCAAACCATTCAGCAAGAAACTCACCATAACAGATCAGACGGAGCTGAAAAGAAGGATTAATGTTCATGCTGTATCAACTAATGAAGATATAAGTGACATGGTTTACAAGATAAATCATCGTAACTCATTTTCGACATTGCAACGAGTAGTTGGATATGTGCTGCGATTTATCAGGCATATACGTCAAGGCAACAGAGCAATTAATGTGACACTTTTACCCGAAGAACTTAATAAAGCATTAATTGTCATAATCAAAACAGTACAACTTAGCGATTTTCGTCAAGAAATACAACAATTATCACAGAAGCAAGAAGTAATGAAGACAAGTGTGCTTCACGGACTATCAGCTTTTCTCGACAATCAAGGAATCATCAGAGTGGGAGGACGACTTGTTGAATCAAATCTTCAATATAATGCTAAACATCCAATGGTATTACCGTACAATGATCCAATCACAAAGTTAATAATAAAGGAGTCATTCATCATACGTTCAAACAAATCATGGGCAACCTTCCACATGACAGAGTGCATCCAGAGCGTCCGTTCCTCAATTCAGGTGTCGATTTTTGCGGTCCAATTTGGATACACTACAAAATCAGAGGAAAACGACCATGCAAGGCTTATATTGCCGTGTTTTGAATGCTGCTCCCTCACTTATGAAGAACTAGAGACAGCAGTAATTCAAATCGAAGCAATATTGAACTCCAGACCTCTAACGCCATTGTCTTCTGATCAAAATGACCTTTCAGCCCTTACACCAGGACATTTTCTCATAGGCGAGCCGTTAACAGCGCTTCCTAGTGGCAATAAGAATACCTCGAACCCATCGCTTCAAGCGCGATGGAAACTAGTAAGCCATTTAAAGGATGAGTTTTGGAACAGATGGACTACAGAGTACCTGAATGAACTACAGTATCGCAGTAAGTGGAAAGATCAATCTAAAAATGTAAAGAATGGAATATTGGTGTTATTAAAAGAAGACAATAACGCTCCTCTGCAGTAGCAAAGGGGGCGAATTATTAATACATATCCTGGCACTGACGGAAAGGTTCGAGTAGTCGATTTCAAAACGAAAAATGGCATCTTTAAACGTCCTATTCACCATCTGGCTCCGCTGCAAATGGAAGAACAAGAAGACGACCATACACGAGAAATACCACGCAAAAAAAGCAGGACTTCTTCGCTCAGCCTTTTACCTGTCTTACTTATTAGTTTGATCATGTTACCTTTAGCATTAGCTACAGGTGTCAAAAATATTGAGTTCGAGTCTAACCCCGGAATTCACTTTGAGGGAATCGGATCAATTAGGCCTTCCAGAACCCGTTTGGCGACTCATTATTTACTATGACCTTAAACCTTATAGGACAGAAGTAGAGTCCCTCGCAAATGTGACTTCAGCAATACGGAACATGTGCCAAGAGCTACAACAAAAGAGTATTTGCAAGGTTGTTGTAAACACCTTGGACCACCTTGAGGAAGGATTCAGGCTAGATGACAGTCTTCTTGCAGCCAACAGAGTTAGAAGAGGTGTCCTAAATATTGTCGGAAACGTCGCTAATTCCCTGTTTGGAGTACTGGACTCTGAATATGCCGAACAAATAGTCAAGACAATAGAAAACGTTAAACAAAATGAAGGTCATCTCCAGAGTTTGCTTAAAAATCAAACATCAATTCTTGATGCAACGATCAACATCTTTAAGCAAGATCAAATGGCAATTCAGAAAAAGTTCAATGATCTGGATGTTCAAGTAAATGAGATATGGTCGTGAATACATGTGCTTGAGGAAATCGATTACCAGTCTACCTTGATTCAAATCTTTATTTCACTAGCCATGCAGCTCACAATTATAGCGACAAAATTACAACGAATACAATCATCTATCATAGACGTACTTACGGACACACATCATGGAAAAATTAGCCCGAGTTTACTATCACCCAATCAACTTCAGGAGGAGTTGGTAAAAATTCGAAATTTCTTACCACCATCCTTGCAACTACCTGTCGAGCACGATAACGTCATAGAACTCTATAAATTAATGACCGCAGAAGAAAGATTAACAGAAAATCACGTCATATTTAAAATTTTAATACCCTTATGTGATCAAGACACATTTGAACTATACAAACTTTTTCCGGTGCCCGCCAGTGTTAACAATAGTATCATTGCAATAGAACCTTGTGATGACCTAATCGCTATCAACGCTCATTGAGATCAGTACTTTCCCGTGAGCACAACCAAACTAAACTCGTGCATTCTTACAGGAACCGAATCATATTTATGTTCAAACATCCAGCCCAAATATATCAAGGACTCAGAAATATGTTCCTGCGAGATAAAACTGTTCAACAATGAAACCCGTTCAGATTGCAAGATAGAGTTAGTAAAAACAAATTTTACCCAACTGTCCAACAAGAACCAATGGATGTATACTGTCACTACCCCTAAGCGAATAACTGCCGTATGTGATACTCAGAGTCAGCAACTTAGTCTGAAATGATCAGGAATACTATCGCTTCAGCCTCAATGTGTTATCAAAGATAGTTTTATCACTATTCAAGGACACCAGGTCTATTCCAGCAGCAGCCATACTTCGTATACCATCCTAGGAAATTTCACAGAAATTATAAGGCCCAATCAGCTTGGCCCACTAATTCATGAACCATATCATTACGATACGCACCTAAGTAGTTTCACCGAACTTCAAAATTCTTTGGCACACCTAAAGGCTTTAGATTTGCCTACTCAAATCCAAACTATAAATTATCACTACTCAACAGTAGACTATACAGCACTTGCCTTGTCGATCACCATCACGATTTACATCATCTGGAAGGCAAGGTCACATCAAATCTATTTCCAATCAACAGAAGCAAGGACTCCTCAGCCCATTCCACGTCAAAGACCAGCAACATCAGATTTTGTCGCCACTGTAACGTAAATTTATTGTAAGGTCATTATAGCCTCAGACCTTACCGGGGGGAGAATGTACGATTTCATGGCCATTGAAATTAACCGATTTCAAGGCCATGATTTCTTACACTTTTTATCATTTCATTGCCTTTATAAGGAGGAAAACTAATAATAAAAAGATCAGTAGAATTCTAGACTGTAATCAAATAAGCTCCAATAGTGTTTTTTTATTTTACTCTTAAGGTGTGCAAACGGTTCAAGTGCCGTTTTGTACAACAACTCTTTTCGGTTAGTCCAAGTTAAAGTGCTTGGGCTACAACCAAACTCCCGAAATCCAAATTAGGATTTAACATAATCTATATTGTTTTTTTTTTAAGAAAAACAAAAAACTTGAATAATAAACTGTGTTATTTTTTAATTGAAAAACTTAAAAAACTTAAAGTGCCTTTGAAATGTATTCAAATAAAAAAATGTATTGAAAATGTATTGTATGTATTGAAATATATGCCAAGAAATCGAATGTTCCTTTAAATGAATAAAAGCTATGCTTTATGTTGTTTTAAAATATTTTTACTTTAAGTTATTTATTTAATATTTTTACTTTTAGTTATGTTGTTTAATGCAAATTATGAAAAAAAAAAACAATATTTAAAATCAATTTTTTAAATATTATTTATGATGTTAATTGAGTGATTTTTATAAGCTGTTAAGCATAATACTCTGTTAGGTTGCGTGAATTTCGCTGGCAACATCCATTTATATCTTGCGTGAAAATTTTGACAGCAGAAAATGTTCTCAAAAAAATATAAAAAGCAAGAATTTTTTACAGAAAAGCGGAAACTAATGTAAGACCTTTCATTTTTATTATTTGTGATTATATTAATACAAAAGAAATATTTTAGAATGGATTCGCGTATGCATATGGGTGATGTCTTTTGTTGTGGAGATGGACTAATTCAAGCTAATTTTTAGCAGGATTTTTTATTTATGGCAAATGATTAATTTTTTATTCATGGATTCGGTGCAAATGAATAAAACATGAATAATGAATAACAAATGAATAATGAATAAAAAAAGTATACTTGAAAATTCTGAAATTCTTTGTGAGTAGCATTCTTATGTATAAAAAAATTGATTCATTAATTTGAATAACTAAACTGAATAATTGAAATGAATAATTAATCAATTTTTAAAAATTAAATGTGAATTAAAAATCTAATTTATGATTCAATTCTGCATTTATTGAATGATATTCTTATTTCATTATTCACTGATTCAGATTTTTGTAAATAAAATCAAATTGAATGCATTCTTGTACAGCTCTGGTTCCAAACTTGTTTTTGAACAATAAAAAATTGTAATATATGTTTTTTTTTTTAAATTGGTTATTTTTCAGCAAGTGTTTTGCTCTATATACATAAAAAGCTTTTTGGATTTCAATTTTAAATTTTATATTCCAATTATAAATTTTTTGGATTTCAATGTTTAAAATACCTACATTTATTGAAATATATATTAAATATGTAATTAAATATTTCGGCAATAAAATATATGTATTTTCTTTCGTTGCTTTAATGCAACAAGTTAAATAAATGAAAAAAGCACAGCAAATGGAGAAAAAAAGAAAAAAAATATATGTGAGCATAAAAGAAACTT
The DNA here is from genome assembly GCA_914767935.1 of Coremacera marginata. NCBI lineage: Eukaryota > Metazoa > Arthropoda > Insecta > Diptera > Sciomyzidae > Coremacera > Coremacera marginata. The sequence continues at coordinate 101,731,914 of OU612047.1, forward strand.
ACTTAGTTTTTTCAACTTACTTAAAAAAACTTAACTAAACAAAAATTGATCTAGTTTACAGTAAGCGTATTGAATACTATTAAAGCCATTGCCTTTGCTTAAGAATATAAATCAAAGCTCTGCGCTGCAGTCTTCCTCATATCATTTTGGCGCATATCATCGAATAAATATTTATGTATTGAGTCCGATACCGCTCATCAAATGAGCCGTGTCTCATGATGAGCTCAAAAAATGCCATTCACTAACAGTTGGGTCAACCAGACTCCCTCGTTGCTGAAACCCATGGCCATCATGTCATGAACGCCGTTATTGATGCGCTGATCTGTAATTAATTAAAAATGTATCGATAGATAGTATATTTTTAAATAATAATCAGATTGATGAAGTACCTGCATGATAGATTGGTTTACCGCGTTTTTCTTAGGCAGTTGCAATTGATGGAGTAGCAGCTTCTGGTGGAGTAGCAATTGGCATAGTCTTAGTCTGTTGTTCTTTTTGTTTCCCGTATCAATGTGAGCTTGCAAATCCTTACTCAACTGTACATAATTGATAGTTTGTACATTAGGGACTCTTATTGAAGTTTTTTTGGAGAATCTAAAGATGGGGATATGTTAACCAAAAATTCAATTTTGGTGTCTTAGTAATGGGCTGCTGATCAATTATTTGCCAATCTGTCTCCTCGCTTTGTGAACGATGACGTTCTGGTGTTTGTTCAGTAGAGTTAAGTTTTGATTCTGCTGTAGCTTGTTGTAGTTGTGCTTGTGATTGTTGAGCGGCTTTGTCACTTGTGCTTAATGTTGTTGATACCGTCCTGTTATTTGACGATGTCGTAGAACTGTCTAAGCTCTTAAATTAGCTGCTAGTTGGAATGGACACTGCACGCCATTAGAGTTTTCCATGGGATCCAGGATTTTAGCAAATATTTCACTAAAGTTGTTTAAGATTTGTATACCCACCTTAATGTACTGTGGATCAACATACTGTGACACATTTTCAAAGATTAGTCTTAACTCACCAATCTTTACTGCTGTAGTTTGTACAGTATCTGTAACTTTTTCTTTATCTTCGGGAATTTTCGGAGTTGCAGTGTCATTGGTTGTCTGCTTAGTTTGTGTGAAATTTTGCTCATTCGTGTTGATGTTAGTTGTTGGAGGTGGTGTCTTGAGCTTATTGCCAGTCTGAAATAATTAAAAATTGTAAAATCTAAATTTTTCTTAATGACTTACATTTGACTAACAGATTACATTTTTGGTTGCTGAAGCAGCAGCAGAGGCGGCTTTAGTGGCCACTTCTTCTGCAATTGTTCTGCAGCTGCAGCTCCAACAGCTTTCTTGGCCTCATTTTCTACATCTTCCTCTAGTATGGGGCACCACCTTCAGCCAAATCTTACATCATATTGTAGATATGAGTAAAGATGCCATTCTGTATCTGTCGACGATGCAGTCTGCAATTGTTAATAAAGAAAATTGAAAAAAATAACAAGGCATTTATATTAATCTAATTAGAAACTTACTTTTTATTTTGCTTGCACTTCTTTTGTCAACTTGAATGTATATTTTTTTTTTTGTTACTTTGAAAACTTTGACAACAACTGTCACTTTTCACGGCAAAATAAGTGGTCGGTTCAATTAAATTGTTGTTAAAATAATGTGGCTAGATACATGTTGCAGAACATAGTACTAGATTTCCACAGCGAAACATAGCACTACTTTGAAGAAGATGTTGGGAAATTTTCACGCTTGTTTCACGGCTGTCAAATTTTTTATGAAGATTTGCGTGGAATTTCACGTGAAACCTAATAGAGTACTATGCTTTAGTCTTAAATTGAAGAAAAAAGTTATATAAATTTGCTTACATGGATTTACATGGATTATTTATGTCGCAATTCAGGATTTGTACTCTCTTCGGGTTGGCATCCTGCAGTGTATGCAGTGTGTGGCCTAGAATTAATTCAATTGAAAGGCTCAGTTGACGGGTATGAGTTGAGTTGTAAGAAAGGAGACTGGTGTCGACACATTCTTTGGTTGCTTCATTTTTATATTGAAAATTATATTTTATAATCTTAAAACAGAAAATTAATTGAAAAAGTATTTATTTAAAGCACTAAAAGTTAAAAAAATCTGTTCTGGAATTGTTAAGGAGGCTGCCTTGCTGTTGGTTAAGATGTTGCTGGATATGTGTTAGCTGCAGCAGCGTGGTATAGAGCGGCAGCCATTTTTGTTAACTTCATTTATTAATTCACAATCGTAAAAAAGAAACTTCATTTAATAATTATAAATTCAAATCCTTAAAACATAATCTATAAAATGTTCAACTACTATTTGTTATTAATTTAAGAATGCCTCAGCGCCAAAATGGCTTTATAGAGGCTAAACTAGCAACTATTATTCAAATTTAAAACAATATTATAATACATTTTCCAAATAAAAAACAAAAATAAAAAAAAATTTAAAAAACAGCAAAACTAATACTAATCAATTATTGCTTTTAGTTTCTTATTTACTAATCTAATAGAAATATGATAGTACAAATAAATGATTGAGTGTGTCCATACAGAAGAAGCGAGTCGATGTTTTCAAGTTAAAACTTTCTTAAGTTTGTTTTAAAGGTTGAGATCCGTTGACTAGATTTTATTGAATTTGGTAGCTTATTAAACTCATAAGGTCTAGCATACTCTATCCGTTGCTTTGAGATTTCAAGTTGGCATCTAGCAGTTCTAAGGTTTGTGCCATTACGCGTATTAAAATTGGCTTAATTTGTATTAAACTATAAAACATGATATCCCAAATTATTCAGTGTTTTATAAACATACATTAAAAGCTGTTTTTTATACAGTCCAAATATTGGAAGAACTGTTCGGGAAAACTCCTTATATAAATTTAATGTGGAATGCCTAACTGGAAGATTAAATACTATTTTTAAAGAACGTTTTTTTTTGCAGATTGGAGAGAGTTTAATTCTTGGCTCTGTTTATAAGCGTAAAGAATAGGTAGATATGTCAAATGACTAGGAATAAGTGGTTAGTATATTAAGAGTTTGACGTCTGTGGCTAACTTATTTTTAAATTTAAAAAGTATTCCAAGCGCAGAAGAAATTTTAGATTTTAGCATATCAATATGATTGCTCCATGACAGGCTGCTGCAGAATTGCATTCTCAAGTATTTGACTGTATCTGTTTCTTTAATTTAATTTCCTTCTACAAAAACACTTACTACCTCACTATATCTTCGTGGTTTGAATCTGATAAAATTAGTTTTATTCGTATTTAAAACGTATTTATTTAATCTAGCAAGTTCCGAATTCAAAGCTGCATCATATTCAATTTGTGTTTTAAGATCCGCGGAGTGTTTATAAGGGTAAAATAAACAAATATCATCTGCAAACATAAATAGTTTCCCATTCATAAATAGTCATAGTTTGTTTTTTTTCCTTCTGCTTTGGGGCAGTATAGTTAAGTTTTGACCGTTATTTGTAATCTTTGCCTCAAAGATTTTTTTTTTTTTTTTTTTTTTTATTATACATGCAATAATAATAGAGTTCAGCTACTACAGCTTTATCGCACTTGCTCAGCATTAACCCATCTAAAGCCACTACCCAGTAATCATTGAAAAAAAATATCAATGTTAATGTGGGAAAAATTGACCCACTAATAAATGGGTTGGGCTCATGGACAACACAAGACGCAACAACTAACCATGCGTATACATAGATCTAATTACACAACTAATTTTAATCTACTTTTGAGTTGAACTTTTGACAAATTAACATCAAAAACGCTACAATTGTTAACAAAGGAACTCATGCGACTTAAAGGAGCAGTAGCCATATAATTTGTTCTACTAAATGGCAAATAAATTAAGTTGTTAGCGTTTCTACTGCTTCTACGGTTAGTGTTAAAATTTATGTGAGAAAGAAGTTCTGGAGAATCGAATACACCTGTAATGAGCTGTTGTAAATATACGATATCTGCCGATTTCCTTCGATCACCTAAAGACTGAATTTTTAATAGTTTTAAACGATCCTCATAAGGAGGAAGGTCTAATATGTCAGTTCCACTTAAGCCCCTTAGAGCAAACTGAACAAAACGTTTTTGGATTCTTTCTATTCGATCAACATTCACATTGTAACTTGGGGACCAAACTTGACTTGCATACTCTAAGTGAGGACGCACGATTGCATAATACAACGTTGTAGTTGTAATCATGCTATTAAATTCTTTGGCCCAGCGTTTTATAAAACCAAGCATTGAAGATGCTTTTTTACAAATATTATCAATATGAATGTTAAACGACAGCTTAGAATCCATGCATATAGAATCTGCATAGAATATGCATAAAATCTGAGAATCTGCAAAGATTGAAGTCGTCATACATGTCCGATACTTTGACAGCTCAACAAAATATTCGCTGTACGCTGACATGTACGTTCATCTGAAAGCCCCTACTAATTTCATAAGTTTCTTATTGGAGATATATTTGGCGCAATCCGATTGTCAACTGAGTCTGTTGGTGCTCAAATCAAAACATGTATGGCTTTGTTAATTGATTAGTACGGTCAAATTTTTTTTGGTTAACTGTCAATAAAAATATTTTTTTGACAGGTTATTTGTGTGCCGGCTTACATTAGCCTCACTTCACCGAATCCTTTTGATGTGAGGCAGCTTCCAAATGTTCACGCACATCATTTGCCTCACTTTGACCTTGGTTAATTCAATGAAAAAATCTTCTCTTTTGGAGTTTTAACTTTTTTTTTGCGCTTGAATTTGCGTTCTACTGCACTTAAATATATTTATTTTTATTTGAATCAATTATCACTAAGCCCAGAAACCAACAAACGACGAATGTCAATGCAAAGAGAAGAAGAGTGAGTCTAGGAATTTTTGAAAATTTTAAAAATCTTGCTTCCCACTTCCTCAACTCTTCTGTTGACGTCAAAGTGAGTTGGTTGAGTGAGGCTAGTGAAGACAGGCACTTGTGAAGAAAGTGTTAAATTTGTTTAGACTTTTCAGTAATTTCATTGAATTTTAAATAATAAAGATCCACATGAGCCAATTAAAAACACATTTTTTCATTCAGTGTATTAGTGATGCCAACTACACGGATATTGCGGATTTCTACGGAAATTTAATCCTTGCGCAGATAAACGGATAAGTATAGCAAAATAAGGTAAATCTACGGATTTTTAAGAGTTTCGCACAGAGTTTTCGTAGATTTTGTTTTTTTTTTTCACCAAATTTTATATCTAAATGAATTTGAATCTCAAAAAATGTACTAATCACGCAAAAATATGTTTACATAATTTGTTAAAACTTTGCGTTTATCAACACTTTTTAGATTACAGGTAAAAAAACTTTTCAAGAAATGCAAATAAAATGACTCACAGTTATCAAAATTTTCGATCATTTAATATAATTTATGTTATAAATGTATGTTTATGTTATCTTTTGTTATAATTTCGAGATAACATAATTTTGAACAGATGTTTCTAAAGGATATTGACTCATTTTGTTATGATTTTCAAAGGGAATAGATTCTGTCAATTTTCTTTACAAAATATCACTCTAAAAACTGGTTCCTCGAGATTGTTCTCTAATTTAAGCATGCTTTAAAAAAACGCATTGTTGCTAAGTAAAAGAATGCATCATTTATATTAGGAGAACAGGTTTCATCATAATTTATGGCCTTAGCTTCTTAAAATAATATTCTAATTGCTGAACTCATCTCAAGGAACCAGTCTGTTTGAGTGGTAATTCTAATGACAACTCAATAGAATTTATTCTCTTTGTAATTTCATGAAAAATGTTATTTTTGATTTGATTTTTTACGAATAATCTGTACGATTTCATGGTCATTGAAATTAACCGTTTTGCACTTGCAGCGTCAGCATTTTTTGACCAACATTCAACTCCAGCTAACGGCGGCCAAGCAAGCGGAGTCATATTCTCTTTTTGCAGTCATTGCACTTTTGCTGTTTTTTATGTTAAGCTTAGTGCAGTGCCAAGGTTGTTTGCTGTTGACGTATCTTGTATGTATGTATGTATTTATGTAGTATATATTAAATAATAATGTAGTAAATATTAATATTATATTAAAAGGCAATTTCATTGTCTTTATAAGGAAGAAAACTAATAATAAAAAGATCAGTAGAATTCTAGAGTGTGATAAAATAAGCTCCAATTGTGTTTTTTTATTTTACTCTTAAGGTGTGCAAACGGTTCAAGTGCCGTTCTGTACAACAACTCTTTTCGGTTAGTCCAAGTTAAAGTGCTTGGGCTACAACCAAACTCCCGAAATCCAAATTAGGATTTAACATTTGGTGAGCCCGACGTGATTCGGCAAGAATCACATATCAACCGCAGCCGTCAGGACAATAGGAGCGGCCTACGGCCAAACAGCAGTGTGTGTCAAGAAAAACAATGTCTATCTTTGACGAATTGGTAGAGCTCCAAAAGCAAACTGGCAGCGAAATACAAGCTGTCATTAGAAACTACAAAAAGGATCCATCCAATCGCAAAAAGACAGCATCCTACTTCGAAAATCATATTCATCGCTTAGACGAAGCCTGGGCACGGTTTGAGGATCAAGACAACAAGCTCAGAGTAGTACCCGGATTAAAATTAGACCACGATTACTTCACTGCAAACTATTATAATGAAATCATGTCTGTAGTGGACACTTTAAAGGAAGAATTTGAACAACAGATGATAACCCTTTCAACAAAAGCCGCCCCAGAAGCCACTCCACGTATGGCAACCACAACCACTGATAAAGGCGCTGGCAACTTTAGTTTAGTGAACGTTTCTGGAATTATACGAAAGCAAGTAGCAGCCATATCTTCACTAAGTAGAATTTGTGAGGGTCTGATTGACAACAATGAAGACCAGCCACCACAATTCTATGAATTAAAAATAAACACAATTAATCGTTTGTGGCGCCAAATCGAGACCATTAATGCTACGATTTGTTAACATTGTGATACTCCGAGCTCTCAAGGATATAATATAGATGAATATTATAATATGGAAGAAACAGTTCAGCAGGTGCTCGTCCAACTGCCAATCAAATTGACCGCACACCCATCAATTGAGGTCCAGCCAGTTACCACACCGATTACACAAATGGCCATGAGCCCACTTCATTTGCCAAAAATCACAATTCCAAAATTCAGCGGTGATTATCTGCAATGGACACAGTTTCACGACTTGTTTTCATAAGTTATTCATAAGCAGCAGGTACCACCATCGCAAAAAATGTTGTACCTTAAGACAAGTGTTACCGGCGAAGCAGAGAATCTTATTCGACATCTTGCATTGAGTAGTGAAAATTATGCCACAGCATGGAAACTACTGCAAGACAGATATAATAACAAAAGCGTCATTGTATCAACAGTAATTAAAAAATTGTTAAATCAGTCTGGAGTGCCAAACAACCCGTCAGCGGCAGATGTGAGGTCCTTACACGATACTACACACGAAGGACTTCTGGCTCTAAGCAATCTGGAAATTGAAACAAATTCTTGGGGTCCATTGCTACTTCACATTTTATTGGCTAAGCTCGATAAGCAAACTCGATTGCTGTATGAACAATCACTGGAAAACTCAAGAGAGATTCAACAAGTAAATCAATTCCTGAAATTCCTGGAAAACAGATTCCAATCATTGGAGGCAGTGGGCAACAAATTTTGCCCAATTAAAACAATAACAACAACTGTGGTCCAAACGCAATCAAACAAGTGTGCGTTTTGTAACAAAGAACCACATCTACTATATTATTGTAAAGCCTTTCTACAATCAAACATTCAAGATCGCATAAGGTCCGTGCAGAAACTTAAACGGTGCATGAATTGTCTCCGGTCTGGACATATGGCTCAAGAATGCAGAAGTCGCCACTGCAACATAGGCAACAAAAATCACAATTCGTTGCTTCACGTGAAAAAACTATCAACTTCAGCCAAACCATCGCGCTGCATGGAACCACAAACGAGTGACATTCCAGTGGCAGCCACATTAAATTAGTCAGATCAAGCTTCATTAATCACTACATCAAACAGTGGTTATGTATTACTTGGTACTGTAAAAATAAAAATATCATCAACAAACGGACAGATTAACTGAAAAATTGGTCAAAAGGCTAAAATTGCAGAAGGAACCAAGTCCCATATGGATAGAAGGCGTCTCTAGAGGAAAAAAGAGTTCACAGTATAGTGTCAACACAAAAATACAATCACGAATAAACAACTTTAACATGTGTCTTAAGGCATTTGTGGTGCCTTCAATAATTTCCTATTCCACAAAACATTCAATTGGCAGACCCAGAATTTGGTACACCAGGACAAATTGATTTACTAATAGGTGTTGAATACTATTACTCTTTCTTGTCCGTTGGTCAAATCAAGCTGTCAAATCAAACGACTTACCAAGCCTTCAAAAAACTGTGTTTGGATGGCTTTGCAGCGGTAAGATAGAAGGTGGTGGTGACAACATACCGTCATGTGGAGTATATTCAACAGATGAAGATCTTAACAACGCTCTGGAAAAATTCGGGCAACTTGATGATGTGAAGGCTCTAGAAACTAACCTCACAGCACCAGAACAAAAATGCGAATCATCTTTTGTTCAGCATACTCGGCGTGATAAAAACGGACGATTTATTGTAAGAATCCAATTCAAGGATGACCTGTCAAACTTAGGGGAATCGAAGCAGATGTCAATGAATCGATTCTTTTCTTTAGAACGAAGGCTGAATAAAAATCCAGATATCAAATCATCATACACAAAATTTATGCAGGTTTATGAAGCACTTGGGTACATGGAAAAGATTAACGAGGAAAACAGCAGCACGACTAAATTAAGAGTCGTATTTGACGCTTCAGCTAAAACATCTAGTGGAGCATCACTAAACGATATAATGTATAATGGTCCTGTGGTACAAAGTGATGTTACATCTATACTTATGCGCTTTAGATCTCCCCGCTTTGTGTTTACCACCGACATTGAGAAGATGTATCGCCAGATTCGTATACATCCACAAGATGAAACATTCCAGATCATAATTTGAAGAGAAAACTGCAGCAACAGTTACAGTTCTATCAACTTAAGATGGTCACTTATGGTACATGAGCAGCACCATATTTGGCTACAAAAGGCCTTGCAACGTTAGCAAGGGCACATAAACCGCAATATCCACTTGGTGCAGCTGCATTAGAATGGGAATTTTATGTAGACGATGACTTATGCGGTGCAAACAAATTGAACTACGCCTTAGAAATGAAGCAGCAATTCATTAAAATATTGGATTCAGCTGGTATGAAACTTCGAAAATGGTGCGCCAATCACGCTAAATTACTGCAAAGAATACCCGCTGACGATGAAGAAGTAGACCTGGACTTCGATAACGATTCCGACAAGAGCGTCAAAACACTTGGGGTCACTGAGCTCCCAAAATCAGACGAATTTTGTATAAAAACGAATGAATCCTCGAGTACAAAATTTACGAAGAGGTCTGTAACATCCGATGTAGCACACATTTTTGACCCGCTTGTACTAATGGCTCCAGTAGTTGTTAAAGCAAAGATTTTCGTGCAAAGATTGTGGCAACTAAAAACATCATGGGATGAATCACTTCCAATTGAAATGGACACTTCATGGGCAAAATTTCGACAAAACCTTAAGGCTCTCAATGATATAAGACTTTCTCGACATATAGCAGCTCACAGAGAGGCCAGATACTCTCAAATGCACCTATTCACCGGCGCTTCAGAGCAAGCATATGGAGCTGCGGTATACATCAGATCTCTAATATACGATGGAACAATAACAGTCAACTTATTGTATTCAAAGTCACGCGTCGCACCACTGAAAACTCAAACAATTCCTCGGCTAGAGCTGTGTGCTGCCTTATTAGGGGCACAATTGATCTCCAAGGTGAAGCAGGACATGTCTGTTGAAGATTACACAACCTTTTTGAGGACTGATTCTGAAATTGTCCTGCACTGGATAAACTCGGAGCCATCATCGTTCCAAACATTTGTATCCAATCGCATCAGCAAGATTCAGGAACTCACATTTGTGGAACAATGGCGACATGTTAGTTCTAAAAATAACCCTGCAGATTTACTGTCCAGAGGAGTTGAGCCAACAGACATAAAACGTTGCTCAATATGGTTTTATGGTCCTCTCTTTCTTCATGCAAAGGAGGATTCATGGCCCAAACCATTCAGCAAGAAACTCACCATAACAGATCAGACGGAGCTGAAAAGAAGGATTAATGTTCTTGCTGTATCAACTAATGAAGATATAAGTGACATGGTTTACAAGATAAATCATCGTAACTCATTTTCGACATTGCAACGAGTAGTTGGATATGTGCTGCGATTTATCAGGCATATACGTCAAGGCAACAGAGCAATTAATGTGACACTTTTACCCGAAGAACTTAATAAAGCATTAATTGTCATAATCAAAACAGTACAACTTAGCGATTTTCGTGAAGAAATACAACAATTATCACAGAAGCAAGAAGTAATGAAGACAAGTGTGCTTCACGGACTATCAGCTTTTCTCGACAATCAAGGAATCATCAGAGTGGGAGGACGACTTGTTGAATCAAATCTTCAATATAATGCTAAACATCCAATGGTATTACCGTACAATGATCCAATCACAAAGTTAATAATAAAGGAGTTGCACACCAAGAACCTTCACTGCGATCCACAAGCACTTCGTGTTCAAACAAGACAGCGGTTCTGGCCCATAAAAGGCAAAATTATGGCTAGATCTATAGTTCATCACTGCGTACGTTGCACATATGCCCTCATACGTTCAAACAAATCATGGGCAACCTTCCACATGACAGAGTGCATCCAGAGCGTCCGTTCCCGTTCCGAAATTGTCCTGCACTGGATAAACTCGGAGCCATCATCGTTCCAAACATTTGTATCCAATCGCATCAGCAAGATTCCATTTAATCCATTCCAACCCTGCAGATTTACTGTCCAGAGGAGTTGAGCCAACAGACATAAAACGTTGCTCAATATGGTTTTATGGTCCTCTCTTTCTTCATGCAAAGGAGGATTCATGGCCCAAACCATTCAGCAAGAAACTCACCATAACAGATCAGACGGAGCTGAAAAGAAGGATTAATGTTCATGCTGTATCAACTAATGAAGATATAAGTGACATGGTTTACAAGATAAATCATCGTAACTCATTTTCGACATTGCAACGAGTAGTTGGATATGTGCTGCGATTTATCAGACATATACGTCAAGGCAACAGAGCAATTAATGTGACACTTTTACCCGAAGAACTTAATAAAGCATTAATTGTCATGAAATTGTCCTGCACTGGATAAACTCGGAGCCATCATCGTTCCAAACATTTGTATCCAATCGCATCAGCAAGATTCAGGAACTCACATTTGTGGAACAATGGCGACATGTTAGTTCTAAAAATAACCCTGCAGATTTACTGTCCAGAGGAGTTGAGCCAACAGACATAAAACGTTGCTCAATATGGTTTTATGGTCCTCTCTTTCTTCATGCAAAGGAGGATTCATGGCCCAAACCATTCAGCAAGAAACTCACCATAACAGATCAGACGGAGCTGAAAAGAAGGATTAATGTTCTTGCTGTATCAACTAATGAAGATATAAGTGACATGGTTTACAAGATAAATCATCGTAACTCATTTTCGACATTGCAACGAGTAGTTGGATATGTGCTGCGATTTATCAGGCATATACGTCAAGGCAACAGAGCAATTAATGTGACACTTTTACCCGAAGAACTTAATAAAGCATTAATTGTCATAATCAAAACAGTACAACTTAGCGATTTTCGTCAAGAAATACAACAATTATCACAGAAGCAAGAAGTAATGAAGACAAGTGTGCTTCACGGACTATCAGCTTTTCTCGACAATCAAGGAATCATCAGAGTGGGAGGACGACTTGTTGAATCAAATCTTCAATATAATGCTAAACATCCAATGGTATTACCGTACAATGATCCAATCACAAAGTTAATAATAAAGGAGTCATTCATCATACGTTCAAACAAATCATGGGCAACCTTCCACATGACAGAGTGCATCCAGAGCGTCCGTTCCTCAATTCAGGTGTCGATTTTTGCGGTTCAATTTGGATACACTACAAAATCAGAGGAAAACGACCATGCAAGGCTTATATTGCCGTGTTTTGAATGCTGCTCCCTCACTTATGAAGAACTAGAGACAGCAGTAATTCAAATCGAAGCAATATTGAACTCCAGACCTCTAACGCCATTGTCTTCTGATCAAAATGACCTTTCAGCCCTTACACCAGGACATTTTCTCATAGGCGAGCCGTTAACAGCGCTTCCTAGTGGCAATAAGAATACCTCGAACCCATCGCTTCAAGCGCGATGGAAACTAGTAAGCCATTTAAAGGATGAGTTTTGGAACAGATGGACTACAGAGTACCTGAATGAACTACAGTATCGCAGTAAGTGGAAAGATCAATCTAAAAATGTAAAGAATGGAATATTGGTGTTATTAAAAGAAGACAATAACGCTCCTCTGCAGTAGCAAAGGGGGCGAATTATTAATACATATCCTGGCACTGACGGAAAGGTTCGAGTAGTCGATTTCAAAACGAAAAATGGCATCTTTAAACGTCCTATTCACCATCTGGCTCCGCTGCAAATGGAAGAAGAAGAAGACGACCATACACGAGAAATACCACGCAAAAAAAGCAGGACTTCTTCGCTCAGCCTTTTACCTGTCTTACTTATTAGTTTGATCATGTTACCTTTAGCATTAGCTACAGGTGTCAAAAATATTGAGTTCGAGTCTAACCCCGGAATTCACTTTGAAGGAATCGGATCAATTAGGCCTTCCAGAACCGATTGGCGACTCATTATTTACTATGACCTTAAACCTTATAGGACAGAAGTAGAGTCCCTCGCAAATGTGACTTCAGCAATACGGAACATGTGCCAAGAGCTACAACAAAAGAGTATTTGCAAGGTTGTTGTAAACACCTTGGACCACCTTGAGGAAGGATTCAGGCTAGATGACAGTCTTCTTGCAGCCAACAGAGTTAGAAGAGGTGTCCTAAATATTGTCGGAAACGTCGCTAATTCCCTGTTTGGAGTACTGGACTCTGAATATGCCGAACAAATAGTCAAGACAATAGAAAACGTTAAACAAAATGAAGGTCATCTCCAGAGTTTGCTTAAAAATCAAACATCAATTCTTGATGCAACGATCAACATCTTTAAGCAAGATCAAATGGCAATTCAGAAAAAGTTCAATGATCTGGATGTTCAAGTAAATGAGATATGGTCGTGAATACATGTGCTTGAGGAAATCGATTACCAGTCTACCTTGATTCAAATCTTTATTTCACTAGCCATGCAGCTCACAATTATAGCGACAAAATTACAACGAATACAATCATCTATCATAGACGTACTTACGGACACACATCATGGAAAAATTAGCCCGAGTTTACTATCACCCAATCAACTTCAGGAGGAGTTGGTAAAAATTCGAAATTTCTTACCACCATCCTTGCAACTACCTGTCGAGCACGATAACGTCATAGAACTCTATAAATTAATGACCGCAGAAGAAAGATTAACAGAAAATCACGTCATATTTAAAATTTTAATACCCTTATGTGATCAAGACACATTTGAACTATACAAACTTTTTCCGGTGCCCGCCAGTGTTAACAATAGTATCATTGCAATAGAACCTTGTGATGACCTAATCGCTATCAACGCTCATTGAGATCAGTACTTTCCCGTGAGCACAACCAAACTAAACTCGTGCATTCTTACAGGAACCGAATCATATTTATGTTCAAACATCCAGCCCAAATATATCAAGGACTCAGAAATATGTTCCTGCGAGATAAAACTGTTCAACAATGAAACCCGTTCAGATTGCAAGATAGAGTTAGTAAAAACAAATTTTACCCAACTGTCCAACAAGAACCAATGGATGTATACTGTCACTACCCCTAAGCGAATAACTGCCGTATGTGATACTCAGAGTCAGCAACTTAGTCTGAAATGATCAGGAATACTATCGCTTCAGCCTTAATGTGTTATCAAAGATAGTTTTATCACTATTCAAGGACACCAGGTCTATTCCAGCAGCAGCCATACTTCGTATACCATCCTAGGAAATTTCACAGAAATTATAAGGCCCAATCAGCTTGGCCCACTAATTCATGAACCATATCATTACGATACGCACCTAAGTAGTTTCACCGAACTTCAAAATTCTTTGGCACACCTAAAGGCTTTAGATTTGCCTACTCAACAGTAGACTATACAGCACTTGCCTTGTCGATCACCATCACGATTTACATCATCTGGAAGGCAAGGTCACATCAAATCTATTTCCAATCAACAGAAGCAAGGACTCCTCAGCCCATTCCACGTCAAAGACCAGCAACATCAGATTTTGTCGCCACTGTAACGTAAATTTATTGTAAGGTCATTATAGCCTCAGACCTTACCGGGGGGAGAATGTACGATTTCATGGCCATTGAAATTAACCGATTTCAAGGCCATGATTTCTTACACTTTTTATCATTTCATTGCCTTTATAAGGAGGAAAACTAATAATAAAAAGATCAGAAGAATTCTAGACTGTAATCAAATAAGCTCCAATAGTGTTTTTTTATTTTACTCTTAAGGTGTGCAAACGGTTCAAGTGCCGTTTTGTACAACAACTCTTTTCGGTTAGTCCAAGTTAAAGTGCTTGGGCTACAACCAAACTCCCGAAATCCAAATTAGGATTTAACATAATCTATATTGTTTTTTTTTTAAGAAAAACAAAAAACTTGAATAATAAACTGTGTTATTTTTTAATTGAAAAACTTAAAAAACTTAAAGTGCCTTTGAAATGTATTCAAATAAAAAAATGTATTGAAAATGTATTGTATGTATTGAAATATATGCCAAGAAATCGAATGTTCCTTTAAATGAATAAAAGCTATGCTTTATGTTGTTTTAAAATATTTTTACTTTAAGTTATTTATTTAATATTTTTACTTTTAGTTATGTTGTTTAATGCAAATTATGAAAAAAAAAAACAATATTTAAAATCAATTTTTTAAATATTATTTATGATGTTAATTGAGTGATTTTTATAAGCTGTTAAGCATAATACTCTGTTAGGTTGCGTGAATTTCGCTGGCAACATCCATTTATATCTTGCGTGAAAATTTTGACAACAGAAAATGTTCTCAAAAAAATATAAAAAGCAAGAATTTTTTACAGAAAAGCGGAAACTAATGTAAGACCTTTCATTTTTATTATTTGTGATTATATTAATACAAAAGAAATATTTTAGAATGGATTCGCGTATGCATATGGGTGATGTCTTTTGTTGTGGAGATGGACTAATTCAAGCTAATTTTTAGCAGGATTTTTTATTTATGGCAAATGATTAATTTTTTATTCATGGATTCGGTGCAAATGAATAAAACATGAATAATGAATAACAAATGAATAATGAATAAAAAAAGTATACTTGAAAATTCTGAAATTCTTTGTGAGTAGCATTCTTATGTATAAAAAAATTGATTCATTAATCTGAATAACTAAACTGAATAATTGAAATGAATAATTAATCAATTTTTAAAAATTAAATGTGAATTAAAAATCTAATTTATGATTCAATTCTGCATTTATTGAATGATATTCTTATTTCATTATTCACTGATTCAGATTTTTGTAAATAAAATCAAATTGAATGCATTCTTGTACAGCTCTGGTTCCAAACTTGTTTTTGAACAATAAAAAATTGTAATATATGTTTTTTTTTTTTAAATTGGTTATTTTTCAGCAAGTGTTTTGCTCTATATACATAAAAAGCTTTTTGGATTTCAATTTTAAATTTTATATTCCAATTATAAATTTTTTGGATTTCAATGTTTAAAATACCTACATTTATTGAAATATATATTAAATATGTAATTAAATATTTCGGCAATAAAATATATGTATTTTCTTTCGTTGCTTTAATGCAACAAGTTAAATAAATGAAAAAAGCACAGCAAATGGAGAAAAAAAGAAAAAAAATATATGTGAGCATAAAAGAAACTTACTTAGTTTTTTCAACTTACTTAAAAAAACTTAACTAAACAAAAATTGATCTAGTTTACAGTAAGCGTATTGAATACTATTAAAGCCATTGCCTTTGCTTAAGAATATAAATCAAAGCTCTGCGCTGCAGTCTTCCTCATATCATTTTGGCGCATATCATCGAATAAATATTTATGTATTGAGTCCGATACCGCTCATCAAATGAGCCGTGTCTCATGATGAGCTCAAAAAATGCCATTCACTAACAGTTGGGTCAACCAGACTCCCTCGTTGCTGAAACCCATGGCCATCATGTCATGAACGCCGTTATTGATGCGCTGATCTGTAATTAATTAAAAATGTATCGATAGATAGTATATTTTTAAATAATAATCAGATTGATGAAGTACCTGCATGATAGATTGGTTTACCGCGTTTTTCTTAGGCAGTTGCAATTGATGGAGTAGCAGCTTCTGGTGGAGTAGCAATTGGCATAGTCTTAGTCTGTTGTTCTTTTTGTTTCCCGTATCAATGTGAGCTTGCAAATCCTTACTCAACTGTACATAATTGATAGTTTGTACATTAGGGACTCTTATTGAAGTTTTTTTGGAGAATCTAAAGATGGGGATATGTTAACCAAAAATTCAATTTTGGTGTCTTAGTAATGGGCTGCTGATCAATTATTTGCCAATCTGTCTCCTCGCTTTGTGAACGATGACGTTCTGGTGTTTGTTCAGTAGAGTTAAGTTTTGATTCTGCTGTAGCTTGTTGTAGTTGTGCTTGTGATTGTTGAGCGGCTTTGTCACTTGTGCTTAATGTTGTTGATACCGTCCTGTTATTTGACGATGTCGTAGAACTGTCTAAGCTCTTAAATTAGCTGCTAGTTGGAATGGACACTGCACGCCATTAGAGTTTTCCATGGGATCCAGGATTTTAGCAAATATTTCACTAAAGTTGTTTAAGATTTGTATACCCACCTTAATGTACTGTGGATCAACATACTGTGACACATTTTCAAAGATTAGTCTTAACTCACCAATCTTTACTGCTGTAGTTTGTACAGTATCTGTAACTTTTTCTTTATCTTCGGGAATTTTCGGAGTTGCAGTGTCATTGGTTGTCTGCTTAGTTTGTGTGAAATTTTGCTCATTCGTGTTGATGTTAGTTGTTGGAGGTGGTGTCTTGAGCTTATTGCCAGTCTGAAATAATTAAAAATTGTAAAATCTAAATTTTTCTTAATGACTTACATTTGACTAACAGATTACATTTTTGGTTGCTGAAGCAGCAGCAGAGGCGGCTTTAGTGGCCACTTCTTCTGCAATTGTTCTGCAGCTGCAGCTCCAACAGCTTTCTTGGCCTCATTTTCACCTTCAGTCAAATCTTACATCATATTGTAGATATGAGTAAAGATGCCATTCTGTATCTGTCGACGATGCAGTCTGCAATTGTTAATAAAGAAAATTGAAAAAAATAACAAGGCATTTATATTAATCTAATTAGAAACTTACTTTTTATTTTGCTTGCACTTCTTTTGTCAACTTGAATGTATATTTTTTTTTTTGTTACTTTGAAAACTTTGACAACAACTGTCACTTTTCACGGCAAAATAAGTGGTCGGTTCAATTAAATTGTTGTTAAAATAATGTGGCTAGATACATGTTGCAGAACATAGTACTAGATTTCCACAGCGAAACATAGCACTACTTTGAAGAAGATGTTGGGAAATTTTCACGCTTGTTTCACGGCTGTCAAATTTTTTATGAAGATTTGCGTGGAATTTCACGTGAAACCTAATAGAGTACTATGCTTTAGTCTTAAATTGAAGAAAAAAGTTATATAAATTTGCTTACATGGATTTACATGGATTATTTATGTCGCAATTCAGGATTTGTACTCTCTTCGGGTTGGCATCCTGCAGTGTATGCAGTGTGTGGCCTAGAATTAATTCAATTGAAAGGCTCAGTTGACGGGTATGAGTTGAGTTGTAAGAAAGGAGACTGGTGTCGACACATTCTTTGGTTGCTTCATTTTTATATTGAAAATTATATTTTATAATCTTAAAACAGAAAATTAATTGAAAAAGTATTTATTTAAAGCACTAAAAGTTAAAAAAATCTGTTCTGGAATTGTTAAGGAGGCTGCCTTGCTGTTGGTTAAGATGTTGCTGGATATGTGTTAGCTGCAGCAGCGTGGTATAGAGCGGCAGCCATTTTTGTTAACTTCATTTATTAATTCACAATCGTAAAAAAGAAACTTCATTTAATAATTATAAATTCAAATCCTTAAAACATAATCTATAAAATGTTCAACTACTATTTGTTATTAATTAAAGAATGCCTCAGCGCCAAAATGGCTTTATAGAGGCTAAACTAGCAACTATTATTCAAATTTAAAACAATATTATAATACATTTTCCAAATAAAAAACAAAAATAAAAAAAAATTTAAAAAACAGCAAAACTAATACTAATCAATTATTGCTTTTAGTTTCTTATTTACTAATCTAATAGAAATATGATAGTACAAATAAATGATTGAGTGTGTCCATACAGAAGAAGCGAGTCGATGTTTTCAAGTTAAAACTTTCTTAAGTTTGTTTTAAAGGTTGAGATCCGTTGACTAGATTTTATTGAATTTGGTAGCTTATTAAACTCATAAGGTCTAGCATACTCTATCCGTTGCTTTGAGATTTCAAGTTGGCATCTAGCAGTTCTAAGGTTTGTGCCATTACGCGTATTAAAATTGGCTTAATTTGTATTAAACTATAAAACATGATATCCCAAATTATTCAGTGTTTTATAAACATACATTAAAAGCTGTTTTTTATACAGTCCAAATATTGGAAGAACTGTTCGGGAAAACTCCTTATATAAATTTAATGTGGAATGCCTAACTGGAAGATTAAATACTATTTTTAAAGAACGTTTTTTTTTGCAGATTGGAGAGAGTTTAATTCTTGGCTCTGTTTATAAGCGTAAAGAATAGGTAGATATGTCAAATGACTAGGAATAAGTGGTTAGTATATTAAGAGTTTGACGTCTGTGGCTAACTTATTTTTAAATTTAAAAAGTATTCCAAGCGCAGAAGAAATTTTAGATTTTAGCATATCAATATGATTGCTCCATGACAGGCTGCTGCAGAATTGCATTCTCAAGTATTTGACTGTATCTGTTTCTTTAATTTAATTTTCTTCTACAAAAACACTTACTACCTCACTATATCTTCGTGGTTTGAATCTGATAAAATTAGTTTTATTCGTATTTAAAACGTATTTATTTAATCTAGCAAGTTCCGAATTCAAAGCTGCATCATATTCAATTTGTGTTTTAAGATCCGCGGAGTGTTTATAAGGGTAAAATAAACAAATATCATCTGCAAACATAAATAGTTTCCCATTCATAAATAGTCATAGTTTGTTTTTTTTCCTTCTGCTTTGGGGCAGTATAGTTAAGTTTTGACCGTTATTTGTAATCTTTGCCTCAAAGATTTTTTTGTTTTTTTTTTTTTTTTATTATACATGCAATAATAATAGAGTTCAGCTACTACAGCTTTATCGCACTTGCTCAGCATTAACCCATCTAAAGCCACTACCCAGTAATCATTGAAAAAAAATATCAATGTTAATGTGGGAAAAATTGACCCACTAATAAATGGGTTGGGCTCATGGACAACACAAGACGCAACAACTAACCATGCGTATACATAGATCTAATTACACAACTAATTTTAATCTACTTTTGAGTTGAACTTTTGACAAATTAACATCAAAAACGCTACAATTGTTAACAAAGGAACTCATGCGACTTAAAGGAGCAGTAGCCATATAATTTGTTCTACTAAATGGCAAATAAATTAAGTTGTTAGCGTTTCTACTGCTTCTACGGTTAGTGTTAAAATTTATGTGAGAAAGAAGTTCTGGAGAATCGAATACACCTGTAATGAGCTGTTGTAAATATACGATATCTGCCGATTTCCTTCGATCACCTAAAGACTGAATTTTTAATAGTTTTAAACGATCCTCATAAGGAGGAAGGTCTAATATGTCAGTTCCACTTAAGCCCCTTAGAGCAAACTGAACAAAACGTTTTTGGATTCTTTCTATTCGATCAACATTCACATTGTAACTTGGGGACCAAACTTGACTTGCATACTCTAAGTGAGGACGCACGATTGCATAATACAACGTTGTAGTTGTAATCATGCTATTAAATTCTTTGGCCCAGCGTTTTATAAAACCAAGCATTGAAGATGCTTTTTTACAAATATTATCAATATGAATGTTAAACGACAGCTTAGAATCCATGCATATACGTAGGTCTTTGACGGTGTCTACACGACTCAAGGCAGTATCTTTAATCTTATAATCAAAAATAAAATTATTCCTTTTTCGCGGAAAGGTCATAGTTTGGCATTTATCTGGATTTAAAAACATATTATTTTTAGAACACCAAACTTCAAAGGATTTTAGATCAGACTGGAGTAGATCTGAATTATCTCTAGAATTAATCGTTCTGTATATTTTCATATCATCGGCATAAATAAGCAGATGAGAGTGTTCAATGACGTGAGTTACATCATTGATAGCTAAAATAAACAGAAGAGGACCAAGGTGACTACCCTGAGGAACACCTGATTCAGCAATAAATTCAGACAATACGCCTCGGAAACGTATTTGATAAGATGGCTCCACCAAATTCGATGTAATCCAGTTCACAAAATATTGTGGAAATCCCATTAACTCAAGTTTAAATAAGATTAGATTGTGTAGTAGTTTATCAAATGCCTTACTAAAGTCAGTGTAAACACAATCGACCTGGTTACCAGAATCAATAGAATTTAAGCAGAATGTTGTAAAGAAGATTAGACACAGTGGCCATTGATTCTGCCATTCACAAAACCATGCTGACGAGTTGTTATGACTTCCCCACAGTGAATTTTCACCTGATCATACACCATCCGCTCAAAAAGTTTTGGAATCGATGAGAGCTTAGCGATAGGCCTAAAGTTACCGACATCGTTCATGTTCCTGCAACCCTTTTTAAAAATAGGACTTATAAATGATTTTTTCCAAAAAAGTGGAAAATATCTTTCGTTAATAGATTTATTGAATAATAAAGAAAGTGGTTGACTCAAAACGGAACCGCATTGTGTTAACACTGCGGCAGGAACACCGTCAGGTCCAGCACCAAACTCCTCTTTGATCGATCTAATATATATTAAAATATCCTCTGGAGTGAAGGATATATGTTCCAGAGATACTCTGGGTTTGAAATTCATATATTCAAAGTACTCTCCATCAGGATTAAAAGAATTTGAACAGAATGATTCTTTCAAAAGATTGGCGAATAGGCCACAAATTTTGGCGGGATTGTCAGTAAATCCCTCAGGAGTTCTAAATGAAGAAGGAAATCCATCAGATTCTTCTTTGTGTTTACGAATCCCCAAAATTTCTTTGGATCTGTCAATATTCTCAGCTTAACATTATCTAAATATTCGTGATATAATGTAGCTGAGCGATTTTCATGCACAATAGTACGTATCATCGTCAGAAGAATGCCATTTTAAATCAGGTAGATTAAAATCACCCAATAATAAAATGTCGTCATTAACGTCAAGTAAATCAATTATGTAATTTATGCACTCCGCAAGGCTTGCATAGACATCTACACTACTCTTAGGAGGAACATACGCATTAATAACATATACATTAGAGTTACAATGTATAACTTTAACGCAAATTAGTTCAATATTAGAAGAGCAGGGAATGTCAACAATAAAACTGACAAAGCAGTTCCTTACAGCCAAAAGAACACCACCACCGACAGAAAAAATATTGTCAGTGTACCTGTCTTTTCTAAAAACTTTAAAACTATTGTCAAACAATTCCAAATCAGTAATGCTTCCGTTCTGTAGCAGTACCGTACGTAGTCCCCTTACATTTTGATAGTAAAGGGACCTATGATAGTAAGGCCTATTTAGTTTTTTTGAGTCTGGCGGGCGGCTTGAGTCACCCTTTTAGACTTATTTTTTGGCTTGAACTCAGTAACAAGAATATTATCGGCCCACAAATTAGATTTAAGAACAGTTGTAAAATCTTCTGCTGCAACTGTTAGAATAAAAGAAGCATGGGAAGGCTTATTACCAATTTTTTTGCATGAAGAGAATGCAATTGAGTTCACTAACTTGGATTGCCTGACAAACGTCAATATATTTTCTATTGATGTGTCGGGCTGAAGACGTGAAATGAAAACATTTCTGCTGTATTTTCTGTTAAAATATATATAATATATATTGCTGCTTAGTTTTGTTTGTGACTGGTGGAAAGCAAAAACTGTTCTGCCCTGTGAATTGGTACTGCGGTGCCGAAAGGAATCGCAAAAGAAAAAGCGCGGGAGTTTTGTGGACATAACCACAAAGCATGTGATAAATGCTAGAAGGAACAAATTGGCAATAAAGGTTAATGCTAGGATGAAAACAGTCAATCCTTTTGGAATGTGTTTAAGGAAAAAGGAGGCAACTTGTCACTATTTGAAACAGAGCGATGCCTAAAAATACCAACGCAGTTAACAGCAAGTTGCTAAGATGGCTGCAAGTGATGACATCACAAAAATTTTTGTGGATGACAGCATGGAGATTGCTGAACATGTGCAACGGGAATGACAAGAAGTGGCTAAGAGATCACGTCATGCTTCGTCGAGAAGTTCGTCGGTTGAATGTTTGCAGGCCCCTACAAAAAGAGATGATAATCGTTTCGCATTATTTAACGATACAATCCTCACTCAAAAAAGCGTTGTCAAGGAGTTGAATAAGGATGCAGTTTCTCGAAACCATCAGAACTCTGAAGCAGTAAACGGGCAAGCAGACAAGGTTGCAGATGTTGGCGGTATCAGCAATCCGAATATCAAAGCCAGTCAGGCTATGAAAGTTAGGTTCTGTCCACCAATTTTTATTAAGAATATCGATGTGAAGCAACTAGTTAAAGATCTTCGCAGTAAAAATATACAGCCGTATTCATAAAAATATTTTAAAACAGCTTTCAAACGTTCGTTAGTTGAAACGCTTTTTAAAGTTAAAATACTCTTTAAAAGCGTTGTATTCATAAACGAGTTTTAAGAGTCTTATAGCTAAAGTGAGAATATTGATGCTTTAAAATAGGAACAGTTGTAGTTTTCGTTTGTGACTTTGATATATATAATGACATTTGCTTAACAATTTAAAAAAGGGAAAAAATTGGTTTGTGAATTTCATATATTGGCAGGCATTTGTTTCAAATTTTGTTTGCGTTTAAAAAATACAACTGCCAAACATTCATTTTTATAAAAATAGTGCTTTTTAATTTAAAAAGAATGGATTGTCATAAGAAACGCAGTCAAAATTGGGTGCACGAAGACAAGGTTTGTTTATATAAATATATGTTTTATTTCAGTTGAGTTCAGCTTACTTTAACTTTTTTTTTAAGTTTTATTGCAAGAACTTGTTCGCGAGAGAGTTGCCGCAATTGATAACAAAAACACAGAAACAAACACAAACAAGACAAAGAAGGCTGCATGGGATAACCTTCTGCAAAGGTATGTTAACGTGATGACGAACCTCAGCCTCATGTTGCCCTTAAAATTCTTTTTTTTTCTCATTTGTTTGCGAACAACACACAGACGTACAGACGGATGGGCAAAAGCAAAATGCAATAATCGAATTATGCATAGTTTAAAATATATTTTAACAATAATTTCAGTTTTAACTCGATGTGTAAAGGCAATCATATATTAGTTTTTGTTACAGACTGCGAAAACGATTCCTACTGAGTGCATTGAGCAAAGCGAGGTGCAGGTGTGTATTCCAATTTCGAAATTATTTATTTTAAGTGCACTTTTCGCTCTAGATCCTCACTTCAACTATCCTGGCAGAGCCAATTTAAGACGAGGAGATAATTTTAATCTCTAGTCCACAGCCTAAAATCTATGTTCAAGAGGAGCCACTACCACCATGTCAGTACGAGAAAGGTCAGTACGAAAAAATCTTATGGTCCATTCGAATTGTATTATCTAAGTAGTGTTACTTACTTTTGTTTCTTTACTTCATTGCCCTTCATAAAAACTTTTTTTACTAACTTTTGCGTAGAAATTTACCAAACAAAGCTCAGACGATGCTGCTAGAATGAGTATCAACGCACTCCCAGAACTGGATCTTAGAAATAAAAAAGGGATTCACTAACTCCAAGTTATGAATGAAAGGAAAAGGTCAAGAAACCTTGACATGGAGTATAGGCTGCTCAAAGAAAAGCTATAAAGGTCAGTACGAAAAAATCTTATCGTCCACTCAAATTGTATTATCTAAGTAGTGTTACTTACTTTTGTTTCTTTACTTCATTGCCCTTCATAAAAACTTTTTTTACTAACTTTTGCGTAGAAATTTGCCAAGCAAAGCTCAGACGATGCTGCTAGAATGAGTATCAACGCACTCCCAAAACTGGATCTTAGAAATAAAAAAGAGATTCACTAACTCCAAGTTATGAATGAAAGGAAAAGGTCAAGAAACCTTGACATGGAGTATAGGCTGCTCAAAGTAAAGCAAGTAGAACAAGTAATAAAAGTCATTGTAAGTAATTTATTAAAATTTAATATTAAAAATTCCTTTCAATAAAATTCTGATGAATAAAATTAGTTCTTTTTCTTAATGGTCCAGTTTGTCCGCTTTCACTTTGGTCGTTGTCAATAAGCGATAACTCATTTTCACCACAAATAATTTCGTCATCTGAAAATAAAAAACCTTTTTTTTACAGGTTCAAATCCAAGAAAGAAAATGATTCTACTTAAAATTTTTAGAACTTTTCAACTTTACTTATTGAATAAATTAAATAAATAATATCATTAATATATCAAAAATAAATGTTAGTTTATAAACACAAAATCATAACCAAAATTGATTTAATTTGTTTATGTTAAAATTGTTTAAGGTTATCGATTGTTCAAGTTTAAGAATCCTTGTTTTAATAATTTATTTGGATTCGATGGATGGTAAGATAGTTTAAAACAGGGTTTAAAAACTTGCAAAAAAAACTTCGCTGTTGCTGTTGCATTTAGAAAAATGACAGTAAAGCAAAAGCAGAATATTGGTTGCTTTTGCTTTTTTGATGACAGCATAAGCCCTGGCTAAAAACTTATTTTAAAAAAACCCACCAGATGGAGGCAAACCGAAATGAAATATAGACTATATAGACATTATTTACCTAGACCATTATCGTCCATATCTATAGCTATATTGTGAAGTACAGCTAGTGCAACTATAACGGTGTTTGCACTTTCAAAATCAACTGGTAAGCCGAGAATTAGGCATCGGAACCGCTGCTTCCAAACACCAAAGCACCTCTCAATGGTATTTCTAGTTGCAATATGAGCTCTGTTGTAATTTCCTTCTTTTTCTGTATTAGGCCTTGACATAGGTAAAGAGATACGGCAGAAGTTGATAGCCAGAATCTCCAAGTAAGCGGCCTCTAAACTCGCCATTCTCGAACCGTTGCTTTAAAACGGACTCGTTAAAAATTCGGCTATCATGTGTGCTTCCTCTCTATCTCGCTACCAGATCTCTTATTTTTAACCGAGCATCACACACGGCCTAAGATAAGATGAGTAATAAATAAGATAGAGACAGTAAGGAACTTATAGAATGGTTGAACTGACTCTTTTGGTTTAGGTATATCAGCTGATTTAGTGGTTTTTATGTGTGTTGTTTTTATGGTTTGGAAAATCATCTACTTTTGCTCTATCCCTATGAGCTTAGGAGTTATAGCCAATCTAGTGATTTAATGGCTAATTTTCAATAATTTTTGCCATAACATGCAGATGCCACCCCAGAACAAACGCCTAATAAGAAATAAAAAATTTCATTCTTTTATTTTTTTATTTTAGAAAATAACGTCCTTTGTGCTCTATCTTGCTATTTTGCTGCTTTTTGCTGTCTGTTCAATGAATATAATTGATAATTCTGTTTATATAATATTGAGCAGCATCGCCCCCAGTTATCCTTATTCTCACATGCGTGCCATCTATTGCTCCAATTGTGCCAGGAAAATTTCGAATATGCCTAAATTGCTGCATGATAGACTGCTCCTCTGCTATGGAGACCGGCATTCGAATCGAGGTACTTGCTAGGCGTGCAAGTGCACGGGCAACTCTGGTACATATCCTACTTAGACTTAGTCACGGAATTCATCTTGAGCACAAATTTCACAAAACACAATTATTTTTATTTATTTATTTGTTTACATTTTACTTTGTCACAAAATGAGAACATTGTTCTCAGTTGATAACATTCAAATTTAAATAGCTTTGTAGGAGGTTTACAGAGGGTGTGTTCCTATTTTAAAATTCTCTCATTTGTGAAGCTGTTACAAGAGGTTTTTTCGCTATTGAACTTTTATGAATAACGTTTTTAGGCATGTGTCTTACAAAGGGCTTACAAGAGGTTTGTAACTTTTTATGAATACGGCTGATAGTGTTTAAAATAACTGACGCAGGGGTTAAAAGTAAAATTTATGTAGAAGATATTGGGATTGATAGGGCATTGCTTGCGAGACTCCGGGACAGTCCGTGTATTCAAGCGTACTCGTTTACGCCGAAAGAAGATAGAAATGTTAATCTCATTTTAAAGGGCATATCGTCCGTTTGGGATGAGGAAGAAGTCTTGGTGGAACTGAGTTCTCTAATTCCTGGGGGCATTGAGAAGGTCTCTAATCCTTCAACGCCTCACTCAAGGAGAGAAGGCATAAAATATGATTTATTTTTAGTTAGTCTCTCTCCAGGAAGACCTCCGACAGAGGTGCTTAAGATTAAATTCCTCTTTAATACATAAATTCGTTGGAAGAATTCAGATGCAATTCAGTGTAGAAGATGCCAGGAGTTTGGCCATATGGCCAAAAACTGCGCTTGTGATTTCAGGTGAGTAAAATGCAACAACTTTCATCTTCCAGGAGAATGTAGCGTCACGAAGGAGTCTGGCCAAAAACCTTTCTGTGTGAATTGCAAGAGGGATCATCCTGCCAGCTATCTTGGCTGTGACAGTTTTAAAGAATACTCGAGGTATAGGGAAAAAAAACTTACACAAGTTGAAATCAATTTCAAATCCGAAGAAGGAGGTTTTACTACCCTCAATAGTACCTCTTTTTACGGTCTCATATGCCAGCCACTTTAGGGGGCTGGATGGGCCCTTTGCTATTCCGCAGAGTGCGAATAAGACTAAAGATAACATCTTAAATAATTTTGTCGAACTTTCCAATGATCTATTTGGGGTCAGTGTTAAAGACTTATTAGGCAAAATTGAGGCCTCTATGAGAAATATCAATGGATGCTCGCCTATCCATGAGTAAAGCATGGCATATCTGGAATTGCCGAATAAAGTTTTGTTAAATAATTAATTGGTGACGGTCGTGGCGTAGTGGGTAGTGTATGTGACTGTTACGCCAGAGAACCCAGGTTCGAATCCTCCATCCGACACAGAAAGTTTTTTCAATTGAATTAATTTTTCTGTTCGGTCGTCACCTCTCTGCAGACAATGGCAAACCTCAGAGAGTAAAAACTGCCATGAAAAGCTTCTTGAGAACATAAGCCGTTCGGAGTCGGCGTAAAACATGTAGGTCCAGTTCTCGATCATTTGTGTGCAAACATTTCACATCACACACAACACAATTTATCATAAGAAGCTCAGTCAAAGTCCTTTCAAGGGCTGAAATGGCCATTTCGTTTTTTTTTTTTTTTTTTTTTTTAAATAAATAAAATGACTGGAATTTTTGACATTTAATACTGCTTCTCTGATTGAGAGAAGCAGAATGTTAGAATTGCAAAAGATTCTGAAAGCCCATAAGTGTAGCATAGCTTTTATTCAGGAAACTCATCTAAATAGTAGGCATAGAGTTTTTCTTGATAACTTTAATTTTTTGAGGGATGATCGTCTACAGGGGGTAGCAATTGCAATCGGTAAAAATCTTAAATATGAAGCTATTAACATTCTTAATCTAAGCATCGTGGGCATTTTTTGTTTTATTAAGGTCCGGATAAGAGGCTATATCAAAAAGTTGTTAATTGGTTCCATTTATGTCTAATCGAATAGTATATATGAGTCCTTAGTGGATGATCTATTAAACATAGAAAATATGGCGCTGCTTTTTGATGCAGCAATTGTTGGAGGCGACTTGAATGCTAGAAGTCCCAACTGGGACGATGTAAGTTTAATATGAATGGCAAATCTATTGAGATATGGCAAAGAACTTTTTTTCCAGTGTTGTTAAATGTGGCTCCATCAACCCCTTCATTTCCGAGAAACTCATCATTTTGGGATCAATTCCTGATCTCGTCTTATCTGACCAACTTGTTGTTGGGCAACTTTTCGTTGCGCACCCTCATTCTCTAATCACTTCCCAGTGCTACTCAACATCAATTTGGAACCAGTGTTATTCCAAATGTAGAACTTAATGCCAACAAATCTTTTAAAAATACAGACTGGGATCTCTTTAGAGAAGACATGGACTTTGAATTGTTTTGCAGTTTACCTCAGAACTCCTCCAACCTTTTGAATAATGAGATTGACTCTTATATAAAATGTTTTAATAAAACTTTGTTGGAAACATTGGATAGGCATTCCGAAAGGGTATCATCTTCGCCCAAAAAATATAAAACAATTCCCAAGGATATTGAAAATCTTTTAAATTTAAAACATGAGTTGCAAAAGCGTTTAAAGAGAATTTTCATTGAACCTTCAACTGGATGAACAGAGAGTGCTTGGAATTGGCTGGTAGAATTGCAGTGCTCAAAAAATTAATTTGTGGCAGAATGAGATTTTGGAGCAATAATCATTTCAGTTTGAGACTCAAAGCATAGTCCCTGGGCCAAAGGCGTTTAAAGAAGTATTTAGAGTTATCGGCAAGAAGAAATTTGGATGTGAAAAGGTGTAAATTAATTATAATCTCGTTATGAAGAACAAGAAATTGTAAAAGAATTTCAGAATTATTTCAGTAATACTTTTCAGGAAAGGGTGACTAGCTCTGAGCCTGGATTGGTGGATGAAGTCAAAAACACAGTTCAGGCAGCTAGAATACTTAAACCCCAGCATATCTTCTTATTTGACAGAAGGAATTCGGCGGTATCGCCTCTCTCAGCCGAAATTTTCATAACGCAGGGGGAAATCGCAGACATTATATACATTTTATATTATACATAAAACATGTAGGTCCAGTTATCGAACATTTGTGTGCAAACATTTCACATCACACACAACACAATTGATCATAAGAAGCTCGGTCAAAGTCCTTCAAGGGCTGAGATGGCCATTTCGTTTTTTTTTTTTAACTATAGACCTATTGCACTTCTCTCGAATTTAGGGAAGGTATTTGAGAGAATGATAATGGCAAAATAAAAGACCTCAGAGATTATGCCATTTGACTTCATCTCAAATCTTCAGTTTGGTTTTAAGAGGAAACACTACTGTTCATGCCCTGTTGAAGGTTCATAATGATGTCACCGTTGGTTTAAGGGAAAAATGTACGGTCGCTTGCTCACTCGATGTTGAGAAGGTATTTGCTAGTGTGTGGAGGGAGGGTCTGCTACATAAGGTTATCAGGTTAAATTTTCCTGCTCAGATCTATCATTTACTGGATAGCTTTTTATCGGACAAAAAGTTCTTTGTTAAAATTCAAGAAACTTCCACAGATTTTTGTGAATCAATGATTGGGGTTGCTCAGAGGTCAGCGCTAGGGCCTAAGTTGTTCAATATTTTTATGCATGATTTTCTTCATATTACTGAACCCGGAAATGGGTCGACTTCTACGGATATACTTTTTGCGGATGATACTCTTGCTTATGCCAGAGACGATTATCCTTTGAATGCGGTTAGGAAGCTGGAATCTCATGTAACTCTAATTGATAACACTAGGTGCCAAAATCCAAAAAAAAGTCTGTGATCCACATGCCACTCATTTTTTTCTTATGGACTTTGGCTTTCTAAACGCGAATATCACAATAAAAAAATTTTCTATGGATAAGTTTTTGAGATATGATTTTTTGAAAAAATTTCCCCTTTTTCCAGGATGTAGTGTCATAAATAGCAACCTATCTCGAAAACGAACTAACCAATTTACAAAAAAAAAATTAAATTAATTAAAAACTTTTATTTTTAACGAAATATTAAATATCTACATAAATCCTTAAAAAGTACAGAATGAAAAGAATACAAAAAAAAAAAAATATTGACATAGGAAAGGATATAAAATACAGATGTTGATTTAGAAAACGATAAAATAAGTTCAGAAAAGTATTCGAGAATTAAATTATTTGGCAATGGTTTAAAAATTATTTTGTCTCTTTTTTGTCGATTGTATTCAGATATATATATAAAGAAGTCTTATTCGCTTCCACTCAAGCCATTAACTCAGAGTTAAAAATACGAAAAAGAGTACGCTATAAACAGGTAAAGCTTAAAATTCACTATGTGTTTGCTAGATTCGTTTGATACGCTAGATTTTTCGCTGTTGTTTTGTTGCTGACGTAAAACAGGGCAAACCGGTTTTCTTTTGTATTTTTTTTTTTAGTTGCTTATATCGTACCCTTTTCGCATACCTGCTTATGAGTGAAGGGCTTGAGTGGAAGCAAATAAGACTTCTTTTTATATATATATATATATCTGAATACAATCGGCAAAAAAGGGACATAAATTTTTAAACCATTGCCAAACACTTTAATTTTCGAATACTTTTCTGAACTTATTTTATCGCTTTCTAATTCAACATTTGTATCTTATTTCCTTTCCTATTTAAGTCAATATTTTTTTGGTATTATTTTTATTCTGTACTTTTTAAGGATTTATGTAGATATTATATAATATTTCGTTAAAAATAAAAGTTTTTAATTAAAAATTAGTTTCAGATGTGTTTATATTAAATTAACCAGCATTAAATGAAAAAATCATAAAAAAGTAGAATTTCGGTACCTTCACTCAATGGTCTATAACTTCATTATTCTACCAAGAATTTTCCTCAAAGACAGTGTGTTTTTTTCTTCAAAGAACTATCTTTACGTACAAAATGATAAACTGAGATTTTTTTGAGATTTCGATTTTTTTGATTTTTCCGTTAATTCCGTCAAATTTACTGAGCCAAATGACAAAGTTTGTTCTAAGCATTTGTAGGTAATTTAATTGTCTTGATTTATTTTTTTTTTTAAATTGGTTAATTCGTTTTCGATATAGGTTGCTATTTATGACACTACATCCTGGAAAAAGGGAAAAAGGGGATTTATTGTGATATTCGTGTTTAGAAGGCCAAAGTCCATAAGACAAAATTCGTGGCATGTGGATCACAAAATGGGTGGCGCTTAGTGTAATTTTTACAAGATATGGGATATAAGAATTAATAACCTTAAAACGGATTGCATCTGCTTTAGAAACACTAGTGGTAAAGGAAAAGTGGGGGTGGTGAGTAAAAGCCGCGACCTTGCAATTAGAATTGGTAATAGTTTGGTTCCTTTTAAGAATAATATTACATATCTTGGGGTTAAATTTATATACATATTACTGAAATTCAACAGTCATGCTAGGAATAACATTGAAAAGGCTAGGAAGGTCACTAACATTCTCACCTCTCTTCTCAGGAGTAGTGGCTTACAGAGAAAAACTAAACTCCTCCAGTACAAAAAACTCATTAGACCCGTGTTGCTATATGCTTTCCCCTGCTGGTTTACTGTATCACCAACGGTCCTCAAAGAAATAGAAGAATTTGACAGAAGAGTTCTTCGAATGTGTATCAATATGAATTATGAGACTAGAAATAAAAAGTTTTCTAATGAGTTTCTGTATAGAGAAGTTCCAATTATTGTTTATGCATCCTCACTATAGAAAAAATTTATTTCAAATATGGCGTTCTTCGAGAACGAGTTAATAAAATAATTCTTTTTCTCCCAATCGAATATTCCTTGGCTGTCCCATTTCTATCAGTCACCAGTAGGAATTGTTCTGGAGGATCTAGAATCGGGCTCTGATGGCTCTCCTTTATCTTATTTTCTAAAAACCTAATCCGGGCATAATCGGGGATAAGTATATAAATAGTGATTTTTTTTTTCTTTTTTAAGGGTCACAATTATACCATTTAGTGTTATTCTTAATGGGACTCGGTGAACAGAGCCAATTTTTCTGTTACCATTTCTATGGATTTTTGTATACTTGTATATTGTACAAATTATTAATTATTTTTATAATTTTGGTTTTTATCTTTGTATGATGTTCTTTGAATATGTACTTTTACATATTATATTTCATAAACCCTTTCAAATTATTCAAGATACCAAATTTGAAAAGGGTAGCTGTTAAGATATGAGTTTCTTTTTTTTACGACTAAAAGAATCTTTCTCATTGTTAACGTGAGTTTATTATTTGTATCCAAATGTAATTGTCTAACACTTATGTGTAGTGTATTCACATTCTTAATGAAATTGTCTCATGAATTTGTAATGCCATATATCGATCCTATGTATTCTAAGCTCTTGCAATTGTAAAAGTAGAAACGACATCTTGTTTTGTATAATATAGCTTTAGTTGGCGCATTCATGTTTAAGGCGCTCCAGTCGTTGTCTCAGTCTTTCTCATGTTTTTATGTTGAATTGTATATACCTATGACAAACGTCAGACGCAAAAGGTAAAATTACTCATTTGAGCAGAAGTAAAATATCCATTGAGTTTACTTTGAGCCATGTGGCAGTCGATATTCAATTGTATTCGATATAGCCGGTCATACTTTATAGCCGATAAATTATCATAAGAACTTACTGATTTTGTATCATGTAAAATCGTTTTGTATAGACTACTACTACGCAGTTGACGATTGGATTGGATTGTGTATGGTTTGCATTAAACAGTTTTTTTTTTAAACACTCAAACAATCGAAACGACCACCACGTTCTTGTATTGGCCATTCATAATTACCCTGCAGCGTCAAGAACTGGTACAAAAATAGTGAATTCACTAGTACTTAGAAGACAGCTACTAGTACCTCGCCTATCTCCAAGCAATGCTTTTGTCTGTCGCATTTAACCTACGTCCTACGAAAAGGGTAAATTTTCACCCACTGCATCAACGCGTACTAGTGCAAGAACTGGTTCATTGGGAAATATATTGCACTAGTGCCTTGGGGCAGATCTCGCACCAGTTCTAAATTTGGGTCTCTCGGGATAGGTATTCGACATTGTTTTTCAAACACATTAAGAAAATTTAAATTTAATTTGATATATTAATATATTTAATATTTATTTCAATATAAATATACATATAAACACATTTACATATTTATAGTATAACAAACAACACAACAAACTCTTGGGACTGCAGTAGGTTGTCTGCATGCAGTTAGCAATTGAACACACACTCCATCTCCATTGAGTCATTTATCTCCATTGAGTCATCCACTTAATTTTTTATTTTCGTTTTTCTGGCCTAACTTTATTTTATTCAATTATATTTCGGTATATTTAACACTTTTTAACAAAATAAAAGAAATACCGGCAAAAAGAAGAAAACAACAAAATTCAAGTTGAAGCCAAACCGGCATGGATATACGTTTATACGCGCAGCTCGCTAAATAGCTTTGTTGCACTTTCTCTAATCGAATTTACTAGCGCGTTTTTGTCTACTAGGGTACGATAGATAACTAGTTCGTATATAACCTTTAAGTACTAGCACAAAAATAGTGCACAGTGAATATTGTCTACCAGCTCGCTGCAGGGTAGCTACCAATTGAATACATGTACCGACAAATTTTTTTTTACCTTGCTAGTGTTTTTTACGTAAGTTTTAGATTTGCCAACCAAATCATGAAAAACTCAACATTTTTTACTTTGTAACATTATAGAAATTAAAGAAAAATTTAATATTATTTAGATAACATAATTACAACAACAAAAATTTTATTAAACTTTTGCTTATATAAAAATAAGAATACATATAATTTTTTTTTTGTGTTTGAAATTAAATAATAAAATAAAATTAAATGAAAACTAAACAAACTCAAATAGCAACTTATATTTGAATTAGAGAAAAATATTTTTTTAAAATAATAATAAAAATTAAGTAAACATCAATTAAATAAAAATAAAAGTATTTATATAAAAATAATAAAAAAATAAAAATCTCAATAAAATAAAAAAATTTATAAAGTTAAATAATACCTAATCAAATATAATTACCAAAAACAAAAAATAAGCTTATTTTTAATAATAAAATAAAATCTTATTTTCAAATTAAAAAATTAAAAATTAAATCATTTTAACTTAAAAATAAACAATGAAACGAAAATATAAACTAAAATAAACTTAAAAATAAAATTTTATTTTTATAGAATTACAAATAAGAACTAAAATAAACTTAATGTAAATTTTTTTGTGCATAAAAAAACTAAATTAAATTTGAAAGAAAATTTTAGTTTTGATCGGAAAATTAAAAAATTATATAGAAATTTTTTTAAATTAAATGAAAAATGAATTCAAATATGTATTTTTTTGTTGAATATAGTTTAAAAGATGTTTATTTTTAAATAAAAATAAAACGAAAATCATAAGCGAAATAATAAGAAAAAACTAATAAAAAAAATAAAATAAAATTTTTTATTTAAAAATAAGAAAATAACAATAACAGTAGTTTAGGCTTGTTAAAAACAAAAATGCCAATAAAACTCTTTTTAAATAAAAATAAAATTAAAGTTTTTATATAAGAACTTAAACATAAAATTTTTTGTATTGAGAAAAAAAATAGATGTGAAGTGTTTCTTATTATTCTT
Organism: Coremacera marginata; assembly: GCA_914767935.1. NCBI lineage: Eukaryota > Metazoa > Arthropoda > Insecta > Diptera > Sciomyzidae > Coremacera > Coremacera marginata. Next base: position 101,766,798 of record OU612047.1, read on the forward strand.
AAATAATCATGTATTCATAAAATGAACCACTAGAAAATTTTAAGTTCTCTTCCAATAACGCGTGAGATGCGTTGCTTAAATTTACGCAAACAATCAATGCATGAAAACATACGTAACTAGTTCCGATAAACAGCATTAATGTGCACGCTGCGTAAAATTTTCGAAAAATTTAAAATTAAAATATTTCACGCGCGTGAAAATTTGACATCTATTGAAATCGAAACAGCTGTTCACTTTTACAAAGTGAAACAAAGATTTACAAACAAAACGAGGTTAGAAGAATTTGCAAAAAAAGTTAAAAATTAATAATTCATCAATAATTATGAAAACTTAAAATTTCCAGCAATGAATAAACTGTCTGAGGAGCAAATTCAAAAACTCATCGATTTTGTACAGCCCAAGCCTGCCCTGTACGACAAGAGAGATGCTGGATACGAAAAAGGGAGTGGAAAGAAATGAAGTGGAAAGGGATTGCTCCGATTTGTGTGCTGATGGTAAGGAAAAATTAATAATTTTTCAGATTCCCTTTGAAATACATTGCTTTAGGAAAAACCTGCAAGGCTGCCTGGCGATGACTCAAGGATTAGTTTTTGAAAAAGCTGAAGGAATTTAGAGGCAAAACTGGCCAAGCGGCGGATGAAATGCCGAAAAAATACAAGCACTTTGAGCGCCTATTATTTCTGAAGGATTCGGTTGAGCCGAGAAAGTAGGACATTCCTTGTTGTTGAAAATCAGTTCTAATTTGTCTTTTTTCTTTAAGACATTGCAGCAACTACTGCGAACTGAATATTTCGTAAACCACAAATGTGGGCCTTGTGGCCTTGTGGCGGCCGTGGCGTAGTGGGTAGAGTGTGTGACTCTTACGCCAAAGAACCCAGGCTCTAATTCTCCGTCTGACACAGAAAAGTTTTTCAATTGAATTAATTTTTCTGTTCGGCCGTCGCCTCTCTGCAGACAATGGCAAACCTCAGAGAGTAAAAACTGCCATGAAAAGCTTCTTGAGAACATAAGCCGTTCGGAGTCGGCGTAAAAATATTTAGGTCTAGTTTTCGATCATTTGTGTTCAAACATTTCACATCACACATAACACAATTGATCATAAGAAGCTCGCTCAAAGTCCTTTCAAGGGCTGAGATGGCCTTTTTTTTTTTTTTTTATTAAATTCCTTACATAAATTTTAGCTGCACCTGTGCCAGAAGTTTCACCAACTAAAGGTAATGAAACACAGGTCTTGTGGTCTGGTTGTAGTAGCAGTACCTCGTCGAAAAAAAGAAAACGGATGTGACTGAAAAATTTTCAGGTTTCCTTGACAAACTGTCTAACATAATATATACGCAGGAGCCAGACAACGTTGACGTAAAAGTTGTTTTTGATGTAAAAGTAAAAAGTTTTAATTTGTCACCCATCGATCTATCAACGTTGATGGTGGGCGTAACAGATTTACTACACACAATTGTTGTAAATAGGCAGCAATACTTAAGAAAAAGATATTTGCATTGTCGACGCAGATTTTTAGTAAATTGAATTTTAACACTTTTCAGATAGCCAGAAAAAACGATCACGATAACGTGTAATGCTTTATAAAGTATATGTTTATGATAGAATCTACTTGAAGAGAGTGCATTTTTATTTTAGTTTGTAATTTTTTTCTTTTTTCTTAGTATTGCTTTCAAGCAATTTGAAATTCTAACTTTTATTTAATTTCAATTCACCGCAATTTCGGATTAAATCCAAAATTTTTTTTCTACACAGTGAATATTAAAAACAATAAATAACGCTAAGCAGCAACATATTTCTTCTTTATATAATTTTTTACTAATCATAGCCATATTGCAGCATACACTTCATTACTTCTGTCGCTAGTATTTCATCGTCTTAAAAATTATACACGATTATTTCATTTTCGGCTATGAAAGTTTTGTGATCCTAAAAAGAACAAATTGTTTTTCGATTGAAAGACCTTCCCTAACCAAAGAAACGGTACAACAGTAAACAGAAAAATATAGCTCGCAGAACTAACGATTTTTTTCAAAATTAGAAAACAGTAAAATTATATTCAAAATTAAATGTAATAAAAAGGTAATAAAATCAATTAATACGTGAACTTAGTAAAGTGTTAGCTATGAAATATTGACAATACATTACATTAGTGGTCCAAAAGGTAAGAACACAATGTTTTTCGCAACTTGTATGCCTCTCGGGTAGCATTGTAACTACGCGATGGAGGTAATGACTCTAATATACTGTTTTGAGTCTCAGTCTTCCAATTTTCCGGCTGCAGCTCTCAATTCAAAACAGTGTCGACGTAGTTTGCTGGGCAGTACGAAGAACCTTTCTTCAACATCAGAAAATTGTGCAGGACGACTGTTGCCTTTACAATTTTGTCTACGTTCTCAGGCAATGCGTGTATGTTGTTGAGTAAAACCCGCCATCGTGTTGTCATAACTTCAAAAGTGTTTTCGATCATAACGCGATCATGGGACAGTCTTTTGTTAAAATGCTATTCCTCTGCAGACAAATTCTGCCCTAATGTAAACAAAAAAATATAAAATATAAAGTAACAAAACCCATATAAAAAAAATATTCGAAATTAATGACTATGTGTTTAATCCACCGGATCATGAATTACCTGCAAATGGAAGCATCAAATTTTCTCTGAGGGGAAAGCGCTGTCACCAATGAAAAATAAGGGGCACTCTTCATTGCTTCCTTCAAGTACACATGGACGCGGAATAGGCAACCTTCATTGTGACAACATATCGCAAAATGTTGTGTTCACCAGGATGCCGCCATCGCTTTGAGAACCGGCTCCTATGTCTACCATTGTAAAGCAGTGGTTGGCATTACAGATGGCTAGAAGTACAATACTGTGGCGTTCCTTATAATTATAATACTGTGAGCCTGCTTTAGGTGGACACAGAATTGATATGTGTATCCCATCAATGGCGCGTAGACAATGTGGAAACTTCCACTTCTGGACATACGCGTTAGCAATACTATGCCAATCGGTTGAGTTTTGTGGCGATAAATATATTGGACTCAACTCTTCCCATATTATTTGGCTTGCTTCAGCTATAATACGACACAGATGTCGTATACATTTTGAATTTAAATGCATACGTATACGCGCGCCTCCGTGAGTTAAATACCTGTTGCAAAAATATTCAATTATATTTGAAATAAAAATACATACTTAATACTGCATTTTTTCCCCTTACATTTACGGAAATTACCTTTTTCCCACAGTACCATAAATTAAATACCACCAAAATTACCATGGTCAAAATAAACAAAAAAATTCACACCGCAATTCCCGCGATCATTAAAAATTACCACAAAAAGACCGAGCATTTTAAAAATACCACCAAAAATCCCATATGCATTTAAAAATCTCAAAAAAGAATCCCATACGCATTAAAAAATACCACAATAAATCAAAATTTTTAGAAATCTCGAGATGTTCAGAAAGCATTTTGTAATAAGAAATAGAAAACGTACGAACAAGGTTGTAACACTTCGTTTACTCTAACCCTTTACAACTAAAAAACCAAAGATATAATAGTGGTATTTAATGAACGCCGTATTTAAGATGTTCATAGCATAAGAGCGATATATTTACAGAAGCGTATTTTGCAACAACAAAAATTTAAGGAATTTTACAAAGGTAACTTACGACATAAAATCGTGGTGAAACAGAGCGTTTAATGCGTATAAGGGAATGATTTTATATGAACTTTTTGCTTAATAAATGTGAAGAAATCATATGAAAAAAATTCCCAAATTCCCACGGCAATTTTAAAATACCACACTGAACTCCCGCGCTAATTAAGAAATACCACACTGAATTAAAAAATACCATGGGAATTCCCAAAAAAAAATTGCCAGGGGCAATTAAAAATTACCACGAATGGCATTTTTCCCACAAAACTGGCAACATTGCACTCGACACTCAGCAGGTATGGGCTTACGGTGGGATCTCTGTTTTAGTCGAAAGCGCAAAAGATTGAAAGGCACCTCGAACTCAGCTGCACACATGCGAGTTGCTCTGAAGAACATTACTTCATCTTCCCGCTTCAATTTAACGAACGTTGTTTCGTAAAAGCCATGTTAAACATTGTGCCGATATTGAAACATTGGGCGAACCCACCGCCTCTTTTTCCTGTTCCAATGCTTCGTTGTAGGCAAGAAAACCTGACGTTGCGCACCTTAAATATATTAATTATTATTTATTGCAAACAATAGAAGTTGCCTATACGAACCTTACAACTTTTAAAACTTTATTCGCTTATCCTTAATTTCTCAATTTTTACAAAACTTTTACTTTTCAACTCTAAATAGTCCTGTACGAACTATTGAGAACTTACTACAAGGTATTCGGTACTAGTGCGAGAACATATGCAGTGTATGCAAACAAGTGTGCACGAAGGCCGACGTCGTCGTGGTTACACCTAGCTCTGGTTGCTGACCCTTCCTTAACTCCACCTGTCAGGCCGAATTCGAGTCAAGGTGTTGTTAGAAAGGAACGTCCGGCCACTAGAAGCCAAAGAAACTAAGGCTTCAGTCAGGCGCAATCGTTAAACGGTGTGGAAAGATCTTTAAGTACTAAGGAGTCGGTTGACCCACGCTCATATCAAGCAGCCAGCAAGCAATATGCAGTTCAAAATGAGCCTTGTCATCCTACAGGGATGTAATATGATGATGAACATGTGCTGCACTTGATAAAGGAGGTTCAAGTGCTTGATTCGACTTCCACTTCCAGATGTCGGACAGACTAGAGGATATCAGCAATGGCATAATGTCAGCGGTGTTCCAGGGTGGCCCTCGCACTTAGTGTTGTCATAGAGTGTAGCCAGCAAAATTTCCAATTGAAAGATTATCTCTAGAGGTGAAGATGACGCTCTGACAATTGATAAATTTATTTATCAAGTGCACTTTCTGACGATGCAGAGCTTGCGAGGGGATTTTGGAACACTAGCCTGTCATGCGCACTTGTTGTTCGTGGGTAAGGCCTTGGATTAGTTTTGGCGGTATCATCGAAGTGTTTCTCGGTTCGAATGGACGGCACTGTGTGTCGAACTTCGAAGCCAATTTTCGGATTACAGAACCGATCTCGACATCATGGATATAGTGCGCAGCCGCAAGAAAAAGTTTGATGAGAAGTTTGACGAATAAATGAAGCAGCCTTGCAGCTTACAGACAAACGGCAAAGGCCTCTTGATTCTCAGGTGCTGCTGGTGATTTTGCGATGAAACTTAAGGCTAGATGTGCGAAGTAGTTTGTGGTATGTTTCGGTTAGCAGTTTCAGTCAGCTTCTCGCGTTTGTTCGGAGGCGTGAATTACTGGATGAGGAACATGGAAGAAATTCCAGAAGCTTCCCGCCACAGCGTCAGGTCTCCGAGCTGACGTGTGAATCTGGCAGCAATGAAGCCAAACATAACACTACACTTACAAATGATAATTCTTTTTAGTTTTTTCTCATGCCTCGCATTAACTTCTGAGGTGGCATGCAATCTGAGACAAAACTGAGGTAGTCCCAGACATACCGAAGGTTAAACTTAAAATTTTGAAACGCGAGCAAACGACTTCTAGTGCGCCACAAAGGACGTTCAATCCTTTGCACGTGCGATTGCAGGAATTTAACGCTGGTCGCAGACGTATTTTTCAAAGCAAGGGTTCTACTGGCAACACTGTCAGTTGCATTGCCAACAATTTGGCGATTATTCTGAAAATGGTGGACGGGTCGAGTCATTCTTCGGCGTGAGTACTCGACACCACCATCACCTCCCGAGGAGTCACCAAACCACTCAAGTTTTTGATTATTCCAACTTTGTCTCAAGACTTGTATTTGGGAGTTGATTTCGTCAAAGCTTTTGGATTGGTTGGAGATCTATTTCTGCAACTGTAACTGCTCTTCGTCTAGTGGCATTTGCGAAGTAGATCCAACTCGACATGTTTTGAATGCTCGTCAGCAAGCGAGGCTAAATGCAACAATTTTAAATTTTCCATTTTTTTTTGAACAAGGCTTAGGCCGCACCCGTTTTATTAGTCACGTCATTGACGTAGGAAATGCAAAGCCAGACAAACAATGGCATTTCTCTGTTTCTCCTGGTGTCGAAAACTTATTTTCGCTGAAGTAGATTGCATGATGGCACTTGGTGTTATTGGGATGTCTCAAAGCGCTTGGTCATCTCCTGTGGCTCTGATCGTCAAACCAAATAGAGTGAGGTTAAGCCTTGATGCGCGCCAGTTCAATGGGGTCAATGTGAAGGATGCATATCCTTTGCCGCTCATTGACGGAAGCTTAATTTATTTCGAGCTTAGATCTCAAGGACGCCTTCTGGCAGATTCCGTTATATGTATCGTCAAGGGATAATACAGTCTCCATAGTGCCTAATCGACTATTGTACCAGTTTGTTACAATGTCTTTTGGCCTATGTAATGCGCCGCAAACGATGTCCGGCTTGATGGACAAGGTCATATCTGCTCACTTGAGAACTAAGGTTTTTGTCTACTTATACGATTTATTGCTAATCACCGAGACGTTTGACGATCATTCATCATTGCTTCATTAGGTAGCCCATTGCATAAGACATGCTGGTCTAACCATCAACATCGAAAAGAGCAAATTTTTGCTTAAACAAGTTCACTATCTGGGACACGTGAATCGGCATGGAACCATAATTACCGATCCAGAAAAAGTGAGGGCAATTCGAGATTTTCCTTTGCCGAAAACTGTTCGACAACTTCGTCGTTGTCTTGAAGTTTGTGCATGGTACTGTCGGTTAGTGCTCAATTACGCTTCCATTTCGACACTATTGACCAACATGTTGCAAAAAGCGAAAAAATTTGTTTGGACTGATGAGTCGTTAGCAGCTTTTGAGGCCCTCAAAAATAGCCTTTGTAGTGCACCAATGCTTCACAGCCCTGATTTTTCTCGTCCGTTTTCCATCCAGTGTGATGCATCTCAGTATGGAGTCGGAGCCATTTTGGCTCAGTGCGATGATGAGGGTAATGAAGTCCCTATCGCGAATATGTTGCATAAATTTTATCAAGCGCAACGAAACTAAACTGTTTCGGAACAGGAATATCTTGCAGTGGTCATGGCCATAAAAAAATTCCGAGCTTATGTCGAGCGGCATGAATTCGAAGTGAACACTGATCACGCATCTCTAAAATGGTTGATGGGCCAAGCCGATTTGCATGGCAGACTTGCACGCTGGGCATTGAAACTGCAAGGTTTCAAGTACACCATCATTCATCGCAAAGGTAGCCAAAACGTTGTTCCCGACTCTTTATCGAGAGTGCATTCGCCTGAGGACGTTGTAATCGATGAACTGACGGCAGAAAACCCGGTAATAACTTGGCCAGCCTTAGATTTTGCGTCAGCACCTTTAAAACTGAGAATTATCTGAAATTAGTTAATGAATTAAAAGTGTGATAGTCAGCAACCTGACATTCAGATAGTCGATGATTTGATTTACAAGCGGTATGAATTTGCCAATGATCCCACTCAAGAAGAACAATCATGGAAACTCTGGGTGCCTGATTAATTGAGAATGTCTCTCATTGTTGAAGCTCGCGATCACCCAATGAGTTCTCATGGATTAACAAAACACTGACCCGTTTAAAAATGTTGTATTTTTGGCCACTAATGGCAAAACAGATTCGTGATTACGTTCTAGCTTGCGAGGTTTGCAAAATGAGTAAAGCTCCTAACTACATACTCCGTCCACCTATGGGACAACAGCTTACTTCGATCTGAATCTTTCAGAGAATCTATGTAGACATTATAGGGCCTTACTCTAGGCCAGGCTCAGGGAACGTGAGTATCGTGATTGTGCTTGACCACCTTTGAAAATTCCATTTTCAGAACCTTTACCACGAAGAAAATCGTTGCATTTCTGACTAACCACGGACTATGGTGTTCAATTTAAATTGAAAAATTCAAAGATTTGTTAAAAGCTTATGGTGTGACGCATAATCTCACAGCCAATTATTCTCCTCAGTCCAACGCAGTAGATCGTGTAAATCGCTCAATAATAGCCGCTGTACGCGCTTATATTCACCCTGACCAAAAGGATTGGGAGGAATCCTTGTTTGCGATTAGCGCAGCTCTCCGCAGCTCAGTTTACTCTTCATATGGTTTTTCGCCTTATTTTGTTGTTGTCGGACAAAACATGATTTGTCACGCAAAAAACTATGAACTTCTGCATAAGTTAAAATTATTGGAAGATCCAACGGCTGAAACTAAGCCTGAGGAGAGAACTGAGCTGATACGAGAGCAACTGCGATAGAATTTGCGACAGGCATATGAGAAAAATTAGAGGCTGCATAATATGCGTTTACGACCAGTGAGTTTTGAGGTGGGTCAGGTCGTATATCGAAGAAGGTTTGCCCAAAGTAAAGCATCTGAGCATTTTAATGGCAAGGTGTCGAACGTGTTTGAGAAAGCTAGAGTAATTAAGAGAATGTGTTCGGCATACTATGAGCTGGCTGATATGGCTAATAAACGTCTTGGGGTATTTCACGTCAAAGACATTAAGGAATAGTGCCTTCAGTGCTTGCAACAAGGGTTCAACTGTTCCGTAGAACTGTTTTGTAACGGCACAAGGCCTGGTGAGTTCTTGCTTCCATGTTTCCAAGTTGGAGGCCAAATGGAGGCCAAAATTCACCATAGCCGGAGTCGTATACGAACATCAGGGACATCCTGTTTGGTTGACGGCTGACGCGTTTCAGATGTGACAGAAGACTCTCTGACTTTGACAGCTGACACGCTGACTATGAATTGCTTAATTTGACGGCCGACATTTTTTTTCGCTCATGTAAATGACATTTTTCGTTTATTCCAATCTGGCAGTTTTCTTTCATTTAAATCGGATAGTATTCTCTAATACAAATCTGACGTATTCATTTATTCAAATCCAACATTTTTCTTTTATTTCAATCTGATATTTTTTGTTTAATTTAAACCTGGCATTTCTCTTTTTAAGATCGGACATTTTTTTCTCTCTATTTTCACATTTTTTTTTTTGTCAGACAGCTGTCACATGTCTTTTTCCAGCTGTTGCATTTTAAATGTGTCGGCTGTTAATAGTTCAAGTCGAACATTGTGAGGACTGAAAGGTCCACAGTGTGTGTGAACATTGGGAATTAAGTTCGCAAAACAGGTGTGTCACGAATCTTTGTGACCGTGGCATATTCCCTAAATAAGTTATTAAATACGTATAACTTATTGAACACCCCCAAGTTGACAAATTTTCGACATGTCAATAAAATTTGACATGTGTAAGGCAAATGGCAAACTTCCGCCCTACAAAAAAAAAAGTTCCGTTTCGTTATGGATCTTTGGACAGCGTGGGCGAGAGCATCACCATAATCGCCGCCCCAGCAGCAACATCACCAACAACAGCAGCGTCTGTGAGGAGCAGGTAAGGGCAAAGTGAGCTGGGTACTGTTAAAGTGCTAACATTTTTTTTGAACAGCAGCACAAAACCCAGCAGTTACTTGCAACACAGCGGCTCTCCACAACAACAGGCCAAACACACAAACAGTGGTCCCAGGAGCAGCAAAACAGCCACAGCAACGGCTTCAACATCTGCGTCCACTCAAGCAGCTGGTTCAGCAATAGAAACCGAGGTTTTACTTTTGATTTTCGTATATAGTAAGATTTTAGAAATTTTTTTTTACCAAGTGCTTGTATAAAAGAAGCTCTTGCTAAAAAGAAGAAAAAAAAAGAACAGACTTACAATTTATATATATAGTATATATATCAAGGGTCCTGCTAGTATATATATATATAGTATGTTGTAGAAATATAGTCTTCTTGGTTTTTGAGTGAGGGCAATAATTATTGATACAGGTTGAGCCACTTGAGTGAAAATCGCTCGTTTTCGCCTTTGTTCCAACTGTCTAAGTAGCTGTTAGCTAGAAACTGTGTGATTCAGTTTTTTGGATTTGGTTTTTTTAGAGGAGAGATTGCCTATGATCGATTTGGACGGTTATACCGAGATTCTCTCAAGTGACTCAGGCAGTATTAACCAAGCTTATGTGAGATTATACAGCAAACAAAAATTCCGTGATGCTATATAATTTTTAACCAAAATTGAATCAAGTAGTTAGGATATAGCGGTTCTGGGTCCGGTGGCGCGGTGGTGCAAGCCGATGACGTCATGCCCGGCACTCAAGTATGAATGGATTTCTGCTTGTGCTTGTGGACGGACAGACAAAAAAACCGCAAGTTGTTTTTGCTTTAAGCGTTGATCATGTTCTTATCAGTGTTTGTATGTTTTATGATTTTTTTCATAACCCTCGCATTAGTTACAGCAAGACTCAAATTTTGCTGGTCAACTTGCTTTGTGAAAATATATATATTTATTTGGAATGAAGCAATTTAGGTACGGCGAAGGTTGAAGGGTTAAAGAAATGTTTATAAATTTATCATAAAGTCGGTAAGTATTAGGTGGGAGTCTTTGTTTTGAGCTTTTAAAAATTGGCAAGTTTGATATATGTCTTTGCTTTAAAGTTTTAAAAATTGGCAAGTTTGGTGTATGTCTTTGCTTTAAGCGTTGGTCATAATTTTATACACTACATTATCGGTAGTGGTAGTCAAGCGAGTTCTTATCAGTGTTTGCATGTTTTGTTTTTTTTTCTTAACCCTCGCATTAGTTATAGCAATGACTCAAAAAATAAATATATATTTATAAGACTTCTAACGTAGACTGCGTGGTGGCATACTTATCAGAGTTCGCATGAGTAAACGAAATACATAGCAACCAGGAAGAGTCAGGAAGTTTCTAGAAGCTTCGAGATATAGAAAAACTTCGAGAACATTTTAGAAGCTAACAACAACATCACCAAAAAAAAAATTTTTTTAAGTCAAAGGTGATAAGAGCCAAGCTTCATGGTGTGAGAGAGAGAGAGAGAGAGAGAGAGAGAGAAAGGGAGAGAGAGAGAGAATTTGATAGTAAGAGAGAGAAAGGGAGATAGCAAATAGCGCGATCCTATACAAAGAATACTTCAGAATCAACCTAACCTAAGCCAATGCCAAGAAGAGACAGGAAGTTTAGCAGATACCTGCTAAAACTGGTCTGTACTGTTCTACAGCTACCGGCTAAAATGGTCTGTACTGTTCTACATCTATCAGCTAAAATGGTCTGTACTGTTCAACAGCTACCGGCTAAAATGGTCTGTACTGTTCAACAGCTACCGGCTTAAACTGATCTGTACTGTTCTACAGCTACCTGCTTAAACTGATCTGTGCTGTTCTACAGCTACCTGCTTAAACTGATCTGTGCTGTTCTACAGCTACCTGCTTAAACTGATCGATAATCAATCAATCAATCAATCACAATATCGATAATCAATCAAACAATAATTCAATATGAATGAAATATTCAATAAGGCCTTTCAAATCATCTGAAAGTCATTGATCATAGTTATAAGTGGTGCTGCACATTTTCCGAATCGTTCATCATATGGATTGGTACAACGTGGGTTCTTGCCTTGATATATGTCAAAATTTAACATGTAACCGTTTGGCCGATTGGTTTACCTTTCAAAAACTGCTTGCAACCGTGTCGTCCATTGTCATCGTAAGATAAATGTTGTGTTGGGTGATAGTTCTTCAACATATTTGACTTGAGATGGTCCGTAATTGGACGTAGCTTCCATAGCTTATCTTGGTTATCAACAGATGTGACCAAATTGGGCTCAAAATGTAGTGTAATTAAAGAAGTTTAGCTATTTATTTAGTAACTTTAGATTGCCTATTTTTATTAGTAAAACAGCCTCATCAACAACAACAACCACAACAACAACAAGAGTAAGAACAACAACAACAACAACAACAGTAAGACCAACAAGAACAAGAACAAGAACAAGAACAAGAACAACAACAACAACAACAACAACATCAGTAAGAACAACAATAGCAACAGTAAGAACAACAACAACAAGAATCATTATAAAAAAGCAGCCGATTATGGGCGTTCACTATGAACGCAGCCTTAGCTTATATTAGCTTAGGTTAGCTTAGCTTAGTTTTTGACATATCAACTTTTAATTCTTATCTTCTTTTTTGCCCTTGCACTTGACCGCAAAAATTGTTTATTTATTTTAGAAGTAACATAAAAAACATGTTTGAACTTGTACATTGCTACCTTATCTTGAACTTGCGGGTTATGAGTGCGCTTACTATGAAGCTTGGCTCTTATCACTTTAACCTTGAAATTAGTATTGAAATTGAAATTAAATAAAATTAAAATCCGTACCAGGATGGGTATGGTTGACGTCATCGGCATACAATAACATAAGTCGACTTCTAAAATGTTCTCGACGTTTCTGCATCTCGAAGCTTCTAGAAACTTCCTGTCTCTTCTTGGCATTGGCTTAGGTTAGGTTGATTCTGAAGTATTCTTTGTATAGGATCGCGCTATTTGCTATCTCCCTTTCTCTCTCTTACTATCAAATTCTCTCTCTCTCTCCCTTTCTCTCTCTCTCTCTCTCTCTCTCACACCATGAAGCTTGGCTCTTATCACCTTTGACTTAAAAAAATTTTTTTTTTGGTGATGTTGTTGTTAGCTTCTAAAATGTTCTCGAAGTTTTTCTATATCTCGAAGCTTCTAGAAACTTCCTGACTCTTCCTGGTTGCTATGTATTTCGTTTACTCATGCGAACTCTGATAAGTATGCCACCACGCAGTCTACGTTAGAAGTCTTATAAATATATATTTATTTTTTGAGTCATTGCTATAACTAATGCGAGGGTTAAGAAAAAAAACAAAACATGCAAACACTGATAAGAACTCGCTTGACTACCACTACCGATAATGTAGCGTATAAAATTATGACCAACGCTTAAAGCAAAGAAATACCCCAAACTTGTTAATTTAAAAAAGTTTAAAGCAAAGACATACATCAAACTTGCCAATTTAAAAGTATAAATAAAGCAAAGACATACACCAAACTTGCCAACTTTATTAAATTTATAAACATTTATTTCCCCCTTCAACCATCGCCGTATCTAAATTGCTTCAACCCATATTAATGCATATATTTTCATATAGCAAGTCATATCATTTCAGCTAAAGTCAGCCAGCAGAATTTGAGTCATTGCTATAACTAATGCTAGGGTTATGAAAAAAATCATAAAACATACAAACACTGATAAGAACATGATCAACGCTTAAAGCAAAAACAACTTGCGGTTTTTTTGTCTGTCCGTCCACCAGCACAAGCAGAAATCCATTCATACTTGAGTGCCGGGCATGACGTCATCGGCTTGCACCACCGCGCCACCGGACCCAGAACCGCTATATCCTAACTACTGAATCAATTTATATAATATATCCTTATTTATATGTCCTTACCTACTGCGACTTGGAAATAAGTCAGATTCAATAAGTTTTTTTTGAATTCGTCTCTTCAACTTGAAGTTCATCTGTTTTAACGTCTATAAAAATAAACTATAACTACTAAAAAAAAAAGAAAAAAAAAGTACCTAAAACATCAGCATCGATTATGTCCATTGCTTGTTACGCACTAAACACTGAAAGCCTGACAACAACGTCCACCACAACCACACCAACGATATCAGCTGTACCGAAAACTTCAGTATAAAAGTCACTGCCGCCAGCAGCGTCAGCTGCACCCAGATCATCTTTACTCAAAACATCAGCAGCATCGTCATAGTTAAAAATAAAGTTTGAAATGAAAGAATGGATTTGATATAAAAGAAACAAAATTAAAAATATAAAATTTCAAAAATTTAAAAGAAAAATTAAAGTAGAAGTAAGTGAAAGTATTGGGTTCAAACCTGCAAAGAGAAGAAAATAAAAAAAAACAAAATTAAAAATATTATATTTCAAAAATTTAAGAGAAAAATTAAAGTAGAAGTAATTAAAGTAAATGAAAGTATTGGGTCTAAGCCTGCAAAGAGAAGAAGTTAAAGGAAACAAAATTAAAGTATTAAGTTTCAAACCTAAAAAGAAAAATTGAAGTTAAAGATTTTTTTGATAAAAAGAACAAGAATTATTTTGAATAAATTTACTTATCTTTTAATGATCTTAAGTAGTTGGTGATAGTAATTTTGAGATGACCTTATTAAGTAATTTTTTTCATATATTATAGTTTCCAATTAGTTGTAGATATTCACTTATCTCTTGGATAAAGAGTAGAATTTGCTTAATTGCCTTGTTTTATATATTTACTTATTGTTTTTCGATAAAATTAAAATTTTTTATTTACTTGGTTTTATTTATGAAGTACAACGTTTAAAAAACAAAACAAAGAATATATGAAGCCGTGTGTTAAATATTTAAACAGCACTTAATAGATTTTTTTCTTGGATAATTTCACAGATTGGAGTTCTAAATGCTGGCACCAACATTTTTTTCTTTTTGAACCTTGCTTTTAAGATAAATTGGTGAGTTTTAGTCATAAGTGATTTGAAAGTTTATAAGATATATATATCGGTGATTCCATGTCAATTCGACTTTTTTTGAGCAAAACCTGACCTTTGTGTTTCCGATTTTTTTCAAACTTTGAATGTAGGTAGTGCTCGTAAAAATAACTTAAACTGTGTTTTTTGTTTTTGCCAAAAACTTTTTTTTTTGAAATTATACACTGTGAAAGATATCAAAATATCTACAAAAATACAATTTGTGCATGTTTTCATTCAGTTCTAACTTCGAAACCGTAAGTCGTATAGAAAAAGAACTAAGGTATATTTTAAAGACCTTGATTGTGTCTTTTTGGTGGTACATTTTTTTTGCAGTGCTTTTATGAAAAAATTTTTTTTTTTTTAATCTTAAATTTTTTAAACTTATTTTTCAAGGTCATCGCAACAAATTTTTTACCTTTTTTATATAGTGTCTTTTTAAGGAATCAATTCCAAGGGCTAGTTCAAAATTTTAGGATGGAATTTCAACGATTTCTATTTTTAAAGATTTTTTGAAAAAATGACTACAACAAATTTTCTGTTTTTATAACGAAAATTCAATATTTTCTTTTTTATATGTATTTTGCCGATGAGAGAGGTCATACTGTAATTGTAAACACCAGTCATCGTGATTAACTGCAAGAATCATTGCTCATAAAAACGTAATAGTGATAAAAAAAATTCCTTCTAATTGTTTAGAAGTTATATAGCATTTCAAAGCATAGAAATTTCACCTTATGCTACTACCCACACGTAAGAATTTACATCTAAAAATTCAAATTTTTACACTTCTGAGTAGGCCATGAATTTTCGAGAATTCAAATATTCAATTGTTCAAGAATTTCCTTCGACTAAGCGAACTTCATCTCAATACATTTAAACCAGTGTCGGGCAAAATTGAAAAACCTATTCACATGTGATTGAGCTAGATTTGCTGCCGACGTCAATGTTTTCACATGTACACAATAAAAATTTCGTGTGGCGTACGAACAGTAGCCGAGTTATGACTTTGGTTCGTGCTTATGAGAAGCTGTGAGCTTAATTTTGCTATTCAAATCATGTCAGTTGACGTTAAGCATTCAAGAAGGCAAGAACTCGCTTCTGCTCGCTTCGCAACTACAGAGAGAAAAATGTTTAATGATAAATGGATGCTAGATTTCTTTTTTATAGAAAATACAAACGCTGTAGCGCAATGTCTTATATGCGAACGCACTGTTTCTCGTTCCGTATTGATGTATGTGCAAAGGCATTACTCGGTTTGTCACGCACAATTCAATTTAATTTTAGGAGAAGAACGAAAACTAAAACTTTTCGAATTAAAAGCTAAATATTTTTTAAGGTTTATTGCTGATGATTTTAATCAAAATATAAATAATTCTTATATTCATCATAATATTTCTTCATTACAATTTAAAAAGGCATCCTATGCTGTGTCATTGGCCTTGGCAAAAAAATGCCGACCGTATGAAGATGGTATGTTTTTTAAAGAATTAAGTCAGGTTGTTTTCAGTTTTTTTGGGGAGCAAGGAAATGAAATGCAACAAATTGTAGAACAAATACGTTTATCCAGACGAACAATAACTCGCCGAACGGAAGTTATTTGTAAATATTTATATTTTACCACTAAGCAAAGGTTATTAAACTGCAAATTTTTTTCTATATGTCTTGACGAGAGCACGGACATAAATAACTTAAGCGTATTAATCATATGTGTTAAGTCAGTTGATGAAAACTTACAAACAACAGAGGAAATACTCTCCGTTGTTTCAATGCATGGGCATGTTACAGGCGAAAACCTCTTTAAAATACTACAACAAAATGTTTTTTCACTTTTTAACAAAAAAAAGTTGACTGCGATTTGTACTGATGGAGCCAGAGTGATGACTGGAAAAAATCAAGGGCTGATAGGTTGGTTAATGAAAAATAATATAAAAATTCCAGCTTTTCATTGCATTATCCATCAGCAGTCGCTTTTTTCGAAAGAGTTAAACCTTTCCTATGTAATGGAAATAGCCATCAAAATTATTAATGCAATTCGAGGGGGGCATAATGCACTACGGCACAGAAAATTTAAAGATTTTCTCGATGAACTTGATGCCGAGTTTGGTGATTTAATTTTGTTCACAGAGGTTCGTTGGCTTAGCCGTGGTAGGAGCTTGCAACGCCTTTTTGATTTGAGGAATGAAGTTTTACTGTTTTTGGAACAAAATTTCTTTTCAAAATCGGATGATTTAATTTCAAATCTTAAGAATAAAGATTTTTTATTAGACTTAGCCTTTTTATGCGACCTTACTCTTTTATTAAATCAATTAAATCTGTCACTGCAGGGTAAAAACAGACATATTTTTGAGCTAGTGCCTATTGTAGAACACTTTGAGCGCAAACTAAATATTTTAATAATTCAATTAAAAAATAATGATCTGTCCAATTTGGATAAAACCAGGATAATATGGTCAGATAATTTAAATTTTAATAAATTAATAGACTATACAAGGATTGTTGAAGAGTTATTAATAAATTATAACAAAAGATTTCAAGATTTTCAGATAATTAAAACCGCAATTGAATTGCATAATAATCCTTTAATTTGCAAAATTAACGACCAACCAACAGAAATACACGCAGAGCTAACAATGCTGCGCAATGATATAAGCCTTCCCTTGGAAATGGGTCAACATTTTTGGAAACAGGTAAGAGAGGAAACATATCCAAATATTAAACATGAAATCTTCCAAATATATTCTATGTTCAGTTCCTCCTACGATTGCGAGGTTGGATTTTCAACCCTCAAAATTATCCAACATAAATTTAGAAACCGTTTATCAGATGAACATATCTCAGATTTACTGCGCATTAAAAGTTATGAAGGCAACATAAATATAGACGATATAATAGAATTTGCAAAGTTACTATAAAAATAATAATAATAATAATAATAATAATAATAATGATAATGATAATAATAATTATAATAATAATAATAATAATAATAATAATGATAATGATGATGATGATGATGATGATGATGATGATGATGATGATGATAATAAAATAATAAATAATAATAATAATGATAAATAATAATAATAATAATAATAATGATAATAATAATAATAATGATAATGATAACAATAATAATGATAATGATAATAATAATGATAATAATAATTATAATAATGATAATAATAATAATTAAAATAATAAAAAATGATAATAATAATTAAAATTATAAATCATAATAATTACAATTATATAAATAAAACATAAAAAAAATGCATTTTATTTACAGTGTAAATAAAACCAGCGCTGTCGCTCTCTCATGGACACAGACACAAGCTTGCATGTTTATGTATTGTTTTGCCCGACACTGATTTAAACGAATTTCAATTGCCACAAGTGTCGTGTCCCAAAAACTGAAGTCGAACAATATTTTATGAAAGTTAAAAACAAATTTGCTTTTTATAGTTGAGAACGTTGCTCTTGAAGTGTGAAATGTGACGGCTTGGGTGGCACAATTAAAAGACTTGCCGCGAGGGCTAGTCTGCAAAATGTCAACGAGCCTATAAATACCCCAAAAAGATTTTTTAATTGGGTTTCAAAGAACATAAAAAATATTGACACTGAATTTTTTTCTTCAGAACAGTACCGCGAAGAAGCTCAAGTTCTCCAAAAACGCTTTAATAAAGCAAAAATAATACATGGAACTTTGACCCACCACTCATTTATTCCTAAAGGAAAAGGAAGAATTGAAATGCGAGTAACATCCACAGCACCTACGTCAAATATTGTACAGGTTTATAAAAATTTAAAAAAAAAATAAAAAATTTTTGGTTTTGTAAACTATTGACTTTATTTAAGTGTTAAAAGATATCTTTTTGGATTTTCATTGGTATTGACATAAAAAAATGGAAAACTTTCGATATTAGAATAAGAAATATTTTAAAGACATTTAAAAAAAAAAACGTTAAAAATAGTAATCGTTGAAATTCCAACCTAAAATTTTGACTAAGCCGTGAGAGTTGATGCTCTAAAAAGACACTGTATAAAAAAGGTAAAAAATTTGTTGCGATGACCTTGAAAAATGAGATTAAAAAATTTCAGATTAAAAAAAAAAAAAAAATTTCATAAAACTGCTACAAAAAAAGTGCACCACCATAAAGACCTTGTCAAGGTCTTTAAAATATATCCTTATTTTTTTCTGTGCGACTAACGGTTTCAAAGATACAGCGGTTTGAATACATGCACAGTTCGTATTTTTTAACATATTTTCATATTTTTCACAGTGTATATCTTAAAAAAAAAAATTAAAACCCAAAAACAAAGTACGCAGATATAATACTTTTTAGGAGAACTATCCAAGCAGTGAGTTTCAAAATTTTCAAAAATAGTGATGTCAGAAACGTGGTCGATTTGACATGGAATCAGCGATATGTATATTAAGTGCAGTTAAACATAAATAACATAATTGAAAAATGAAGTAAGATTAGTTTATCGAAAGCCGAAAACTTGGAGAGTCGCGAAAGAGCCAGTTTCTGAATTGAACAAGGACTCAAATAACTTTTCGAAGAAATTAGAGCGAATATTGACAATGAATATTGACGAAGAGGGAGAATACAGGATTCCGGCACAACAAATGAAAAAGCGGCTTCAGGAGGCCAAGAGAGAGCTGGACCCGTTGTCTGAGAAACGGAGAGAATGACGCAGATGATGGCACTTTTGATGGAGCAAAACAGGATGCTGATGAATTGCGTAGGAGAAGTGAGCAGATGAGAGGATAAGTATCGTCATCAAGGAATAGGGTGAATGAGGTGGATGGGTCGATGCACCCTAACACACCGCCTCGTCCACCAGCATCAACGTCAACTCCTGATAGAGAAGAATTGTCGCGGAAAGGGCTGTAGGGGCTGCTGGAGATGGCAATGCTGGGCAGGGTAATAGACGCCAGGAGTTACCTCCAGCAAATTCTTCTTATCCAACATATAGTCAGACCGACATTCTAAGAAGGAAGCGCTTTGACTTTGAGCGGTGGCACATTAAGTTTGAAGGGACGAAAAAAGACATGACAGTGGAAAGATTCGTATTCAGAGAACAAACACTGCGGTAACAATAAGACTTTGTCAAAGGCAAAGCATCTCGGTGGTTTTGGCAAGTGTTGGAGGTTCACGCAGATGAGGCTTTCGTCCACTACTTCGCAGGCGAGTGTTGTTAAAACAATTCAAATCAGCTGATTCTGATTGTGAAGTAATTCGGGAGATCATGGATCGAAAGCAATAGCCAGGGGAAAGCTTCGAAGAATTCTACGCTGAGTTCATGATCTGACCTTCAAATTAAGAAAAAAAGATTTCTGAAAGAATGATAGTGTCGATCATTAAAGGGAACCTTAGACCTAACATGGGTAGCTTGCTGTGTTCCGCCAATTTTGATTCTTTCGTGGAGTTAAAACGGGAATCGAAGAAGGCGGAAAAGATAGTTAAGGAAAATAAAATGAGAAGTAGGGCAGTGAATGAGGTTGAGTACTGCAAGGAGGAGAGGGATAGAAGTAGCAAATCGCAAGGGGGTGAATAGTGGGCAGGTAGCTAACTTTGGAAGCAAGCAAATAACAGGCAATAGCATTCATGCGGAAAGACAAACTACAGGTCCAGGGGTTTGATATGAGATATCAAGATATGAAACCGTAAGTCGAGGATAGTCCCTCTTACATGTCACGAAGGGCTACGTACAATTTTTGTTTGTCGCCTATCCATTTGAATCTGTGTTATAGTTGTGGAATGCCAGGAGACTTCTTCAACAGGAGTCAGCATCAAGGTCCCAAATGCTTGTCCTCTTTCCACGATATGCACTGTTTTGCCTGTGGTAGTGATGAGTCTTTTTGTGTGGTCAACTCAGTTTTAAACACGAGCCTGGCGGAGGTATACGGGAACTCTTGCAAGCAAAAGCAGAACCCGAAGAAGTAAAGTTACAGCTTTTGAACAAAGAAAGTCAGGTAGGAGTTCAGACGCATGACACGAGCACAAAACCACAAACTAAGAGCTTACATCAACGTAAGCAGGAGTATGAAGAACCGTGAGAAAGGATTTTTGTAGAAGAATGCGTAGTAGGAAAGAAAGCTAGGAACTTCAAAAAGACATTAATGATGCGAGGGAAAACAAAGACGATGAAGCGAGTAAAGTGAATGATAATAGCGACGATAGTAACGCTAAAAGGTGTTAACAGGTTTTTTGCACAGACTAAAGTAGACGGAATTGAAGTGTTGGTGCTGCTAGATTCTGGGACATGTGCAAGTTGTCTTGGAAGAGAAGCAATGGAATTCATGAAGGGCAATAAAGATAAGATAATCGCAATTCACGGACAAAGTGTTCTCACGGCAGACGGAGAGTGATACAAGAAAAAAAAGACAATTGGCCTGAAGGAAAAGAAAGATAAGATAGCCGCAACCCACGGACAAAGTGTTCGTACGGCAGACGGAGGTGAGACTGCAGTGGTTGGGGTTATTTCATTATCGGTGTTGTTGGAGGGATTAACAAAGGATATTCAGTTTCTCATTGTTCCGGCCTTATAGAAGTATATTTTGGGGTAGATTTTTGAAAAGTCTTTGAAATCAGTCTTTTTAGTGTTGAAATAGACCAGGAACAGACTCTGCCTGGACGCCCGCAAGGTCAATGAAAGGACCGTCAAAGATGCATGTCTCCTACTACATATAGATGGACTTTTAAGTCGGTTACAGGAGACACGCTTTTTCTGAGCGATCGACCTCAAGGATGCTTTCTAGCAGATACCACTGGAACGGAAGTCGAGGGAGAAGACAGCGTTCACAGTTCCTGGAAGGCCACTGCATTAGTTTGCCGTTATGACTAACGGGCTGTGCAACGCTGCCCAGAGAATATGTCGTCTCATGGATAAAGTCATTCCCGCTGCTCTGAGTCAGTATGTTTTTGTCTACCTGTATGACCTTCTAGTGTGTTCTGCCCTTTTCGAAATCCATTTAGCACTCCTGGAGGAAGTCGACAGTTGTTTACCTGAAGCTAACGTGTCCATTAACGTAGAGAAGAGCAAATTTTGTTATAGGGAAGTAAAGTTCCTAGGGTACGTGGTCGGGTATGTATTCGAACTGACATGGGGAAAGTATCCGATATAAAGGACTTTCCGGAATCAAAGTCACCAAAACAGCTCCAACGTTTCCATGGGATGGCCGGATGGTATCGTCGGTTTATTAAGGATTTTGCGAAAATCTCCGGACCTTTACACGACGGTTTGACTAAGGACAAAATAAAGAAGTTTGAGATGATAGAAGTGGCAAAGGTGGCTTTTGACACTCTGAAGCATATGACGCATTGACACAGGGGGTAGGGGGGGTACTCTTCCAGGTGTACGATGAGAGGAATGATGACATCCGATTGCTTTCATGTCAGCGAAACTAAACAACGCGCTGAGAAATTAAAGTGTCACTGAGCTGGAATGTTATGTTGCAATGTTAAGCGTCAAAAAAGTCCGTCCTTATATAGAAGGGCTGCCCTTCACTATAATAAGTGGCTCATGGGTCAGAGGGATTTATCCGGAAGACTCGGCAAATGGTGCCTGAAATTTCAGGCTTATAATTTCAATATTGAACACCGTAAAGGGGCCCAAAATGTATTGTAGTACTGGATGCTCTCTCTCGAATGCACATGGAATGGCTAAGTGCACAGGACAGGCTATTAGATGTAGACATCAGCTCTCCGAAATTCTCGTCAGATGAATACCAAGAGCTAAAGAAGACAGTGACTGACAGTGAAGGCAAATTCCCAGACTTATAAGCGTACAGCCTGTTCTACAAGGAATACCATTGACGAGGATAGAGCCTAAAAACTTTGGGTGCCATCTTGGCTACTTGGTGACTTACCCAAAGCAACACATCTCTCTCCATCAGCTGGTCATGGGGGTATTCATAAGACCTTGGCAAGGCTACGTGAAAAGTACTTTTGGCCTGGAATGACAACTGATGTGCAAGATATAATTAAGAACTATGATATTTGTAAGGCCACTAAAACACCTACTAAGGTCTCATTACCAAAAGACCCTTCCAACGGATTTGCATTGATTTTATGGACCCATATCCTAAGAGCAAGGAGGGCAATGTATTTATATTTGTTTCTCTTGACCATTTTTCAAATTTCGTCTTTTTAAAACCTATGCGTAGGGTCGCGTCTGAGGGGGCCACCAAATTCCTGGAAAGGGACGTTTTCCATGTGCTTGGGGTACCCGAGTATATCCATTCCTACAATGGGAAATAGTTTGTCTCTCCCCTATTTAAAGGTTTGCTCAATAAATGTGAGGTACAATATGTAAGGACAGGATTTTACTCCCCGCAAGCAAATGCACCTGAGAGGGTAAATAGGTCTGTGCTTTGTGTTCGTTTGTGGGAGATAATCAGAGAAATTGAGACCTACATGTAAGTGATGCGGCCTTTGCACTTAGGAGCGTGGTTCAAAGTTCCATTGGTTTGGTGTGGAGCCGTATTATGCGGTGTTTGGGCCACACATGCCCCAAGATGGCATTGCATATGAAATGGTGAGGCGGCTCCACTCGGTAAAAGATATATATGCCAGGATCCTGCCCTTGGTAGACAAGCAACAACTATTGAGAGACAGAATTTTAACGAGCTACGTCAAGCCCACGAGAAGAGCCAGAAAACTTATAATACTGTGAGGGTACGCGCACGTAAAATGTTTTTTTTCGGTGCCTATTGTAGGCGCCTTTAAGCATGAACTATGTTTCATATATATTGTGTGAATCAGAGCACATAAGAAGCTTTTTTTAAGCCGCTTTAAAGTAAGCGTCAAAAAAAGGCGCCTACTAAATTTCATGAATGTGGAAACATTTTTTCTACGCTCGAAAGCGACATATTGTCAAAAATTTGTGTACTCAAAAATTGGTTAAAAATCGAGTTTGTTTTAAAAAATATTTTTACATAGAATATTTAATTTAAAAAAACACAAATGGACGCGATGGATACGGAGTCATTGATTGCAAGCGTGTTTAAAAGAAATAAACAAAATAACTTGTCTTTGTTCCCAAAAGTTTTAAGCCGCTATTTTCGCAAAGAAAGAGGTCTTCCTCTGATGATGACTTTTTTAATAATATATAAAATGTACTCTTCAATTTTTGAAGTGTAACAGCTTTTTCTCGACTCTTATAAGTTTCTATGTGCTCACAAAAAATATTAGGCGCCAACAGTAAGGCGCCGAAAATAAGCTCCGTAAAAAAGCGTTCTATGTGCGCCTACCCTAAGTCAGGATATAGCATTTAAAGTAGGCCAAGTAGTGCACAGGAAGAACTTTAAGCAGAGTAACTTGGCTTATCTTAAATATTGTGAGTTTATCACGACAAGGATTTGCTTGCATCTTAGTATTTGATAGATGTCAGTGAGCATTGGTTTAGATAAATTTTTTTTGTGATAACGTAGGTTATTCATGATTTGCTTAAATGAAAGAAAAAAATTTGCGGTGATATCTTTTGGGTCTAGGATTTTGTCTTATAAGTTTAATATCCCATGTTCCTTGTATGGTAGAGATTATGGCCCGGCTAGCAAGTAGCTTAGAGAGCATGAGAGTGTGGGTCGAGGCCACACGTTATTGGGTAAGAAACCAGAACAGGTCTGCAAGCAAAATTTTTTTTAAGAACTTGCTCCATGTTTCAGGAAACATCGGCGGATTCGAGCATGTTGCGTAGACCTGTGTCTGTTTTCAAAACTTGAGGTAACGGTCAACTGGGTTGTGATTAGAAACATTAGGAGTGAGTGTGAACCGTCAAGCAAGAAGGAGAAAAATTTTTACAGGTGATGGTCGTTCTTAGCTTGGTGAATCTGGTTCAGATGATGTTTGAATGTTGTAACTGAAGTTAAGTCACTTAAACGACGGCACAATAAACTATAAAGAGGAAAAAATCAAGTCGATGTAGTGGTAAATTTTTCATAACGGATTTAACCAGAGCATGACGAGAACACTAATGCAAGTCAATTTGACGACAACGCCTAAGACATGATTCTGGGCGAACTCTTAGCGATTTTCTCGTGCCGACATGACAACGACATGATTCTGGTCAGACAGTAAGTTGCTCACCCAGGAATTTAAGAGTTGACCGTCAACTGTTGACGTGTGTAAACCAGGACTTACTAGCAAAACTATAAACAAAAAAAAAAATTGTTTAACCAAGAGACACAAATGAACCCGAAACAACGATTCGTAAAACGATCGTCGGATAACAACAAAAACAGTTTTCTACTTCGCATCGGGGATGAAAAATTGAAATTTCAAAATGTTACTAGTTTCCCAAAAAATGTGTACCTTTTTGGTCACGAATGTACCTATAATTATTCACCATTGATGTTTTGTTTTCGTCTGATTTATAAAATAGCCTTTTAAAATCTTTTTATTCAAAATTTGAAACAAAAAATAAGTAAAAAATGTAATTTCCTTTTTCTAAGTAAGTATAAATTTTAAAAAAAGACTTTTTTTAAAATTCTGTCTCATTCAGATAGAAGTTATTTTCATTCCGTTTTAAAATTAATTAAATTAAATTTTCGGGTCGGTAAAAAAAAACAAAATATTTTTTTAAACATAAATGTATATTTTACCAAATTTGAAAATTTTAAAACTCTAAACAAATTTCTTTTAATAAAAACCATCACATCAATATCATTTTTTTTTACTTTCCTATAAATGTACCGCCGGCCTTAATTAAAAACAATTAAAGATATATTCATTAACATAAATTTGTAGTTCGAAACATTTTCATTAAAAAAAGTTCAAAATATTTTAATTAAAAACAGGTAAAAATATATTAATTTGTTATCATTTTAAGAGAATTTTATGGGTTTTTAGGGCATTTTTAGTGCTTTTTAGTGGATGTTTTTAAGGGCATCCAAATTAGAACCCTTATAATAAGTACCTTGTATCACAGGAATAAATTTGATATGCGTATTTATAATTCGCTGTAATATTATAAAGCAGCCAAAGAAAAACTGCGCAAAGGGAAAGAGTCCTTAAGGCTTTTATTTTTCGTATGTTTGTATGCACTCGTACTATTCAAGATAGTGTGGAATTAAAAACCCGAATAGAATTGAATAGCAGTTGTTAAATTAACTAATTGTTAAAGAACAGAAAATTATTTTTTCGAATGCTTAGTGGAAAACTCATTTAACCAATGGCGGAATTTACCTAATATGAAGCGATTGTACCTAATGTACCTTTCAGGTCAAAAACGTCGGAAAAAGTTACAATTGTGCCTACTTTTCATCCCTGCATTCTTTTGCGGACTTAGTATTTTTGCTTCGTTTTATTAGCAAATTCTCAGCAAAATTGTCTCCTTCCTTTGTTTTTTGATTGCTGTGTGCGTCATGTGTTATCGTTCTATGCCTTATGCATAGCAGTGATCATTAATGAAACGTTTGCTTTGTTTTCGTTTTCTATACTGACATATTAGAAAAAAATATAAGCATTACGTTAGCTCTCTCATCCGCTGAAAGGTGAAAAATCGAATCGAATTTGCATCACTCTCTGAGAGATCGGTTCGGATATCTTTGCATTTCTTTTCGTGCTCTGGCTAAAATACGATGTAAAAGTTTTCCATTTCTATATTTCTTCATTAAGTTGTTGTACCATAAGTTTGCTTATTCTACCTTTACCCCTACCCGGTAGCAATCTTGACGTGATGTAGGGGCTTAAGTTGCAGAGACACAATGGCTATGCTGGCGGGAGGTGTCCCCCCCTGTTGGGTCAGATAGACTTTGTGGAGCAGCGAACCAAAGGCTACCCCCCCTAACCCAGGGTGTCACGCGATACCGTGCCCATTGGGTGGTTTGCAGTCAGGGGGTATACCGACTGTACTCGAACGGTGCCTTCTTGATACCTGGCCGCCTCAAGAAGTAACTGTGGCCTTACCATGGTATGCGGGCTCTGGCATGGTCGACCACCCTTTCCCAGCCATAATTAGAGACTGCGACGCTTTTGTCCTCGGACACGAGCCACCGGTCAACCATAAACATGAGCACAAACAATAAAAAACACAACAACAAAATTGAAGACTTGCGGGGAATCACCGCAAGCAAAGCAGCAGACCTTATGGAGCAAAGAGCCCAAGATGAAGGTCATAGGCGGGGCACCAACCCGTGGAGATTACCTCCAGCTAGAGTGCAAACCAACTCACGCAGTAGGGATCAAGTGGAGCAAAGAATCCGCACTGACGATCACAGGCACTGCAGAACGCAGATCAGGAATAAGCCGTACGGCGGTGGTCAAGTGGAGCACAACATCCACAAGGATGACCACAGGCCAAGTACCAGCAACCGGAGGTCAAGCACGAGCCCCAGTAATACGCGCCCATCGCTAACGAGCGAGCACCAAAGTAAGGCGTCTGCTAAGAGAAGAATCCCCAGCACCGAAACCGCGTCCACATCGAGGAGACGACCAGGGCATAATAGGGAAGGTAGTCCGGCCGAGGGGCGTAGAAATAGGCCCTTCGCTAATAAACGCCGCACTATACACCTTCCAATGCGTGGGGAACCAGGAGGGCTAGACGACCCACTAAGAGTCGGCCTAAGTGGAGCAGGCACTAGATGGTACCTGAGGTATCTGGAGCAGGGCATGGCACCCGAAGCAGCTCGTGAAAAAGCACTAGAGCATCGGGGCAACACCGGACAACCAGAGGCACAGAAGAGAGGCAGCAGCGAAATAACCCCTCCTCTTCGGCCAGAACTTAAAAAAGTCAGGATTGCACCTGAAAGCAAGAGCAGTTCAGAGCCTGGGGCAAAAAGACCCGCGAGTGAACTGCAGAAAGCTAAGACCAGCTATGCCAGCGTAGCCAAAGGCATAACAATTGCGGTCCTACCAAAGGAATATCCCCGGCAAATGTTAAGTTCGGAAGAGCTCTCGGAGCTAGAAGAAGCTATTCTTAGCGAAGTAGTGAAGGGCTGGGCCACCAAACTACAGTTTGAGGGAATCCACTTCCGGCCAGGCTTGCTACTGGTCGATTGTGCGAACACCTCGACAGCAGAATGGCTACAAGCAGTCGCACCAAAGCTTGAGCAGTGGAAAGGGCTCGAACTTAGGGCGTGTCCAGGGGAAGAGGTTCCCAAAGGACACACAATACGAATGTTCCTGCCAAGAAGTTCCAGTAAAGAACTCAGCCGATCTATGGGACTCATTGCCGCCCAAAATGAAGGCCTCAACACCGAGGCCTGGAAGATCCTAAGCTGTAAGGATGAGGGTAGCGGATCGATGCTCGTGCTATCAATAGATAGAGAGTCACTCGAGACTATAAAGTCTAGGGGCTCCTCTATTAGCTTCCGCTTTGGAACAATTCCGGTGTTGGGCACAAAACCCGCCCCAACGACCAGTTCAACCACAGCAGCAGCCTTAAGTGAGGCCACAGACACAGCGCCACCAGCACAGCAACCTGTGGAAGCTGCCACGGAGAACCCCGCCTCCGCCGTCTCTGTAATTGTGGCAACCCCTACAACTGTAGACCAGGCAGAGGGCATTGACCTCGCCGCTCTCTCGATTGGGACTTGCCACGAACCTCCGATAAAGGAAGTAGAAATGCTGCCTGAAGAAGAACGGGGCAGCAGCCCCGCACTATGATGAACATCACAGAAGGCAGCACGAAATTCGCCCAGGTTAACCTCCATCATGCGAAAGCTGCATCAGCAGTAATCGCCCGGAGGTTCGCCACAGAACAATTGGGCTTCGTGCTGATTCAAGAACCCTGGTGCTACAGGGGCCAGATTAGAGGCCTCTTTTGTAAAGAGAGTCAGGTAACTTGGGATCAAAGAACAAACGACCCCAGAGCATGTATCCTTATGCAGAAAAATACTAATTATATTTGTCTTTCAGAATTTATGACGCGGGATCTGGCTGTCATCGAAACAAAAATCGAGACCAACGGCATGCACCGCGCCATTGTAATTGCATCCGCATATTTCCCGGGAGATAACACCAGCATCCCCACAGCGGAGACAAAACGACTAGTGGAGCACTGTAAGAAAAACAACCTTCCACTCCTAGTCGGCTGCGACGCCAATGCACACCACACCATATGGGGAAGCACAGACGACAACACCAGAGGTGAGTACCTCCTAGAATATATATTAAGTAACAACCTAGAATTCTTTAATGTGGGGGTAAAGCCTACTTTTGTAACTAGGGCCAGAGAGGAGGTCTTAGATCTCACTATAGGAAGCCCATATGTTGGGAGTATGATTAGGGATTGGAAGGTATCACCGGAACCATCAATGTCTGACCATAGAATAATAGAGTTTAGACTTGGGGCAAAGTGCCAAGAGACAGTACCCAGAAGGAACCCTAAGAATACAAATTGGGATACATATACCAGTTTATTGAAAGAAAATCTACAAAATGTAAAATCTAGGAGCAAAATCAGTAACATCCTTGAACTTGAATGTTATGTAGAGCAGGTCAATAATGCAGTATGTAATGCCTACGAAACTAGTTGTCCTCTAGGAAATAAGGCAAGAACAAAACATACTCTGTGGTGGAGCGCCGAACTGACCAGGCTCCGGAAAAATGTGCGATGCAGCTTCAACACTGCAAAACGCACCGGAGAATGGCACAACTACACGGCGGCTCTAACTGAGTATAACAAAGAAATCAGGAAAGCTAAAAGACAAAGCTTTAGAACCTTCTGCGAAGACATATCCTCCACGCCAGCTGCAGCCAGGATCCATAAAGCAATGGCCAAAGGCAGGGTGGAGACAAATATGTCACTTCTTTTACCAGACGGAAGCTATACGCGTAAAGAAGAGCAACGGGTCAGCCACCTGCTAGAAACTCACTTCCCAGGTAGCACACAAATTAGTGAATGTGAGGCGGCAGGAAGGCTGACAGCCCCAAACCAAGAGGAATGGAAACTTGCCACAAGCATTTGCACGAAGGCTCGTTTGGAATGGGCCCTAAGAACCTTCCAACCATTCAAATCAGCAGGGGTAGACGGTATATTTCCAGCACTACTGCAAAAAGGTGCAGAGACAATACTACCCCATCTAGTTAAAATAACTAGAAGCAGCCTTGCGCTGGGCTATATCCCAAGAAAATGGAGAAGGTCTATAGTCACCTTCATACCAAAAGTAGGGAAAAAGGACTACACGCTACCTAAATCCTTCAGACCAATCAGCCTCACATCCTTTGTTCTTAAAACAATGGAAAAGGTGATAGACAACTATCTAAGAACTGAGATTCTGGAGAAAGCGCCAATGCACCCTTGTCAGCATGCATACAGGGCAGGTAGATCCACAGAATCCGCCCTATACCAGCTGACAAGCAACATCCAGTCAGCACTCGAGAACAAGGAAACTGTACTATGTGCCTTTCTAGACATAGAGGGAGCTTTCGACAACACATCCCACGAGGCCGTGAAAAGGTCGCTGTACAAGAAAGGGGTACACAGTATGCTTAGCGCATGGATTTGCCAAATGCTTAGCACCAGAACTGCAGAAACGAAAGTGGGAACCACCACAATAAGAATCAAAATAACCAAAGGCTGCCCCCAGGGTGGAGTTCTATCCCCATTGCTGTGGAGCCTAGTTGTGGACGAACTCTTATCGAAGCTAACCGATACTGGCATAAAATGCCAAGGCTACGCAGACGATATAGCCCTAATAGCAAGAGGCAAGTTCGAGAATACACTCTGTGACCTAATACAGAGAGGGCTGAAAGTAACAAAGGAATGGTGCACCACAGTGGGGCTTAACATCAACCCAGCAAAAACAACCATAGTACCTTTCACTAACAAGAGAAGCCTGCCAAACCTCAGAACGATGAGAATGGACGGCACTGAACTCCCTCTCAAAGCAGAAGTAAAGTACCTGGGACTTACACTAGACTCTAAACTTCTCTGGAGGAGACATGCTGAGGAAATTAAAAATAAAGCAACTCGCGCACTAATGGTATGTAAGAACCTGGCAGGGAAAAGCTGGGGCTGTAACCCTACAATTCTTCGCTGGATGTACACCATGATGGTGAGACCAATCCTCACCTACGGAGCAGTAGCATGGGCCAAAAGAACCAAGTTATCAGTAATGAGGAACATGCTTACAAAGGTACAAAGACTTGCCTGCGTATGCATCACAGGAGCTATGAGGACCTGCCCCACAGCAGCATTAGAAGTAATCCTCGACCTAACTCCTCTTCACCTCTTCATAGAGGGAGTAGCAAAGCGAACTTTGATAGGCATTGCAAAAGAGGGAACAGGATTAGGAAAAACTATCAGCAACAAAGAGAAAGAAGTTATCGCAAGGCAGATACCATACATCGATCAACCAAGAGACGATATAGTAAAAAGGTACAACTTCGAAAAACGCTTCGAAATTAAGCTTGGTACCAAGAAGGAGTGGGATAGTGAAATAATATCGCGAGTCACAAAACCACACAGTATAACATGGTACACGGACGGCTCCAAAACACTGGAAGGTATAGGTGCAGGGGTATATGGACCAAGAACCAGGCACTCGGTACCTATGGGGACAACACCCAGTATCTTCCAGGCGGAGGTCTTAGCAATACAGCTGTGTGCACAATTTAACCTGGACAGAAGTTACAAAGGTCAGGACATAATTGTGATGTCGGACAGCCAAGCAGCAATCAAAGCATTAGCTTCCTGTGAAATATCATCAGAAATGACTTGGGAATGCCTAACAAAACTGAATGAGCTAGGCAAGAATAACACCGTTACTATACTCTGGGTCCCAGGACATAAAGGAATTCATGGTAACGAAGAAGCTGATGAATTAGCGCGACGAGGCGCAGCCACACACTTTATAGGACCAGAACCATTCTGCGGATTGGGCACACACACTATCAAAGAAGAACTAAGAAAGGAGGAGAGGCACAAAAGATCAAACCTCTGGAAAAGCCTCCCAAAGCTAAAACAATCCAAAGTGCTCCTCAAAGACTTTAACTCTCGGAGAGCAAAATTGCACATAAGCTTAGGCAAACCGAATCTAAGAATTCTTACGGGGTTTCTTACAGGACACTGTAAACTGAAATACCACCTGAAGAAATTGGGCATCGAAACCGACAGCAACTGCCGTTTCTGCGAAGAAGCGGAGGAGACTCCAATACACCTACTTACCAACTGTGACGCAGTAGCTCGCAAGCGCAAGGCAACACTGGGGAACTACGAGCTGAGTCAAGAGGAAATCTCATCCATCGAACCGAAAAATATTCTCAAATTCATCAGAGAACTAGGTCTGGATGAGATTCTGTAATCCGTCAAAGAGCGGAGCATCAAGAAGGAGGTACAATAGATCTATATAGGTCGCAGTGCGCATCTCCAAACAAAACATTAACATTAACATTATTCTACCTTTAATAAATCCTTTTGCTCGCAATTCACTGACGCACGTCTTATGACCATTTGAATTTTCATGACCTTCAATGCGGACCGTAGCATATTTCCAATCACGAAAAAATTCACCACAGAGCACATTAGTCTCACTGCTATTGCTATATAGTACACATAGAGGACAAATTATTGAGCCAGTACTTTCGAAATAAATTATCAATCCTGTAGGTTGTATTTCTCCATTTTTTAGAGTGCGTTTAATGAACTGTTTTGAAAAATATCTTGATTTGTCGTTATAAACATTTCTCGATGTTATTAAATTTACATTGTTATTTTGTGGCGTTCCATTTACTGCTATTAAATTTCGCATTTCTTCATCAAATTTTGCATAAGTATGGATCCTTGCTAAATTTATAAAAACTTTCGGCTTGGCTGCCAATTGGCAAATTGCTTATAATTGTATTGTCAAAAGGGTTTTCAATTTGGTTATAGCTTTCAAATGGAGAACTGGAATAAGTCTCATCAGTATTGTTTTTATAAAGTTGCTGAGTTGTTGTGAATTAATATTACTGGATAGAAAAATTAGATCTAAAATTCTATTAAGGTTATTAAAATATGAATTAATTTGCATAAGTTCTATACTCAGCAGACTATCAATTAAATAGATTTCATGACTTTGAATAATGTTTAAAGGAGTTAGTTCACCGGAAACATTAGACCAAAAAACACTGCTGAGGTTAAAACCACCAAACACAGATAAATGGCTGCTGGCACCAATCGATGAATGAAGCGCTAGGATATTGTCTATATGTGCAACATAAATTTTATCCTCGCAACACGGCGGTATATAAGGTACGCACAAATAGAGAGCAGATGATCGAGTTAAAGCGACACAACGTTGATCGAGCAAAGTCTGTATTATGAAGTTTATGCAGCGCAGAACAGAAAACCCTCTTTACCGCAATAAGTTCGCCGCCACCTCGATCTAATTCTGTTTTAACAGAATCTCTTAACCTTCTTTTAGACATGCACTTCCCTGGTAGCGGCGCGCCCTTGTGTGCGCTCCTGCCTCACCTTAGCTGTTCCCAACACGAGGTCAAAGACATCGTCTCTGATATAAAGTAAAAATGGGCGGTAAACAGCTTCAAACCCTATAAATCACCGTGACCTGACGGCATTTACCCTATTGAATTACAAGAGGCTATGCATATAATAATACCTTGGCTTCGTATAATTTTCAATGGCTGCATAAGTTTATTATATATTCCCACAGATCACATACCACGACATCACATACCACCCCTAAAGACTTTAGGCCCATTAGCCTAACATCTTTTCTATTAAAGACGTTAGAACGCCTCTTAGATCTGTATCTCCGCAGTAACATAGATTCTGCACTACTATCGGCTTCACAGCATGCCTACAACAAAAGAAGATCCGTGGAAACGACCCTACATACGCTGATCGGGACCATAGAAAAATCCTTCTTAAATAATGAGTTTACTTTGGTTTCCTTCTTAGATATAGAAGGAGCTTTTAATAACGTAACACCACAAGCAATACAACGAGCACTAGTCGGACTGGGCATGAATAAGATCATTACAGAATTTATAGATAAGCTACTTAACAGTAGAATAGTTGTATCGGACCTGGGCGCATACAGCGCTATTAGATCTGTCTCAAGAGGTACGCCTCAAGGAGGTGTTCTCTCTCCACTCCTCTGGAATTTGGTAGTAAATGACGTACTGCTATCTCTGGAGAGAGATGTACTTGTAGTGGCAGCCTACGCCGATGACCTAGCAATCGCAGTCAGAGGCAAGTTTGCTACTACTCTATGCGACATTATGCAAAGAGCCCTTTGCTTGAACAATGGGCCAAGCCCTGTGGTCTTGGAGTTAATCCGGCTAAAACAGAGCTAGTCCTATTTACCAGGAAATATAAAAATCCGTCCTTAACACCAATCATACTAAATGGGTCTGTTCTGTCCCTTGCGAATAACGCAAAGTACATGGGACTCATCCTAGATAGAAAGCTCAGCTGGAAGTTAAACATAGCAGAACGCACTAAAAAAGCCACGTGGCACTTTATACTTCTAAAAAAGCCATAGGAACAAGATGGGGGTATTCGCCTCGTATCGTTCACTGGCTGTATACTGGGGTCATAAGACCTATTCTTCTATATGGAGTAGTAATATGGTGGCCGTCCATAGACAAGGTCACATATATGAAACAACTCCAAAAAGTACAGAGAATGGCATCTATATGCATCAGCGGTGCTCTGAGAACAACACCGACTGCAGCCCTAGAGACCATACTTCATCTTCTACCACTGGACCTGGTTGCCAAACAAACAACAGCCTGTTTGGTGATAAGACTTAGAGAACTGGTAGTATGGAAAAGTATGACAACGGGTCACTCATCCATACTTAACAACTTCAACTTCATTCCATCATGAACTGATTACTGCAAGCCCTCGATTTCCTTCGGAGGAAGGTATGGTACGCTTATTCCGCCTAAAACATATTGGGTCAATGGCGCACCAAGGAACGAGGGTGTCTATATTTCTATACAGATGAATCTAAATTAAACGACAAGGTCGGGTATGGGGTCTACTCAATAGAGCTTGGAATATCTCTGGCTAGTAGGCTTTCTGACCACTGTAGTGTGTTTCAAGCCGAATTGATGGGAATAGGGGAGGTTGCATCATGGCTTTCAAAAAACGTTGTCTCTAAACGGGAAATTTATATTTTCTCTGATAGTCAGGCTGCGATAAAATCGTTGGAACAAGTAGCCACAAACTCTCAAGTAGCCAAAGAATGCCGTGCTTCATTAGGGGAAATATCGAACTATTCCAGCATCAACCTAATATCGGTACCTGGGCATAAAGGCATAAAAGGTAATGAAAAGGCAGATGAGCTCGCTAGAAATGGGACACAAGCGCCACTATTCATAATGAACCCACCAGGTATCCCGTTAGCGACTCTGAAGCTGCTAATCAGTAACAATATCATATCAAAAGCCAACACTAGGTGGGCTGAACTCTCGACATGCAGTGCATCAAGGCTTATCCGATCTCTGCCGACACTAGATCTCGGGCAATCGAGAGCCCTTCTCTCGCTGGCAAGACCAAAACTAGCCACAATAGTGGCTGTCATCACAGTGCACTGCTTGATGGGCAGTCATGCCTACAGGTTAGGCGTTATCTCAAATGACTTCTGTAGAAGCTGCAGGGACGAGGAAGAGGAGGAAATCATCTCCCATCTTCTGTGCTCCTGTCCTGCGCTAGCCAGAAGAAGGCACAAATATTTAGGCTCTTTCTTCTTTCATGAGCTTGACGACCTGTCAAGCTGGTCAAGATGGTTCCATTATTAATAAAAGCCTGTGTGCAGCGGTATCACAATGGACCTATCTGGTCTAAGTGAGCTGGTGAATGTATTTTAATTACACCGGCTGCCGCTTCTACCTAACCTAACCTAACAGCATCTTGGTCTTTACGGTAAACATGAAACATATTGGTATTGAAATGTCACCATCGAAGAAATCGAGGTTAAGCCAAGTCTCCACAACAATAAATATATCAAAATCGCCTTCTGAGGTGAAATTAAAAATGTTTGAAGAATTAGTTCGCGTTCCAGCCATGTTTTGGAAAGAAGTTCTGAGATTTCGGAATGCAACAGGTAAACCTATGTCACCAACGAATTTATCTATGCGTCTTGAAAATTTATGAACGAGCGAACATTAACATTTTTCTGCGACAGAGAAGGGCTCATAATTATGTCATAAAACTATTCAGAGACACCAAGTTTAAAATTTATACTTTGAAGATTATTCAAATTAACACAATTTTTTACAAGTGTGCGGCATATTCACGCTTTTCCTGCTCTCTTTTCTTACGTCTGAAAAGGCGCCTCTCTTCCTTCCTCTTTTCGCGGTAGTTTTCTCGCACGGCTCGCGTTGCAGCTGACTGCAGCGTTTTTCTATAAGCGACGTTTTTTACTGCAGTCGCAATGCGACACTCCTGATCATACCATTGGTTCCGAGGTTGCAGGCGCCGGAAACCAATGACTTCTTCAGCGGCAGCGCGCATGGAGTGGGATATATGCGCCCAAAGTCCGCCGGCGTCGTCGGGTCCAGAGGTTGGTTGGTTGAGCTTAACCGAGAGTTGAGCGGAGTAGGCTTCGGCAGTCCGTTGTAATTGCAGCTTAGCGACATCTAGCTTTCGTTGCATTCCTGTGCGTATGTTCTTCGCATTGCATAATCGTATGCGGATCTTGGCTGCAACAAGATAATGGTCGGAGTCAATGTTGACTTCCCGAAATGTACGCACATCTAGAACACTAGAGGCATGCCTTCCGTCGATTACAACATGATCAATTTGGTTTCGCGTTTTCTGATCCGGGGACAGCCAGGTGGCCTTGTGGATGTCGAGGTGCTTAAATCTGGTGCTACTAACTACCATGTTTCGCGCCGCGGCGAAGTCAATCAGTCTTAGACCGTTGTTCGTGGAGGTCTCATGAAGACTGAACTGACCGACAGTGGGGCCAAAGATGCCTTCCCTTCCGACTTTCGCATTAAAATCGCCGAGGACTATTTTCACGTCATGGACCTGAAGGTGGTCGTATACGTCCTCAAGGCTCTTTGCATGCTGTTAATAAGCTTTTCGGTTTGATTATTAAGGCGCTCATCGAGTTGATCAACAGTTAGAAGAGAGCTAATGTTCATCGGAGATCCAAGCTCGGTCGGTGTCGAGGGCAGATTCTTTGTAAGTAAAGCTTTTAGTTTACGATGACCACGTGTTTGATAATAGTGTGTGTGTTGATTATTTGGCGGGAACAGATCAGACTAGATTTTATTTAAAGTCAGCAGTTAAAATTGCAAGAAATCAGTCAATTAAGCATCAATCGGATATTTAGTACAGAGACAAAACAAACGACACTACATACTTTCACCGCGTATCAGATTATATCGGTTGAGTTTACACTACGAAAATGCTAAAGTGCTAAATATCCCAATATTTTATTCAATATTTTATGCATACAATGTTAAAGTTAAAGTAATACTTAAAGTTAATAAAAATAGTTAAAGTAATACACAAAAAGGAATCAATTGCATGCATTTTCTAAATTATTTTGTTCATAACATGTAAGCAAAGTTTTTGCAAAATTTTGCCTCCCAAAAATTTACAGCACACGTCAAGCTGGTTTAATGATTTATTTTGAGTTCTTTTACCTACCAACGAAAATATTTTACCGCCCAGTCAATTCAACTGTAATCAAATATATTTATTCCTAACTTCTTGTTTTCCGCAAAACTGTTCAGCCCTCAAAATTTTGCCGCCCCCCCAAAATATTACCGCTCTAGGCCCGGACCTAGGCCTGAATCCAGTACTGGGGTAGAGTGTGTGGTCCATACGCCAGAGAACCCTGGTTCGAATCCCACCTGACACAGAATGTTTTTTAATTGAATTAATTTTTCTGTTCGCCCGTCACCTCTCTGCAGACAACACATACAACACAATTGATCATAAGAAGCTCGGTCAAAGTCCTTCAAGTGCTGAAATGGCCATTTCATTTTTTTTTATATTTGTTGATGAATTTGTTGTTCTTGTTCATTTTTATGTTGGTTAAAAATAAATATAATGCAATCTTTTGTTAAATACGTTGAAATAAATATTTCGGAATAATATTCATTTATTATTTTTTCTGCAGTAAAGAAGTTATATATATTTTTAATATAATTGAATATTTAAATTTTAACAAGCAAAATATATTTTTAATGTGTTTACATAAAATTAGTTCAATAAATAATTCGAATTTATTATATTTTAAAAATAAAGTTTATAATAGCATAATTACCATGCCAGTCACCAATATGCGCATATGAAAACCTGCATTGTAGTAATTTAATTTTTTTTTATTATTTATGTATTATTTATTGTATTAATCTTCTGAAGATTAACAAAAACAATAACAAACTAAAAAACAAAAGAAATATATATTTGCAAATATTTCGTACATACATATGAATAACAACACAAGCAGTTAATGAAAAATATTCGTAAAACAATTCTTGATTTATATTAATGTTTATAAGTAGTAGCGCTGCTTGTTCCAAATATCATATATAAACTAATAAGGTGTGTTTCATATATATAACGCCACTTCGAAATTTTAAATATTTTTGTAACGGCCCGCTTAAACAAAAGAGAATGTTTTGCGAATTTGGTCATCTATGCACAACAACAGCAGCGAGCAAGACCAAAGTTTTTTCTAATAACGGTACATTGTTTATGGCTAAATATTACTTTTAATGCTGTTTCATACTTATAACGCCACTTGCAATTATTCCTTCTGCTGCGTTTGAAGTGTAGAGATTAATAAAATTGTGTTGTTAGTTTTCAAGACCTTAACAATAGAAAAAAATTTAGACCGGAATACCTCGTGCAACCCAATATACTTGCGAAAAAATGGGAAAAATAAAAATTCTTAAAGAAGAAGGCTATGGAATTCAGGAAATCAGGCGTAGAATTAATCGCAGCCATAGAGTGATTCAACATTTTTTTAACAAACCTCAAAATTACGGCGAAACAAAATGGTCGGTCAAAAAAAAAATCCTCTTACCGCGATCAGCGGAAAATAATCCGAGCTGCGAGCAACACTACATACAGTTTAAAAGAGTTGCGGAGTTTTGTTGCTGAAAAGTTTCCCGAACACCGGTATGGAGAGTGCTACATCAGTGTAAACATATCCGTAGTGAACTTATGAAGTGTGTTT
This sequence comes from Coremacera marginata, assembly GCA_914767935.1. NCBI lineage: Eukaryota > Metazoa > Arthropoda > Insecta > Diptera > Sciomyzidae > Coremacera > Coremacera marginata. The sequence continues at coordinate 101,805,340 of OU612047.1, forward strand.
CTGGTCTTGCTGGCAAACATAAGAGAACGAGCTTGGAATTTGCAAGAAGGAACATAGGAACAAATTGACTACCAGTCAGCTTTTCAATAATGTTTTAAAAAAGGGTCCCACGTTAAAGTTTAATTTTGACATGTCATTTTTCCGATGAGAAAAAATGAAGTCTTGATGGCCTGGATGTATTTTGACATTATTAATACGACATACGCCGCGAACCACTTCAGTTTTCAACAAGAAGTTTTGGTGGGGAGAAAGTGATGGTGTGGGGTTGATTTTTCTGAAATTGAAAGTTCAAGCCAGAAATTTTTGGGGGAAAAAATTAGATAGGCTTTAAAAAATGGCTAGAAAAGGCTGGACGGCTTAACAAAAAAGGTTCAAAAAAGGCTAGAACTGTTTACAATATATTTTTATTATAAGTGTATCTGTGAATATACATACGAAACGGACTTTGCTTTTACTTGCTGGAAAGGGAAAGGACTGCATTCCAGTACTGAAAGGAGCCATGGCCTGAATATGTTTAGCCTTTTTGCCTGGGAAATTAAGCCGGTTGTAATTTGCAGTAGCAGTTTTTACAGGTGATGCAGTCGTCCTTAACTGCTATCCACTTTTGAAATCATTTATCGGTCAACCAGGTTCTTTGTATTTTCTGCTAAGGTTAGGTTAGGTAGAGGCGCCAGCCAGTGTAAATGAAATACATACATCAGCTCACTTAGACCAGATAGGTCCATTGTGATACCGCTGCACACAGGCTATTATCAATAATGGAACCAACTTGAGCTCCTGATGAATCCTTTTAGACGCCTGACATCAATCGTTGCCAGGTCGTCAAGCTCATGAAAGAAGAAAAAGCCTAAATATTTGTGCCTTCTTCTGGCTAGCGCAGGACAGGAGCACAGAAGATGGGAGGTGATTTCCTCCTCTTCCTCGTCCCTGCAGCTTCTACAGAAGTCATTTGAGATAACTCCTAACCTGTAGGCATGACTGCCCATCAAGTAGTGCACTGTGATGACAGCCACTATTGTGGCTAGTTCTGGTCTTGCCAGCGAGAGGAGGGCTCTCGATCGCCCGAGATCTAGTGTCGGCAGAGATCGGATAAGCCTTGATGCACTGCATGTCGAGAGTTCAGCCCACCTAGTGTTGGCTTTCGATATGATATTGTTACTGATTAGCAGCTTCAAAGTCGCTAACGGGATACTCGGTGGGTTCACCATGAATAGTGGCGCTTGTGTCCCATTTCTAGCGAGCTCATCTGCCTTTTCGTTACCTTTTATGCCTTTATGCCCAGGTACCGATATTAGGTTGATGCTGAAATAGTTCGATATTTCCCCTAATGAAGCACGGCATTCTTTGGCTACTTTAGAGTTTGTGGCTACTTGTTCCAACGATTTTATCGGATCCTGACTATCAGAGAAGATATAAATTTCCCGTTTAGAGACAACGTTTTTTGAAAGCCATGATGCAACCTCCCCTATTCCCATCAATTCGGCTTGAAACACACTACAGTGGTCAGGAAGCCTACGAGCCAGAGATATTCCAAGCTCTATTGAGTAGACCCCATACCCGACCTTGTCGTTTAATTTAAATCCATCTGTATAGAAATATAGACACCCTCGTTCCATGGTGCGCCATTGACCCAGTATAGGCGGAATAAGCGTACCATACCTTCCTTCGAAGGAAAGCGAGAGCTTGCAGTAATCAGTTCATGATGGAATGAAGTTGAAGTTGTTAAGTATGGATGAGTGACCCGTTGTCATACTTTTACATAATACCAGTTCTCTAAGTCTTATCACCAAACAGGCTGTTGTTTGTTTGGCAACCAGGTCCAGTGGTAGAAGATGAAGTATGGTCTCTAGGGCTGCAGTCGGTGTTGTTCTCAGAGCACCGCTGATGCATATAGATGCCATTCTCTGTACTTTTTGGAGTTGTTTCATATATGTGACCTTGTCTATGGACGGCCACCATATTACTACTCCACATAGAAGAATAAGTCTTATGACCCCAGTATACAGCCAGTGAACGATACGAGGCGAAAACCCCATCTTGTTCCTATGGCTTTTTTAGAAGTATAAAGTGCCACTGTGGCTTTTTTAGTGCGTTCTGCTATGTTTAACTTCCAGCTGAGCTTTCTATCTAGGATGAGTCCCATGTACTGGACAGAACAGACCCATTTAGTATGATTGGTGTTAAGGACGGAATTTTATATTTCCTGGTAAATAGGACTAGCTCTGTTTTAGCCGGATTAACTCCAAGACCACAGGGCTTGGCCCATTGTTCAAGCAAAGGGCTCTTTGCATAATGTCGCATAGAGTAGTAGCAAACTTGCTTCTGACTGCGATTGCTAAGTCATCGGCGTAGGCTGCCACTACAAGTACATCTCTCTCCAGAGATAGCAGTACGTCATATACTACTAAATTCCAGAGGAGTGGAGAGAGAACACCTCCTTGAGGCGTACCTCTTGAGACAGATCTAATGGCGCTGTATTCTGTATGCAGATCTAATTTTGTCGAATATGAAGTCTGAGGCTAAAGTAATATCTAAGACTTCACTTCTATTTTTAATAACAAATGTTGGGTCTTCACCCCTATTACATATATAAAGGTTTGTACTAATTAAATACTCAAAAAAAACTCACCCCTTTTGTTCGTGTTTGTGCTTCCCCACACGGAGTTGTGCGCATTGGCGTCAGCCGAGACAATGACCCCTCGAAATATACCGCCAGCGTCGTTCACCATCTTCCTGAAGTTCTCTGGAGGCGGGCTTTCATCATGCGAGAAGTAGGCTGCAGCCAGCCAATAGGTGTTTCTATCAAGCTCTACACTGGCTGCAACCAGAGCTCTGTCGCAGTGTCTAGAAAGTAGAAATAAATTAATATTGTTTTTGACTAAGATACATGTTCTAGTCATACTTACGTTGTTAGCTACCAACATCTTATACCACTTCATCCTCAAGCCGCAGATCCTGCCACCACATACCCAGGGTTCCTGGATGAGGACTACATCAAATCCACCTTTATGAAGGTGGATTAATAGATTCGTCGAGGCGAGTTTTAAGTGGTGAAGGTTAATCTGGAGCACCTTCATCCACTCCAGATTTGTGGCTTTCCACAACCGTTGTGTTGGCCTCTTCCTCCTCGGATAGCTCCACCGAGAGAAGAGCATCCTCACAGTAGAGGCCAGACACCCCGATGAGGTCAACCAAGTCCACCGACATGGTCTCTTCCAGATCACCATCCAGTGTGCAACACGGAGACTCAGCAACCTCTGCTTCCGCCTGGCTTGGCGGAGCTTCGGTTGAAGAACCCAGTACGGATTTCCTGTCCCCGTTGTACACCTTCAGGATGACCTTAGAGAGAGCAAACCAGGGCGACTCCCTTCTTCTCCTGCAACGGCTTCAGGGACTCGGCGTTAAGCAGCAGAAGTACCTGCCTTAAGGGTCCCACAGGCTCCTCCAGCTTGCCGATAGCCCACCCTTCTGTGCGCATGTCTGGATTACATGTCCGGAACATGCGAAGAATCGCTTCCAGATCATTGGGCCTGCTAGGTATCCCGACCCTAGCCCTGGGACGCTGCGGTATTTTGCTTCTTTCTATCGCTTGCAGCTTAGCCCCATACCAAACCTCACCATTTTTGCTGATGGCTGCTTTATAAAAATCAGCCGACCTGTCATCATCTCAAACTATTAGCTTTAGGTGGCCAAAATTGTACCAGCCGGCATCGTGACAGTGGTGGTTAGGACCAGGGTGCTCTGGAAGAAGGCATCGGCTACTGCGACGTCTACCCACCTCCATTTGTCCCGGGGGAGTGCCCCGTCAGCTCTCCCATTGCCAATGACGGCCAGCACCCTTCCTTTCCCTTTGACCACTTCGCTGAACGACCTAGCTTCAGTGAAACGACTGTGCATTTTCGGCCTTTTTGCAGCAGGTGTCTCCTCCGAAGATCTTTGCTTTTGTTGGTAAGTTCGCCCTTATGGGAGGCGCTCTTCGGCGGGTTCCCGCTTCCTTGTTCTGGCTCTTTTGCAGTTTTGCTTTGGCACGCCTTTCGTACCAGGCCAGTTTCGACGGACGGTAACGCTTGCTTTTGCCGAGCTCGCCTGAGGGCCGGTCAACAACCATACCAGGTCCGGGTTTGTTTCCGGTCTTCGCTCCCCACGTTTCACGGCCCGAATTTAATCTAGCCGTGGCTTGTGCCGAAGTACTCGGCCCAAGGTCCTCCACCAGTGCCTTAGCGGCTGTTTTTATGACCGGCTTGCAGTCCTTGGTGTTGGTGTGGTTTCAGGCGGGATTAACCCACCCACCGAGATAGCGCCACAGCTTGCAGCTTTGGCTTTTTCCATCAATCGGGCGGATACGAAAATAGAGACTCTTTTAAGATTTTTTTAAGGATTTTTTGTTTTTGTATTTTTTGTTTGTTTTTTTGATTGTTTGTTTCCATTTGATTCCCACGAGTGTAGGACAATGGAAGATCCACCCCCATAGAGGTCCCTGTGTGCGGGTAAGGCTAAATAGTATCGGAGGGTGCCTGGTATCCGATACGCTCCGTGAGCGACTGGACTATTTTTGATGGGCATCCAGCCTAGTAAATCTTCGGCACGGGTCGCATAGCACCTTGATTCAGTCCATTCATCAAACCGGTGGGAAGGACACGCACCAACAGCACTACAACTATTGAGAGTCAGAGCATTGTGGCTGCATCCTCCCCTTGGCTAACCGCCGTCCCGGATTGGGACACTAGCAGTTATTTCCAACCGGCACCCACGCGGAGGGTTAGGTAGGGGATTTTTGCCAGCCTATTTTCTGCTTATATTGTCTGAAATTTTTGCACTTTATTTAAAAATATCAATAAATTCAAAAATTCTGACGAAACCTAATTTTTTTGCTTACATACGGCTCCTCCACGGTTTCATATCTAGAATCGCATAACGCATTGCTGAAAGTATTAGTTTCTAAGCAGGAACTCTATTAACCCTCTAATGCCTAGGCCTGCCTCTAGAAAAGCGTAATTATGGAAAAATTTCAAATTATTTTCTTTGGAGTGTACATGAATATCCAAGTCACATTTCAGTTCTTACGGCTTGGTGCTTGCATGCTCCATTTGACAATTATTTCGGTTTGAAATTCAATTTCATCATTTTTTAACGAATTTAATTAATTGTCAAAAAAACTTGATTTTCAGTCAATTAAAAAACACATTAATTGAAGTGATATCGAAGTGACAAAAAATATTAGTGAGTAGAAATTCTTCACTTCATAAATACTTGTTTTACTATTTAAAATCTTTATCACACTTCTCTGTTTTTTTCCTGTGTTTATGCCCAAGCCCGCTTCTAGGCGGAGTCGACATTTCACCTGTAACAATTGAACAAAGTATCAGCACGAAAAACAAAACTCAGATTCGTTTTTATCTTCAACAAATTAGTCTAATCTGATTTTTGCAGCTCAAACAAAAAATGTGGCATTAGAGGGTTAAGATATCTAGTAAATGGAAATAAAAATTACAAAGATTTTTAATTTTATTTAATGGTTTTACCTTTCCATTTTACTTGTTAACTACTAAAATTTCACAAACTGAATTGATGTTTCATTAATAAAGTGCTGCCAAATATGTTCTTTTCAGAGCACTGGGTTGCACAGTGTTAATAAGTATTCGTAAGTGTTCTTTAGCAATATATCTATAAATTTCTTTTTGTTAGATATTTCACATAATCAAAAAATTCCACAAAATTAAGAAAGGCTAGAAAAGGCTAGATCAAAGAAAATGAAAAGGCTAAAAAAGGCTAGAAGCTAGGCGGTAATTTTCGAGGCTAGACGATAAAAATAAAGGCTAGATCTTGCCTCAAAAAGGATAGACTGGACACACTGGTTCAAGCATGAAGAGCGCTAACTATACTCGTGTGCTGGAGAGCAGTTTGACTCCACTTTTGGAAAAAAACGGACAGACACAACTAGTTTTCCAGCAAGATAATGCGGCAGTCTATGTAAATCGAGATCTTTGCACGCCAATAACATATATTTATTGGAGAATTTGTGGGGAGTTCTTGTACACCAAGTGTATAAAAATAACAGACAAGATCAGACAGAAAATCAGCTATTTAAAAAAGTTAAATAAAAAAATAATTGCAAGAATGCCAAATCGCATTTACAATATTATTGGAGCCAATGGAACAGTAATTTAATATATTTTTTTTTTATAAATTCAATAAAAATCGTATTTTTTTAAAAATTTTGAAATGGCGTTATAAATATGAGAAGCATCAAAAGTGATTTTAAGCAATAAACAGTGTACCGTTATCAGAAAAGAGTTCACTTTTACTCACTACTGTTGTTGTGCATAGATGACTAAATTTGAAAAACATTATCTATTGTTTAAACTGGCCGTTACAAAAATATATCAAATTTCGCAGTGGCGTTATATTTATGAAACATACCTTATAATGAACATGCATCGCTTCTTCGTATTGCAACGTCTTATTTTCTACTAGGTGGATACCCGGCTTTACTCGGGAGTTAATATAAATAATTTTTGAATTCATTCGTCGATTTGAAAAAACTTTTCACAAACTATTGAATGAATTCTGTGTGCATCTTTCAAACCGGTTACTTCAGCGATATAAGCAAAATGTAGATTCAACACCTAAAATTTATCATAAGAAAATCGTGATGTGTGTGATCGTGATTACTTGCAAAAGTATATTTTCAAATTTTACATTTTATTCGATAGATTGGACACTTTTGAAAACATCAGAGCAAAAACGAATTTTTGGCAATTATATATGTAAATTTTCTCATACACAAATGCTCTCTTTTGACCTCGTGCCGTAATGTTACTGTTTTGTTTAATATGTCAATGAAAATGAGTCAAAAATGCAATTTTGAATTTAATTATTTTTGCAACATAAATTTTTGCGCCATTTGAACAAAAATTGAAAAAATATAAATGACTTACTAACTGCTATTATTATTTTTATAAAGTGCTTTTATTGACCTTTCAGACAAAAAAGAATTGAGTTAAATGTATTAAAAAACAGCAGAGCAACTTGCATCGACTGTCAAAACTTTAAATTTCTGACCATTTTTTCTTGCAGCAGGTAACATTAATAAGTCCAAAAATTAATTTTACAAAGAATTTCTATTGTTTTGAAATTAATGATATGAGTGTTTAACGGTAAGTTTTTCAAATTAATTTTCCTTCAGAAATTTTGAAAATAAATATGTACTAAAGTAAATATGTACTAAATATGTACTAAATATAATAAATAGAAAAATGCACGCTGTAGCCTGTTCGTTAGAGATTAGCTTAACCAATGTTAGCTTAGGTCATATTTGCAGATATTTTTATGATCAAGAATTCTTAAAACCACGTTTTTGGCAATTATTTTTCTTAATTTTTTGCGAATAAGCCATTAATAAGTCTTTTTTTACTGGAAAACAATTAAATAAGGAAAATAACAAATAAAAAACACTGGAAATTGAAATTGAAATGTCAAAACAACGCCATCGAAGGATGTAACGAACTTGCGCATGTGTTGATGCGAACTCAAATACAACAGAATTTGGCATCAGCTGTCCTGATATGCGAAAATAAGAATGTTGAATATAAATACACATAAAGAAGAAAATAAGATATATAACCTTTGGCGCTTTGCTACGCTTTACTGTATTTTGTAGTACAGTGCCCTCTGGTGTTCCATATGTAGCAAAATACATAGCGCAAAAATCTTACCGCACCCGAAAACCTCTTATGAAAATCATACCTATCGGATGAGTGGTTTGGAGTGGTTTTTGCAGTATTTGTGCAATAGCACCCTCTGGTTTGCGAACAAAAAAAAAAAAAATAGCGCCAAAGCCCTTTCAATGCTCGAAAATCCTATAAACAAAATGTTCATCCTAATCAGATGAGCAGGATTGAAGTGTTTTAACATTTCTTAAGAGATTTGTACTACAGCGCGCTCTGGTGTTCAAGGAAGCACATTAAAAATATAAGAGTGTGCTTTAGACCACACGACTGAAGTAAAACTTCTTTAACTCCATCTATATCAATATATATATATATATTAGGCCGGGTCGATTTGTGGGGAGGCAAAAAAATCGCCCATTGCTCTGTGAAAGTCGTATTCTAGGGATCAAAATAAGAAACTTTGCCGAAGGAACCATACCTCTAAAACGAATTATGATGTCCCCCAATTTGGGTCGAACTTTTGGGTAGGGGCAAATTTTGAAAAATCCCACTTTGACCCACTTAGAGTGCTCCAATCGAGTCCAAATGTATGACCGATCCCCACTAACTTTGGAGGCCCGACCCACCCATGCCAGTGGCACACCCCCTGGAACCCCCTGGGGGTTCCCCATACAAACATTTCAAAAAATCGCCAGTTTTGGCACTTTACATGAAAAATCAGCGAAATGCCTATGTTTTTTTCTTTTTGGAGTTTTTTTTCTCTTTAGAAATTTATTCAACCCTTTTAAAAAATGAAGGTATCACTGTGACACAATTGCAAATCGGAAAATTGCTTGTGTGCATTTTTTAAGGCACCACAAGACACAGCTGCATGTCGTAAGCTTACATGTGTAGTTTTTTTATAGCACCTAATTAAGAAATGAAGGTTGTTTTTACAACCCTTTTTGTGGGTATTTTATGGCTCCTTCTTAAGAAATGCGCTTTTTATGCAACCATTTTAACAATTAAGGTATCACTGGAATGCACCGCAAGCCTTTTAAAAAATTAAGGTATCACTGTGACACAATTGCAGATCCTAAAATTGCTTGTGTGCGTTTTTAAGCCACCACAAGACATAGCAGGTAGAATTGAAATTACCATTTCATTCTTAGTACCTCGTCTCGTAGACCATATATAACGCAACAGTTTTTGTGAATGCATTAAGTCTTTGTGAAGAACTCAAAGTGTGAAGTGCTAATTTCAGATAAAATATTTAAAAACAAAATAATAAGTGAAGTTGACCATTCCAAATCAAAAAGTGTACAATGAATCCACCATCCTCTACACCGCAAGATGAAGCAACAACAACATCAACAACTATCGAAAACCCAATGAGTCATATACCCTAGCACGATGATACTGTTTTTGGTGTGTCTACTGATTTGACTGATCTTAATTTACCAACCCATCTGGATATCTTGAGATATTATTTTTACTTAAGCGAACGTGCTAAAACAGAACAAAAAAAGTTTTCCCATAAATCATTCACTATTCAAGTACAAGATAAGTTGAATGGAATGGAAAAACTTGGTATGGAAATAATGCTGAAAAAAAGTGTATTTAATAAATTGAATAAATTGCTTGACAAGTATCAAGAGCAAATCAAGAGAAGAAACAAAACCCAACAATTTATAGAGTATGTAAAATCTCTGGAAACAATTTTTTACATTGGAACATGTAAATGCGATTTGAAGGCAGCTCCATGTGCATGCGGCTGGGTTCCCGAACGCCTCAAAGAGTTCATGCACGATCAACACAATCAAAGAAGACTAACAATGGATGCAGTTGTGATGGAAACTGAAGAGCAAGGAGCAACGTCTATGTCATCAATGCCAACATACCAAGATCCCGATGATTCAACATACGCACCGCCACCGGTTCAAGAAGATATGGATAGAAGCACAAGTTCACAATACACAGAGAGATACGATTGTTTTAACTTTGCCTTGGTATGTGACAGATTTGGTGTGCCTGATAGAGTAGCATCGGCATTGGGAACCGCTCTTTTCCAAGATTTTAAAATGAAAGATAAGCATGGCAAACCTCTCATCATGGATAAATCGAAAGTTCGCAGAGAAAAAGAGAAATGCAGACAAGAAGTGGTTCGCAAACGGTTAGATCATACCAATTTGTTAGCGTTTTTATTCGAGGGCAGAAAAGATGATACTTTAACGACAGCTAAAGTTGATGAGAAGTATCATACTAGGATGGTAAAAGAACCTCATATTGTTATTTTGAGAGAACCCAATTCTGAATTGATTGGTTACGTAAGACTGGAACATGAAACCGCTGAATACAAAACAACCAAATTAAATGATTTTTTCAACGATAAAAATATATCACTGGATGCATTAATTTGAATATACACTGACGGTGAGCCAACAAACACTGGCCCACACGGTGGAATTATACGACGATTCTAATTGCTGTTAAAAAGACCATTGCATTGGTTCGTTTGCCTTCTACACTTCAACGAACTTCCTTTTCGGCATTTGTTTGAAGCTTTGGATAAATCAACCAGCACTGGACCAAGATCGGCAACTGGAAAACTGAGCCGTCAAATCGAAACTTGTGAAACTATTCCGGTAAGTTACTGCTATCACTCATTTATTATGATCGTCACCCTTTTTTAATTATTTTATTATTATATTTTTTCAGGTGGTGGACGGCTTCCAGAAAATTGAGTTGCAAAATATGCCCCCGCTCCAGAAAAAAATTAAATTTTCCACCGATTCCGAAGTACTTATACGACATGGCCCATGCAATTTCTAGCGGCGTGGTTTCGGTGGATCTGGCTAACATCAAACCAGGGAAAATTGTACATTCTCGGTGGCTCACCAAGGCCGCTAGATTATTACGATTATATGTGACAACGGAAAATCCAGATGCAAATTTAAGAATTCTGGTTGAATTTATAATTAAATGTTATGTGCCAATGTACTTCAATATCAAGTATTACAGCTCTGTCGTGTACGGCAGTGCATTCTTTTTCAACTTCATTAGTTGGTCACTATTTCTAGAACCTGGTTTACGCAAAATTGTCAATCAAGTAATTACAGATAATTCATATTATGCGCATTCGGAAAATATCTTGTTATCAATGTTGTTTGATGATAGCAAAGAAAAGCGCGACTGTGCTATCAACATAATTCTACGCTATCGAACAGATGTTGACGACCCAACGCAACTTAGAGCTTATAAAAAACCAGATATAAAGTTTAATTGCACAAGTTACACGGAAATGATCAATATGAATGACATAAATAACGTATTTGAACCACCACTCACGCGAGTCATTCCGTACGATACATTGAAAGAATATTTAAATCAAGATGATCCACCGTTTAATGATCCAAAAATTGCATCACACATACAAGGAACGGAACGACATGTTCAATTGCTAGCTAGCGTTTCCAAACGGGTTATACCGGAAAATGTAGAGGCTGTTATGGCGACGACATTAGAGAGCCGTGCGAAATTATCCAGACTTGAAAGTAAAAAAGACTTCAAACAATAATTTTTTTAGTTTCTTTTCTATAACTAACTTAAATTAATTTTTTCATTTACATATGTTCTGACTAAATAAATTTCAAAAGAGAAAAAATAGATATTATTATAAATAAATAATAAATATTATTACAAATAAATAAATAAAAATAAAGAAAAAACGTAGCCATTTCGCTGATTTTTTTCATGTAAAGGCCAAAACTGGTGATTTTTTGAAATGTTTGTATGGGGAACCCCACAGGGGGGTTCCAGAGGGTGTGCCACTGGCATGGGTGGGTCAAGCCTCCAAAGCTAGTGGGGGTCGGTCATACATTTGGACTCGATTGGAGCACTCTAAATGGGGCAAAGTGGGATTTTTCAAAATTTGCCCATACCCAAAAGTTCAACCCAAATTGGGGGACATCAGAATTCGTTTTAGAGGTATGATTCCTTTGGCAAAGTTTCTTATTTTGATCCCTAGAATACGATTTTCACAGAGCATTGAGCGATTTTTAAATCGACCCGCCCTAATACATATGTATAGTATAAACTTGTAAACACCTATACATATACATATACATATACATATACATATACATATACATAAACATATACATATACATATACATATACATATACATATACATATACATATACATATACATATACATATACATATACATATACATATACATATACATATACCTCGCGGAGCCAGCTCGATATTCACAGCTAAACTCCAAGTCTACTCTCATGCTACCACATAAATATTTGTGTGCTAGCACGCTTGTCTGATGGCAAGTGCCTCCCCGTGGTGGCACCTGGGCGCTGTGCTACCAACCGGCAGCATGGTGGCGGTTGAGAGGGGCGAAACCCAAAAAAAAAACCCCAGAAGCGTTTGACCCATAGTGGGCGGCTCACTGGTCTGCGTCTGTACCGTAGCGGTCGGCAGTATTCACACCTGTCTGTAGGTATAAATGGATAAGGGAAGGTCACCCCGAAAATAAACCGTCGTCTAATAATTGTCGTCTAATAACGCAACTACTCCAGGTGGAAACCACAGTAGTGGAAATCCACCCGTGGGCAATCCCACGGTCGAGGCAAGGATTCTGGAGGCCTCAGACAACATTTCTGCCCCAAAAACTGCTGCAGCGGTGGCGCACTCGGCCGCTGCACCAGTCAAAGCTACGAGCAGCAACACTACAACCGAGAACCCATTTAAAATGAGTTCAAAGGTTCAGCGATCGCCAACTGAAGGCACACCCGAAGGATCAAAGCTGCAGCATAGAGAGTCTGTCATCAAGGAAACCCCTGAAGTAGCAGCAAGCGTCAGTGTAGATGACCCTGTTATCAAAAAGCTGGTCAAAGGGAAGACACTGATACAAGGTCTGGCAGAGTTCGTCAAAACCAAATCGAACGTCCACAATGAGATCCAGAAGCTTATAAGACTGGCAAATCTGGCCTGCGAAGACCTCTCAATTGAGCTGTTCGCCGATAACGCGAACAAGAAAAAGGTCAACGCAAGTGCTTCACAAGTCCATAAGGACTCTCAGATGGACCCAATTTTTGCGCATGGCTCCAAGGCTACTCCAAAAAGAGCAAGCGAACGCAGCAGTGACTCCCGGAAACCTCCGCCAACAAAGACTCGACTGCAGCAGCTTGCTGTCCAAGAGACTGCTCTAAAGCCATCCTATAGCGAAGTAGCTAATTCGTCTCCTCTGCCAAAAACTCCGGCAAAGCGAATGGTTGAGCCTTGGACAAAGGTCTCTAGAAAGCCCAAAAAACGCAAAAAACCGCCTCAGAAGCTGGCTAGACCTGATGCAATCGTCGTAGCAAAAGCAGGTGAGCTTTCATATAGCGATATCATCATGCGGATGAAACAGGAAAAATCGCTTGAAAAGTTCGGCGAAAACGTTTCGAGAGTAAGGCGCACTAAAAAAGGTGAAGTACTTATCCAGCTTAAGCGCGCAACCACCCAGTCAACCCAGGAGCTGAAGAAAGAATTTGATATGTTTTTCAATGGCCAAGCCGAAACGAGGACTCTCACGGAAGAAAGACAGGTCGAGATCAAGGATCTTGACGAGGTTACAACACCGGAAGATGTCTGCAGCGCAGTCCAAAAGCATAGATAGAGACTAGCAAGCTCAGAGTTGGCTGGGTCATTTGCAGAGTCCGCGAAAAAGTTACGCCAACCAGTTGCTTTAAGTGTCTCGACTTTGGATACACGGCGAAATCTTGCAACAGCACAGACCGAAGTAAGTGCTGTATAAAATGCGGCAAAGAGGGCCACAAAGCAAAAGACTGTTCTGCGGAAGCAAGCTGTTTCTTGTGCTTAAAAAGAAACTGCTCGGAAACAAATCACCGTGCCGGAAGCTGGAAAAGTTCGTTTTTTCAGGATCTAGCAAACCGAGGAAATGATGAGGTTCTTACAGTTGAATCTCAGCAACAGTTGCGCAGCGCAAGATCTTTTAGCGCAAACTGTTCGAGATCTAAGCTCTGATGTAGATATCTAGAGTGACCCTTATAACGCGAA